>OV702279.1:76328295-76989322 GCA_916181665.1 Avena sativa
TAGTCTAGAGATCCTATTGAGCTGCCAGAAGTGACAACCGTCGGTCCGGAGTGACCGGGGGTGTTACAATCATCTTGGACATACTCGCGAATCAAATTGAAATGTAGCTTGATGTGCTTCAGCTTCTTGTGTGACCTTGTATCCTGCGCATTAGTTATGGCACCCATGTTATCAAAATAAATGGCCATCGGATCCAACGAACTAGGAACCACACCAAGCTCGATAATGAACTCCTTTATCCATATCGCTTCTTGTGAAGCGTCCAAAGAAGCTATGTATTACGATTCAGATGAAGATTTCACCACAATGCTTTGCACTCCTCCAGCTCACTGCTGCACCATTCAAAATAAATATGTATCTAGACTATGACTTTGATTTATCTGGATCGGTGTTCCAACTAGAATCGGTGTAACTGTTTACCATGAGCTCTTCATCACCTCCATAAGAAAGAATCATATCCTTAGTCCTCTTTAGGTACTTTAGGATATTTTTGATCGTTGTCCAGTGTTCCACTCCTAGATCACTTCGATATCTGTTGGTCAAACTAATAGCATATGCGATATCCGGTCTTGTACATAGCATGGCATACATGATAGAGCCTATGACCGAGGCATAGGGGATTTTGCTCATCTTCTCTCTCTCTTCTATCGTAGCGAGACTTTGTGTCTTACTCAAGGTCTTTCCTGGCAACATGGGCAAGAACCCTTTCTTGCTTTCTTCCATTCTAAAACTCTTTAGAACCTTTTCCAAGTATGTACTTTGTGAAAGCGCCATTAAGCGTCTTGATCTATCTCTATAAATCTTGATGCCTAAGATGTATGCTGCTTCGCCAAGATCCTTTATTGAAAAACTATTATTCAAATATCCTTTGACACTTTCAATAAGTTCTACATCATTACCACTCAACAATATGTCATCCACATATAGTACTAGGAATGCTACAGAGCTCCCACTCACTTTCTTTTAAATACAAGATTCTCAAATTTTTTGTATAAATCCAAAGTTTTTTATCACCTTAGCAAAACATTGATTCTATCTCTGGAATGCTTGCTTCAGTCCATAAATGGACCGCTGAAGTTTTCATACCTTGTTAGCATCTTTAGGATCGACAAAACATTTGGGGTTGTACCATATACAACTCTTCCTCAATGTCACCAATAAGGAATGTCGTTTTGACATCCATCTGCCAAATCTTCTAATCAAAAAATGCAGCGATTGCTAACAAAATCCTCAAAGACTTTAGCTTCGCAATTGGTGAGAAAGTCTCATCGTAGTCAACTCCTTAAATTTTTCAGAACCCTTTCGCGACAAGTCGAGCATTATAGACAGTAACATTACCATCAGCATATGTTTTCCTTTTGAAAATCCATTTGTTCTCGATAGCCTTGCGGCCATCAGGTAAGTCCAACAAAGTCCACACTTGGTTTTCTTGCATGGATCCAATCTCGGATTTCATGGCTTCTTGCCATTTGGTGGAATCTAGGCTCATCATTGCTTCCTCATACATCGTAGGGTCGTCGGTGTGGTCCACCAATATTACATTCAAGACAGGTTTATACCAATCAGGAGTGGTACGAACCCTCATCGACCTGCGAGGTTCCGTAGCAACATCGTTTGAAGTTTCATGATCACCATCATTAGATTCCTCTCTTATTGGTGCAGGCAGCACACGAACATCTTTTGGTGTTGCGCTACTCTCAAATCCGAGAGAAGGTTCAACAACCTCGTCGAGTTCTACTTTCTTTCGAGTCACTTCTTTCCAGAGAAAATCCTTCTCACGAAAGGATCCATTCTTGGCAACAAAAACTTTGCCTTCAGATCTATGATAGAAGGTAAACCCAATTGTTTCTTTACGGTATCCTATGAAGACGTATTTTTCCGCTTTGGGTTCAAGCTTGTCGGGCTGTAACTTCTTTACATAAGCTTCGCAACCCCAAACATTAAGGAACGACAACTTAGGTTTCTTACCAAACCACAATTCATACGGTGTCGTTTCAACGGATTTAGATGGTGCCCTATTTTAAGTGAATACGGCTATCTCTAATGCATAACCCCAAAAATATAACGGTAAATCCGTAAGAGACATCATAGAACGAACCATATCTAAGAGAGTTCGATTACAATGTTTGGACAAACCATTACGCTGTGGTGTTGGCCGCGGTGTCAACTACAAAAGTATTCTGCATATCTTTAAATGCATGCCAAACTCGTAACTTAGATATTCACCTCCGTGATCAGATCGCAGAAACTTAATCTTCTTGTTATGTTGATTTTCTACTTCACTTTGGAATTCCTTAAACTTCTCAAAAGTTTCGGACTTATGTTTCATAAAGTAGATATACCCATATCTACTCAAATCATCCGTGAAAGTAAGAACATAACGATATCCACCGCGTGACACTACACTCATTGGACTGCACACATCGGTATGTATTATTTTCAATAAGTCCGTAGCTCGCTCCATTATCCTAGAGAATGGAGTCTTAGTCATTTCTCCCATTAGACATGCTTCGCATCTTTCAAGTGATTCAAAATAAAGTGATTCAACAAGTACATTAGAAGACGAATCCATCTGAATATCATCATCAATCACCACAGATTCCTGATACACATTATTCTGCTCACCTTCATCATGCTGCATGTCACCTTGATCACCATCCATGTCATCCTCTGCATCGTTCATATGTACCGCATCCCACCCCATCTCAGGATATTGTGGTCCAACAAAACGATTGTCATTAACCATGAGATTACCAGGCAGTGGGTGAGGATTCCTATCAGGTGGCATTTGATCCTCATCAGCTAGAAGGTTGTCAGCAAAATCAGTAGATAAGATGAAAAATGCAGCTGTCCACATATCTCTTGTACCCCGAACCGTAGCAAATTTACCAAAAACCACTCTCCTTGGCACGAGCACAGGGGAAGGGAACGAGGCATAAACCAGAGCACGGTCTAAGACAGGGTCATTGTGATTCCAGAAGTGAAACTTTCCAAAAGTGGAGACAACATTAGCTATGTCATATTCATTGTGGTAATCAGGTGGAATTCCTAAGAACATCAGCCAACCATTTCTAAAACCCTGCATCGCTCTGTGATTTTCAGTATCACTAGCATATTAAAATATAACCAAACGATCTTTCACTTGGAATTGAACATGTTACACCAAAGCATGACAGGCATTGGGGCCACTCAGTTCAAATAAATCAACTCCAAACAAACTAGGCTGAGAGCTCACCACATTACTATCTAGAGGACCTTGTAGGAAATCACGTACTAGATTTCTCCATCGCCTAGTGCCTGGAATTGGGGGTGTCGGCTCAACAAAGGCAACACATTATGTTTGATGATGCTGAGGCGGGTCGTGTGTCGGGTAGTAGTAGGTGCCCGGCAGTCTAGTTCCACCACCGTCAGTGATATGGTGTCCCCATGGAAGCCATGGCATCTGATCCACTTCGAAGTTGTCCATTGTTTTCGATCGATCTGGGGGATTCAGTGGTGATGGCGACGAATAGTTATGGGTTTTCGTTGAGGGAGGTACTGTATATCTCGAGGAATCTGTAACAACAGGACTAGTCACGGTCGTTCCTGAGTCCAACTCCTTGTCTTTAGCCTGTTTTGGCACCCACAGCTGGGCTCTTTTAGAGAACCTATTAAGACATGCCTTTTCAATGTGCCCATAATGAAAGCACTTCCTGCATCTAACCTTCCGAGTGCAATTTTCAATAGTATGACACATGGACAAGCATTTGCATCAGTCCTAGAATCTAAACGCAATATCATTGACAACTTCCTTAAGACCTGTTAACTCTGGTTGTGATTCCTCATCCGAATTAGAGCATTCCTTTGCCTGAATAGTAGACTCTAAAATGTTAGGATAACCATTTCCCACCACATTAGCATTATCAGAGACATTACTTATTTTCTACTGAGAAAAGGATATTCAAGGAAAGAGACAAAAGGAATCACAAGAACAGAAGAGGTGACATGTGTAGCCTGTTTTGGTTTATCTAAAACCTCAGTGTATCCTTTTTGTGTCGTGTAGATGATCTTTTCTGCAAATACAAGCTTCTTATGGGGTCCAGTTCCTGCATGGATGATAGACTTGGGAGGGGGTTGTTTCAAAGTAGACATAGACAAATGCACTCTTTTCTTTGAAGGACTGACTAGAATCCATTCACTAGCACATTCTTTCTGCCAGAAGTGAAATTCGTGTTTCCAACTAGGGCCACCAGCCCCCCACAGATGAAAATAACATTTGAACAACTGTCAATCAAATGAACAAAGATTGAATATCTGGAAACCAAGTTGTTTGTTGGCAACATTGAAGGAGAACACACGGTCACGTAAAATTGACACTTTCAAATCTCCACAGTGACCGCCAATCGTAGCTTCCAGTGCTAAGCCCATAGCATCTTTAGATAGTCTAAAATTGGCACGGGCAAAAGATACTACCGAGATGAAATGACCAGAGTCCCTATTAGGATGGACCATAGAGTAATACTTCCGTTTGATCCATTTGGCAAAGTCCATACCCAGGGAGAAGTTAAAACCCAAATCAATTGATTCTTGAACCAACTAAGCAAAACATGTCTCTGACTGATCACAACCCTTAGGAGACTTTAGAACATTATGATCAATAGATCCAGATCACGAGGCAGTCCCCGATCCCGAGGAGGACCTAGATCCGAAAGCCATGGTCCACACCAAAGAATGATCGCTAGATGGACAAATAGTACACGTACCAACTTTAACAAAATGTGAATGTAAAATTACCTCAGAACCAAGGGAAATGAATTCACGTTCCATCAGGTAACGACTAGCAATGCCCGCACCTTTAGCATTTTGAAGGGAAATCCAATTTGACCATATGCAAAGAGATCCATCATACTCCTTGATCCTGTCTTGACCTAATGTTGATAAGTGGAATAATTTACCTTCCATTGCTATGTTGGTGGTAACATGATGGGGTGGAGAGTAGATAACGTCGAGAGGAATCGAATGAGTGGAGCAGATCTAAGCGAAGACCAGCGTGGAGGGAGATCACCGGCTGTGAAGGTCACCAGCGGCTATGGAGGGGTGGGTGGGAGGAGCCATATTAGTCCGCTTTTATATGGATTATATTGATTATCAACTATTGGTACATTCCATACCGACGGGCTTTTGTAATCCGACGCGATCTCTCCGACTCTTTGTAAACCGACGCATTCTTGTTAAGAGTGTTCATCCTTCATGCATAATTTTACAGAATGTGGAGTTGCTAATCTCTATCCGCTAAGTGGTTTTGCGCATCTATTTCGTATTTTAATACAAAAAAATGCGGAAATTTTTTATTTCATACATACGTGTTTCCAAACTCCTTTCAGTCGTGTGCGATACATGTTTCACCTTCTTTTTGTCGGCATGTCCATGCTAACTCGATCTTTTGATACCGGCGCTCCAATCGAGAGTTTTTAATTCATTTTGAATTTTTTTTGGACTAATTACATATCATGTGTCAATCTGATGCTGGTGATTGTAATTTGGTTCTCAGAATAGCTATATGACACTTATCATAAGTGGAATATGGTCAATGCTATCGATCTTATCCTCCAAATGATGGCGGATATCTCTTGTGATTTTGAGTTATTCTGTGATCATATCTATATCATGTTCAAGTATCTTTGACAATCTGGAGGTTTTTTAAAGCACTATGGTGGTTTATCATCCGTTTATCATGCTTCACATCTTTTTAAACTCCATATCTGCAAGGTTCTCTTTGATACGATAGAATCTGTTTCTGTCATATATGATAGCTTTGCTTAAATGTATGAGTTATCATCGGTTCTTATCCAAATCTCTCCTTTCTTCAACCGGTGATCCGATCAACAAGGTGAACAAGTCAGTATCTCTTTTCTTATCTGAAGGGTCAGATAATCTATTCTTTAAATGCATCATTCTAAACACCAATCCTTGCTCTTTATGTTGATCTTTCATGGGGGTATATCTTGTCGATATTCTCTCCTATTCTACATCGATGGAAGAACATGAAGAACATCTTCTTTTCATCCTCTCTAGCTTTGATAACACCGCATATGTGTAAAGTTTCTCAAAATGTAAATCCTAACTTTTTAAAGTCACCTATATCGACCATGTACTTCTTCTAGAGACATCGCTATAATCCGGGAATCATCAAAATCAATTGTTAATCTTCACACATCATCATTTTCAACTAACTCCGGAGTTCTGCCTTGTTTGGCAAGTTATCGTCGTTGTTCCGCTAAATATTTCCTCAAGACAGCTAAATCTCGGTCAAATTATTTTGGTCTTTCCCTCATCAAGAAATATTTTAAAACCCTCTCTCTTTATCTTTTATCCTCAGTCCACCGGATGCGACAAAGTTTTCTCAGATCTTCTAGAACTCTTCTATTCAAGTTTTGGGTGCTATTCTTAATCTATCTGTTGAACCTTTTATTTGTCTCCGTGATCTTCATTCATATCTTTCCAATGGCTTGAGATTTTCGACACAATGCCAACATCATCATATTTTATCTACTTTGGATCCAATGAAGTGTTTGCATAAAATCTTTGTTTTCTTACGGAGCTTCATGAGTTCTTATCAAGAGCTTCAGTCTGAAATTTGACAGTTGGGTTGCATGATTTTCGTATTCATGTGTATAGTAATGCTTTGGGTGCGGGATAGAGTAACTACCATACCACTACTCTTATAATTCGCTCTTATACATGGAATTGGTGAATTAATGAGATTTCACTCATTCCACGAAAGTCAGAAGTGGCCTTAATCCCTCGAGACTTTTATTTCCATCCTTGTTTTTCTGGAGTGTTCTCGCAAGAGCGTAAGCAATAATATCTTGTTGGTGGTCTTGTCTATTTCAAGATGGAGCAAAATCTTCAATGATCGGGTGGAATAAAGGCAAATCTTCTCCGTCTTCTTTAGTCGACCGGCGTTCAACATCGTCATACAAGATGGATGGAATATATATCTAACTTATGTTCTTAAATTCTTTTCTCTTGGTAAATCCAATTGTGGTCGATGCCATCAATCGAAAAATCTATTGCAATAACCTCATGGTTAAGGAAAGCAATAAGCATCTCTACAATAACTCCATATCTTCAACTCCTTTTCAGTATTCCATCATAAACTAATGTCACTCTTTCTCGAGGAGATAAATCTACACACCTCCATTGCATGGGCCTTTGGTTATTACTGGTGCAAAAAAATCTAAGCCAAGAATTCAGGAATCCAAATTTTTCTTTCGACATCAAGTAGCTCAATTGTTTGAAGGCAATAGTGTTTCTTCGAACTTCATTTCTTAAAGATAAGGGAAAAACAATGCTATTTTCATAGTATTTGTTAACTCATCCAAAGTCGTTCTTTTCTTCTGACGAAAGGAAGAATCATGTTCACTTGCATCTTGCGATCTCTAATCCTAACGATGTGTCTATTCCTTCTCCTCGATACATCGTCTTTTCCAAACTCTTTCAAGAAGGGGTTCTTTTTCGTTATCGTGTTCCTCAAGATCACTCGAGCTATGTCCATCCTACCTTCCTTGTTCCAAAGCAATCCTCCAAGTTCTTCAAGCCCTTTGTTTCGAAAAAGCAAAACGATAGACTCGCAACAAGTGTGTCAAGTTTTGCATAGTACAATGGTCACACCATTCCATTATAGAAGAATTTTGGAAACATAAGGATCACCTTCGTTCCGAGCACCCGCCAATCTTGGAGTCTTCTTATTTTCCTAGGAATATCGGGGCTTGTTTAGTGGGGGAGAGTTGAAACATCCCAATTGTCTAACAATTTTAATGCTACTTGCATATTATATATATTGCTACTTCCTACATGTCATTCATTGCATCATCATTATATCATGCTCATGTCACCATGCCACATTGCATTTGAGCATCATATTAAGACACCTTTTATTTGGTTCTTCCTTCAAATTCATTGCTTTATTAATTGTATTTGCCTCTTGATATATTGTAGTTGGATCTTGATATATTGCGTAATGCCCAAATTGAGTTGGGGGGGGGAATCTTTTGAATTCTATTCTACCACTAACATGGCACTATATCTTGTCACATGATCATGTCCTATTTCTACCACATATGACACATGGGTCCTTTTATTTTTGTTTTGGATTTAAATCATGGCATGTGCCATAGTGTGTTTCCATCCATTCAACTTGACCATGTTCTAACTCTAGTGCTTTGTCACTATCTCTCACTCAATCTTATACAAGTGCATGTGCCATATTTCTTTTCTTTCTTTTATGTAGAGCACATGCAATATCATCCCTCTACATCTTGCACATGAAATAACAACAACCATATGTGTTGACCTTCTTACTTAAATGCCCTTATGCATGCACTCCATCTTTTCATAATACATGCAATAACAACACTCCAACGTTCCTCTTCATCTTTCTATTTCTTTTGGTGTTGATTTAAAAATCCAACCCTTTGAGCTTGGGTTTTGGTTCAACTCAAAACAAATCAATTCAAATCCCACCACACCACCACCCACCACCTCTAATATAACTCTAAACCGAGGCCATGGTGTGCCAAGCCATGTGCCATCCATCTCTCCTAATCAATCCCTCCTTTCCTATTTCTTGCCAAGCCAATGACCCACCCCCAACCTCCACCACGCCACCTTCCCTCCCTTGGTCCCTCTCTTCCCTCTAAAGCATCAGGACAAACAAAAGGCAAAAGAGAAACCCTACCCGAGCCTCCTTTTCCTTCTTTTGCAAAAAGGTGAAATAACCACCCATGTGATCCTCCCTCATCCCTTGCACCCCACCAGGACCAAGCCTAGCACCAGATCGAGATCTGAGGAGGCCAGACTATCCTCTCTTCCTCTCCTTCCCCAAGCCATGGCCATGGAAACATCAACTTAGCCACTGCCATCGTCATCTCCCCATCGTTCTGCAGCACACTGAGCCGGACCAGAAGCAAGAGAAGCTTCCATCGCCTCTGCTCTTATGCCGCCCACGCACGTCAGGCCGTAGACGCGCAGCACCGTCGCCCGCTACACTACGCGCGCGCACGCCGGCCAGCAGACGCGCATGTGTCCACCGACCCAACCCTTAGCTAGCTGGTTCGCTTCCAATCTACTCCCTCTGTTTTAAAATATAAGATGTTTAAGTTTTGTGAAGTAAATATATCTAAATTTGTTTTAGTACGTAGGTTCACTCAAGTTTAGTGTGAATCTACGTACTAAAACAAGTTAAAACAAGTTTAGATATATTTTTTCACAAATCTAAAATATATTATATTTCAAACGGAGGGAGTAATTGATTCTTTTGCTTGTGCTTAGCTAGATAGATACGCGTACATGTTGTTTCTGCTCCATTTTTTAATTTTTCTATCGCACCACCAAGCGCACGAGCAGGCTTCTTCTCGCTAAGCTTCGTAGGCTGGCTCACCTCCGTCTTTTGCACCGACGCCGCTCGCTGCCGCGCCCTGGCCAGACCGGTACGCGCTCAGTCTGAAGCCGCGCGTCTCCCCGTATCTCCGTTCCTGCAATGTTTCCGGCCGCCATGGTGAACTCCTGGCGTATTTCTTTGCATGCGTATCTTCCTGAATGTCTCAGCTACGTGCTGGACCATGCCTCACTCAAAACGGTGCATTACACCTCTCAGATTCTTCATCCAAAGTCGCGAGAAAATCCTCCATATTGCAGTTCATCTCCTTCATTTAAAATGAAAATTTGATTGACTTACATAATAATATTGCTTGAGGGATACAGAGTATATATATGAGGGTACAAAATTTGTCGGCCAAGATTACTTAAACCGGCTCTAAAAAAAACTCTAACAAATCAAAACGGACTCAACATTGTCTAGTCTAACATCCCCCCGCAGTCTCATCGGCGAGCTCAACAACGTTGAGACTGGATCGTATGTCAATGAATGGTGCAGTAGCAAGCCCCTTGGTGAAGATGTCAGCAAATTGCGCCGTGATTGGAACATGAAGAACACGAACTTGTCCAAGAGCAACCTTCTCGCGAACAAAATGTACGTCAATTTTAATATGTTTTGTCCTCCGATGCTGAACTGGGTTGCCCGCCATATAAACTGCAGAGATATTATCACAATACGCAATGGTAGCCTGCTGAATTGAGCGATGAAGCTCGGCAAGAAGTTGACGCAACCATATCGTTTCTGCAACCGCATGTGCAACCGCGCAGTACTCAGCTTCAGCAGACGAACGAGAAACCGTTAGCTAACGCTTAGAAGACCAAGAAATCAAATTATTGCCAAAAAAACACAGTAACCAGATGTGGACCGACGATTCTCAGGACATCTAGCCCAGTCTACGTCGGAATATGCTGTCAAAGTTGTTGGGGAAGAAGAATTAATATGAAGGCAATGATCAAGAGTTCCTTTGAGATATCGAACAATTCTTTTGACTAGATTATAATGAGGAAGGCGGGGATCATGCATGAAAAGGCATGCTTGCTGAACAGCATAGGAAATTTCGGGATTTGTAAGAGTGAGATATTGAAGTGCTCCTGCGAGACTTTGATATAGAGTGGGATCGAAGAATGATTCGCCAGTAGAAGAAAATTTAGAAGTGGTGTCGATGGGGGTGCGGGATGGTTGGCAGTCCGACATGCTGGCACGAGAGAGAAGATCGAGAGTGTATTGCCGTTGAGAAAGAAAAAGTCCAGAAGAATCACGAGTTACAGCAATGCCCAGAAAATGATGAAGCACACCGAGATCAGTCATAGAGAATTCGTGTTGAAGACTAGAGATGATAGAATTGAGAAAAGTTGGGGTGGAGGCTATGAGAATAATTTCATCAACGTAAAGGAGGAGATAGGCAATGTTATTATTTGATTGATAGAAAAAGAGAGATGTGTCGGAGAGAGAGGGAATAAACCCTATAGTTTGGATGAATATAGAAAAGCGCTGAAACCACGCACGAGGTGATTGCTTCAGGCCATAGAGATACTTTTTAGAAGACATACATGATTGGGTGAACTAGAATCTTCGAAACCTAAAGGTTTTTGACAGTAGACAGTTTCTTGAAGAGAACCATGCAGAAAGGCATTTTTAACATCGAGTTGATGAATAGGCCAAGAAGAGGAAATGGCAATGATAAGAACGGTGCGAATTGTGTTTGGTTTGACAACAGGAGAAAAGGTTTCATCATAGTCAATTCCTTGTTGTTGAGAATAGCCACGACATACCCAGCGGGCTTTGTAGCGAGAGAGAGTACCATCGGAACTAGCTGCCATGTATCATTGGTAACCAAACCGTGGTATTCTTCTTTCATAGCAGCGAACCAGTTAGGATCGAGAAGAGCGGATTTGTAGGATTTTGGGATGGGAGAAATGTTGGGTTGAGCTAAAAAATTAAGATGTTTGGAGGGTAGACGAAAACCAGATTTGCCGTGGGTACGCATAGTATGATCATTGGTGGGTGCTGGAATATGAATAGCATAGGAGGGTAATTGTGGGGAAGGAGACGGATCATGCTCAGAAGTGGGTGCCGAAGAGGGTGGTGTGACAGTGGGGTTGGGTGATGCATCGGATGAGGTTTGCGAAGAGGCAGGAGAATGTGGCGTGGGTGGAGAAGGTGGTGCGGCGGCAGACTGCTGTGAGGGCTCGGCAGAGGGCACGGCAGGAGAAGTGAGCGAAATGCCCGGCGCAGCGGATGTAGGTTCGGGCGGAGGGGGTTGTGTAGGGAATATTGGGATGTGTAGGGGATTAGGTGGTGTAGCTGAACGAGTCGAGGGAGAGGGATCGGTGGAGACAGAATCATGGGGAGATGTATGTGTGGCAAAAGGAAAAGAGTTTTCAACGAAAGTAACGTGACGAGAGATATGAATACGACCAAAAACTGGGTCAAAATATCTATAACCTTTGTGCTCATCGGAATAACCTAGAAAAATGCAGGGTAGAGATCTAGGGGCTAGTTTATGAGGTGAAGTGACATAGGTATTTGGAAAACAGAGAACCGAAAACTCGAAGTTCAGGATAATTGGGATGACATAAAAAGAGAGAGTAGTATGGCGTGGTTTGTGGGTTAAGTTGGGAAGGACGAATGTTGAGGAGATATGTGGCTGTGCGGAGAGCTTCGGCCCAAAAACGTGGGGGCATAAAAGCTTGGATAAGAAGGGTTCTAATAGTGTCGTTTATAGTGCGGAGAGATCTCTCAGCTTTGCCGTTTTGAGGGGAAGTGTAGGGGCAGGAAAAACGGAGGAGAATGCCATGGTGGAGAAAGAAATTACGATTTTGGTTGTTGTCAAATTCTTTGCCATTATCACATTGGATGAACCGAATGGGGAGAAGGAAGTGAGTTGCAACATAGCGTTGAAAATTGAAAAAGATTGTGTGCACATCGGATTTTTTGCCTAAAGGAAAAGTCCATGCATAATGAGTGAAATCATCTAAGATCACAAGATAGTACTTAAAACCAGAAATACTCTCAATAGGTGACGTCCATAAATCACAATGTAATAATCGAAGGAAAAAGTACTAGAAGAAGTAGAAGAATTGAACAGAAGACGCACATGTTTTCCTTGTTGACAAGATTCACAAACTATTGAATTATGACTATCACAATTACAAGGAATAGAGAAATCACTAAGGAGAGAATCTAAGATGATTTTATTGGGGTGGCCTAGACGTTGATGCCAAAGCTCGACCGAGGCAACCATGGATGAGGGTTGAGCGGCCGTGGGAACACCATGGAGGGAGTAGAGATCTCCATCACTATTGAAGCGAGCGATCTCCGCCTTGGTCAGAAAATCCTTCACAGAAACACCAGAGGAGTCAAATTCGAGAGAAATAGGATTGTCACGAGTGAATTGTCGAACGGAGATTAAATTTTTAATGAGATCAGGTGCAACAAGAATATTACGAAGGAGGAGAGGTTTGGTGAGTGAGAGAAGTTGGGCATTACCAACACCAGAGATAGGGATAGTAGAACCATTGCCAATAGTTATAGAGGAAAAAGGTGATGATGAAAAATTTGACAGCATATTATTCGAAGAAGACATGTGACTAGAAGCACCAGAATCGAAAATCCAATTGGTAACTGAGTTTCCTTGAGCAGCAAAGTGGTTCATGGCCTGGATAAACGCCGCTTGATCCCAGCTCAGTGACGAGGAAGAGGACGGCGATGGTGCAGACAGCGGAGCAGGTGGTGAGGGCGCGTAGATCGGCCTGTAGGGACCAGCAGACGGCGAAGGAGGGGCTGGAGCGCTGTACTGCTGGTAGTGTGTCGGACCAGTCATGTAAGTTGGTGCAGTCATGTAGGCTTGGTGCGGAGGACGAGTGCCGAGGAGGCCCGGAGAGTCGGGGTGGGGGAGCACCAATCGAAGAGGGCGCGGTCCAGGGCATGGGCCAGGCCTGGACAAGCCCTGTCCACGGGTCGTGCATCGGGCGCCAGCTAGGAGATGCAGGAGGTGTCGGGGCTGGAGGCGTCGGGCCACTGGGAGGAGCCGTGGGTGGTCGAGGCGGCTGAAAGATAGGGTTTTTGCCCCTATAGTTCGGACTAGGGCGCCACCCCGGAGGTGGATGCACCGGTGACGGAGGGGGCGGCGCAGGAGCAGCAGGAGGTCGCTGGATCGCGGCGAAAACTTGATGGCGCGCCTCTTTATTTGCGAGGGCACGGTCGGCCCACTGCAGCATAGATCGGACCTCGGCGAAGGTAGGACGGGGCCGCATCATGGGAATAAAGGAGGCCTGCTTTTCGAAGCGGTCACCGAGCCCGACGAGGAGGATGTTGATCAGTTGACGGTCGTCGACAGAGTCACCGAGCTCTTGGAGTTCATCGGTGATCGTCTTGAGATTTTGACAGTAGACGCCGACGGGAGAGTCACCTTGGACGGTGTTGCAGAGCTCGGTGTGGAGGGTGTTGACGCAGGCGTCGACATTGTCTTGGAAAAGCTATCGAAGGGCCACCCAGAGGGCGGCTACGCGAGTGGCGTCGCGAAACACGAGATTGAAGATCTCAGTGGACACCCGCTGATAGATCCATTGGATGATGGCGAGGTCGTCCTTGGCCCAGCGAGGATCGGTAGGCCGGGGAACAGTGTGATCGGCGGCGTGGTCGAGAAGATTGCACCGACCGAGATGAACCTCGAAGAGATGACGCTAATGGTAGTAATTATGCTTTGGTAGATCTAAAGTTATTGAAATAAAGGGGCTAACATCTGAGATTGTATCGGCATAGTGGATACTTGGGAGGGTAGGAGAGGATAGAGCAAGGGAGGTGTTGGAGGTTTTTGGCCGGCGTAACCCAGGGAAGCGACGACGGTGGCCTTTTTGGTGAAGTAATCGGGAGCGGGAGGAGGGGGCGGCATCGGTGGCGGCGCCATGCCCTAGGATCTAATTGTCTGATACCATATAAATTTGATTGACTTGCATAATAATATTACTTAAGGAGTACAGAGTATAAATGAGGGTACAAAACTTGTCGACCAAGATTACTTAAACCGATTCTAAAACAAACTCTAACAAATCAAAACGGAGTCAACATTGTCTACTCTAACAATTTTTATCCCGTATATTTTTCCTCTGTTCATCACCAGTTTCCAACGCGCGCAACGACTCTACGGAGGATTTCTTTTCGTACATATCTTCTCCTGTGAGACCTAGAGCCCAAGAATCAAACGGCGCGTCAAACCATCCTCCGAAGCGGTCTGAATCATATGCCAAAAATCGATCGAATTCAGTGAGATCATGTCTTCAAACATTCGGATAAACAGCGAATAGGAAGCTTTTCCATTTGGGCCGTACTACGCGTCCCCCGGGGATATTTCCCCAAAATTCTTCGGGTCCTTCTGCTGACACGTGTCCACCCAAATTCTGTTTTTTGCTACACTCAGACCCACTTTTCCTACATAATGCCCCGCTTTTGCTACACTGTAGCAGAAAACGGTTGACCCGGAAATAGAAAAACAGATTGGACCTCGTCGGAGATTTCGCCGGAAACCTCGCCGGAGACCGTGTAGCAAGAAAGTTGGGCTAACGTAGCATTACCTCACCGGAGACTCGCCGGAGGCTTTCGCCGGTAGACCTCACCGGAGACCGTGTAACAAAAACATTACGCTATTGTAGCAAAAACGCAAAACGGTGATAGCAAAAAAGTTGTGCTAATGTAGCAGAGTGTCGCCGCACTTGTACCAGATGTCATCGCCGCTAGTAGCAGCATGTCGCCGTCCTTGTAGCAGAGAGTCATCGCCGTTGTATCAAATGCCGCCGCCGCTAGTAGCAGAGCACCGTCTCCCTTGTAGCAGAGTGTCGCCGCCGTTGTAGCATATGGCATGGCGCTTGTAGCAGAGCGCCACCGCCCTTGTAGCAGAGCAGGGCTGGCCTTGTAGCGGAGCGCCGCCGCTGTTGTAGAGGACGCCATGGCTGCTTCTAGCAGAGCTCCGTCGCCCCTTGTAGAAAGTGCATGAGAAATTCCATGGCGACGACGCCCAAGAGAGGAAGGCCATGGTGACGCAGGGACGGTGTGCGGAGCGCCCGCATGAGTAGAGGATGCGATGTTGCATGAGATTTGGGTCGGGCAGCGCGCGGCAGCGCATGCGGAAAGGATGGGGATGCTCGGGCTTGGAGAACGTGGCTCGGCCAGCGGCGGAGGAACTTGTCTTGGCACGGATGGGGAGACATGGAGCAGTCGCCGTGGGTGAAAACGGTGGAGAAGGATCAGGGACAGGAGAGCAACCATGGTTTCTTCCATGGGAAAGAGATAAGCACCGTGGGGAAGAGCCGAAGAGATAAGGTACGGGATGGTGGGACCAGGGACACGTGTCGCACGTTCAACCCGGGGGACACGTCTCGTCCGATCCCTCGGGGGAGGCGAATCATTTTCCTTTCCACTTAGGCCTCTCCCCTTTTTCGAACTCAACCCGCACTCCTCTGGTTTGCCCACATGTCGTGCCCTGCTCGCCCGTGCACGTGTGGACCCTCTGAGCCCCTGGCCCCGCATGTCTGGGTCTATGGGTAACCCAGCACCGAGTGATAAAAGTTTCTGTCTTTTTCCAAATCCTTATTTATATAACAATAATAATATATATATATATAATATATATAATCTATATCTATATTTATATCTATTCTATATATATATAATAAAGAAAGGAGCGTTTCTTGTAGTACCTACACTTTTTTGAATCGTTTTATCCTTCTACTAAATTTTATATTACATCAAATGCCACCTATAAGTGAAAAACTATACCATGTCAAAACTGCCTCGAGAGAAAGTCAAATTAGGATCAGCAAAAAAAAAAACGAGCATGTAAGAAGTCTCGCCGGTTTGGCTCCGGCAGGCCGGGGCTAGCTGTGTGCCTCGCCGAGCGCTCCTCGCGCCCTTGGACACCCTATCTCTAACATGGTGTAGGGCTGAAAGACAAATCTGACAACACGGCACACCGAGCGTCATGTTTATGTGCAGCGTGTAGAATAACAGAGCGCGTCTGCTGATGCCAACGTACTGCAAAGCCATCCACAGGGAAGAGGCGCACCACCCTAGGCTTTCACAACATGTGTGGTAGCCAAGGTCACGAGTAACCTCATCAGGGACATCGTCGATTTTTTTTTTTTTTTTTTGAACGGGAAAAGGCCACGAAGGGCCTAGAAGCTGCTAGGATTAATCAGGCGGTTACAGATTACAAAGAGATCCCTAAACAACAGGGAAAATAAAGATAAGGCCTCCATATTTGCAAACAGGACCCTGGAAAGAAAATAAGAAAAGCAATCAAGTCCATGGTCCATCTCGCCGCCGGTAGACCTCGAGACACCGGAGTAAGCGCCACCACCGGGGAACAAGCCACTTGGGGGCGACGCCGACTGCGTTTCCGGCTCTGAGGTCGATGAAGATCTTCCCTGTAGGCAAGTACGCGCCCTCTTGCGCAAGCACAGCCATGGAAGAAGCAGGAGCTCGGTCACCACCGAGCGTGGAGTGGCCTCACCGGCCAAAGATAGCTCCGGCGACATGCCTTCGCTTGGGGACTCCACCAGACGCAGCTTCGGGATCCACTTCACTGCATCACCACCAGGCTCCAGCGCCCAGGCTTGCTCTCCCTCGCCGACACGGCCGGCCGAGAGCATCTGGGGCCACTGAAGCTTCACGAAGACGCAGAGAAGAACAACGGGCTTATCTTCCAAGCTGCCAACTCCTCCATTCCCAATCTCGGCTCTGACCATCAGAGCTCCGACGAGAAGGGAGAGTAGCAACCTCCCAGCGCCGCCCGAAGGCGCCAAGGAGTAGCTCGGGGCCGGCTTATTTGCGGAGATCCTTCAGCTTCCCACCCCGACGGGAAGGTTGCTCGAGCTGTCCCAGATCCGGCCGGCGAGATCTAGAACCCTACTCCAAAACTGCACAAAGGCAACACAAAAACTAAAACCTAAACTATCTAAGCCGGCGCCGCCCCTCCATCGCCTTCCGACGGCAACGCCCCCGGGAGGGACTTCGTTTTGGCCCGGCACCGCCGAGGAAGCTCTCAAGCTACTGTAGAGAAGAGAGAGAAGGGAAAGAAGAAAGTGTCTGTGGGGACATCGTCGATGTTACATCCTTTGACTCGAATTCGTGCTTAAAAAGCAAGCACACCATGGCATACCGTTCCACGGGCTCAATGACGTCGCAGTAGACACTCCCGTCATGTATAATTCACTCTATGGCCATTCATGATGGGTCCTCTTCCTGCCAGCCACGTATCACTGCTTGCCAAATATTGTCGACGAGATAACCTCCCATCCATGCTTCATGCAGGATCGCTTGCCAGTGAGCAAGGTCAAGGACATCTATTATGGGGTTCCCGTGATCCTTGTGTTGTCCAACTCGTCCATTGGAGCCTCGACTAACTATGACAGTGGGCTTGGAGTTTCGGGTGTTGATCCCAATAGAAATAAACCCGTAGCAACGCACGGACAAATTTCCTACACATAATAAAGCATGAAGTTTTTCTTACGGACCAATACTTTTTTTCAACTCCACTAAAACATATAATAAATGCCACCGGCCAAATAAAAAAAGTTTCATTTTGTTTGTTTCGTACGCCTTCGATGCATCCCGCGAGGCCTCTCTCCTGTAGATCTGGCGCGGCACCAATCGACTCCGATTTTCCATCGTGCAAGTGCGTCTCCGCCAACCGGCAGTCTTCGGCCTACAAAGTGGTCATTCCCGCCGTCTGCGATCGATCCCGGCAGCCGTGTTGCGTCGCCCGCCTCCCGATAGCCAAAATCGACCGGGACGCGACCAGACGCTGTCCGCGAGCTCCGCCGTACTGGTGGTGTTCAGGCCCAGCACGCATCACCACTGCGGCAGCTACTACACGCCCCTTCGACTTTCTACGTCTTCAATATAGCTGTTACAATTGCGACAAGAAGATAACGAAGAACGAAAAACGAAAAACACAGCAAGGTGACACAGATTTAACGTGGAAAACCTCTCCAACAAAGAGAGGAAAAAACCACGGGCGCCAGCTAGCGAAACTTCACTATATCGAGGAGTGTTTACAAACGCCGGGGATTTCACAGATGCAACTCATCCCAACCGGCGGCTTACAAGGGGTTTATATATCGGTGGAAACCTAGGGCTTTGTTCGTTACACTCGGCCCAAGCCTCCGGCGACGGGCCTCGCTCCACTCGTCAGAAGTTGGCCTATACTTTGTAGAATTTGGATCAACATATAACAAACTCCACCTTGAGACAAATTCCTCCTTGTAGCATCAACAGCAACCATCTCCCTGAACAAACAAAGCAAATACTTTCGGCGCCAATAGCCACTTGGGCTAATCAGTTAAACCAACTAAGTTCGAGCAAAGCTCAAACTTAGCAACAGGAACAGGTTTAGTCATCATATCAGCAGGATTATCATGAGTGCTGATCTTGCATACCTTTAATTTACCTTGAGCAACAATGTCTCTAACAAAATGGTACTTGACATCAATGTGCTTAGTTCTCTCATGGAACATCTGATCTTTTATAAGGTATATGGCACTTTGACTGTCACAAAACAAAGTAATGCAAGAATCATCTCCACAAAGCTTAGCAAACAAACCTTTCAACCAAACAGATTCTTTGCAAGCTTCAGCAATAGCCATGTATTCAGCTTCAGTAGTAGATTGTGCAACAACGGCCTGCAATGTAGCCTTCCAGCTAACAGCACAACCTCCAATATTAAACACATAACCTGTGAGGGATCTTCTCTTATCCAAATCGGCAGCAAAATCTGAATCCACATAGCCAACGAGTCCCTCACCGGTCCTGCCAAACTTCAAACAAGCATTGGAAGTGCCAAGAAGGTACCTGAAAACCCACTGAACAGCCTTCCAATATTCTTTACCAGGATTAGCCATGTATCTACTTATCAAACTCATAGCATATGATAAATAAGGACGAGAACAAACCATGGCATACATCAAAGAACCAACAGCACTAGAATATGGCACCTTTGACATGTACTCAAACTCTTCATCAGTAGTAGGACATTGAGAAACTGACAATTTAAAATGAGGAGCAATAGGAGTACTAACTGAATTGGCACCATCCATATTAAAACGATGAAGAACTTTCTTAATGTAACTTTGCTGACTAAGAAATAACAAACCAGATTTTCTATCTCGGGTAATCTCCATACCTAAGATCTTCTTAGCAGCACCAAGATCCTTCATTTCAAACTCACTACTTAGGTGTGCCTTCAAAGTAGTGATTTCTTTCATGCCCTTGGCAGCAATTAACATATCATCAACATATAGCAGCAAGTATATAGGTGACCCATCAACAAACTTGATATAAACACAACTATCATATTTAGACCTCTCAAAACCATGTGAGATCATAAATGAATCAAACCTTTTATACCACTGTCTTGGAGATTGCTTTAAGCCATAAAGAGACTTCTTTAATTTGCACACAAAATCCTCTTTACCAGGCACTATGAACCCTTCTGGTTGGTCCATGTATATTTCCTCATCAAGCTCTCCATGCAGAAAAGCAGTCTTGACATCTAACTGCTCAAGCTCAAGATCACGCATAGCCACAATACTAAAGAAAGTACGAATGGAACTATGCTTCACAACTGGAGAGAACACATCATTGTAATCAATACCTGGAATCTGGCTGAACCCTTTTGCTACTAACCTTGCCTTGTACCTTGAAGGCTCTTTGGGAGATAGACCTTCCTTTTTCTTGAAGATCCACTTGCAGCGGACCGCCTTCTTTTGTTTAGGCAAGCGCACAACATCCCATGTGCCATTTTTCTCAAGCGATTGCATCTCTTCTTGCATAGCAGAAACCCACTTCTCGCGGTCAACGGATGCAATGGCTTCATTATATGTAGCAGGTTCAGAATCGTTCTCCACCTGTTCAGCACAACTCAAAGCATAATATACAAGATTACACTCTTCAATTAAACAAGGACGAGGACCACAGTTACGCCTCGGTCTATCAGCAGCAATGGACTCATGTGGCTGCTGCAAAACAGTAGGTGAGTGCTGAACAACAATATCATCAATGTTTTCCTCATGTGTATCTTCAGCGATAGCATCATTATCAACAGTTTTCTGCAGGTTCTCCACCTGCACATTAACTCACTCCTCTCCAACAGCAACAGGACAGGTATCTGATGGCAAGCTATCATGATACATAACAGACTCATTGAAAACAACGTTTCTACTTAGCAAAATCTTTTTAGTTTCAGGATGCCATAGTTTATATGCTTTAACTCCTGAACCATAACCGAGGAATATGCACTTAACAGCCCTAGGCTCTAACTTTCCATTATCAACATGAGCATATGCAGTGCAGCCAAAAACTCTCAACTGTGAATAATCAGCAGGCGAACCTGACCATACCTCAATGGGAGTTTTCTTCTCAAGTGGAATAGAAGGTGACCTGTTGATGAGGTAACACGCTGTATTGGCTGCTTCAGCCCAGAAACGCCTATGCATACCTGCATTAGACAACATACAACGAGCTCTCGAGATGATGGTTCTATTCATGCGCTCTGCCACGCCATTCTGCTGGGGAGTATATGGGATGGTGTGATGCCTGATCATGCCATCATTACTGCAAAACTCCTCAAACTCATTAGAACAGAATTCCATACCATTGTCAGTACGTAGTAACTTTACCTTCTTCTCAGTCTGTTTTTCAACCATAACTTTCCACTTCTTAAAAGCATCAAAAACATCAGATTTATGCTTCAGAAAATAAGGCCACACCTTTCTTGAGTAATCATCAATAATAGTAAGCATATAATTAGCACCACCAATAGAAGTCTTACGGGACGGACCCCATACATCAGCATGCACATAATCTAATATGCCTTTGGTGGTATGAACGGAAGCATTGAATTTAACTCTTTTATGCTTACCAAAGATGTAGTGCTCACAGAACTCAAACTTACTCAAGTTGCAACCATCAATCAGCTCTCTCTTGACCAACTCTGCCATGCCTTGTTCACTCATATGCCCAAGACGCATATGCCATAGATGTGTTTTACCACAATCATCAGAATCATTAGAAGTAACAGCAGCAGCAATACCAGGCAAAGTGCTACCTCTAAGAACATATAATTTAGCAGAATTCATATCACCTATCATGTGAATAAGAGAACCTTTTGATACCTTCAGAACTCGATGCCCACCGGCATACTTGTATCCATCAACGTCCATGGTACTCAGGGAGATCAAATTTCTGGCCATGCTTGGTATGTGCTTCACCTCACTCAACGTGCGTGTCACGCCATCATGTGTCCTAATCTTAACAGATCCAACACCAACGATATGGCATGGGTTGTCATTCCCCACACGCACAAAATCTCCAGTCTGCACAGACTCATATGAACTGAACCAATCTTTGTTACAGCAAATATGAAACGAACATGCAGTATCAAGTATCCATTCATCATCACGAGAAGCACAAGCAGCAAAAACAGCTAAGCATTCACCATCAGAACTATCAGAAACAACAGCAGCCTTACCAGAACCTTCAGTCCTATCTTTCGGTTGGTAAGTTCTGTTTCTTTTCTCCTTATTCTGCAACTTCCAACAATCATCAATAACATGATTAGATTTCTTACAATACCTGCAGAATTTATCCTTTCCCTTGGACTTTGAACGACTTCTACCGTCCTTGCTCTTATCTCTGTTGCCATAGTTGTTGTATCTCTGCTCGGTCCTGCCACAAACCTGCAGAGCCTCAGCCTTGGATGACGTCCCATCTGACCCTACCATAGTTTTCATCTTTTCCCTCTGTTTGAGGGCGTCATGTACTTCGGCAAGGGTTAGTTCATCACGGCTCAACAATATTGTATCACGAAAGTGTGTATAGGAACTAGGCAACGAGCATAAGAGTAGAAGAGCTAAATCCTCATCATCATATTTTACCTCCATAGACTGCAAGTCTGAAACAATCTCTTTAAAAACAGATATGTGATTCATTACCGATCCACCTTCTTGCAGCCTGTGCGAGAACAACTTCATCTTCACGTTCATCTTACTGGTTAGATCCTTTGACACACAGATCGTTTCCAGCTTTTTCCATAGGGCAGCAGCAGATTTCATCTCCAATACTTCCTGCAAAATATTATTGGACAGATGAAGTTGAATCAAAGACAAAGCCTTACGGTCCTTCCGCTTCTCTTCGGCGGACCAGGTCTTAGCATCCTTTTCACCGAATCCATCCAGCGCTTCATCCAGATCAGAAGTTTGGGCGAGAATCGCCCGCATCTTCATCTGCCACAAGGAGAATCTTGTGGTGTAGTCCAGCTGTGGTAGATCGAACTTCAATGACGACATGTCGCAAACCCTAGATTAGAACCTGGGGCTCTGATACCACTTGTTACAATTGCGACAAGAAGATAACGAAGAACGAAAAACGAAAAACACAGCAAGGGGACACAGATTTAACGTGGAAAACCTCTCCAACAAAGAGAGGAAAAAACCACGGGCGCCAGCCAGCGAAACTTCACTATATCGAGGAGTGTTTACAAACGCCGGGGATTTCACAGATGCAACTCATCCCAACCGGCGGCTTACAAGGGGTTTATATATCGGTGGAAACCTAGGTCTTCGACGATCCGTACCGTACCGCGGGGGGGCCTCGCTCCACTCGTCAGAAGTTGGCCTATACTTTGTAGAATTTGGATCAACATATAACAATAGCTACCAGGCATTTTTCAACGAGCTAATACTAAGAAAGGTATACACTCCAATCCATCATTTGTTTTCTTTCTAGATCAATTAAGGTGAACTAGCATTGTTTCTTGAAGTATGCATGCAACCACGTTGGAAGATAGGAGAACGTACATGATCAACCGGTCAACTGAGGAGAGCTCTGCAGTGTTGGTGGTGCTCGGGCCCAGCACGCACCACCGTTGCGACAGCTACAACACGCCTCTAGCTAAGGCCGGCATGGCTGGCCACCCGTCGCCGCCCATATCTAGCGGGAACTTGGTCCTCCGTTGAACCTGAAGATGTCCTAGCGCTGCTCGAAGTTGTCCGGCACCACACTCTTGCCTCTCGGAGTCCTGCTGTACTGACGTTGCTCCTGCTTTCCTTATTCTATGTTTTGTTTACGTGTGGCCAACAGTAAATAAATTATAGATGCTAATTATCAAACAATTTGTGCAAAATACTTTGAATAAATGGTTTAATCTATAATGTAACATTAGCACACCGATTATCCCACCTCACGTGTCGGTTCGCGATTAAAAAACAACCCGGCTCCACCTCCCGCTGCACCACAATTTGAGTTCGCAGGATTCTCGTAGAAGCCGAAGAGTATGAGGCTAGGTAGGTACAGGCCGGAAAGCTATCCAAGGCCCACCATCAACTGTACACATCCTGCTTGCTTCAACCGTGTAATTAAGACCTGATACGACTCACATTTAATCCCACCGTGCTCATTTAGTCCAACCTCCACCGGTTTATATACTTTGACAAGCTGACTAAAGTATCGGCAAGCCAACTTGGGAAACAACAAGTTGTTGTATCCTAAATAGAAAGAGGGATTAAACGAAGAGATTTCACCAGGCCGGGGGTCTCGAACTGAGAGAGAGGAGAGACTTCGGAAGGAGGAGAGAGGACCAGCGAATCATGGCGAGAAGGAGGACCGGATGACGAGGTTTCGACTCGTCAATGCCCATTATTATGAACTTGGGTTTTGGAGAAGATGGGCATGCTGGAGATCGCGAAACGGTTAGCAAACAAGCAATACGGGGACACGAGGTTTACCCAGGTTCAGGCCCCCGGAGGGAAAACCCTACTCCTGCTTGTCTTCTCTTGATTATGGCGGAACCGGTGATTACAGGGGTGCGCAGATGCAATCTGGCGTGGAGGTGTATATGCGAAAGTATGAGTCGAGAGATCTAAGTCGTGCCCTCCTGGCCTTTATATAGACTTAGACCGTTCCCGGGCATAGACCTAGTCGGTTACAAGTTTTAGGGTTTTACCCCTTTGAATTTCCTATCTACTCTAGTCTTGCTCTCCAAGGATCCGAAGGTGTTATGGGTATGGGCCACCCGAAAGTCTTCATGGGCCGGCGTATATTTGCCATGGGCCTTCCTTGGGCTGGACCAGGTATGCTGAGATCATGTACCTGCGGGGTATAACCATGTCAGTAGCCCCCCGAGTGTTCAGTCGAATCGTAGATTCGGCTGAGGAATCTTCAATCCTTCGGGTGCAAATCTGTCTTTCAAGAGAATGTGTAGGGATTGTTGATGCATGTGCCTGACTCTCCCGACGGATCAGGGTCAGTTAACTGTCTTAGGACAAAACAACATGATCTTCTTCAGGTTCGAGTCCCTCGACTCAAACCTGGAACATATGCTGGCGTAATTCGACTCAGGCCGCGGAGGACTTACAGGAGTGGAATTCCAGTGAATTTAATTGGTGTACCCAACGCGTCCGTCAGGATTTTTCGTCGCGCCTGTTGGCACGGGTTTATACTAGCAGAGCACAGTCATGTGCGTTACCAGGCCATCAGATGATATCTGTAGGTCTTATCTTTGCGTCGCAGACACAGCATCCGAATTTTGTCACCGCGGAGGTGTTTCGGGTGGCCAAGGAGAATGTTACTCACTTAGCGTTAATTGAGGCAGAGTCGCAGCCGAAGATTTATAGGGTGCGCGACCAGCGCTCCCTATGAGAGTAGCCCCCGAGTATCTATTCGAGTCGTAGACTCGAGCGGAGACTTTAATTCAGCCGTTGTTCAGTGTCAGGTTCGTAGGACACAAATTTTTTCGGATGCTTAAATCCGTCCTCCGTATGGGAGTAGCCCCCGAGTCCGTAGTGGAGTCGTAGACTCGACGTAGGACTCGAAGAAATAATTCAGTTTTGTAACGTGTTGTTCATTCTTCGGGTGCGCGGCCAGCGCTCCTGATAGGAGTAGCCCCCGAGTAATTGGTCGAATCATAGATTCGAGTGAGTACTCTTAGCTTTGAAACCGAAGAAATTGTAGCTGTTGCTAGTGTAGCTTTTGATGACGTCAGTGCTGACGATCGATGACCTCAAGCGTCTGCTGCACCAGAGATGACTTGACTGGACGAACATGGGTCCCACTGTCTGACCTTGAATTGACCGGTCACGCGCGGCGTGGAGATAATTACGGCGTCGCCTCGATTTCCGCGCGTAGTGGACGGCGTGTGAGCGATGGTTCGTTGCGATGCTGACACGTGTATGGCCAGATCCTGCTGTTGGCATTAGGTCTTCTCGATGGACGGCTGTCGTGCCTCGTCTTCATCTTTATAATCATTGGGGAAAACTTTAGTTTGTTTTCACCGCAGCTATTCTTGTTTCACTGCTTCCTTGTTCTCAGAGAGCTCTTGCTGCGCGCTGGAATATCCTTCCACATTTCCTTCTTCCATCTTGCGCTCTCGCCGCCGGCGCCGCCGTACCGCGATGGGAAAGCTGAAGAAATCTTCTTCGGCGGTTGGTACCAGCGCTGCTGGAGGGAAGAAGAGCGCCGTCGCTACCCGTGTCACCGACAGTGGCTGGCGGCGATCGGAGACGCGGGAGAGTGATCTCCGCAAGATTCGTGAGTGGGGCTTGATCCCGCAGGATAGGGAGGCCGTCAAACTCCTAGGCAACGAGGTAATCCCCCGTCCCCCCGCTGGATTTCGGGTTATGTTCCTCGCCTTTGTCATTCGCGGATTTTCCTTCTTAGTCCACAACTTCCTTCGTGGACTGCTTTTTCTGTACGGTGTCCAATTGCACCATATTTCCCCCAATTCTCTTCTTCACGTTGCTTGTTTTATCACTTTCTACGAGTGCTGGCTCGGTATTGAGCCGCACTTTGGCCTCTTCCGGAAACTCTATTCCGTGAAGAGGTAATTCGGTTCGGATGGTGTTTACCCCATTGGGGGTTGCATCATCTCCCTCAAGCCCAATTTGCTTTCCTTTTCTTTTTCCATGTCCGAATCTGTCCAGTACTGGCGGAGGCGATGGTTTTATATCCGCGACTCCGTAGTGCCTGGGCAGGATTTTGGTCTTGTTTTTTTCGACCCCTCCCAAAAGATCGAGCCGAACAGGTCCTGGAAAAACAAGATCTTGGATGGCGAGGTGGCGGAGATAGAGGCTCTCTATCGTCGAGTGGAGGATCTACAGTTGATTCCGGAGAAGGAAGTGAATGGTGTGGATTTCATCCGCACTTTTCTCGAGCGTCGGGTGCAGCCACTCCAGGCTAGGGCGCACCCGATGTTCCTTTATGCTGGCCGGCGTGATCCGACGAGGGTTTTGACTGAGAAATTCTCCCAGGGAGATCTCGACAGGGCCCTTCGTTCGCTGCTGAAGTTCAAGGCTGGAGAGGATATCCCGGGGAAGTCGCTGACTCCTCCGTTTTCTTCTTCGCTTCCTGTTCCACAGGTGTAGATCCGTGCGCGTAGAGCTTTTTTCAACTGCATTGTATTTGCCTTTGTTTGTTAACAAATTTTTTGTTCTTTGTGCAGAGCTTCAAAGTGCCGGGCATGTCACCTCCATTACCCGAAGTATTTCCGGATGCTCCAGATAATGATGTGGTGGATTCCATGTCCGAGCTGCCGTCGACACATTCTCCGGTTGAAGATGCCAACAAGTCGAGCGAGGACCACACTCTCAAACGATCGCGGAGCTCCAGCGAATCTTTGGATGCCTCGACTCCTCCGACTCCTAGGAACCCGCTGTGTCTTGAACGTCACAGTGGTGGGCATGGAGGCTCTTCCTCTCCGATTCCTGCTCTTCTCATGCGGGCTGTAGCGCCGCACCCACCGGCGAAGCGGAAGAAGGAAGAAAAGAAGGAAGAGAAGAAGGAAGAGGAGAAGAAGGTCCGGAGGACCCCTCCTGTCTTCAACCTGAGCGAGCTTGACTCGTAAGTTTCCTTTGTTCTGTATTGCTTTTCGTTGCCTGTTTACTTTATACTTGTACTAATTTGTCCGCGTGCAGGCACTCTTCCAACGACTCCTCTAGCGATGGTGCTCGGGAGATGATGGGGGAGCCGAAAGTCGCGTCTCCTCCTCCTCAGACGGTGGCTACCTATGAGGGCGCTGCTCCGAACCCTCCTCCCCAGGAGTTTTAGGTGGTTGCGCCTCAGAATTTTGCTAGCGGACCTTCGGCGTCGCCATCGGATCATGTGAGTAGTTCTATCTCCTGCCACGGGGGGAGCCCCCGAGCATCTGTAAAAGAGTTTTCTTGTTTTGTTCTTCCTTCTAGTCTCCGGGGGAGCCCCCGAGCGTTTTCGTGTGTGTATTTTGCTTCTGTTCTTTTCTGTTGGGCGTAGCCCCCAAGTCCTTTTCCTGACTAGTAGGTCGTCTTTCTGCAGCCTTTTGTGCAGGATGCCAAGCGACTGGTGCAGGAGCACCTGGTGCTGGAGGCCAGCCTCAAACAGCTTCAAGGTACTGTTATGCCTTGATGTTTGCTTCTTCGTGTACTCGTGTCCTGTTATCTGACGCTTGTATTTTTTGAATGCAGAGGAGCACAACACCTCCCTTCGTGAGATTGATGCTCTCAAAAAGAGCCTCGGTCAAGTGGAGACGAAGGCCGAAGCCGCCGTTGGTGCGAAGGAGCGCCTCGAGCTAGAGCTGGCCACTGCGGCCGAGGCTAAGGAGCGCCTGCAGCGGGAGGCCACGGATCGCGAGGAGCAGCTTGCCACTGCTGCGATTGCGCGTGAAAGGGAGGTGGCTGGCAAGCTCATGGCGGCTGCCAAAGCTGTTTCGGGTGAGTATCTTCACTTGCGTCTTTTTTGGTTTTCTTGTCTTTCTTCTACGGTGCTTTCGCTCATTTTTTTTCTTTATTGTCTCAGATGCCGCGGGCATCGAGTTTGACCGCGGTGCTCTGGAGCACGGGAGTGCTCTGGATGATGCTACTGCAGCGGTCGAAGATCGCTGCAGCACCGTCGTCAACTCGCTCGCCAAGGCCAAGGAGGTCCTTGGACGTTTCTACAAGGAGCTTGTCCCCAAGGGCGCGGCCCTTGATGATGTTGACGCTCTGGCGGAGGCATTGTCAGCCGAAGCACCTGTGGTGTATAAGCGCGAGCAGAAGGGCATCGGCGCGTCCGTCGGGCTGGCGATGGCTTTGGCGGCTGGAGCGGAGCTGGATCTTCCCCATGTCACCTCCCAGATGCTAACGACTGCAGATGGATCCGAGGTAGCCTTCGCTACCTATTCTGCTCGATGTAAGCGATATGGGCCGAAGCTGATTGATCTGCTGGCCGAGTATGCGCTATGGCAGCAAGGGGAAGCCAAGGCAAGGCAATCCGGCTCCGAGGCTACTCATGGTGCCGCATCTTAGGCGCTGTAGCTGTAGGATAGTTGTAGTCTCTTTTGTTGTAATTATGTTGATGAACAAATCCTTGTGCCACGTAGTGGCTTTTGATTCACTTAATGAATTCGTTGGGTTGTGTGCTTCTTCGTCTAAGTGTTCATGTCTTTGCCTTTCTGCTGATCTAGGGTCCTTCAGGTGCTGATCCCGTTGACACCTCGCCTGCCGCGCGGCTGCGGCCCTCCCTGGATGATTCATCACATCTTGCTTTTCTTTGAGATCGTGTTCGTAGTCTCGAGAAGGAGTTAATTGGGGTGCGTGGCCATGCCGACGTTTGGAAGTCCAAGGCGGATCGCGGTGCTGCCAGAGAGGAGTATTTGATGGCGGAATTGCTTCGGTTATCCGAGAAGCTTCAGTGTAAGTTTCTTCGATCTGTTTGCCTATTTCTTCGGATGCGCCTGCTGGCATTGCATCTTACTTTGTGCAAGTATTGCAGGTGCTAACCTTGCTCCAAGGGAGGAGAAGGAGCGTGTTGCTATTTAGGTCAATTGTTTGACTCAACAGGACATGGAAGCTGGCGGGTTCTTCTGGATGGATCGTGACCGTGCTATGGTCCTTGCGACGGTGCAAGATCGCGTTCACCAAGTGTCGCGGGTGCTTCGTCAGGTGCAGACTTCACTCGCGTCGGTTCTGCATGTGATGTTTTCGTTGGATGCTGCACCGACGACCCTTTCTGGTCTTCTGTCGAAGTTTCGGAACGTGAATCATGTCAAGGAGTTGGTGTGGCATCAGCTCGTCGCGGGAGTGAAGGCTGCATTGTCCCTTGTGAGGCTGTATCGCCCTGATGTAGATCTGTCCGTTGTAGCGGCTGGACCACCCCCTCAACCAGATGGTGGTGTGTGGGATATGCGTCCGCATTACGCGGCTGTAGGGCAGTATGCCGAAGAGATTGTAGATCTGTTTGAGCAGCGTGCTAAGGTTATTCTTCAGAATAGGTAGTTCCTGTAAAAGATATAAATGTAAAAATTTTATATATTTGGTTGGGCGTGTTTTGCCCTTTGTTATAAAGGTTTGGTTGTTGTTTGAGCACGTAGTTCTTTGTTCGCATACGTGTCCTTTTCGTTAGCCTGACGTTGTCAGCTACTCAGGCGTACACGTGTTATCCTCAGTCGATGAAATCGTGAGGTGGGGGGAGCCCCCGAGTGCGTTTGTAGCATGAAGTAAAAATGCGAATAGGAAAACGAAATTTTTGGGGCGAGACACTTAGCTTTATTTATATCGTAATGGAGGAGGTACATTGTTCGGCTGAGTAGCCTTGGATGAATAGCCTTATTGAAAGTAAAAGGATAGGTAGCTAGGGGTAGAATCGTCGCAAGTGTGCGATGTTCCATGGGTTGGAGTGTGCGACTCTAGACTCCACATGCTTGAGGCGATAGGCGCCACCTGGGATGACTTCGGTGATGATGTAGGGTCCTTCCCATGGTGACTCGAATTTCTTCGGTCCCTCCTGCTCAAGTCGCAAGACGAGGTCTCCTTCGACGAAGGACCTTGGGCGCATCCGTCGGCTGTGGTAGTTACGGAGACTCTGCTGGTACACCGCTGATCGAGCTACTGCTATGTCTCGTGCCTCATCGAGTGTGTCGACAACGTCTTCGAGTGCAGCCGTGGATTCGGCTTCACTGTAAGCGACGACCCGGGGGGCCTGGTGGCGCACTTCGGCTGGTAGCACGGCTTCGGCTCCGTGCACCATGAAGAATGGCGTGTAGCCTGTGGAGCTGTTTGGCGTAGTATGCAAGCTCCATAGGACGGATGGTAGCTCTTTCGTTCAGGCTCCAGCTTTTCGCTCGAGTGGGCTCATGAGGCGCTTCTTGATGCCAGCGCCGATTAGGCCGTTGTCCTTTTCCACCTGCCCGTTCGTTTGCGGGTGTGCCACCGATGCGTATGTGATGTTGATTGCGAGGCCTTCGCAGAAGTCTTGGAATTCTTTGGAGATGAAATTCGATCCATTGTCGGTGATGATGCTATGCGGTACGCCGAACCTGTAGACAATGGATTCAAAGAACTTGACGGCAGTTTTGCCCTATTGGTTAGTGACCGGCATGGACTCGATCCACTTGGTGAATTTGTCGACTGCGACCAGGAGGTAGACGTGCCCCCCTTTCGAGGACCTTGGCAGTTTTCCGATCATGTCGAGGCCCCATTGAGCGAAGGGCCAGGTTATAGGTATGGGCCTGATCTCTAACCCGGGTGCGTGTGGTTTGTCGGCGAACCTTTGGCACCCCTTGCATCTTCGGACGATGTCCTTTGCGTCGCTCATGGCCGTTGGCCAGTAGAATCCAGCTCGTAGAGCTTTGGCGACAAGGGAGCGGCTGCCTGCGTGATGGCCGCAGATGCCCTCGTGGATGTCTTGGAGGATGGTTTTCCCGTCACTGATGGTGACGCACCTTTGTAGTACACCCGTAATGCTGCGCTTGTACAGCTCGCCATTGATGATAGTGAAGGCTTTTGGCCGGCGAGATATGCGCCGGGCATCCGTCGGGCTGTCAGGCAGTTCTCCATCTATCAAGAACTGGAGGTACGGTCGTGTCCAGGTTTCTTCGACTGCCATGACCTGCATCAGGTTGACCATGGCGACCTCTGTGTCCAGTTTCTTGGGTCCTTCATGACCTTCGGGTAGCATAGCCCCCGAGTGTTCTGCTTCTTCGGGTGATCCCTTGGGGAATTTCCGCTTGATGGATGCCACGCAAATCTGTTCGAGGAACACACCTGGTGGTACCTTTGCGCAGGTGGAGCCGATGTTGGCGAGTCTGTCGGCTTCCTCGTTGCTTTCTCTTCCAACGTGCCGAAGCTCGCAGCTGTCGAATTCTCCTTCGAGTGCGTTGTAGAGTGCGCGGTACGCGATCATGTTTTCGGCGTGTGCGTCTCACTCGTTCATCGTCTGCTGGACGACGAGGTTGGAGTCACCGTAGATGACCAGGCGCGTTGCGCCGCATATCTTCGCCATCCTCATGCCGTGGATGAGGGCTTCGTATTCGGCCTCATTGTTGGAATCTCGGAATTTCATCCGAAGGACGTACTTCATCTTGTCGCCCTGCGGGGAGGTCAGTATGACCCCGGCTCCTGCTCCAGCTTCACGCTTGGAACCGTCGAAGTGCATCGTCCATGATTGCGACATGTCTGGGGTGTCTGGCAGCTGCAGCTCCATCCAGTGTACAAGGAAGTCCGGGAGGACCTGAGACTTGATTGCGAGTCGCTTCTCGTAGACGATGTCTAGGGGTGACAGCTCGATGCCCCACAGGGCCACGCGTCCTGTGGCCTCTGGGTTATTCAGGATGCTGTTCAGGGGTGCTTTATTGACGACCATCACCTGGTGCTCCTGGAAGTAATGGCTCAACCGTCGAGCCGTCATGAACATGCCGTAGGCGAGTTTCTGGTAGTGAGGGTACCTCTGCTTTGTTGGCGTCAATACCTCGCTGAGGTAGTAGATTGGGCGTTGGACCCCATGGGTCTTGCCTTTTTCGGGTCGTTCGACCACCAGTGCGGTGCTTACCACCTGGTGTGTGGCTGCTATGTACAGCAGTAGGGGCTCGCGCTCCTTTGGCGTGACCAAGACGGGCGAGGTGGAGAGCAGCCGCTTCAGATCTTCGAATGCATCGTCCGCTTCGGGGGTCCACTCGAATTTATCTGCCTTGCGTAGCAGTTGGTAGAATGGCAGGGCCTTCTCGCTCATGCGGCTGATGAACCTGCTTAGCGCCGCGACTCGTCCTGCGAGCTGTTGGACGCCCTTGAGGTTTTTTGGCTTCTCCATGGCCATGATGGCCCGGATTATCTTCGGGTTCGCCTCGATCCCTCGCTGGGAGATGAAGTACCCAAGCAGCTGACCCGATGGGACGCCGAAGGCGCACTTTTCGGGGTTGAGCTTGATCCTGTAGCGGTCGAGGTTATCGAACGTCTCGCGGAGATCGTCGATGAGCGTTCTTGCTTCCCTGGTTTTGATGACTATGTCGTTGACATAGACTTGGACGTTGCGACCGATCTGGTCCTTGAGGCATGCCTGCATGCATCACTTGTACGTGGCACCTGCATTCTTTAGCCCGAAGGACATTGTGTTGTAGCAGAACACTCCGAACGGTGTAATAAACGCCGTTTTCTCTTGATCTTCGACCTTGAGTCGAATCTGGTTGTAGCCGGAGTAGGCGTCGAGGAAGGAGAGTTTCTCGCGTCCTGCAGTCGAATCGATGATCTGATCGATCCGAGGAAGGGGGAAGTGGTCCTTTGGGCAGTGCTTATTCAGCGACGTGAAGTCCACGCACATCCGCAGGATGTCCGTGTCCTTCTTGGGGACCATCACTGTATTTGCGAGCCACTCGCTTTCTTTGATCTCCCTGATGAAGTCTGTAGCGAGTAGTATGTTGATTTCCATTCCGATGGCTTCGGCCCGTGGCTCGGACAGTCTCCGGATGGACTGCTTGACGGGCTTGGTGTCTGGAAAGACGTTGAGTGCGTGCTCGGCGAATTCCCTGGGAACTCCTGGCATGTCCGCAGGACACCATGCGAAGATTTCCCAGCGCTCACGGAGGAATTCGACGAGCGCGCTTTCCTATGCGGGGCTGAGGTCGTTGGCGATCAGCGCCGTCTTGGAGGCATCCGTGGGGTGAACCTGCAGCTTCTTTGTGTTGACCGTGGAGTCGAAAGACATGTCAGGTGCGTTTTGTCGTGCGACTGGGGGTGCCCCATTGTCCGTCACCTCGCGGAGCCTTATGAGCTCATCCTGCATGCCGAATGACTGGGAGATTCTGTTAAAATCCCTGTCGCAGTGGTCCGATCGGGTGAAGCTCCCGTGGACCGTGATGACGCCCCTGGGTCCTGGCATCTTGAGTAGTAGGTATGCGTAATGTGGGACAGCTAAGAACCTTGCGAATGCTACATGCCCGAGGATGGCGTGGTATTGTGATGGCCAGTCCACCACTTCGAATTCGAGACGCTCGCATCGGAAGTTGTCCGGCTTGCCGAAGATGACGTCTAGCCATATTTTGCCCAGGGGGAATATGCCCTTTCCTGGGACGATGCCGTGGAACATTGTGTCTGACTGTTCCAGGCTGCACAGCAGGATCCGCATTGCTGCTAGAGTACTTGCGAACATCAGGTTGATGCCGCTGCCGCCGTCCATGAAGACGCGGCTCATCTCGAAACCTCCGATCTGCGCCTCTAGCACCAGGGCAGCATGACCTGGGCGAGGGATTTGGCAAGGGTGATCCGAACGACTGAACGTGATGCAGGACTCCGATCCGCTGAGGTACTCAGGATGGCGGATGGAGTTGTCATGGCCAGGTTGATCTGATGGGTGATTTTCTTCTGCACCCTATTCGTTGGGCGCCCCTTCTGGATCATCAGTGCTCCTTTCGGCGGGGGATACCCGTGCCCAGTGTTGTTCTGTGCTGGTGCGACTGGTTGGTTCGGGCCTCCTGCAGGTGGTGGTGGAGGAGCTCCATGCGCTATTTCACCTGGTGCAGGTGCGTTTCCGAACCCAGGGGGTGGAGCTTGCTGCCTCATCTGAGCCATGCTTTCGCTGAGCTTCTGGAACTCGCGGCAGTCCTTGAGCATGTGGCTTGCCTTCTTCTTACCATCCTGCTTGTCAATGTAGAAGTGGATGGTACATGGAACCGACTGTGGGCTCATTATCGCAATCACGGCGTTGCCACGACTGTGCTTGACGTCCTCCATCATGGAAGTTGCCTCCGCGGTATCCGCCGCTGTTGCGGTTGGCATCGTTGCGGCGATGGCGTAGCCGGCTGCGACCATGTCGGGTCCATCGCGATCGTCGTAGACGCGCGGTCTTCTCTTGTTACGGCGTTCCCGTCGTCGGCCGTAATCGTCCTCTTCCTTCGAGTGCTCCCGGTGGACGGAATCTTTGCCGTCGGCCCACCTGTTGGCGATGTCCATGAGGTGGTCGAGTGTCTTGGGATTGACGCACCCAAGCTCCTCCTTGAAGTCCTGGCGCTTGACGCCGTCCTTGAAGGCGTCGATGGCCCTCTCCTCAGAGATGTGCGCTGTGGAGTTCTTGGTGTTGGACCAGCGCAGGATGTACGAGAGAATGGATTCGCCCGTTCGTTCAGTGCAGGCTCGCAACTCCTCGATCGAGGCAGGCCTCTTACTGGTGCCTTTGATGTTTCGGATGAAACTGTAAGCCAGTTCCTCCCAGCTTTGGATGGATCCTGAGGATAGGCTGCTAAGCCAGATCCGAGCTGCACCTGTCAGCTGCAGCTGAAGGTATTGCATGGTGGTTTCCTTGTTTCCACCGTGCAGCTTGACGGATGACAAGTGGTCGCTAAGCCATGCCTTGGGGTCTTGTGTGCCGTTGAACTTCGGAGTATCCGAAGGAAGCTGAAATTTCGCGGCATCCGTGTCCGTCGGACAGATCTGCTGAAGCACCGGGCTCCGCAGAGTTCCCCTTCGTCTTCGTCCATATCGGATTCAGACGATCATGCACGCTTGGCTCGCGCTTTGTAGATTTTGCACTGTGTTGGCGCGTCTCTAGCGTCGTAATCGCGGCTGCGATGACGCGAGCTCTTGTGCCTTCGAGTAAGGTCATGGTCCTCTTCTTCGGATGAAGGAGTGGGGCTGCAGTTGAACCTGACCGTAGCTTTCTTTTTCGGCTCCGTAGGAGTTTCTTGATGGAGCGCAGCTCCGACGAGTCCGAGTCCGGTGAGTGCGGACTTGTGCATTGCTCTCTTCGGGTCCCCCTCCGGAGGTGGGTGGGCCGCGAGGTACGCAGTGGCTGCTATGATCGCAGCTTGTGGTGTCTTCGGGATGATGTTGCCGTCGGCATCCATCTCCATGAAGGATGCATTGAGGGTTCGGGTCACCTCACGGCGCTCCTTGGGGTCCATGTTCTCCGTTCGGGAGCGATGCTTATTGCCGTGGTTGCCGTTCGAGCTGGATCCGATGCCCATGGTGGAGAGTGCAACTCGTCGCGCGCTGGACTCAGAGGATGCTTGCTTGCGTTTGTCGAGAACCTCTTGCATCTTGACCTGCTTCTTGTGCTCCTCGATCAGGAGCAGATGGTAGGCCATCAGCAGATCCCGTGAGGAGTCTGCAGGCAGGACTATGCTGCCTGCCACGGCGGAGCTTGCCTGGGCCCATCCTTCTTTGCTAAGGCGGATGACATGGCCATCGTTGTCCCCTTCCGGTGGGGGGACTGGCTTCTTCTGTTCCCGTCGTTTCGATCTGGCGGGTTAGGTGTCGGGTTGGACGGCGGGTTGGGTGTTTGCTGATCCACGTCGCCCTGGATGACTACGGCGCATTGGTAGCGCTCGTAGATTGGTCCGCTGCTGCCGCAGCTTTCGGATCCGGAACCATAGGTCCCTTCATCCGATGGCCGATCGCACATATCGGAGTTGCAGTTGCTGCTGTCGTAGGACTCATCTGTTGATGATGTTGTGCGTAGCATAGGGTGTGGGGCCCACGAAGCGGGCCTGATTGATGGTAGGGGCACCCGCTCAGGGAGGCGGAGGGTGCCAGTTTGTCCCACTTGGAAGCAGAAGCTCCCGAACAGGATCTCGAGTTCGTCGCCTACGGGCTCGAAGTCCTTCATGGTGGCCGGTGAGTGGGCGGTGAAGTCGAAAGCGCCGATGAGGAGGTGACTCTCCGTCGCCGCAGAGTTATAGATCGATCGGGTTGGGACCGTCACGATCGCACAATCAGCGTTCCCAGTTCCCACAGACGGCGCCAATTGACGAGGTTTCGACTCGTCAATGCCCATTGTTATGGACTTGGGTTTTGGAGAAGATGGGGATGCTGGAGATCGCGGAACGGTTAGAAAACAAGCAATACGGGGACACGAGGTTTATCCAGGTTCAGGCCCTCGGAGGGAAAACCCTACTCCTGCTTGTCTGCTCTTGATTATGGCGGAACCGGTGATTACAGGGATGCGCAGATGCGATCTGGCGTGGAGATGTATATGCGGAAGTATGAGTCGAGAGATCTAGGTCGTGCCCTCCTGGCCTTTATATAGACTTAGGCAGGTCCCGGGCATAGACCTAGTCGGTTACAAGTTTTAGGGTTTTACCCTTTTTGAATTTCCTATCTAATCTAGTCTTGCTCTCCAAGGATCCGAAGGCGTCATGGGCCTAGGCCACCCGAAAGTCTTCATGGGCCGGCGTATATTTGCCGTGGGCCTTCGTTGGGCTGGACCATGTATGCTGAGATCATGTACCCGCGGGGTATAACCATGTCACCAGATGGAAGGTAAGAAGAGCCAGCAGCCTCATCCAGCACGGGGACATGGATCAACTCACTCTGCTTCTGAGCTCGGGCCACTTGCGAGTCTGCGACGTACTGGTGCCACTACCGAGGCTGCCTCCAAAGTCTGCCACAACTGCTGCCTCACTACGGCTATCCGCTAGCGATTCTGCGACAAATCGGTGCAATGCGACGAAACCCCGCAACATGCTGATGCGACTGAATTCACTAAGTACTCCCAAACTTCACACATAAGGATTCTGTTGGCATGTGCGACGACCACGTCTGTGCAACCTATCTCAGAGAGCATGAATTCAGTTTACCATCTAGCTTTCATTTCAATCATACATTGTATGATCTCAATTGAGGATTTTGCTTTGTGTAGTAACACTGAAGGTGTATGAATGTTAAATATGATGAATACCTTTAAAAGATGTTTTTGCATAGGCATACAAACTTCCAATTTGTTGTACTCCTATTGTTTTTCTGTCAACACATGTGCAGTTAGCTATACAGACATCTGTCCTATATTATAGACATGAATTTTCACATTAATCATATTTAAACATAAGGCTAAAAATATTAAATAAAATTAACCCATAGCAGCAACCATACCTGACATAGGGGAACAAATTGGAAAGGCACCTTTTTTCATTGGGATGATCGAACAGGTGCTGTGCATACGCATATAGAATTCCGGATTCCTGCCCAGTGATTTATCTAACGTCCTCATCTTCCTCTACTCCCTAGCTTTGAGGGAGGCTTAGACGTTTTCCACACATATATGAATGGCCTCCGAAGCAGCGGGCAGGGGAGGTAGTGAGCGGCACGCCTGACCGTGGAGCAGTGGACTTGATCAAGTTGGTTGTTTTCGCGACACGCTGTGGTTTTAGCTACGACAATTTTCTTTGTGCGTTTTTCGTAACGCTGATTTTCTCTCTCTTTCATTGCAACTCATGGGTATGTTATTTTTTCATATAATTTTTTCGTTTCTCCAAAGCAGCTAGTCCAAATTTAAAACTAATTTCATATTCTGTTTAAACTAAAATAAATTCATAAATTTTGAATAATTTCAAATTTGACTAAAAGTTTAATATGAAACTTGATTTATTTCTATATATGAATTCAAATAAAAATTTAGATCTTTTCAACACTAATTCAAACTAGTCAAACTATTAACATTTGACCACACTTAGTATATTTTGATTTAAATATTGTTTTAAATTTATAATTCCAAATAACATGTATAATATATGTTTTTGAATCAAAAAATGTAGAAATATGTTTATGCTATTTACAATATCATTTGAGCAATTTAAAATTTTCGAATTAATAAATGTTAATAAATGCTCATTTCTTAAATATTGCACAACTTTAAATCTGTAACCTCAAATTCGACAAATGATATGTCTAAATCGATTAGCTCGACAAGCCTGTTCTAACTATGCATTCCATGATATGAATTGAAGCATGCATCATATAAATATTAAGTATGCAGTAATGTTTATGGGAGCAAAACATGACTAAAAACTTAATAACACGCTTGATTCTTGTACCCCACACCTCACCCATGCCATGATATGTATGCCATGTAAATTGTGCATCATTCCATCATGGAATACTTGTTTTCTTATTGCATATGGTTTATATGTTTGTGTAATGTATTTATTCTCGGTCCCTTGTGTGTTTGGTTTTTATCCGGATAGACGTTGAGCAAGGAGAATATCAGAAGCCTCAGGAGGATCATCTGTATCCATCTTACTCTGCAACTAAACTTTCCGGAAAACTTCTATCCCTTGGTGGAAGACTTGTAATCATTAATTCAGTACTGACTATATGATTTCATTCTTTCAAATACCGAAAGGGGTCTTGAAGAAAGTGGATTATTTCCGCTCAAGATTCTTTTGGCAAGGGGATGAGGTGAAAAAGAAATATCGACTGGCCAAATGGAATGTGGTTTGCCGACCAAAGGAATATGGTGGACTTGGCATACATGATTTGCAAGTCAAGAACACTGCACTCCTGGGTAAATGGCAATTCAAACTTCTCTCAGAAGAAGGAGTATGGCAAACCATTTTGTGGAGGAAGTATGTTGGATCCAAAGCTTTGTCACAAGTGGTCTGGAAGCCAAGTGACTCACACTTTTGGGCTGGACTGATGGCATCCAAAAAACATTTTCTACGCTTTGGTTCTTTTAATATCAAGGATGGATCACAGATTAGGTTCTGGGAAGATAGATGACTCGGCCAAATACCCCTTAGAGAACAATATCCTGCTCTATATTCGATAGTTAGGCATAAGGGGGATACACTTTCCAGGGTAATGGAACTTAATCCTCCTAATGTCTCTTTCCGCAGAAGTTTTATAGGTCCTAGACTACTATCATGGAACAATCTCTTATTGAGACTGTCTACGGTATAGTTGTCGAAAGGGGTGGACGAGTTTAATTGGAAGTTATTGCATAATGGTAAATTTTCTGTTGACTTGTTTTATAGAGCTTTGATCCAACCTAATATTCCAGTTGATGATAATAGTAGAATTTGGAAAATGAAAGTACCCCTGAAAACGAAAGTATTTGCTTGGTACCTTCGAAAAAGGGTTATTCTCGCAAAAGATAATCTTGTTAAGAGGAATTGGCAAGGAAGCAAACAATGTGTCTTTTGTAATCATGATGAGACAATTAGACACTTATACTTTCAGTGTAAATTTGCTCGTACTATATGGTCAATCACCCAAGTGGCCTCTGGTTTATCTCCCCCTTCATCGGTTGCTAATGTTTTTGGCAATTGGTTGAATGGAATTGATGATAAATAGGGACTGTTTTTTGGGTGGGAGCGCTTGTCATCATTTGGTCGCTATGGCTATATAGGAATGACAAGATTTTTAATAATATTATGTCTTCTACATTGCAGGTTATCTTTCGAGCCACGACAATCCTTCGTTCATGGACAATTCTGCAACGTATGGAGTTCTGAGACCTCTTTGCGGAAGGGTGAAGGCGTTTGGAGGCTGCAGCGCGGGAGATTTTTTCTAGATATGGATGGCAGCGTGACCTAAGATTAGATATATCATAGTCACAGACCACTGTGTTATCTTTATGTTTGTTCTTTTTTAGATTACTTCTGGTTGTAACTTGTGAGGATTTTCGGCTGTGTGCATCCTAGTTATGCAGAGGCCGGGTGTAAACATTGCTTTGAGTAATAAAACGCCCATTTCCAAAAAAAAACTGAACTTTCAGGCAAGTATTTTCTCATGCTTGCACTACATATAGCACCTCTTTTATCTATCTTATTCTTGCATCATATGTCGCGATCCGAATTAAATTGAATCTCAAGTATTGCATAGCCTTTACTTTTAAACCCCACTGAAGCTTGTTCCCTCAATCCTATGAGCCATTACTACAGGAGTTATTTGATCCATGCGAGTCTTAGAACTGCATGTGTAGGGTTTATGCGAGTCTTTAACAATAAGGTACTTAAACAACTAAACTGAGTAGTAATGGGATAACTAAATAAAGAGGCACTGGGTGCAATAGTTGAGATCTAGTTTTTATCTGTCCACTTGTGTCTACCTAGGACCCGAGTACTTAATACCTTTTCCTTGACTATCGCACTATCCATATGTGGGCGCCTTTCTGGGTTCCCTTGGACTTGAACTTGACTCTAAAGAATGTTTTGGGCCGGAATTAGTTCGGGTTTTATACATTACCTACTATACAGATGCCATGTTTATTACATGTTGCTCGATAAGCGTTCATTACTGTTGCGTTGGCGTGGCACTCTGCCACGGGAATATATTGTATATGACCTCTGCTCGTGTGGCAAGTGCATGTAACCTTTCAGTCTGTACAAGACTTAGCTATACCTCATACGGGTAGCTCTTTTGGGTGGCCTCTAAAACATTTTCTGGTTTCTTCGAATGGTTTTGTCGTGAGGCCTCGTTGTTTTTATCCGTTTGCTTCTTCCGAGATTGAGTGTGCGTGTATTGCTATTTGTGCACCCTGCAGGGTAAATCTTTTCAAAAATCCGTGTCCACGGTTATGGACGACTTGGAGCACGGTTTCTCGATCATAGACAACTATAACTAAAGTACCTCTTTTGACTTGACTAAACATGCCTAGTAAATAGTGCAAGCTTTATGTAATGATTCATCAAATTGCCAATGGATAGGATGTTCTTCCGCCTTCTCGTTTGGGAACGGGGAGGGGGCGAGCGAGGTTTATTCATGTTGATATATCTGTTAGGTAATTCACTGTTAATTATTTAACGAACGTTCGTCTATCTCCGGTTAGGCGGATGTCTTAGTGTATCTTTATAGAACTGCTAGGCTTTATTTCCGCTGCAATTGCATCACCCTCAGGTTGTTCTCTTTAGATGCATAAAGACTTGTTGAGTCCCTTAGGGTCTCACATGATAAAAAAATTGGTTTAGATGGACAGGTATACTCTAAGGAAGGTTACTGGTTCGAAGAGGTCGATGATGGTGGCAACAACCGCCTGGTGTAGAGATTCCGGGGTTGGAGATCCATGAGATCCGTAGGCGGGATGTGCTTATTTTCAGGACATCTTATGCCAATTTTCTTCTTATCTATACTCGAATCTTGTCTTCCGCTTCTGCTTGATACTCTGATGTGTGATGTATGACGATGCATCCTAAATTATTAGAACTATCTAGGATATTTGGATCTTGCCATATGGTGTTGAATATTTCTATTCCCTTTAGATGGTTTGGCTCTGATGTACTTTTGTATGTCGTTGGCATACATACTCATTTGCGTATGCTTGACTCGCAGTCCAGTCGACTATGTCTCTCGCACTTGAAGATATAACCACGAGAAGTGGGTATGGTGGTTGGCCGGTATCATTCGCTGCTTCGCTTAGACGGATCTGGACATGGGTGGCCTTTGGGCCTCCGTAGTAGCACCATCCTATGCACTTTTGGGTTATACCGGCTTGTGATTTAGAGCGTAAGGTCTAGGAAATTACACGCACCTGGGAAAATGTGGGTGGCGCTGCCATCATGGACGAGCTCGATCCCCGCGATTTTTGGGGGCGTCAAGGCCAAGCTAGATCCCCACGAGGGAGTCACATCAGGGACGAGTTCGATCCCCGTGAGGGAGTCACATCAGGGATGAGCTCGATCCCCTCGATTTTTGGCGACGTCCATGGAGCAGGGCGATCCTCACGGGAGCGCTCTGTCAGCGGGCTGAGTCATATAGGACGATCCCAGATGGAGCCCTCCGTCAGCGAGCTGGGTTAGGTCGGGCGGCCCCCGCGAGAGCCCTCCGATGGCAAGAGGAGTGGCGGCGGAGCGGTGGCGGACTGCAGGGGACGACGAAGACGAGAACAAGATCCCTGCTTGATTTTTAGTTTTGAATGCCAGATTAGAAACAATTTCTATATAGTAGGGGCTATTTTGCAAAACGAAAATTAAACTAGGCCTCCAACATCCTTTGTTGGACGGAGGGAATACATACAAGTACTTCTGAAAGTAGAGACGCGAAGCTTAGGGCATGGAACTACAGAGCAAACCAAAGAAGAGAAACAAGCACTTGTCGAAAAAAATACCGATAGAAAACCACATGCCTAGCTATCTAGCAAAACAAACACATTTCGAACAAACAGAACTATACAGTTTGCGGGCTGTTCAAACATGGGAGAACACAGAGAACAAAGGCCCATCAGTGCATCACCTCTACAGCTCTTCCACACCAAATGCAGCTCTATTAACTCGATTACTAGTATGCATGGTTCTAAAGTAAAATACGACAGTTACCACTGTCCTAAATTTAGGTCAGACTTGACAAAAGTGCTAGACTGCTAGTCACTCGAACTGCAGAAAGGGACGGAGCAAATCTGACGGCAGGGTCGGTCAGTAGCAGTGGCCAAAGCAGAACTGCTTCCGGACACCACAGGTGCAGGTCACTCGCACCACCACCTGGGCACCTGTGCAGGCTGCTGGCTCGGCGTGCGTGGAACCCTCTCTGGCTACGCTAGACACTTCCATCTCTCGATCCTGCGCAGGTAAAGATTTCACATCAAGGAATAGATTAGCAACATGAAACCAAAGAGGCTAGAAAAGCAACAGGAATATCAGGTAGCTGCAACTGTTCAAGACATGACCATTGACTACAGGAAATACATGCAATATATTTTGCATATACTACCTCCCTACCATAATATAAGACGTTGTCTTGAACTGTTGGAGCTACCTGATAATGCTGTTGCTTTCCTAGCCTCTTTGGTTTCATGTTGGTAATCTATCCAAAACGTCTTATATTATGGTACAGAGGTAGTACACTTGAACTGAACATGGAATTAAGAATCGTTAAGTTGGTATTGGATTTCATTTTAAGAAATCGCCATAGGATTAACACTTATTTCACAAGTTTAGTATCTGCTTGATCGATCAATAAGCCAAGAAATGACCTGGTTCAATCATTTGAAGGATGTACAGTGTATTGATCAAGATGTTTAACTACACATAGCAGATAAAAAGCTTCAGATAACTGTATTCTGTCTCGGAAAGTATCTAGTCAATAATAAAGAAGCTACGAATGGTCAGGTTACACTGATAAAAATGTTCATGCGAGGTATTGGAGAGTATACTAATCAGAATGTTAATTACAGGGAGACGATAATAAGCTTCAGATAACAGTGTGTTTGGCTCTGTAAGTATCTGACGATCGATCAAGAAACTAAGAAATTATCAGGTTACACCGATCAAATGGTTCAAGCCTGCAGAATCGGAGAGTAATATAAATGTGAGCTACAGTTGTTTGGCTCTAAATGTACATACTTGGTCGATTAAGAATCCAAGAAATGATCAGGTTCAAGTTCAATATACCAACCAAAATGTTCAAGCACTTATGGTGTACTCACAGTAATATATATATAATGACAAAAAGGTTCAGTCATAAGCTTCTGATCACAGCATCTTGAAGTGGTGCACGAACGTTGAGCAAAAACTGAAATGACAAATGAACAAGAGAAAGCGTAAGGCATGAATTACCTTCTTGTCCGCCTTCTCAGCTGATGGATGCTTTGCCGGCGATGGGACGAACGTGCAGAGTGACCCGGCCGGCGACCCGCAGGGAGAAGTCGACCCTGATGCCTCACTGGAGGCCTTCCTGGCTTCCTGCGACGATCAATTTGGCACATCAGAGGCAACGAATCAAGATTTGCAACATACAGAAAAGTAGGACGAGGGGTGAGTCATCGTACCTGTTTGCTCGCCTTCGTCGGAGAGGTGAAGAACGTGCAGCACGGCCTGGCCGACGACCCGGAAAAGATGGAGGAACCGGAGGCCTCGGCGGTGACCAAGGCGTACGCCTTGACAGCCTTCTGCGTCGGCTGAATGGCCTGCTGCCGAACCGGCACGTCCCGGCTGTTGCGGGGCGCGCTCACGATGACGTACTGTCGCCGTGGTCTTCTCTTGCTTCCGCCGCCGGACTTGAGCACTGCCGGCGCCGAAGTCCGCGAGGCCGAGAAGACGAACGCCGCAGACGTCGGAGAACTTGGGTGGAACGCCAAGCCGCCGCTGTTGGTGGATCCCGTACGCGCGTGTTTCGGGGAAAGCAAGGACTCCACGGCGCGGCCGCCGTGGTATTCCCTGGGTGACAAGGACGGCTCAGAAGACAAGGACGCGAAGCCGCCGACGTCAGTAGAGCTCGCCGGCGTGAGCGGCTGCTCCGGTGAAGAGGTGAACATGAAACCACCGTTGGCAGTGGGCCTTGCCGTGGGCTTCTTCGGCGATGTCACAAGCGTGACCCCGCCGCTTGCAGTGACGCCCGCTCGCGTCGTCGACTGCCCCGGCGAAGCCATGAACGACAAGTTGCTGACATCAGGGCCGGCAGGAGAAGGCGTCGTGGGCGTGTTCTCGAAGAACGCGAAGATGTTGCCTCCAGCGCCGCCGCCGATCCACGGACGCGCTGACGGGAATGAGAAGTCGCTCGTGGGGGACCCCCTGCGCGACAGCAAAGGAGGCACGGTGTTCGGGAACGCCGGCGGCGAGGGGCTGGGCGAGGAGTAGAAGGGGTGGAGCTCAAGCAGCATCTTCTTGCGCGGCGAAACGGGGGGGAGAAGGCAGCGGCGCTTGCGCCCCCCCGTGACGGCGCCGGGCGCGGAGAAGGCGACCGCCGAGTGCGGTGGATCGATGCGGAGCTCAGCGAGGTGGTGCGGCGACGGCGAGAGGAAGAAGTCTTGGTGGAGGCGGGCCGCCTCCATCTCCATTGTCAGCGCTCTCAGGTTCTTGGGTTCTTGGAATTGGGGTGGCGGTGGTTGTTTGTCTCGGACGGGAGCGGTTGGTTGGTTGGTTTGTCGTGTCCCTTGACTCCTTGGGGTTCAGCGCTCTCAGGTTTTTGGGTTCTTGGTGTTGGGAAATTGGACCGGTAGGGGTCCAATTGGCGAGCGCTCTATCAAGTTAGGGTTAGCTTATGTATCTTATTACTTTTAGTTTATGGTCGGGGCTAGCGAGTCTCCAGAGGTTTGTTAGTCTGAGCCAGTTCTCATCCCATAAAAGCCAAGCTATAGCCCACGTGATTCAAAATTGAAAAAGAGCAATGACAGCCTAGCATAATGGATATTACGTGGGATTTAATTCTATGCTATATAAAATAAAAAATCCATAACTTTAAAACCGTGCGTCGGAATTGCAATCAGTTTTCACCGTTAGTCCTCTCGTGTCGAGATATTCGAAACTAGATACCATTTATATATATTTCGACAAACTTTTCTGAAAAACAACTTAGTGTTATTCGAAAACAACTTCATACAAATAGTTGCTTCCACTATTTACTTTTGTTATATTTTGTAGCAAACTTCGTTTTCGAAATACCCACTTAGCATCAACAAGACCCGCTACTTTACACTACTAGTTGTCTATCGTATTTTCTAGTACCGCTGGTAACTTGCTTTCTGAGGTAGACAACTTAGTTGAAAAAACAACTTTATAACATAACTTACGTACAAAAATATGCAACTTAATGAGCATACAAAAGGCAACTAAGATGAATAGATATACAACTTAATAAGCATACAAGAAGGAACTAAGATATTAGATATAATTATATTGGAAAATGGGTGCAACTTATAACCGTAGTCTGTATATAACTTAGCAAAAAGTGGGTAACTTAGCACAAGTCGAAAATACAACTTACCACTAGTGGGTATACAACTTAGCATAAGTTGATAATACAAGTTAGCACATGTGTGAAGAAACAACTTGTTGTCTTTTTGGTAGTCGCCATCACGAGGTAGAACTCCATCGCAATCAACATGGATGTGGTCGGTACTACAAACACAACACAAGACGCAACATGAGATGCAAGAAGACAAAGAGGATGTTGCTTTGAGACAAGCGATGCCTAGACGAAGGGGAAGCCGAAGCAACAATTTACTAAGTGGGTATATTGGACAATGGGTGCAACTTAACAATAGTTGGTATACAACTTTGCAAATATTGGATATGCAACTTAGCACTAATCAAAAATATAAATTACCACTGCGTATATAACCAAACAATAGTATGTGTGCAACTTAGCATTTGTAGATATACAACTTAGAACCGGTAGATATACAACTTAGCTTATCACCAATGGATACACAGCTTAGCATCAATGGATATGCAATTAGCACTAAAAGTAACAAAATCCGCCTCTAGAATCCAAGGCACTCTAGAAGAAGCCGAAGGGGATTCACTTTTAAGACCGTTATTGGTATACAACTTAGCAATAGTAGGTATATATATATTAATAATAGTATGTGTGCACCAGTATGTATACAACTCAGCATCGGCGTGGCTATACAACTTAGTATCAGTAAATATACAACTTAGCACTGGTGCGTATACAACTTAGCACTAATGCATATACAACTTAGCATTGGTGTATATACAACTTAGTACTAAAAATGACAACTCCTAATTTGCTCTGGCTTGGTCGATCTATCCATCCATCCTTCCATGCGGTGGTACACGTCTGGTGGTAGCGAGCAAGAGAGTAAATCAAATTTAGGTGTGAGCGAGACCAAATTAAAATAAGAGTAAAAATGACGTCCATTGGAGAGTAGATCCCGGAGCGTCGTTGCAGAACATAGGCCATGTGTCGCCGCCTTATCGAGGAGTAGCGCACATGACAGCGCTGACCTCCGGGCTCTGGCCCTCCGCCATGCGCTATCTGAAGGAGCAACGACGGCGGATTTCGTTTTGGTACCTCACTATCGCCATGGGACGGAATGCCGAGGCAGCGCCGGTGAGCTATGTGGTCCGACGAAATCACGAGATGAGATGAGTTATAAAACATAACGTTAGAGGTATACAACTTAGCACTAATGGGCATGCAATTTAGCACATGTATGAAACTATAATTTACTCTCCACAAACAAGACTTAGCAAATGTGTTTGAGAAAAAATTATTTAAAATACAACTTAGCTTATATGTGGAACCAATAATACCGCTGACAAAAATACAACTTAGCATATATATGTTTAGAAACAACTTATTGTCTTCTTGGCAGCTGCCACCACGAGGAACAACTCCACCACAATCAACGTGGATGTGGCCGGTGCCACAAGCACGACACGAGGCGCAACACAAGATGAAAGAAGCCAAATAGGATGTCGCTTTGAGACCAGCGATGTCCAGACGGAGGGGAAGCCAAAGCAACAATTTACTTAACGCTAGTGCGTATGCAACTCTATATATTTCATATACAACTATGTTTCATAATGGGTGCAACTAAACCGTAGTTGATATACAACCTACCAAACTAGTGTGGTATTCAACTTAGCAGTAGTAGGTATACACCTTAACAATATTGTTCGTGTCCAGCTTAGCGTCAGTACATACACAACATAGCACTAGTGGATATACAATTGATCACCGTATGTATACAATTTAGTACCGGTGGATATACAACTTAGTACTAAAATACGACGACTATCTCAATTAACTTAGATGTGACCGCCACAACACGAGCCATAACAGTACTTAAAAGAAACCGAATGGGTTGTCGCTTTGAAGTCGGTGTAGTCGGACGGGGACCAGTACGGGAACACGACTCTCTCCAAATTTACCACAAATTAATCGCAGGATATTCACCACAAATAAATGGGTTCCATAAGCCATGAATTGGTATCGCTAATTTGTATACAGAAATTCACGACCACGAGGTCGATTGCCTATTGGATTTACACGTTTATTGGCTAATTTGGGCAGAGAATTGAAGATGCTTACCTCACGGTACTCGGTGTAGGAACCTCTGTGGATCTTCGTTTCCAACCAACCTACGCCTTGCATATTCTTCATCTCCAACCACCACCCAGCCGCCTCTCGCTGCACTTCCCTGCGCAGCAGCTCGGAAATCCTGCTGCTCCTAATTCGTGACTTGCACGACCATGCAGATCTCGCCACAGTTTCGCGCGGCTCCACCTTCCGCCAACAAGCTCGTCGGCATCTCGTCTTCTGTCGCGCGTCCCCACACTCCCGCTGGCGAGTTGTGCCTGCTCACATGCACGGTAGTACAACATCGACAAGGAAGCCTCTGCCCTGACCCCTATCGACAGGATTGAAACCTACTCAGGTGAAATGGGGAACGAGTTTGTGAGGAGAGAGACAATGATTCAGACCTAGGTAGGGACACGTCGGGCAAGCTGCGGTTTGGTCGAAAAAGCCTTCACAATGTGGGCGCGCGATCTAGCCAGCCATCGCGGGATGGACAGCCCAGAAACAAAGGCTCAGATTGACAAACGAGCGTCCAAACGCTTTTTAGCATTTGGGTTAGTTTATAAATAGATGAGTAATCATTGTACGTGAATTTACCAAAGAGATATCAATAAAGCTTCTTTTTATTTCCTGTATCAAATTCTTGTGTAATTCTTGTGTGCTTTAACTCTATTCTTCTTCCTCAATTGTGGAGCAGCCTCGGGACCGACCAGTCCACAGGGGTTGCGAAACAAGTTATCAGCACATATCTTTCCGTCGAGCCACCATCGAGCCTGCATCACGCAGGCTTTAGTTGAAGATAATCCAAAATTAACCATAAAAATGGATTCGTTGTTCAATTTTTTTTTTCCAATTTTTGCGTTCACCAAGTTGTTTAGATCTCCTATGGTGTGAATTTTTCTTCCGAGAGTCGAGCTCACCTGCTGTCACCGACCAATATCGATTTAATCACTCTTGGATCAGAATTTTGTTGGCCGTACCGTAGGTACCGATGCGTGCACCTGCTATGTCGATCTGGACGTTTTTCTTTTTTTGTTAAATCCGATGCAACTATATTTTTCTTTTGCATTCCTTTGTACTGTTGAACACGATGTATGTGCCCGCGCCACGGCCGCCGCAAGTCGTCGCCACGGCCCGGCCCCGCAGGACGCGCCCGCCGCCGCTAGGTCCCGCTAGCCGAAGTGCTCTTCCGTGCTGCCCGGCTGAGGCCGCGCTGGCGGACGTGCTCCTCTGCGCCGCCGCCCATGGTCCTGTTGGCCATGCTCGCGCATGAAGGCCGCGACCAGACCATCGTGCACACGCCGGACGTCTGCTGGCCTCCGTGCCGCATGTCTATGTACGTCGTCGCGAGCCGCCAACCGCGCCGCTGGTCCTGCTGACCGCCGCGCATGGCTGCACGCACGTGTCTAGCGTTGCCGACGTTGATATGGTGCATAGCGCTCGTCTACGTGCACACCACAGCTCTGCCCGTGCGCAACGCGTCGCCCTGCTGGGCGCACTGCCACCATGTGCGTCCGTCTCACGTACAGCCCACACACTTTTGCTGGCTTTGCATGCGCTGCGTGTGCTAGCCATCCTAGTGTTGGCCCCTTGCACGCGCATGCGAGGAACATTTTTTACGTTTAGAACGTTTTCATTTATCATTTTTGGTACAAGCTTTTGTACTATGTTTTATTACACTAATTAAATAGTTTTATGCCTTTAATTATTTGTATTACATAGTTAGCATGTACCATTTTCAATTTAAATTTTGGAACGCCGTCTGACGAGGGTTCGACTCGTCAATGCCTATGGTTATGGACTTAGTGTTTGGAGAAGATGGATATGCTTAAAGTCGCGAGATGGTTAACATGCAAGCAACACGGGGACATGAGGTTTACCCAGGTTCAGGCCTCCGGAGGAAAAACCCTACTCCTGCTTGTCTGTTCTTGATTATGGCAGAATAGAATATTACAGGGGTGCACATATGCAATCTGGCGTGAGGTGTATGTATGAGTTGGATGATCCTCCTTGCCGTGCCCTCCTGGCCCTTATATAGATATGCCAGGTCCCGGGGTAGGTCGAGTTGATTACAGATTATGGTTGAACCCTTTGAAATTATATCTACAACAAGTCGTGTCCTTAAAGGAGTCGAACTTGTAATGGGCTTGGGCCACTCGAAATATTCTTAGACAACAAGTCTTCATGTGGGTCTTCCATGGGCTGGACCGGGTATACTAATGTGAGACAACCGTAGGGTATATCCATGTTAGTAGCCCTCGAGTGTTCAGTCGAATCGTAGATTAAACTGGAGACTTTATAATCTTTCGGGTGCTTCTCATTCGAACCTGTCTTTAGAAATAAGCATGTTAGTTCATAGGGATTGTTGATACGTGTGCCTGACTCACCCGATGGATCAGGGTCAGCTAACTGTCATTGGACAAAACAACAAGATCTAGTTTATAGAAGCTCTTTCCTGACCTGGAATAGACGAATCCTAACAAGATTATAGACATACGCGGGATGAAACAACATCTACTCGAATTTCATTCAAAAATCCATCAAGATATTTAGAGTAGAGGACTACCCTCTCTAGTAAAAGAAAGGAAGCACAATGGGTGTTGCTCTATTTAGTGAGGTATTCTTCTTCATTTCAGTATTATGGGCATTCTTCCATTCTAGTCTGGCACCAACAGTCAAACTAGGAGCTCAACGGCCACCTGTTACTACGAACTTGTTTTCATCTGGCAGATAAGCTTTTGAGAAGAGACCACTTTGATAACGAGCTTTCGGGTTGCCGTATTGATACCGCCGAGTCCCCAGACTCGAACCCGGAACAATGCTGGCGTAATTCGACTCAGGCCATTCAGGTCTTACAGGAGTCGAATTCCAGTGATTTTTAATTGATGTACCCAACGCGTTCGTCGAGATTTTTATCGTGCCTGTTGACACGGTATGCTACTGGCAGAGCGCAGTTAGGTGCGATACCAGACCATCAGATTATATCTGAAGGGCTTATCTTTGCATAGTAGACTGTTTCGGAGGTGTTTCGGGTGACCAAGGAGACTGTTTCTCACTTAGCGTTAATTCGGTCAAAGTTGCCAAAAAGATTTTTATCACACTTGATCCGAAGGATCTCACTCGAATAGTTCATAGGGTGCGCGACCAGCGCTCCCTATGGGAGTAGCCACCGAGTGTCCATTCGAGTCGTAGACTCGAGCGGAGACTTGAGTTCATTCATTTGCATTTGCTTCAATTATCTATCCAAAGGACACATTTTTTCGAACGCGCAACCAGCGATCCCTATGGGAGTAGCCCCCGAGTCCGTAGTGGAGTCGCAGACTCGACGTAGGACTCGAAGATCTTTTCGAGGTGATGTTACCATTGTAATTTCTCAGGTGCGTGGCCAGCGCTCCTGATAGGAGTAGCCCCTGAGTAGTTGGTTGAGTCGTAGACTCGAGTAAGTACTTTATGTTCAGTCGAAATCTTCGAGCCCTTGTTGGGTTTTGCTTTGATGATGTCATTGCTGACGATTGGTGAGCTCAACCGTCTGTGGAAGCAGAGACGATCATGGGTCCCATCGCCTGACTTGAATTTGACTAGGCACGCGTAACCGTGGCGAAAATTATGGCGTCTCCTCGATTTCCGTGTGTAGTGGACGGCGTGCTTGCGACGGTTCAGGTTGGTGCTGACACGTGGACGATGAGATCTGGGGCACGCGGTAGGGCTTCTGCATCGACGGTTATGCTTCGTCGTCCTCGTCCTTTTATATACCGTGAGGGAAAAACAAAGGATTTTTACCCCTTCGCCATTTGCATTGCTCTTTCACCATTGCCACCATTTCCTGAGCTCTTGCTTTCATCACGCACTGGACATCCTCCGTGTATTTCCTTCCTCCTTTCTCCGCTCGCACCGCCACGCTCGCCTCTCCTTGATGGTCAAGCCGAAGAGAAGCTCATCCGCCGCAGCAGGATCGAGCGCCGCCGGCGCTGCCAAGAAAGTTGCTGCTCCAAGCCAGACCACCAATGGAGGGTGGCGGCGCACGGAGATGCGCGAGTTGGACTTGCGCAAATTGCGTGAGCCTGGCTTGATTTCCAATACTAAGGGCGACGCCATCCTACCGGATCAAGAGGTAATCTCGCGCCCACCCAAAGGGTTTCGGGTTATGTTCTTTGTGTTTGTCATCCGTGGTCTCTCTTTGCCTGCCCACAAATTTCCTCGCGGTCTCCTTTTCTCTATGGGATTCAGCTTCATCATCTGTCTCCCAATTCTCTCACATCGTCTGCTTCATTACCCTCTGCGAGTGCTAGTTCGGTATCGAGCCTCACTTTGGCCTCTTCTGGAGACTCTACTCCGTGAAGAGACAATCTGGCACCGGTGGTGTTTATCCACTGGGAGTCTACGGAATTTCTATCCGCTCCTCTGTCCAGTTCTTCTCTTTTTATCTTTGTGAGTCCGTCCAGCAGTGGTGGAGGCAATGGTTCTATATCCGCGACGTTAAGCTGGACGGTTAGCATTATGGGCTTGCCCCCTTCGACTCCACCAAGAAGATCATTCGAAAGAGGTCGTGGTCGAACGACATTTTGGAGGGTGAATCCGAAGAGGTGGAGAAGCTCTACAAGCGGGTGGAGGCCCTTCAGCTGGTGCCAGGCAAGGAGGTCAACGGTGTTGAAATAATTCGCACCTTACTCAAGCGTCGGGTATAGCCGCTCCAAGCAAGGGCGCACCCGATGTTCTTGTATGCTGGCGCGAGTGACCCGACAAGGGTTTTTCCGGAGGAAATGTCTTCGTCTGACCTTGATAGGGCGCTTTGGCCTCTGCTGAAGCACAAGGCCGACGAGGACCTTCCGGGGAAGTCCTTGACTCCTCTTTTCAGTGCCAAGAAAGCAGTCCCTCAGGTGAAACCTGTAGTTGTGCGTAATGCTTTCAAGTGCTTGTTGTTTGTTATTAATACTTATCTTGTTTCATCTTTTGTCTTCAATTTTCAGGGCTACAAGTTAGCGGGAATGGTGCCCCCTCTACCTTAAAAGTACTCGGCTGCGCCGGACAATGAGGCGGAGTCTGACTCCGAGCTCCCCCTGCACAGTTGCCTTCCTTGGAAGCCCCCGAGCCGATCGAAGGGCGGACTCAAAAGAGGTACCGGAGTGAAACTTTGGATGGGGCGACTCCACCAACACCGAAGGGTCCCTCCTTCCTTGTTGATCTTGTGGCTATGCCTGTTTGGGAGATGGCCCCGCAGCCGCCGGCCAAGAAGAAGAAGAAAGAGAAGAAGGAGGCTCCTGTCTTCAAGCCGTCAGACATACCATCATAAGTTTCTCTTGATCGACTCTTGTTATTTTGTGGATATGCTAAGTTTTTAGCTTGTTGTTGATTTTGCTCCTCTTAAGTGCTATAGTAATCATTCGGAGGAGTTCCTCGATGAGGAGCCTGAAGAAAAGTTCGCGGAATCAAAGCCTGCGTCTTCGTTTCCCAAGATGGTGGCCAACTCCGACGATGATCATTCGAGCTCCCTACGGTAAGGGGCTCATGCACTCGTTGCTCAGAAGATGCAAACAAAACCTTCAGAGTCCACAGCTGACCATGTAAGTGCTATTCCTCTTTTGCATGGGGTAGCCCCCGAGCCCTTTATTCATCAGGTGTGTTGTTTTCTTTGCAGCCCTTTGTCCGCGACGCCAATCGCCTGATCCATCAGCACCTTTCTCTGGAAGGCAGCCTCAAGTAGCTACAAGGTGCATGCTTCTTCTTGTTCGATTGTGATTCCCTGACATAATATGCTCTTGTGTTCATCTTTCATTGCCCAATGCTGCAGATGAGAATAACGATGCCCTCCGCAAGATGAACACACTGGAAAAGAGTCTCGGCAAAGCGGAGAAGGAGGCAAAGGATGCTGTAGAGGCCCTCCAGCGTCAATAGAAAGAGGCTGAAGACCGTGAGCAGCACCTTGCGGCTGTCACAGCGACTCGGGAGAAATACATGGATGAAAAGCTTATGGCTGCTTCCTAAGATATATCCGGTAAACCACATTGTTCTACTTTTGAGTTTTGTATACTGTAAGTGCGATTCCTTGTTCCTCATCAGAAGGGTTTGCCGTTTTTCTTTGCAGATGCTGCAGGTGTTATGTTTGATCCTGACGCCTTGGAGCACGGTGATCCTCTAGCGGATGCTGTTGCAGCGATCAAAGATCATTGCACCTCCACCGTGGAGTCGCTCGACAAGTCCAAAAAGGTCCTTGCTCGCTTCTACAAGGATATCAATACGAAGGGCGTTGCCCTCAAGGACGTCGACTCCCTTGCGGAGGCTCTAACGGATGATGCTCCGACGAAGTATAAGAGAATACAGAAGGGGGTTGGCGCTGTGATGGGGCTGGCCAGGGCGATGGCGTCCGGTGCTCAGTTGGATCTGCCGCAGGTCACCTCCAGGATGCCAACATCGGCGGATGGCACTAAGGTAGAGTTTGCCTCCGGCTGCAAGCATTTTGGACCTAAGCTGATAGATCTTCTGGCCAACTACTCGGTGGAGTAGCTCTGGGTGCCGACGCTTAGGACCTTCTGCCTTGTAGCTTGTCTAGATTTATTTCTCTTTTGCATATGTAACGCTTTTTGGATGAACAAGTGTCACTCTGCCACGTAGTGGCTTTATTTGTGTATATATGAATGCATCTTTTGACTGTTGTCAAATGTTGTGATTTTGATGTTTGTTTGTGCACCCTTATGGTCCTCCGAGTGCGGATCCAGTGGTTACACCTTCTCCCACACCTGGTGCTCGCCTATCATTGAGCGAGTCGTCGCAGTTGCCATTTTTGCGTGATCGCATTCGAAGCTTGGAGAAGTATGTCCTTAGCATCCGTGGTCACGCGGATATGTGGAATTCTAAGGCTGAGCGATACATTGCCAGGAAAGAGTTTCTGCTTCAAGAATTCCGGCAGGTTGGCGAGCAACTCCAATGTAAGTCATCTTGACCTGTTGTTTCTTCGAGTGTGTCAGTCGTTTTATGTCAGCTCACCCGCTGCGTTTGTGCAGTTATGAATCTTCTTCCGAAGGAAGAGAAAGAGCGTGTTGCAATTCGAATGAATTGCTTAATGCAACAAGAGTTGGAGGCCGGCGGCTTCTTCTGGATGGACCGCGATCGAGAGATTGTCCTTGTGACGGTGCAAGGTTGCGTCCATCAAGTACTTTGGGTGCTGAAGCTGGATAGGTCATCACTCGCATCGATCTGGGCCACCATGTTCCCCTTAGACTCTGCACCTTCTAGCTTTCTGGGCTTGCTTGGAAAGTTTCGAGATGCAGGCCACGTGAAGGAGCTGGTGCGCCATAACTAGTAACAGGCATAAAGGCAACCCTTTCTCTTGTTCGATGACATCGCCGCGATGTCAATTTTGCGGAGATAGCGGCTGGGCCACCTCCCCCTCCAGATGGTATGGCGTGGGATATGCGTCCACACTACGTGGCGGTGGCACAATACGCTGAAGAAATTGTAGATGTGTTTGAGGAGCGGACGAACGTTCTGCTCCAGCATAGTTAAGTCCTGTAAATGAAAAACGAAATGATGTAAAGTCTGTATATTTTAGATTGGGCTTGTATTGCCCTTGTAAAGTTTTATGTATTGGAATGTAGTGCGTTGTTTGGTTATAGAGTATGCAAGTCCTTTTCGTTAGCCTGACGTGGTCAGCTACTTAGGTTATATGCGTTATTGTCAATCGACGAAGTCGTATGGTGGGGCGCAGCCCTCGAGTGTGTTTAGCGATAAAAAATGTAAGGGAGAAAGATTTGTGCCAAGGAACTTAGCTTTTATTCATCGTAATGTAGGAGGTACAGTATTTGGCTGAATAGCCTTATTGAAAGTAAAAGACAACTAGGGGTAGAAGCGTCGCAGTTTTTCGACGTTCTAGGGGTTGGAGTATTGGACTCCTGATTCGACGTCCATGAGGCGGTAGGCGCCACCTGGGATGACTTCAGTGACGATGTAGAGTCCTTACCATGGTGACTCGAGCTTCTTGTGCCCTTCCTTCTTGAGTCTCAGAACAAGGTCTCCTTCGATGAAGGACCTTGGACGCAGCCAGCAGCTATGGTAGTTGCGAAGGCTCTGCTGATACACCGCTAAGCGAGCCACCGTGACGTCGCGTGCCTCATCCAGCGTGTCGACGATGTCTTCGAGTGCGGCCGATGATTCGGCTTCGCTGTAGGCGACGACCCGTGGGGCCTTGTAGCATACTTCAATAGGTAGCATAGCTTCGGCTCTGTGCACCAAGAAGAAGGGCGTGTAGCCAGTTGAGATGTTTGGCATTGTGCGTAGGCTCCAGAGAACGGAGAATAGATCGTCCGCCCAGGCTCCCGCAAGCCTTTTGAGTGGGCATCACAGATGCTTCTTGATGTCGTTGCCGATGAGGCCGTTGGCCTTTTCGACCTGTCCATTGGTCTGCGGATGCGCGATAGAGGCGTACGACAGGTTGATTCCGAGGTTTTACCAGAAGCCTCGAAACTCCTTTGAGATGAAGTTCGAGCCATTGTCCGTCATGATGCTATGGGGTACTCCGAACCTGTAGACAATGGACTCGAAAAACTTGACGACGGTGGTGCCGCTTTGGTTAGTAACAGGCATGGCCTCGATCCACTTCGAGAATTTGTCGACTGCTACCAGGAGGAAGACGTCTCGTCCTGGCGAGGACTTTTGTAGTTTGCCGATCATGTCGAGCTCCCACTGGGCGAAAGGCCATCCGGAGGTATCGGCCGCAACTCCGATCTAGGCGTGTGTGGCTTGTCTGTGTACCACTGGCAGGCGTTACACCTATGGACTATCTCCTTGGAGTCGTTCATTGCGGTTGGCCAGTAGAAGCTAGCTCATAGAGCTTTGGCGACCAGAGCGCGGCTGCCTACGTGGTGACCGCAGATACCCTCATGGATGTCTAGGAGGATGCTTTTGCCGTCGCTATTGGTGACACATCATTGGAGTACACCCGAAATGTTGTGCTTGTACAACTCGCCATTGATGATGATGAAGGCCTTTGATCAGCGAGATATGCGCCCGGCGTCTATCGGGTCCTTAGGAAGCTGCTTGCTTATCAGGTAGCGGAGGTAAGGTTGGGTCCATGTTTCCTCAACCGCCATGACCTGCATAAGGATTACCAGCTCGACCTCTGTGTCAAGCTTTTCAGGTCCTTGTCCTTCGGGTGGTGTATCCCTCGAGTGTTCTGCGGCTTTGGTTGCACTCTTTGGAAATTTCTGCTTGATGGAGGGTACGCAGATTTGCCCGAGGAACACACCTGGTGGCACTGGGGCGCAAGTGGAGCCAATGTTGGCGAGCTTGTCGGCTTATTTGTTTCTTTCCCTGCTGACATGCCGAAGTTCGCAGCCGTCAAAGTCCCCTTCGAGTGAGTTGTAGAGTGCGCGGTATGCGATCATGTGAGTGCTATGGGTGTCGCATTTGTTCATCGTATGATAGACTACGAGGTTGGAGTCGCCGTAGATGACGAGGCATGTGGTTCCACACACCTTGGCCATCGTCATGTCGTGTATGGGTGCCTCGTATTTGGCCTCGTTGTTGGATGCACAAAATTTCATCTGAAGGACATACCTCATCTTGTCCCCTTGAGGGGATGTCAGTATGACGTCGGCTCCTACTCCAGCCTTGCGCTTGGAGCCGTCGAAGTGCATTGTCCAGGACTGCAACATGTCCGGAGTGTCCGGCAGGTGGAGTTCCATCTAGTGGATAAGGAAATTAGGGAGGACCTGAGACTTGATGGAGGTGTGTCGTTCATAGATGATGTCTCGAGGAGACAACTCGATGCCCCATAGGGATACTCGCCCCGTGGCTTCGTGGTTATTTAGGATGTTCGACAGCGGGGCATCGTTAACGACCATGATCTGGTGATCCTGGAAGTAATGGCTCAACCGACGTGCCATCATGAATACGCCGTAGGCGAGCTTCTGGTAGTGGGGGTACCTCTGCTTTGTCGGGGTCAGTACCTAGCTGAGGTAGTAGATTGGGCATTGTACCCCATGGGTCTTGCCGTCTTTGGGTCGTTCGACCACGAGTGTTGTGCTGACAACCTGATGCGTGGATGCTATGTATAGCAACAAAGGCTCTCTCTCCTTTGGTGTGACCAGAACTGGTGATGTGGAGAACAGGCGTTTGAGGTCCTCAAATGCATTGTATACGTCGGCCTTCCACTCTAATTTGCCAGCCTTGCACATCAACTGATAAAAGCGGAGGGCCTTCTCGCCCATGCGACTGATGCATCTGTTGTGTGCCGTGATTCGCCCAACCATCTGTTTGACTTCCTTGAGGTTCTTGGGTTTCTCCATGGCTAGTATAGCCCTAATTTTCTTTGGGTTTGCCTCGATACCACACTGAGAGATGAAGTACCCGAGTAATCGGCTAGATGAGATGCCAAAAGTGCACTTGTCTGGGTTCATCTTGATCTTGTGGCGATCAAGGTTGTCGAATGTTTCGCGAAGGTCGTCGATGAGCGTCCTGGCCTCCTTGGTCTTGATCAGTATGTCTTCGACATAGAACTAAATGTCACAAACAATCTGGTCCTTCAGACATGCCTGCAGGCATATCTGGTAAGTGGTGTCTGTGTTCTTCAGCCCGAAAGGCATTGTGTTGTAGCAGAACACCCCGAACAGCGTGATGACTGCCATTTTCTCCTGATCTTCGGCCTTCAGCCAAATTTGATTGTAGCCTGAGTAGCCGTCGAGGAAGGAGAGTTTCTCGCATCCTGTAGTGTAGTTGATGATTTGATCGATCCATGGGAGAGGAAAGTGGTCCTTGGGACAATGCTTGTTAAGCGATGCGAAGTCCACACACATCCGCGAAATGTCCGTGTACTTCTTGGGGACCAGCACGGGGTTGGCTAGCCACTCGCTTTCCTTGATCTCCCTGATGAAGTTGGCATCCAGGAGTCTATTGACTTTGATGCAAATGGCTTCAGCTCTTGGCTCTAACATTCGATGCATCGACTGCTTGACTGGCTTCGCATCTGGAGACACATTGATTCCATGCTCGGCGAATTTCCTAGGAACTCCTGGCATGTCCGTAGGACACCAGGCGAAAATTTCCCAGCACTCACGGAGGAATTCGATGAGCGTGCCTTCCTATGCGGGGCTCGGGTCATTGGCGACCAATGCCGTCTTTGAGGCATCCGCCGGGTGGACCTGCACCTTCTTAGTGTTTACTGTGGAGTCGAACGACATATCGGGTGCATTTTGCCTGGTGATTGGGGTGCCCCATTGTCTGTGACCTCCTTGAGCCTTGTTAGCTCCTCCTGCATGCCGAACGACTAGGAGATTCTGTTGAAGTCCCTGTCGTAGCTATCCGACCTGGTGAAGCATCCTGGGACGGTGATGATGCCCCTAGGTCCTGGCATCTTCAGTAGAAGGTACGCATAGTGAGGTACTGCCAAGAAACTTGCAAATGCCACACGCCCGAGGATGGCGTGGTACTATGAGGGCCAGTGCACCACTTTGAACTCCAGCCGGTCACGCCTGAAGTTTTCGGGCTTGTCGAAGATGGCGTCGAGCCATATCTTGCCCAGGGGGTATATGCCCTTCCCTGGGACGATGATGGGGAACGTTGTGTCTGACGGCTCTAGGCCGCAGAGCGGGATCTGCATGGCTGCGACTGTGCTAGCGAACATCAGGTTGATGCCTGCCGCCATCCATGAAGACGCGAATCAACTCGAACCCTCCGATCTAGGCCTCGAGCACTAGGGAAGAGTGAACTAGGCGAGGTATCTGGCATGGGTGATCCGAACGATTTAATGTGATGCAGGATTTTGAGCCGTTGAGGTACTCTGGTATGGCTGGTGGGGAGGTCACGACCAGGTTGACTTGGCGGGTGATCTTCTTCTGCACCCTGTTGGTTGGGCGCCCCTTTTGTATCATAATAGATCCTATTGGCGGCGTGTATCTGTCCGCACCATTATTCCACGCTGGTGCAGCCGCAGGTTGTGAGGGTCCTCCAGGTGGTGGTGGTGGCAGATCCCCATGAGCTACGGCTCCTGGAGCCAGTGCGAATCCTGGGTCTACCGCTTGGCGTCGCATCTGGGTGAGGCCCTCGCTGAGTTTTTGGAGCTCCCTGCAGCCCTTGAGCATGGGGCTGGCCTTCTTCTGACCATCTTGTTTATCTATGTAAAAGTGGATGGTGTAGGGACCTGATAGCTTGTCGTATGCCGAAGGTTCATCGTCGCGGTTGCGACGTTTCCATGTTTGGGTGGGTCGCCCACCATCGCGGTACCCGCTATTGTGGTACCCACTATTGCGGTTGCCATCATCGCGGCGATTGGCATATCCAGCCACAACCATGTCGACTTCCTCGTGATTGTCGTAGACGCGCGATCTTCTTTTTCCGCGGCGATCACGCCTGCGGACGAAGTCATCTTCGTCATCCGAATGTGTTCGGTTGACGGCTTCTTCGCTATCTTCCCAAAGATTGGCGATATCCATCAGGTGATCGAGGGTTTTGGGCTTGACGCGCCCGAGCTCCTCCTTGAATTCATGGCGCCTGACGCCGTCCTTGAAGGCATCTATTGCCCTCTCCTCAGAGATGTTTGCAGCGGAGTTCTTGATGACGGACCAGCATAGTATGTACGAGTGGACTCGTTGGTCCGCTGGGTGCAGTCCCGCAGCTCTTCGATTGAGGCTGGCCTCTTGCTGGTGCCTTTGAAGTTGCGGATGAAGCTGTACGCTAGCTCTCCCCAGCTTCGGATGTAGCCAGAGGGGAGGCTGCTGAGCCAGAGAATGGCTGTGCCTGTCAGCTGCATCTGGACGCACTACATGGCGGTGTTTTTTCCCGCCGTGGAGCTTGACTGACGGCAGATGATCGTCGAGCTAGGTTTTTGGCTCCTGCGCGCCATCAAACTTCGGATTTCCCGAAGGGAGCTTGAAGTTCTTCGGCATCCGTGATTTCCAAACGGACCTGCTAAAGCATATGGCTCTGCACATCTCTCCATCATCCTCTTCGGACTCAGCTGAGAACACGCGCTTAGCACGTGATTTGTCGATCTTGCACTGTGTGGTCTCACTACGAGCATCGTAGTTGCTGTTGCGGAGCCTTCGGATCTGACAGCGTCGAGGTAGATCATGCTCTTCTTCCTCAGATGAGGGTGTGCGGTTTTGAGTGAACCTCATCGCAAAAAATTTCTTCGGCTCTGCGGGTGTTTTGTCGTGAAGCACAGTTCCGATGAGTCCGAGGCCTGCAAGTGCGGACTTATGGATCACATTTTTCGGGACTCCCGCCAATGGTGGGTTGGACGCGAGATAGGTGTTGGCCGCCATGATCGCAGCCTGCGGCATTTTTGGCATGACATTGCCTTGCGATTCCATCGTCATTAAGGACATGTCAAGTGCTTTGATGACCTCGCGCCATGTGGCGGGGTCCATGCGCTCTAGGTGAGAGCGGTACTTGCGGGTGTCATTGTTGTGTGAAGAGGAGCCGCCAGCGGCAGAGAGCACAACTCGTTGCATGCTTGATTTGTCAGCTACCCGCTTGCGTTTTTTGAGGTCGCCTTGTAGATTGACCGATCGATTGTGTTCCTTGATGAGGAGCCAGTGATAGGCCATCAGCATGTCGCGGTAGGCGTCAACAGGTAAGATGTGATTGCCCCGTACGGCCTCGTGTGCGATATCCTAACCCTCTTTGTTGAGGTGGATTTAGGTGTGGGCACGATTTATGCCCTCAGTGCCTCGAGCTCCCCTATTAGGCGGGTTCACCCTGTTTCCTCCGTTCTCGACCTGAGGGTTGGGAGGGGGATGGGTGTTTGATCCAGCGGTGGATCGGCTCCGTTGTTGACATCGCCGCCATGGATGATGACGCACAGGTAACGCTCACGGAGAGGGTCGCTGCTTCCGCAGCTTTCAGATTCGGAACCGTAGGTTCCTTCATCCGAAGGGGGGTCGCACAGATTAGAGTTGCAACTGCTGCTCTCATCTGAATCACCTGTCAGCAACGACATGCGTGAGGTGTCGATCGGTGGGACCCACAAAGCGGTCCTGATTGATGGAAGTGGCACCCGCTCTGGGAGGTGGAGGGTGCCGGTCTGCCCCACCTGGAAGCAGAAGCTCCCGAACAGTATCTCGATTCCGTCGCCTATGGACTCGAAATATTTTTGGGTGGCTGTTTAGTGGGCGGTGAAATCGAAAGCGCCAAAGAGGAGGCGATTCTCCATCACCGAGGAATCATAGATCGCTCCAGATGGGACCGTCACGACCGCACGATCAGCGTCCCCAGTTCCCACAGATGGCGCCAATTGACGAGGGTTTGACTCGTCAATGCCCATGGTTATGGACTTGAGTTTTGGAGAAGATGGGGATGCTGGAAGTCGCGAGACGGTTAACAGGCAAGCAACACGGGGACACGAGGTTTACCCAGGTTCAGGTCCCCGGAGGGAAAACCCTACTCCTGCTTGTCTGTTCTTGATTACGGTGGAACTGAAGGTTATAGGGGGTGCGCAGATGTAATCTGGCGTGAGGTGTGTGTATGAGTTGGATGATCCTCCTCGCCGTGCCCTCCTCTCCCTTATATAGATAGGCCAGGTCCCGGGGGTAGGTCGAATCAGTTATAGATTAGGGTTGAACCCTTTGAAATTCTATCTACAACTAGTCATTTCCTTTAAGGAGTCGAACATGTAATGGGCTTGGGCCACCCAAAATATTCTTGGACAGCAAGTCTTCACGTGGGCCTTCCCTGGGCTGGACTGAGTATACCAATGTGAGGCACCCATAGGGTATATCCATGTCACCGTCATATTTGAATACTTGTATTGATTATCGCATTTATGCAACCGATTACCTGCTGTAATCTTACACACTTTGCATAAATTGCAGATGACCGGAATCGTGAGCCTTGAGTTCCCAGAGTTGACCCAAGATGAGCTGAACTATCTGACTTGGGCCTCGAACATGGAGATCGTCCTCGAGGGCCGATGCATCAAGGGTGAGATGTGTGCGGGGACCCAGACAGCCCCTAGCACCACCACCCCAGCAGACAATGCCAAAGCACTGCATTTCCTCCGCCATCACATGTGTGGGATTCTTCAAAATGAGGACATGCCAGAACAGAGTGCTTCTGCCCTTTGTACAACCCTCAACAAGCGGTTCTCTAGGCTTAAGTACACTATTCAGCCACAAGTGGTGGTGGATTGGATTCGTTTGAGGTTTGCGAACTTCAAGACCGTGGGGGAGTACAACTCCGTGTTACACCGGATTTTTACCATTCTTCAGCTGTGTGGAACTACTACCACTAATTAGTAGAAGATAGAAAAGACTCTATCCACATTCCATCCTTCCACTACCCAGCCCTCGCGGAACTACCACCAGGAAGGATTTACGGAATATGCAGCGCTTATTGATGCTCTCAAAGTGGCCGAGGCGCAGGACAATGTTTTGAAAAAGAACTTCTCCGCGCAACCCTTCGCAGGAGGCCCAAGTCATGAAGCTAATGCCGGCGCCTACAAGGTTCCCAAGCCCGTCCACAAGAGGCGAGGAAAGAAGGGCAAGAAGGGACCCAACTCCTCCAACCCGACCAAGCAATGCAAGGCGGGCAAGGCCCCAGGACTGCTTCCACTGTGGATCCAAGACTCACTTCTCCAGGCAGTGTTTGGCCCCTAAGCACGTCGTGGACGCGTTCAAGTCCAACAAGAAGGCGTGCGAGGCGCACCTCGTCCAGGTTGAGGCACCACTGGCGCCCAGAGCGACGCTCGTGCACAACACCACGCCCGTAATGGCGCAGGACGTAGAAAATGTGGCAGCACCTTCAGCGGTTCCCACGAATGCTACTGGTTGAGCATGTCGTGCCTCCTCCCATGCCCCAGCTAGACATTACAGCTGCCTCGGTGATGATAACCAATGAAGAGAAGCTCAACAAGATGGAGATAGCAGCTGAGATTGATAGTTTCTTTGCAGAATCCACCTAGCTTATTTTTGTTGTTATTTACTTCATGATTTCATTCGGCAAATAATCTGATACAATCTTTCGACATGGTTGTAAGCTCTATGAGAGCAAAACATTTATTTGTTTTCGGCGATTGGATGACATTTATTTCATTCATTTATTCCATTATTTAATATGAGATGGTTGTGTTATGTTCTGAAATGTTTATGTGTTTTACTTACTTGATGTAGCATCTTCCTCGCTCCATTATATTAATTAGACACTATATTTTAGAACACGTGCGGCACCAAAATGGAGGAAATGTGCCTTGCTGATAGCGGCACCACAAATGCCATATTGAGAGAAACAAAGTATTTTGAGTCTATTACCGAAAACCCAGGTAACATAACGACGATCGCCGGCTGCGATCCGAATGTAGTTGGCTCTGTAATAGCAACTATCATACTCTCGAATGGAACAACTTTGACCATTGAAGAGGCATTGTTGTATCCGGAATCGACTCGTACTCTCTTGAGTTTTAGAGACATCGGCGCAAATGGTTTCCATGAAGAGATCGATGATGATGAGAATGGAAAGGAGTTCCTACTCATTACCAAGCGCGACGAAAATGGTAAACATGTTGTCGAAATACTCCCTTCATTAGCTACTTGGATGTACTACACTAAGATAGTAGCACCACCTGTTTACACCACCCTTAAGACTTTCTTTAGAAGCTCTGAACTTTTCTGCCATTGGCATGATAGGTTAGGCCACCCTGGTCTTAGGAAGATGAGAAATATAATTAACAACTCGAATGGTCATAATGTTAATGTGAAAATTTCCCCGAATCCCGATGATTTCGTGTGCTCCACATGCGCTATGAGGAAATTGATCATTAGACCTCACGCCTAAATGTGAAGGATGAAATCCCCGCGTTCTTGGAACATATACAAGGGGATATATCTGGTCCAATTCAGCCCCTCCCAGGGCCATTTCGGTACTTCATGGTGCTCATTGATGCTTCTTATAAATGGTCCAATATTTGCCTGATGTCAACAAGGAACCATGCTTTTGCAAAGTTGATCTCCCAGATCATACAAATACGGAATAAATTCCCTGATTATCGTCTAAAGTCTATTCGAATGGACAATGCCGGAGAATTTACTTCAAAGGCATTCTATGATTATTGCATGGCAACAGGAATCAAACTTGAGCACTCTCTACCGCACATCCACACTCAAAATGGACTGACGGAGGAATTGATTAAAATAATTAAATTCATTGCCCGACCAATCCTTCAGGATTGAAATTTACCAACTACTTGTTCGGGAGACACGGTGTTACATGCTGCTAATCTCATCAACTTTCTACCATCGTATAGGGTTCACAGCATTGAAAACAAAAAATTTCCTACGATAGGAACAACTATGTACCAAGATCTATCTACTAGATACAAGCAACGGGTGGATATACATCCATAGAGAACATACCCTTGAAGACCAAGAAAGTTTAACGAGGTTGTACTCATGGATGATGTAGACGAACGCTTGCCGATCTCAAGATCGAGAAGAAGTCTAGCGCCACAAATCAGCAACGCATCCGTGCTCGCACACACGTCCAAGCCATCGAGCAACCTCCTCCTCCTCACTCCAGCGATGCCACGGAAGCAACAACTCTTTATTGCCGAAAAGACACCGGGAACATGTATCTCGCTTGTCCGAGACCATGGGGATAAAAACTAGAGGGGGAGAGAGATCCTTCACGAGCAGGTGTGAGTGAGATGGAGTGAGAGGGGGATTTATATAGGAGGGAGGGGGCACCCCAAGGGGTGGCCGGCGAATGGGGGGGGCTTCCTCCACCCCTTCATCCATTCATGTGGGTGGAGCTTCCACTCACAATTTGGCCCTTCACTTCTCCAATCAAAATCCCACTCAAAAATCCCATTAAATTTCCACCAAATTTAATGCAATCTCTCTTTAAATAAAACTCCTTTTATTTATTCAGAATTTTGTCAGTTACTTGTAACAGCCCAAGTTTGTAATGTGTAATCAGTACTTAAGCATGGCATGCATCAGTTCAAATCAATACAACATTTGCATGTGAGAAGGTGTTAAAATAAATACAACATTCAAAACCCTAAATTTCCTCTCTTTATTTGAAAATCAACTCAAATGGTTTTGAAATATTTGAAAAGTATCAAAAAAATATGGATCCCAAATGGATTAAAAGGGACCCTAATTATTTCCTATCTATTTTGTAAACCTCCTGGTATTTTTGGAATGTTTAAAATAGTATTTGAATTCAAAATACAAACAGAAATAGAAAACAGGGAAAGAAAAATGTTTTGTTACAAAAAAAAAGAGCCAGAGAGCACCCAGGCTGCAACCCAGCAAGCCTTCTCCCCCTCCCTTCCTTTTCCGTGGCCCACTTGGCCGCAGCAGCCCAACCGGCCCGATACCCTTTCTTCGTCTTGTTCATCGTTGTCTCCGTCGATGGATCGTCGGAAGCAGCTCGGTGGCTGCTCGCCCATCGCCGGCAAGCGCCAAGATGCGCGCCGCCGCCCTGGAGGCCTACAAGAACCCTACCCCGCCGTCATGGAGAACCCTAACCCCTTCTTCCCCCTCGCGCGCTCCTTCTTCCTCCTGCGGCCCAAACCCTAGCCTCGGGCTCCGCCGCGTCCTGCCGTCTCCGGCCGCCCAGTGCACCATGGAGTGGCCTGAGAAAAGCGCCGCGTCGCCATCGTCGTCTTCGCCAAGCCAAGCACGCCGGAAGGAAGCTGTCTGGCCGGAATCGAGCTCAAACTCACCGCCGGCCGCCGCAGTCAAGTCGTTGATTCCTCTCCCTCCGGCCTCCCCTTGCTTCAACGACCTCACCGACGTGACCGTGGTGAGTCAGCGGTCCTCCTGGACCTTCTAACTTGCCCCCACTCTCTCTGGTTCGCCGTCTCGCCGTGCGCCTCTGTCAACCGCCGTAGCACATGGTCGCCGGCGATGCTCCGGTGACCAAATCCGGGCGGCGCCACCGCTATAATGTCCGCCCCGCCCCCCTCTTTCGATCGAGACCAACCACGCATCCACAGACGCCTCAATCGCTCGCCCCTCTCTCGATCTGAGAGGATCAGCCATTGATGACGTCACAGTGACGTCATCATGATGCAATAAATCTTTTTTTGTTTATTTAAATGTTTTCAGTAATTCATTTCTGTAATAGAAAAATGCTGACAGGTGGGCCCTATCTGTCAGGATTTTAACAATTTTGTAAATCATTTTTGAAATTAATAAAAGTCTAACATGTGGGCCCAAGTTGGAAAATAATTTAAATATTCCAAAAATAATTTAAAATGAATTAAAATTTGAGAAATTCATAACTAATTCATTTTAAATCAGAAAAATACAAATAATATATCAAAATGTTCAGAAAAATGAGAGCTATTCAATAGAGCTATAATCATGAATTGTTAAGCAACTTAAATGACAAGTTTAATTAGAAGAACATAGTAACCCCTCATAGGTGAATCCGGAGTTTCCCCGAGTTAGGGTTTTCACCCCTCGGAACCCCGTTTAAGTTATCAAGCATGCCTTAGGGTTTCATTTCAACGCAAATTAACTTGTCATATCATACATATTGATTGAGCATTGCACATGCCATGTATTGAATGTTGCTTCTTCCTTTCCGATATTTGGTTCTTCGCGATAGGATCCGAGCTCGAAGCTGAAGTCAACAACACCGAAGATCAATAATTGTCTACTGACGGACAAGGCAAGCGTAGCCTCTCATTCTGAACCTACTTTTACAAAGTATATTACTTTCTCGCTATGGTGCACACGATTCCAATGTGGTCTTTTGTCAGTAGTTAGGGTTACCTATCTGCTACATAGTTTCCCCGTTGTAGCCTTATACTCCTGATCCACTACTCCTAGAATACCTAGGTTTGGCATCTGAGTGTTGCTAGAGCTTCTGAGATCGACAGCTTAGCCATGCATAGTATCAACGTCTGATCTACCCGAACAATGAATCAGAAGTGCCGGAGAATCTAGATAAGTAGGAGTTGGTGACATTCTCGAAGGAGATAACTAAATATGCTAAGGCTTGTATGGGAGGCCACGTTGGATGTGGTTTTTGTCGTCCCATGCTCGCCACCACTAGGAACTGAGTTCTTGCCTCTAGAACCAAGACGAGCGTGTAACCACACGGGGCCTGGAAAACCTCACGAGCAACTAACTTGCCTAGTAGATTCCATGAGTCACATAGTTCGGGCGTTCCATTCGACATATGCATAGAAAATCTTTTGAAAGATTTGCCAGGTGAATTTGGTGCATTCATAATAGGTAGGCAAGCGTGGCCGGGGTTGCTTGGGGTAGATAGCGCCCCTGGTAAACCAACCTCGCCTCACATCTTTAAGTACCGGCTTCGGGATTTGACCCGTTACGGCGGAATCATACTTATTGTGTGACTCATGGTCTCGGCGAAAGAAAGGTAAAGGTCGTGGTCAACCACCCTCTACCGGCCTTCCAAGGAAGAGGGCTAATAATATTTGGCATTAAGAGTCGGTTGGTACGTGTGGGTAAAGTTGTACACCCCTGCAGGGTATTAATCTTTTCGAAAAGCCGTGTTCACGGTTATGAACGCTTGGTGACCAGATTCTAAGATCATAGATAAATTTAACCATTGTAAAACTTGTTGGTACACGTGTGCTTAAGGATGCTTCCTCTGGGTCGAGGGGGTGATCCTAGATAGGAGGTTTTGATGAAGCTGGTGGTTACCAAGATTTGATGAACAAGATGAAGAAGTTGCTATCTTATCCCTTTTTAAAAGATTCAGAGTAGACGAGCCTCTTCTCTCTCTTGTTTACAAATAAAGATTGCTTTCCGCAAAAGAAAATCCAGAGAAAGCCTTTCTATCCAGAGCATGTAGGTGCTAGGTTATCTAAGTCTTGCGGAGTACATTCTCGGACTCAGCCTTGAGGCATTGTTGTTTTTCTACAGAGGATCTGGTTGCAACTGAAGGTGGATTATACGTTGACATCGACGAGTAGTTGGGGGTCCCACGTAGCAGCCTGAGGACTATGGGATGGACGTCGCTTTTGTTTATGGCCTCTTAGGCCTTTTGCTAAGTTGTTGTGTAGAACAACATAATTTGCTTTCGCTGTGTGATGTATTGTTGGGTCTATGACCTCTGGTTTGTAATACTCTAATATCTTACCCTGTTAAGAGTTTAAACTTATTCTGTTGAATCCCTGTGTTCTGTAATGTTACCGAATCATACTGTGATCTTCCGTGTTTGGGAGTTGAACTTATCTTAAATGAATGATCTGAGGTTATTTCAACCCTAACCCCGGGGGGTGCTACAGGTTTTGGTATCAGAGCAGGACTGCTTGTAGGAAACCCTTTTATTGGTCGATGTTGAGTCTAGAAGTTGACAAAACTATATGAAAGTTAAAAACTATTTGCAGAAACTCCGACTAGGATTATTTTTAGTCCTCCCCTGGTGTGATTCTGATGCTGGAGTTTATCTTACCTTATTTGGTTTGAAAAGGTTTTCATTCCTTACCTTATATCTCAAAACTTTTAGGATTGTGGTTTTGGGGTTGTTCTTCTAAAAAGTACTCCGTACTTGGTTGCTATTCTCAGAGTTCCAAGATACCTCAGTTTTGCTTGGTATGTAACATCTTAGCATTCCATTTTCATGGTTTGTAAGTCAGCTGGTTAGTGTATACTTTTGTATGCTTTGGTACTACCATGCTTGATAAGATGATACCTTTGTATCAAGTACTCTTTGTTCATCTTTCCGTCATGTTCCTTTAGATCCCTTGTTTAACCTTTTCCTTGTTCTTTCAGGATGGGTGACACTTCTAGTGCCCGTACCTGTGCTCATTCACGAGGTGCTACAAATGAGTGTGAATCTTCCAACCTTCCTCCACCACCGTCCATGGTTCAACTCATGGCCATGTACGAAACCAACTGTGCTGACAACATGAGGCTCCTTGAAAGGATTGAGCGTAACACTGCTCAATGCCAGAACAATAAAGTCGGTATCAAGGACTTCACACGTCTCACTCTGCGAGTTTTCAGCTATTCAACTGAGCCACTTGATGCGGACTACTGGCTTCGCACCATGGAGCGCAAACTTCAGGTTGGTCATGTTGCTCAAGCTGATTGGGTGACTTTTGCTGCCTATCATTTGAAGGGAGTAGCTAATTCCTGGTGGGAAAATTTCTTGGGTATGCAAGAAGTTCAACATGTTGTTACATGGCAAGAATTCACTGAAGCCTTCCGAGCTTATCAGATTCCGGAGGGTCTGATGGATCAGAAGAGAGAGGAGTTCCTCAAGCTTAAGTAGGGTACTGGTTCTGTGTGTGATTACCAGTGCAACTTCAATCGTCTTGCCTGCTATGCTACTGAAGAGGTCTCCACTGATGCTAAGAAGCAAGCTCTGTTCCGTAAGGGACTGGATCCTGAGGTTCGCCGTGATATCCATCTCATGGACTTTGGTAACTTCCAAGGTCTTGTTAATAAGGCTATGAAGGTCGAGAGTGGAAAGGTGGAGTATGAAGAAACTCGTAAGCGTCCTCAGGAGGGGTACAACAAGGCTGGTTCTGGTAATAAGAAGCGTCGTGTCTTCGTGCCTTACAGTGCTGTGCCACGTACAAGGCAAGGCAAGGCAAGGCTTGTGGCCAAGGTTTGTACCCAAAAGGAAGGTGAAGACTTCTTTGACACTTACTCACCTGTAGCAAGGTTGACTACCATTCGAGTACTACTTTCTCTGGCTGTATCACACGGTCTTCTCGTTCATCAAATGGACGTTAAGACGACTTTCCACTGATACGATCACTGAGCTCTTCGCTAAGCTGAAAGCTGTGGAGGTGGATATCAAGAAAGATAATCATGTGTTGATGGTCAAAAAGACCCCTAGCTTCAAGAAAGGTAAGGGTGCAAAGAAGTCCTTCAAGAAAGGCAGCGGCAAGCGCGTTGCCCCTGCTGAGAAGAAGCTCAAGTCTGGACCTAAGCCGGACACTGAGTGCTTCTATTGCAAGGACAAGGGTCACTAGAAGCGCAACTGTCTGAAGTACTTAGCGGACAAGAAGGCTCGCACCATTAAAGGTATATTTGATATACATGTTATTGATATTTACCTTACTAGCGCTCGTTGTAGTGCCTGGGTATTTGATACTGGTTCAGTTGCTGATATTTGTAACTCGAAATAGGAGCTACGGAATAGACGGCGGCTAGCAAGGGATGAGGTGACGATGCGCGTTAGCAACGGATCAAGAGTTGATGTGATGGCCATCGGCACGCTCTCCTTAGTTTTACCTTCAGGATTATTTTAAACCTTAATAAGTGTTATTATGTGCCTGCGTTGAGCATGAACATTATATCTGGATCGTGTTTATTGCAAGACGGTTATTCATTTAAATCGGAGAATAATGGTTGTTCTATTTATATGAGTAACATCTTTTATGGTCATGCACCTGCTATGAATGGTTTATTTCTTCTGAATCTCGAAAGCAATGAAACACACATCCATAACATTGAGGCTAAGAGATGCAAAGTAGGTAGTGATAATTCGACTTATTTGTGGCACTGCCGTCTAGGTCATATTGGTGTAAAACGCATGAAGAAACTCCATTCTGATGGACTTTTGGAGTCTCTTGATTTTGAATCATTTGACACGTGTGAGCCGTGCCTCATGGGCAAGATGATCAAAACCCCGTTCTTCGGAATAATGGAGCGAGCAACGGACTTGTTGGAAATCATACATACCGATGTATGCGGACCAATGAGTGTTTCGACGCGCGGTGGGTATCGCTATTTTCTCACTTTTAATGATGACTTAAGTAGATATGGGTATATATATTTAATGAAACATAAATCTGAAACGTTTGAAAGGTTCAAAGAATTTCAGAACGAAGTGGAAAACCATCGTAACAGGAAGATTAAATTTCTATGATCCGATCGTGGAGGTGAATATTTGAGTTATGATTTTCTCACGCATCTTAAAGCAAGCGGAATCGTTTCGCAACTCACGCCACCCGGAACACCACAGCGCAATGGTGTGTCTGAACGCCGGAATCAAACTCTTTTAGATATGGTGCGATCGATGATGTCTCTTACAGATTTGTCATTATCATTTTGGGGTTATGCATTAGAAACCGCTGCATTCACTTTAAATAGGACACCATCTAAATCCATTGAGACGACACCGTATGAACTGTGGTTTGGTGCTAAACCTAAGTTGTCGTTTCTTAAAGTTTGGGGATGCGAAGCTTACGTCAAGAAGTTGATGCCGGACAAGCTCGAACCCAAAGCGGAGAAATGCGTCTTCATAGGATACCCTAAGGAAACGATTGGGTATACCTTCTACCACAGATCTGAAGGCAAAGTGTTTTTCACAAAGAACGGATCCTTTCTTGAGAAGGAGTTTCTCTCGAAAGAAGTGAGTGGGAGGAAGGTAGAGCTAGAATAGGTTATTGAACCTTCTCTCGAGTTGGAGAGTAGCGCAGCACCTGAAATTGTTCCAGTGCCGTCTGCACCAACAAGAGAGGAAGCTAATGACGAGGATCATGAAAATTTGAACGATGCTACTGCTGAATGTCGCAGGTCGACAAGGTCGCGTGCCACTCCTGAATGGTATGGCAACCCTGTCTTAAATATCTTGTTGGTAGACAATAGTGAACCTGCGAACTATGAGGAAGCAATGATGAGCCCAGACTCTGAGAAATGGCTAGAGGCCATGAAATACGAATTGGGATACATGAGCGGAAACCAAGTATGGACTTTGGTGGACCCTCCTAGCGACCGTAAGGCGGTTGAGTGCAAATGGATTTTCAAGAAGAAAACGGACGCGGATGGTAATGTTACTGTCTATAAAGCACGGCTTGTCGCAAGAGGGTTTCGGCAAGTTCAATGTTTTGACCACGATGAGACTTTCTCTCCCGTAGCGATGTTTAAGTCCATTCGGATTTAATTAGCAATTGCTGCGTTTCATGATTATAAAATATGGCAGATGGATGTCAAGATTGCGTTCTTCAATGGAATCATTGATGAAGAGTTGTATATGATGCAACCCGAAGGTTTTGTCGATCCTAAGGATGCTGATAAGGTGTGCAAACTTCAGCGTTCCATTTATGGACTGAAGCAAGCATCTCGGAGTTGGAACCTTCGTTTTGATCAAGTGATCAAGAGCTTTGGATTTGTTCCAAATTGCTACGAAGCTTGTATCTACAAGAAAGTGAGTGGGAGCTCAGTGACATTTTTAGTACCATATGTGGATGACATATTGATTATTGGAAATGACATTGGTATGCTTAACAAAGTGAAGAGTTATTTGAATAAATGTTTTTCAATGAAAGACCTAGGAGAAGATGCTTATATATTAGGCATCAAAATCTATAGATATAGACAAAGACGACTAATAGCTTTAAGCCAAAGTACATACCTAGACAAAGATCTGAAAAGGTTCAGAATGGATAAGGCAAAGAAAGGTTCAATGCCCATGTTGTCAGGTAAGATATTGAGCAAGGCTCAGTGTCCAGCTATGGTAAACGATAGAGAAACCATGAGCAAAGTGCTTATGCCTCGGCCATAGGTTCTATCATGTATGCCATGCTGTGTACTAGACCGGATGTGTCTAATGCTCTTAGTTTGACGAGAAGATACCAAAGTGATCCAGGAGTGGAACACTGGACAGCCGTAAAGAACATCCTAAAGTATTTAAATAGGACTAAAGAAATGTTCTTGGTCTATGGAGGTGATGAGCAGATCGTCGTAAAAGGTTACGTCGACGCTAGTTTCGACACCGACCCGGATGATTCTAAATCTCAGACAGGATACGTTTATATTTTGAATGGAGGAGCTATGAGCTGGAGAAGCTGCAAGCAAAGCGTGATCGCGGGATCTACAGTAGAATCGGAATATATGGCTGCTACAGAAGCGTCAAGTGAAGGAGTTTGGATCAGGAACTTCATCACTGAGCTTGGTGTGGTTCCAAGTGCCTTGGACCCACTGGAGATATTGTGCGACAACACTGGCGCCATAACACTGGCTAAGGAACTAAGATATCATACAAAGACCAAGCACATCAACCGCCGGTTTTATATTATTCGAGATTATATAACAGATGGAGATCTAAAGATTAGCAAAGTACATACGGATCAGAATGTCGCAGATCCGTTGACTAAACCTCTTCCACGAGCAAAACATGATCAACACCTTAATTCCATGGGTGTTCGATTGTTGCCAGATGTAAACTAGATTATTGACTCTAGTGCAAGTGGGAGACTGTTGGAATTATGCCCTAGAGGCAATAATAAAGATGTTATTTTTATAATTCTTGTTCATGATAAAGTTTATATTCCCTGCTAGAATTATATTAAGCGGAAACTTTGATACTTGTGTGGTTTATGAACAACACCGTGTCCCTAGTACGCCTCTATGGACTAGCTCATTGATTAATGATGGTTAAGTTTCCTAACCATAGACATGAGTTGTCGATTAATAATGAGATCATGTCATTAGGAGAATGATATGGTGGACATACCAAAATCAAGCAGAGCAATTAGATCGTGTCATCGTGTTCATCTTTGCGAAGCTTTTTCTTATGTCAAATATTGTATTCCTTGGACCATGAGATAATGCAACTCCCTATTATCGGAAGAAAGCTCTGAGGTCATCAAACGTCATCCTATGTGAGGGTGATCATAAAGGTGTCTCTCAGGTGATCAGAAAGTACTTTTTGGGTTGTATGTATCGAGATGGAATTTGTCCCTCCCGAGTCGGAGAGATATAATTCGGGCCCACTCGGTAATCGATATCAACACCTCTTGTAAGCACGTGGTTAAGGAGTTGATCACAAAGTGATATCGGATTACGGAACGAGTAAAGTACTTGCCGTGAACGATATTGAACTAGGTATGCCGATACCGACGATCGAATCTTGGGCAAGTAAAATATCGCGTGACGAAGGGAATATATATATGGGATTAATTGAATCCTGGCATCTTGGTTCATCCGATATGATCATCGATGAATATGTGGGAGTCAATATGGGTTTCCAGATCCCGCTGTTGATTATTGATAGAAGATCATGTCTGCATATTCTCGAACCCGTAGGGTCACACACTTAACGTGCTTCGACGCTAGGATAGAATGGATAATTGGTTTGTGAGTTTTTGTTCGGAGTCTTGTATGAGATCCAGGACATCACGAGAGGTTCCGGAATGGTCCAGATAATAAGATTCATATAAAGGAAAGCAGTTTTTTGATTTCAGAATCGTTTCACAATGTTCGGTATTGTACCGAAAGGTTCTAGAAGCTTCCGGAGTGGGACCAACGTGGCCCCACTTGTCGGAGGGGTGTGTGGGCCTACGAGGGAGTGCCCTGGCCGCATTGGGCCAGGGGCACAAGGCCCCATAGGCCCAGCCGGCCAAAACCCTAGGAAACCTTCTAGAAGGGGGGGAAGACTTGCCCCCCACTCCACCCTTGGGGCCGCCGCCCTAGGGCTTGGAGGAGGGGGCAAGGGGGCCGGACAGCCCCCTATATAAGGTGGGCAGGGGGCGCACCCTCCCCTCACCCCAAACCCTAGCCGCTAGCTGCTGCCCTACCTCTATCTCTCTCCCGAATGCGTGTAGGAGAAGCCCTGCTGCAGAAACTCTCCACCGTAACACCACGCCGTCGTGTTGAAGATCCAATCTATCTCTCCACCCCACTTGATGGACCAAGGAAGGAGGAGACGTCGCGGCACCGAACGTGTGCATCTCTCGGAGGCGCCGCCACTTGCGGCGTTGGATCGGATCGGATCACGAGGAGGAGAAGGCGAGTACGACTACACCAACCACGTTCTGTTGAACGTTTCTGCTGTGCTATTTCTTCAAGGGTATGAAGATCTCATCTATACCTCTCGTTGATTGCATTTCCTAGATTAGATCTTGGCTTTCCCATTCGCGTCCGTAGAATTTTTTTGATTTACTATGCTGCGAAAACCCTTCACCTGCCACCACAGAATGTTTGGAACTCCTCCAACTAACCGCTCCACCATTCATGAGAAATACGTATCCGGATTGAGACTTAGAGTCATCCGGATCGGTGTCGACGCTCTTCTTCACCTCCGTACACGAGAAACATATCCTTAGTTCTTCTTAAGTTCTTAAGGATATTCTTGACCACAATCCTGTGTTCCAATCCTAGATCAGATTGGTATCTACTAGTCAAACTAATAGCATGTGCCACATCCGGTCTTGTACATTGCATGGCGTACATTATAGATCCTATGGCTGAAGTATAGGGGACTTTCTCCATTATCTTTCTCTTTTCTGCCATAACCGGACTTTGAGTCTTACTCAATGTCTTGCCTTGCAACATAGGTAAGAACCCTTTCTTACTTTCGTCTATTTTAAACTTCTTTAAAATCATATCAAGGTACGTACTTTGTGATATCCCTATTAGGCGCCTAAATCTATCCCTATAGATCTTTATTCCTAATATATGTGGCACTTCACGTAGGTCCTTCATTGAAAATTTTCTGTTTATGTAGGGTTCACAGCATAGAAAACAAAATTTTTCCTACGATGAGAACAACTAAGTACCAAGATCTATCTACTAGATACAAGCAACGTGAGGATATACATCCATAGAATACGTACCCTCGAAGACCAAAAATCCTTAACGAGGTTGTACTCGTGGATGATGTAGTCGAACGCTTGCCGATCTCAAGATCGAGAAGAAGTCCATCCGGTCCAGCAGGTCCATCACCATCAAGTCCAGCACCACAAAGCAGTGGTGCATCCATGATCACACACACGTTTGGGTACCACGAAAACTTCCACGCCCTCGCTCCAGCGAAGCAGCGGAAGCAACAAATCCTTCCAGAGAAAGCCACCGGGAACATGTATCTCGCTGATCCGAGACCATGGGAAAATTCTAAAGGGGGGAGAGAGATCCTTCGCGATGAGGTGTATCGTGAGAGGAGGAGAGGGAGGCACCCAAGGGGCATGGCTCCACAGCCATGGTGGCTGCCCCCACCTCTTCCACATTCATGTGGGTGGAACTCCCACTCAAAATGAAAAGCCTCCACTCACATAAACAGCCTCCACTCAAAAATCCAATCACATGCATTAAATTTCCACCAAATTTAATGCAAGCTCTCATTTAAATAAAACTCTTTATTTATTTATTCAGAATTTTGTTAATTACTTTAATTAACAAACATTCACATAAAACCCCTTGCTAGTATCCAATTTCACATGCAGAACCAGTTTCAACAATTTCAACCGAAACAATTCCAGTGTCTAGTGAAATCAATTCCTGCGCTTTCTTTTTCTTTGTCTGGCATCTTATTTGCTCCAAATGGTGTCGGTATCCCTTAAGTGTGTCACCCTACGGTTCGCGAATAATGTATACATGATCGAGACCCCTCTCCGATCAATAATCAGCAGAGGGACCCGGAGATGCGTACTGACTCCCACACATTCAACGATGACTTCTGTGATCGTGTGAACCTTATACACTTGAACCATTGTGATTAAAGCCCTCACAAACTTGATGGAACACTTTATATTCTTTGCCCCTAATAAACTTGAACCATTGTGTCTTCTATGTTGTATATGCTTGCACTTATACGTTAGAATTAGCAGAACCATGCTGTCATGGGGAACGTTTTCAACATTGCACTTGTACTTTGTACTCAGTTGATATCATCCTCTTTTGTCTATGGATGTTACCGGTGTGAAATAAAGAGGGAACTTGTAAGTCCATGGAGTTTGTATCCTGTGTTAGAGAAACGCCTGGGCCGCTAGACTAATCCATGGCTAATCACGGTGGAAACTTGCAGCATCAGCATAGTGACATCTATGAAGCATTCTTCTTATAAAAAAGAGACACATTGAGAAAAGAGGAAAGAGAGACAAAAGCACCATATTCCCATGGTAGATAAGAAGATTGCTGAGATGCTCATTGTCTGCTTGCCTTGTCATTTTGGTTATGGGAAAGCTCCTGTACCATGTGCAAGGGGTACCCCGTTGGCGGTTCTCAATGATATGCAAATACTTACAATGACAAGAACTTACAGGTGACTAAAGTTGATTAGCATGAGGTGTGGCCCTCGTATTCAAGGGACTTGAGATTGCCAACTTATACTTCGTCAAGCATATACTCCATCTTTGTTCACTTTAACCTTAATCACTTCAAGATGCTTATGATAGGGGCAATCAGGGCTGAAAGCTATCAAGTACCATAATTTTTGGAAGTTGAAACTTGAAATCCCTGCTTCCTTTATAAAAGGCCTTTCTTCCACCATTATTGAGTCTCCACCTTCTACATTTAGGCACCATGAAGAGAGCATAGTTGTCATTTTGTGTGCAGTGTTCCAAATCTTATTGATTGATTCATATTATGATATTACTTGTTCTTGTGCTATTTGTTTCTAGTCCCCCTTGTGAACTTTGAAGGTGTCCTATGCATCTATTTTCTACTCTATGAGGGGCAAACTGATTGCCACTATGCTATGTTTTCTGTATGTGAAACAAACAAACGTTTTTCAATGCATGTTATTCATGATATTTGTTTGTAGCCTTTCATGTTGCATGCATAGTTACTATGTCCTATTGTTAGAACTCCATCTTTCATGCACATGTTTAGAGTTCTTTGATCCCAGCTTTCAATGCTTGCAAATGGTTTGACCTTGGTTTTAATGGTGCATGTCACCTCAAAAATTATTCTTTTTATCACTTACCTACTCGAGGACGAGAAGGAGTTAAGCTCGGGGATGCTTGATATGTCGGAAACATATCTATAATTTTTATGCACCATATTAACAAGTTGCCACATTGCTAGTTGCCTGTTTTCTTCTGTTTTTGGTTCCAGAAAGGCAAAAAATCAATATTCTCGAAATTGGACAGGACAAAAGCCAAAGTTATTATTTTTCTCGGAGCATCACGGAACCACGAAGCAGAGCCGGAGGGGAGCCACAGGGTGGCCAAACCCCCCTAGGCGCGGGCAAGCCCTGGAGGAGCATGGATGGGGTGTGGGCCCCTTGGACCCCCACCGACCTTGATTCCTGCGCCTATAAGGAGCATCCTATGGGAAAACCCTAAAGAATCCAGAAGAAATCCACGAAAACCTCTGCTGCGCCGCCGCCACCGAAGGGGAGATTCAGGGGACAGATAGTCTCTATTCCGGTACCCTGCCGGGACGGGGAAGTGCCCCCGGAGCCATCTCCATCGATCTCCACCACCATCTCCATCACCGTTGCTGATTCCCATGATGAGGAGGGAGTAGTTCTTCCTTGAGGCTAAGGGATCTAACGGTATCTATGTGTTCATCTCTCTCTCTATGCATGATCTTATGGTCATGAGCTTTGTAATCAAGTAGATCTACCATGCTACTCAAGTGCTTCATTAGATCTCTGCTCTCCCCATGTGTGTGAAAGTGACAGCGTGCATGCCATGGTGGCACTTAGGCTTGAGTCTACATAATACTCTTTGTGCTTTAATAGATCTATGCTTTTCCCCACGTGTGTGAAAGTGACAGCGTGCATACCATGTGTGGAACTTTGGCTAGATTGAATATTTGTTATGAGTTATATTTGGAGTTGGATGTCTCTATGAAATTGTGGTGTTTATTGGAACCATCTAGCGCTCCAGGTGACAGTGTGGGGTTATCTAGATTGGGGAAGGCGGACTTTGAGGAGTGTTGTGTTGGAATTTTTGCCTAAATAGGCCCAACCCATTTATTATATGTCAATAAATTTCTGAAATCCTAGAGGCCCATTTGGCCCATTCATGCAAGGCAAGAGCTGGGACAAATGTTTAGTCCCATATTGCTAGTTGAGTGGAAGTTGGACCAGCTTATAAGGTGAGCTCTCCTACCACTTGGTAAAAGGATGAGAAGGAGAAGGAGAGAGTTCCACACGCGCGCTCCTCCTCCTCGCTCGCCTAGCCACGCCATGCCACGCCTCGCCTCGCCTCATCACGTCACGTCACGTCACGTCACGACGCGCGCGCATCAATGGTATATGGACAGTCGTACAGAAGTTGAAACGTTTTGCTCGAGTGGACTTTTAATACGAACTGAGTGGAGGCTATCCGATGGGCTGCCGCATGTTCGCTTCAACTCCCGTCCGTTTGTGTCATCTTCTGTGCAGCAGGTCTGCCTACCTCTCTGTGTCTATATAAGAGAGAGGCGCGCCTCTTCTCAGACACACTTCAACACATCGTCGCATACTCCTTTGCGCCTCAAGTTCCAGAGCACTGCGCTACCTAGATCTTCCCCATCCCGTCTTGCGGCGTGCACCGCGAGCCGGGACAGTAGGCCTCCGAGACCCCGCTGCTTCGAGTCCTGTATGGGAGAAGGGCGATAAGGTTTTTGGGGAGCGCTATCGGCGCGACTACTGGTTTCGTCACGGACTCCCACATGGATAGCGACTGCGGCGACGTCTTTCCCGACGAGGACTTCTTCCTCGACATCAGCACCCTCTTCCTCGACGACATGGTTAACGACGGTGCCAACACTAACACCGGTGGTTCCTGTTCTACTGCCGCTGCCGTGTATGTTTTCTTTATCAATATTATTCTGAGCGCATCTCAAGACTTATGTCTTGCAGTCTGTTTGGTTACCTGTCTTAATATGTTTTCGCTATTTCACATGATTAGTATTTTGTCTTTTATTCTAATCATGTTTTATCTACCGTTTATTATGGGTAATTTGCTTGGTAAATTGCTCTATTATTCAACATGTCGTTATAGCCCTACCCATGATTAGAGTGTCCAAACGGAGAGTAGTTAAGAGTAGTATCATGAAGAGAGGATATTTATATGAGAGAGTGTTCACTAGTGAAAGTATGATCCCTAGGCCTTGTTTCTAAACATTGAAACACCATGTGCTTCTAGATCTGTTGCATGTTTCCTTGCTTCCATCTTTGTTCCGTTTGCCGGGGAGGTTTTGGGCTTTTACCTTTCCTCCACACCATTAGCTCTTTTCTGGCACCATTACCCCATGTCAACAACAAGTCAGAAGCTATTTTCTGGCACCATTACCTCTTGTATTTCACTATCTCTTTGCCGAACTAGTGCACCTATATTGGGTGTGTTGGGGACACAAGAGACTTCTTGTATCTTGATTGCAAGGTTGCTTGAGAGGGAATACCTTTGACCACTTCCTCCCTGAGTTCGATAAACCTTGGGTAATCCACTTAAGGGAAACCTGCTGCTGTTCTACAAACCTCTGCACTTGGAGGCCCAACAAATGTCTACAAGAATAGAAGTGCGTAGACATCAGTTTCATATACACGATTGCTAGTGGTTAAAATAATCTACAGATCTGATGCTTTCAGGTCCACCTGTATTTGCATGTCTCTGCATCTTCACGCATCACTCATTCTCTAATGAGATGGCATTGTATAAATTTGGTCTTTTGCTGAGACCTTTAGTTTCTTGGGGTTAAATCATGTCGATACTATTATCGTACAATATATCTTTAGTGTTAGCCCGTTGTGAACCACACCTTAGTTTGATAACAAACTACTTGACACAAATGCCCTCCTTTGCTGCTAATATAGAAGTCATATACTTAGCCTTTGCTGTTACTATAGCAGTCATATACTCTATTAGAAGAACTTTGTTTTGTTTCTTCAACTACCATATACCAAATTATATGCAGTGGTTGCTACATTAATCCGTCCAGACTAAATATCGCTACGAAAGATCAAATCTTGTCATAGTCAACTCCTTGAACATTGTTGTAAAATATTTACCGACATGTCAACTATTTCATAGATGTGAAACATTCATGTCTGTTTATTTATATATCCAAATACGACCGATAGGTTTTTACACCTTTCCGGAGGGTCTTCAAAGTTCAAAAAACTTGATTTCTTGTGTATGGAACTATCACGGATTTTATGGCTTCAAGCCATTTAACAGAGTCAGGGACCATCATCGCTTCTTTGCATGTAGTCGGTTCATCATTGTCAAACAACAATGATTTACTCTCAAATCTTAGTATTTGATTGTTTATCCTACCTACTTGGTTCAATAGGAACTTAGAACTCCGCGACCACAACCTTTGAGGCACGTGAGCCATGAGCATTGTGGCTGCCTCCGGAACGTTTTCCGGCACTGTGTAACTTAGCACATATAGCTAAGGTTTGTTAACCTTATTAAAGTTCTATTGTCCTCCCACTTAACTTTTGCGAAAAATTCCTTTTTCAAGAAACTTAACATTCTAAGCGACAAACTCTTTTGTCTTTAGTGTTATGGAGGAATACCCAATGGTTTTTCGAAATAACCTACAAAGACATGCTCATCCAATTTTGGTTGTAAACATCTTACTTATTCTTAGAATACCAAAATTTAAGAAAGGACAACTTGGGTTTTATCCCAAACCATAACCTTTATTGTGTAATTTCAACGGATCACGATGGTGCTCTTTTCAGTGTAAAAGTGGTAGTCTCTAAAGCTTTAATCTTTTTAAAACATAATGGCAGTTTTATAAATAACACCTTTGATCCAACCATGTCAAACAAGGTTTCATTACAAATCTCAAACATTCCATATTCTTATGGTGTTTCGGGAGATGCAAATCTAGGTGTTTTTCTAAACTTGCAACTCAAATAAATCCCTTTATTATAAAATCATAAATTATTTATTTTCTTGTTACAATGATTTTACACTTCATCTTGGAAGTCTTTGAATGTTTTCAAATATTTCATACTCCTTTCTCATTAAGTGAATATTCACTCAAATTTCCGGAGAAAGCATATGAAGTTGAAATCCATCGCTTACGACTACACATAATGAACTACATACATCGATATGTATAAATTCCAATAATTTAGTCGATCGTTCTTCTTTGGCCTTTGAACGAAGTTTTAATTATCCCGAGGAATATCTCACAAGAGTCATTTGATCGAATCAAAGACTCCAAAAATCCATGAATATGGAGTTTCATCATGTTTTCATTCCAATATAATTTAAACGGCGATGTCACTTCGTAAGTGATCTTTCAATCATTTGTATTGCGACATTTTAGCATTAGTTTTATGGATGTGATTTCTCCAACTAGATTTGTAAATCATCCATCTTACATGGAATACAGTAATTATTTGAACAATCTTTGTTCTCATAATACCTTATTTAAATAAAAATTATTAAAACAAATCTTGAAGGCAAGATTTGATGTCAACGAGAAATGCAAACAACTGTTTGTTTGTTTTCGATGGACATCACCACATATTCTCTTGCTAGTTACTTAGGCCCTTGTAGTTCATCAATTCTGTTGTTCTGTATGATATTTCATGCCAACCAATTAGGTATCCAATACCCAAGAACAACATTGTTTAACAAGAAAAGAATACAACCATAACATCTATATCATCTATATACCTAAACTAGATATTTCCAGTCTTTTCTTTTCTGCCAAATATATTCTATAGATTTTCTTTCAGCATTTCCTTTTTTCCTTTTAAAACAATCTATCAACATCAAAAGTGGCGCCATATACATGACACATAGTCCAAAGCGTTTATATTCAAATACTAATACCTTTGGACTTGCACTTTGAAGTAGATCACAATCATCAAATGATTGGCGTTCTTTCAAAATCCATTTTTAGTAATCTTTTAGTGTAGTAAACAATTTACATACATCTTCTATTCATACTTATCATGATTACTTTCATGATCAAGCTAATGTAGCTTATAAAGGCGAATCGTGAGTATATCGTTACTTTGCAAAATCTTTTTGGATGATTAGGATGTCTAGCATATCCAACCTTTGCAAATTCTCATCCAATATGAGAACATATATTATACTATATCGTATTGCAACCAAAAACATTGTTTCACATGTCGTTATATCTACCACACATGATGGTTCCTGAATAAATTCTTTCATCTCCTAGATAACCTTGATATTTAAAAACAATCAAGAATCATGGAGGCAAAACATGATACTTAAGATACTAACACTAGAATTTACTCTCAATTTAATACTAATTATTAAATTTCAAGGAGTAAATAGATTTTGCTGAAAGTTTCCAATAGGAATTTAAACTTTAGATTGACACTCAACACAATACGATACCAGTTCGTAAAGTAAATATCCAGAATTCTATAGTTCTATTATCTCAATTGCAACTCAGCATAAGGTGGTGAACGGATGCCAATGACTACAAAAAATTATGCAAATTCAATTTGATTTAATTTATGATAAATTGAGTTATATTAATCCAAATTATAAATAAACTCCCACTCAAAAACGACATCCCTCGTGTCTTTTTGGTGATTATATGAACCCAATCCACTACACCAAGTCCGATCATCACGTGAGTTCGTGTAGCTTCAAAGGCGAACATCTATATGGTCATCATATCAAACATATGACTCATGCTTCACCTTTCGGTCCGTGTTCCGAGGCCATGTCTGTACATGCTATGCTCGCCAAGTAAGAACCTTAGTATTCGCGTATATAAAAATGTCTTACACCCGAGATATGCTTGTGGATTCAAGTAGACCCGATCATGACGTGATGTCTTGAAGCGGCGAAACATTGTCGGTGCATACTTAAGGAAGAACACATTTTTATCTTGATATCTAAATAATGGATCATCTTATAATGCTAATAAAACACCAAACAAGCAATAGATGTAAACAAACATCATATGCTACAGTGATATGATATGGTCCTTGCACTTGATCTCTATCTTGTGCATCGTGGAATGATCTTTATCATTCCTATATGTGTAAGGCCAAGGTCTATGGAATTTACACTTTGTCATATTATAATTTTCAATAGTATCAATCCATACTATAAATTATAACATTACCATATCATAGTACTTGCCCGGAAAAACCAAAAATTAGACACCTCTAAATTATCCTTTGCATGTTTTACGTGGCTGAAGGATTTCGGAGATAGAAACGTTCTTATCTACTAACATGGAACCAAAACTATGATAATAAAATTATTGACAACTCGTTGTAAATCAGATATTGACTATAGTAGGAGAGACAGACACCCGCAATCCACTTATGCAAAACTAGTTGCATGTCAAGCGTGGAACAGGTCTCATGTGCGAGGACATGTAAAGTTTGTCCGGGCCGCTTCATCCCACTATGCCACCAATATCTAAAGTACAAGGAAGAAGCAATAACATGACCATCAGTGCCCACATACTCATATGTGTACTACCCGTGCAAAGCATCTATGCATAGATCCGGCTCTGATACCACTGTAGGGTTCACAACATAGAAAATAAAAATTTTCCAACGATGGGAACAACTAAATACCAAGATCTATCTACTAAATACAAGCAATGGGTGGATATACATCCATAGAATACATTACCTCGAAGACCGAAAAGCATTAACGAGGTTGTACTCATGGATGATGTAGTCGAACGCTTGCCGATCTCAAGATCGAGAAGAAGTACATCCGGTCCAGCACCATCAAGTCCATCACCGCAAAGCAGTGGTGCATCCGTGATCACACACACATTTAGATACCCCGACAACCTCAACGCCCTCGCTCCAGCGAAACAGCGGAAGCAACAAATCATTTCGGAAAAATCCACCGGGAACATGTATCTCGCTGATCTGAGGGCATGGAGAAATTCTAAAGGGAGAGAGAGAGATCCTTCACGAAGAGGTGTTTTGTGAGAGAAGGAGAGGGGGGCCTTTTATAGGGAGAGGGGGGCACCCAAGGGGCATGGAGCCACAGCCATGATGGCTTCCCCCACCTCTTCCACATTCATGTGGGTGGAGCTCCCACTCAAAATGAAAAGCTTCCACTCACATAAACATGCCTCCACTCAAAAATCCACTCACATGCATTAAATTTCCACCAAATTTAATGCAAGCTCTAATTTAAATAAAAATATTTTATTTATTTATTCAGATTTTTTAATTACTTTAATTAACAAACATTCACATAAAACCCCTTGCTATTATTCAATTTCACATGCAGAACCATTTTCAGCAATTTCAACCGAAATAATTCCGGTGTCTAGTGAAACAAATTCCTGCGCTTTCTTTTTCTTTTTTGGCATCTTATTTGCTCCAAATGGTGTCGGTATCCCTTAAGTGTGTTTCCCTACGGTGCACGAATAATGTAGACATGATCGAGACCCCTCTACGATCAATAATCAACAGCGAGACCTGGAGATCCGTACTGACTCCCACACATTCAACGATGACTTCTGTGATCCTGTGAACCTTATACACATGTAAATGTAACACTACGGTTCTGAAAAGCCCATATCTCCATGCAACACGCCAATCCCTGGATCGGTTCATTGGCTTGCATAGATTGTAAAGATGAATAACAAAGCAATATCCGTGTATCATGAATAACGAAGTAATCCATAGTATTAAATTATTACAATAATGTGTAGCACGCAGGCTAGCTCAAATAGTTCAATAGAAAACAAAAGCATAAATATAAAGTAGACTCCATGTTCAATTGCCCACAAGCGAACAAATGTTGAGTGGAGTATCGCAACCTAATCGATCACTCGGAATCGGAATAACAATCTACAACATAAAATGTAGCAGCCCCAAAGGGTCAATACTTGGAATGTATGGCAAGTATAGCTAATTAAGGAGACAATACACCTAGCTACTACATGCTTATTTGGCTAGGTGGAAGCTTGGCTATTTTGCGAGCATAAACACTTTATCCTACTTTCATAATCACTTTTAGATTTTATTTGAAAAGATCCAATTGAGTTAGCCCAACAAATTATGCACTTTATGAAATTGGAATGAGCGAGAAACATGTCATGAACTCAATATCAAGCAACTCAGATGTCTATAACCGGGGACACGGCTAATCGATTAGATTATACACTCTGCAGGGGTTAATACACTTTACCCATGTGACTTGGCCAGCCCAACTCGTACCACCACTCTCATATTGGGTGATGTTAGGGAGAAGTCCAAGAAGGGACCATTCGGGAAGTTGCTCCCCAAACCCGACACGCACCGTACCAACCTACCAAAATTATACATCTCTGGCTACGTGGGTTCGAGTTGCCACAACCTACTAAGTCCAACCAACCGCCTATTTCATTATTGGCACATGGTTGTACATGTAAGCTACCAAATAAAGAAGCCAATCATTTTATCTTGATACATGGGTGCCTTTCCGCAATGAAACCACCAAAAATTATCAATCCCATCACACCCAGGAGATTCATTGATTTAGTTGTTTTAGTTTTCTGAAAACAACTCTAACAACAACAGCTATCACATGATGTAACCCAGCCCTTGTCTATCACAGCATGGCTAAGCACATCTAGACATACGATGGTTCATCTACAAGGGATTCCTACCAAGGTGTATGGGACTTAGCATAGCGATAGTATTTTCCTACACATGCAACTACAAAATACACTACACATGCATAGAAAATAGTAGGACAATGATCTCTACTACTTATTAAAGCCAAAGACGACATGATGGTGGTACATCACTCTAAAATTGCCCCTTAACTTGACACAATTTACTAACCAGTGCCACAGCAGAGAGACCGACCGCCCTCGTCCTGGACTCATGGCAGTTCCCCTTGCCCTCTAGAAAAAATTCCCCTCGCCCTGAAATCTCCCTGCCGCCAGTTATCCCATGAGCACCGCCGCCAAGATCCTCCTGGCCAACCTCATCGTCGTCCGCCTCCGAGTATTCTTCGTTGCAACGACAAGAAGGACATGTAAGTCCAGGCGTCTCCGCGACATGTGGCTCCATTGCGACGTTTGCAAGAAATCGACCGCATCTGCCCCATGGCGAGGGATCCCGATGGCCGCCGCCTACGGGAGCGGCGGTGGAGTAAGCCATCTCCCCGGTCTGGCCGAGGAGGAGTCGGCTTCCACTCCGGTATGCCCAAAAGCTATAGCCTCCCTCTCCCTTTGTCCGCGTACCTTGATCCTCCTCCATAGTTCCGCTCGCGGTCGATTGCCCGGTAGCTCGAATCTCTGACCGACTCCTAGTTTCGGTCTGGATCCAGACTCTGTCCGTTGTTGGGTTGGGTCGAATGGAATTTAACGGATTTGTTCAGAGCCTAGGGTTTCTGCTCAATCGATGGGGGGTTTAAGCTGGGCCTATGGGGCTACTGGTTTTGATCAACTATCTGTTATTGTTCCTGGCCGTTCCTGCTTGTAGTTTAAGACTGACACGTAGCATGCTGCAATTGTATGTCCTTTAGTTCTATCGAAGTTCATGTTCCTACTTGCTAGCTACTGTACATTTTTTTTGCTAGCTGTCGAATACGTTTTTTCTTGCTTAATTTGACGATGCAATTCATTAACTTGTTCATGTACATATAGCGTGAGTGGATCTGTTATCCCGGTGCAACAAATCTCTATTTGTTGTCATTTGCAGGATGCCAGTGAAATCTTCATCATCACCAGGCACATCACCAGGCACACTCTCTATATCTTGTCATGTGTTGGATGCCAATAAAATCTTCATCAGGACCGGGCACATGTGGCGCCGAGGATGCAAAGTTCGAACCTAGAAATAAATCTTCTAGATCAACTAACTTGGTGTGCTTGATCGATTACTGAACAAAAATTGACTATGTGGTGTTTGTTCACAATATATCATCTTACTATGCTCTTAAGACTGAATGAGCGTAGCAGGGTGCTTTCATCTATCTTGAGTACTGAACATATCTAATTTCAACACGTGTCACTTTCTGTAAGCTAGGGTGACGATCAGATTGATCCATGTAGCTGGTGGTTCTATTTTATAAGAGTGGCCATGTTGATGCTGAAGATGACAACACAGGTGTGCGAGCACGGTCTAACCATCAGAACATGGTTGCCAAAGATGTCGCCAACGCACAGCGCCGCATCGATGACAGATTGATCATTTTGGTTCGTGCGAAAAAATGCCGATGCTCAGCAATTCCACATAGGTGTAGCTTGCAGGGTTTGATTGTCAAGCAGAAGCTGCAGCTTCAGTTTAGTAATGCTTAATATTGCCATTTAAAGGAATAGAATAGCTCGACTGCAATCTATTATTTTCACTATGTTCAAGGTACGTGACATGATTGTCTCAATCTCAATGCAACTTTAAGGCCTTGCTGGCTAACTAAGGGTTGTTTGGTTGGGCTTTTTTTTGGCTTTTGAATTTTGTCTTATGAACAAAAAAGTACCTGGCCTTGGCTTTTGACTGGATATTGTTAGATGATGGTATAAGCCAAATATCAAAATTGAAAACACCTATTTAGGTCCCTTTTTGTTTTATAAGTAAAAAGTAAAAAGGCAGAAATAACTCAACCAAACAGGATATTCATTATCCTAGATTGCTCTACAGGTCATGCTATCTAATACGTGTTTTTTACGGTACCTTTTACTTCCCATTGGAGGTGAGAAGTATGATTTAAAATCTAGCCACTGATTTAGAGGGGTATCATAGACTTTTTAATAGAAAATCAATTATGGTAACAATAAATTTGCTAATTATCCTATCAATTATGCTTAAATCCCGTTAACTAATTATCAGATTACGATTACAGAATCTTCAGATGTCTTGAATCTTGATATGACTCATGCTAACTATTGTGCTACAGAACTTTAGCCATAAGAGCATCTCCACTCGTGTCTCCGGAACGCCGAATCCAAGATGAATTTTAGGTACGGACACCGAAAATTGGTCTGGTCGTGTTTCCAGGACCCTGTTTTCGTTCAGATTTGGGCCAACTTTGGTCCGAAATTTTCAGGCCACTTCCAGCATCCCGGGAACGCCCTGGAAATGCCGGACGAAGCGAATTCGGAGGAAAAAAACAGCCGGCGAGTGGACCCTCCTAGTCAGCGACTGAAGCCGAGTCGTCGTTATCCTCCGGCGTTGAACCCCGCGATGGACCGCCGGGCAATATCTGCCCATACGTCGGCCCACGCGTCGCTGTAATGGCGCGCCACCGCTTCTTTTCTCCCGCAACAGACTGCTGGTCACTAATTTCCCGTTGTTTCCCCTTTTCCCGCCCGCGCAACTACACCCCTCCAGCCCTCGCCACCCACTTCGGCCTATATAATCCGGCGACCTCGCGGACGCTCGCGGCGGTGCTGGAGCACATCCACGCCGGCAACAACCCGTGCTCCGGCTTCCCGCGCACGCCGGCGCTGGCGTCTAGGGCGAGGTGGCACCCTCCGGCCAACTGGCTGCCAAGGAGAATGGCCAGCCTGAGCTCCTCCTCATCCGCCTCGGCTTCCCGCTTGTCAGGGTCCACGCTGGCGCCATCGCCGCTAGTGCGCCCTGTCAAGCGCGAGGTGGACACACCGGTCCTCTCTCCACCGAGGACACGCTCGCGGGGCGTCGTCATCAACGAGGCCTGCGCGCCGGCGCAATCGCTGCCCACTGGCCGTCTTCACCTTCGCACGCCGAAGCCGGAGCCGGCCGACTGGGCGGTGCCGGTCTATGAGGACGCCTTCGCCATGAAAATGGCGATGGAGCAGTCCCTTCAGGAATCGGCACCGCCGCCGCCGATGCCTGAGAAGGACATCCTCGCCTAGTCCAGGGAATACTGGGAGGAGTCCGAGAGGCTCCGTGTTCAGCAGATGCAGGAGGAGGCCGAGAGGCAGGCGAGCGGTCGCCGCCAGTTCGCCTACTAGGGCGCTGCTCATCGTCCTCAACAACGATGACGAAGCAGGTCCGTCGTCCTAGCCATGGAGGTATGGTGACCCAAGCTAGGGCAGCTCCCGCCCACCGCAGTCATCGGGTGACAACGACGGCACGGCCTACCCTGGCTACACCTGCTTCTACAACAACTTCGGCAAGTAGAAGCGGCATCGGCATCGGCGTCGGCCTCGGCATCGGCGGCGACATCAGCCTTCTTTAGTTTTTTTAGTTATTTTTTAGCCTAAATGCAGTTTAAGTTCGGGTGTTCGCCGAAATCTATGTAATATATATGTATCCATCTTAATTAATGAAAACCGCCTATATTCGCTCAAAGTTTGTCGGAATTTGCTGAAACGCGGGAACTCGGCCTAGGAACGCATCTTAGAAACTCGGCGTTTCCAGATTAAAATCTAATTTTGTCCGACCCAAAATATATCCGAATTTAAACGGCTAACCAGTGAGATTCTCTAAAAGGAGCGCTATATCGCCGGAGTTTTTCCGCGCACGATGGCGGAAGACGCGACACTGAAACCAGTCAGGCTGTTTTATCAATCAAGCGCAGTATCAAGTCACAATCTGTTGCTCTTCGGATCCGCAACATGATTTGAAAAATTGAAGAGATAAAACAGAAAAAAAATATGGAAGGAGGAAATATATGGACGATCTCCATCTTTTACGGGATTTGTTGCGGTCATTTGTGTGGTATTCCATTTTATACGGAATTTTTGTTGAAACTATCCTGATTATGACCCTGTAGTTAGTACCAGTACGAATCATACTACTCCTGTTTTGGACACCAGTATGAATCAATACAAACCATTAGATCTATGAAAATGAATGGCCTGTATCTTATTGGGGGTACCATAAAAGTCCTCATCTAATACGTATATACCACTTATTCTAGATTGGTGTCTTATGATTGAGTTTGGAGTCTGTATTGTTTCAGGTGCAGTATTTTTGCCTCTCACTGATTATGCCATCTAATGCAGGATCTGGTTTCGTTCGTGTATTGGATGACCTAGATTTTATAGCAAAGTCTTCAAGGGCCAATACTAGAATATGTCTATATCTAGATGATTTTGACCATAGTAAATGTGCCTATTTAAGATCTCTAAGGCTTCATGCCGTGCATGGCTGATTTTTTCAGCGATTCCCCTGTGAAAGTAAATTATATGTTGTGACAAGAAGGAGCACAAATTATTTGTTTTCTTAATTTGTACATGGATTTGATTTGGGTCCTGCCATAGAAGGACCACCACGAAATTCAGGGTTGGATGCAACAGTGGTTACCATTTCTCCGACCACCTGCTCGCACTTTCCGTGAGGTGGGATGACATCGCTGGGCACTCGCTCGTGTGATTAACACCATAGCCAAAGAGGAGGACAAATAGGATCGAGCATATGTTGTTTTTTCTTATGTGGGACAGACGGGGTGTACGGGTCATTTAAATGCGGTATATATTTTATTCTTTTACAATTATAATTACATCTATTATAAATTTACGACTCGTAGCAATGTACGGGTATTATGCTACCTAGGGCCCTTAGCTCGCTGTAGTTGTTGGTAATGTATTATATTTGTATTTGATTGTGAGCTTTGTGCAATATGTAGGATGTAAGGGCAAGATCAAGAGCTTTAGTATCATTCTACTTTTCCCTTGCTCAAAGCACCAAATGGGTTCATTATGAGATATTTGAACTAAATCTTAAATTGACTAGAAATAGTAGTTTCTAAATGGAATATGGGAGCTTACTTTATACAAGGAGTATCAGTAACGACAAGAGATTTTCACTTGGAAATGGCTGAATCGGTAAGGTTTTCTACTGACATGTTGTATTCAACATCTTTCTACCATTTCTGCTTACTTTCTTATATATTACAGTAGTACATTATAAAGCAAGTCGTCAATACCTTTCATCGAACCGACAAACTTGCGATTTAATGTTCAAACTTTAATGCAACACAGTAATATAATTCTGTCCAGTCATGAATTTTTATTAGTCTTTTGCGCAATGCTTATGCAAGTCACACTTTAAAAAGCTATAAAAATGTAATATGCACTTATGAGACGATAATTTTTATTTAAAAGACAACATAACGGTGTGGTGGAAAACTATACATTCATCACATGATCGCTCAACTAGATTTTTTCTCTAGCTTGTGATTTAAGATTCAAACTCTAATGCAACACAATAATATATGCAGTAATGAATTTCTAATTAGTCTTTTGCGCAATGCTATGAAAGTCACACTTTAAAAAACTATACAACAGTAAAATCAACTTGTGGGGAGTAGTTTTTATTTAGAATACAACATAACAGTGTGGTTTCGTTGACGGTGTTGTGGCTGCAGGCGACAACACAAGACACAACCAACTCCTCCTTTTCATGCTACGGCACCACTGCCTTCTTTGACCAGGTCCTACCCAGGGAAATAGGGTATATTTGAGCTACTCACTCCTCTAATTCGATTGGTTTTCTCTGTTTGGGCACGCTCGCTCGATAGACTACTCTTATTTGGGGGCAGATTTTACGGTATGCCACCGGTATTGTGAATGCTCCAAGAAGTAGTTTGGGATTAAGATGCTAGACAATGTAGTAGTAGATAAAAAACACTTGTGGAATCCAAGAAGTAGAACACTTGTGCCGCTTGTGTCTCCAGCACTATCATCAGAGCTGAAAGCCTGACAAAACGAGTTACATCGGTGTAGTCTGTAATGAAGGTACATGAGAAAATCCATCAGTTGAGCAAATTGTTTATGGTAGCACAACAACAACAAAATCTGCTTCTGCTAATTCTTATTTCACGTACAATGTTATACAGTTTTGTATATCTTAACCCGTGCCCAGTCCTAAAACAGAATACAAGAATTGGACTGAAAATACTATGTACTTTTTTCACTGGAAGAACTCTGCACAACAGATATTTGCCACTTTGGTTGCCAGTGTACACACTAAGCAATGAGACAGGTAATTGCTACTGGTCGATTCACGCTAGGTCAGAATCATGATGCCCCTATCTGCTACATGATTGCCGCAAAACAGTTCATATCCCACTTTTACCGTCATACCTTGGATTTTCCCTTTGCATTACCAATCTTCCTAAATATATATGGTCTTGCTGCTGAAATGCAAGGATATGATCATCGAGAAATTAGACGCCAGTTAGCCTTAGGGTGATATGGTTGTTGATTTTGGAAAAATGGAAAATTCTAACTCCAACATAAACTTGGTTCATCACCAATGTTATCTTTTCCATGACTTTTCATAGAAAATAATATTGGCGCTTACTGTCTAGAACTATAGTGAACCATCTACAGTCTGACAGATAATGGCTCTATGTTTTGAATATCATTTTGTTTGAACTGATGTTGCCTCTGATCGCCTCATGTTGATAGTGTCAGTGATGAGCAGCTATTTTGATACTCAATTACATACTTGGTCTCTTCTTTCCACATGTGCATACATGAAATACTATTGAATCATACATAATGGTCTGGGAGAGCTAATTGATCCATGTAGTTGGCTTTAATGGCAGCATATGGCCATCATGTAGATACTCTAGATGGCGGCAACTTATCTAGCTATTAGGTCATGCTCACAGAATGTCGCCCACAGGGAGAGCTGATTTATCCCTGTAGCTGGCGCCCGTGAAATTCGTCATGTCCAGTTACATCCACTTCCCAAACACCATTAACTGGTTTTCTTCGATATGTTTACTTTAATACCTTCATCTGATGACATACAGATTGGACATTACTTGCTAAAAGAGTCTGATCCTTAGACTACAGGAGTTAACTTCACAGTTTCCCATTGTCTTAATCAACATGGTCCTATTAATTGATGAGCATAAGCATGTCACTGATCTTGGTGAGTGTGTACAATAAATAGTACCCTGATTGCTAAGGAAGGTAGATTAGTTCTTGGTGATTGTTTCGTTAATAGCCAAATCTACTAGGTATCATCTCTGAACTATAAATGCAGGCATGATGTTTCACTCTTGCAACACACTAAGGCAAGAAAATACCCATGATTTGGAATGCGGCAGATCTGTACAATTTGTGGATGGTACACCGAGGATTCTTCCATCCCAGCTTCCCAATGGATATTTTCCATATGCTATTTTTTTCACCTAGACGAGCCAGATCTTCTTGAGATAAACATTGAAGATAAAAGGACACCAAAGATGAAGAACTTAAGCGCAGGAAAAGGAAGAAGAATATGCAACAGGGATTCCCTCCTGCTGCCTCACAAATCCAGGAGTTGCTATAAAGATCCACCAGGAGATGACAAAACTAAGTCCTAGAGAAGAGAGGAAGACGCTTTTCTGCTGTAAAAACTCCAGAGTAGGAGGCTTGATCTAAGCGTTGAGATAGGAAGAGATGAGCGATGCCAAGAGAGTGACTCAATGATAGAAGTGTTCTTTTAGCATTTGCCGATTTGTGTATCGACACTATTGTATTTTACATTATTTTTTATTAAGAAAAATGTAATGCTTAGAAAGTTTTATTTGTCTCTATACGTATAACTACTTGAGGTATGATTGACTAATTCATGAGTCTAAGAGTTACATAGTTATGTTGATCTATAGCAACTCGTATGTGTACTTTATACTTCTAAATTCTATCATGTGATTGTTTACATGTTTGATGACGAAAGAGATAGATGTCGTGGCAACGCACGGGCATTCAAGTAGTATGATCAAAATAGGATCTACTTGTCTTGGTTGCAGCTGAAGTCGTTCAAGCACTCGTTGCAATCACACACGTTGTACTCCTCGCAATATATTGATCAAACAAATGCATACAACATAAACAACCATATGATAATAAACAAATGAACAAATGCATGCATGACAAGTAATAAATCACAAAGTTTGTTGTTTTAGTTCTCTAAACAGTACTGATGTATATGATGCATGCAAGAGATTGATTTATGCAATGGAGTATTTGTATTAATTATTACTCACCATTATTGATGTTTTAACAGATCTGTTGTAACTTCTGTTCTCATTGTCGAATTAAAATTGGATCTAAAGTGTACTGGATAGAGAGCATTAATATGAACTAGTAGGCGTTGGTTTCACCCTAATTGGAGTTATAGATCTTTTCCTATGATTTAAATAGTGTTTAATGAGTTTTAAATCATTTAAATAGTTTCTGTTGCCTAAAAATCAAACTAAAATCAGATCTATAATCTTTACGGTATTGTGATTCCAGGGACATATTATTTATATTTTTCCGAGTTGCAGGTGATTTATTATGAATTTAATGATCTAAGAGGCCATTAAAACTAATCAGATCACCACGGTGGATAGGTACCGCAAGTGTTAGATCTAACCAGATATTAATAATCTACACTTGAATAGCTTCATTTTGATATATTACACTTAATTTTTGGACTAAGTATGAATTTTATAAGTTAGATCTATTTTCTGTAATTTGATTTATTTAAAAACAGTCTTTATTGCGTCAGCGCCGAGTCAGCGCTGACTGGGTTAAGTGGGTGGCCACGTGGCGCGATACTAGTGGGCGGTACCGGTTCGGTGGGGATCTAACCTACTCCGTTGGATCGAGATCCAACGGCCGGGGTTGATTCGTGGTCACTCACCGGCGGGGGCGGCGTTGATGGCGACGGTGGCGCAGGTGGCGGTCGGCAGCGGCGCTCCGGTGGTACTTGGCGATGGCGGCGGGGTCGACGACGTTCAGCTCCTCACGGCGGTCCTCCTCGTCACCACGTCGGCGTCCGTCTCTTCCCCGAGCATCGGCTATTGTCGATTGCTTCCCGCGGCTCCGAAAGACGTCGGCGAGGAATTGGCGGTGCTAGGCTGCGAGAGGGAAGGGGAAAATTCACGAGGTAAATCAGTGGTCCAGGGCGGTCATCAGAGAGCAAAGAGGGGGCAAGGGGGGGCTCGGAACCGTCGGTGGCGAGACTCACCGAAGGTGCGGCGGCGACGGCGGAAAATCGAGCTCGATTCGAGCTTGATCTAGAGTTTCCGAGGTTGATCTAGAGCTTGATCTAGAGCTTGATCTAGAGATTCGGGCTGGCAGCTAGCTGCGGTGGGCCGGTCCAACGGCAGCAGCGGCTACGCGCTGCACGGGGGGGGGGGGGGGAGCGGCGGTTAGTCCGGGCGGGATGGGGTTAGGTGGGTCGGGCCAGGGTGGTTCGGCCGGGGTAGGTTAGTTTTTTTTGTTCTTTTTCTTTTTCCATTTTCTGTTTGTTTGTTTTCCTCACAACTTTTTCTTTTGAACTCCAAATAAGTTCAAACTTGTTTCTAAATTTTTCTAAAATCGAGTATATTATTCTAGGCTAACATTTAGCAATAAATGCTGCCATAGCAGTGTAGGGGTTCGTAGCATGGAAAACAAAAATTTTCTATCGCATACAAATAAACAAGCCAAGATCTATCTACTAGATTGTAGCAACGAGTCGATGGAATAACTTACCCTCGAAGATTCCAAAGTGTTTAACGAGAGCGGATTCTCGTGGGTGATGTAGTCGTACTCTTCCCGATCTCAAGATCGTGTAGACGATCCTTCCGGCGCTGCGTTCCGGCAGCGCTCCCGCAGTCGGTCACACGTTCGGTACTCGACGAAGACCTTCCTCTCCCTTGTTCCAGCAGGCAGCGGAGGTTGTAGCACTCTCCTCGCGATTCCGGCAGCACAACGGCGTGGTACCGGAAGTAGAGGGGAGATCCCGCAGGGCTTCGCCTTAAGCCGGAGCGAGTATGGTGGAGTATGAGAGAGAACTATTAGTGGTCTAGGGTTTAGACACACCAATTAGAAGGCTCTAAACCGAAGGCTAGGGCAATTAGAAGCTCTAAACCAAAACGGCTCTAAACCGGAGATTAGAGGATAGGAACTTGTGTGTCTAGAGGAGGAGGCCCTGCCCCTCCTCTTATAGGTGGGAGGCGCGGCCAAGGGGAGGGGAGTCCCTCCCCAAGTCGGCCTTGGGTGGCGTTCCTGCTTGGAGAGGAGGGACTCCTCCCCCAAGTCGGTTTTGCCTCCTCTTGCTTGTTTCCCACAGTTTCCTGTTTTAGCCGTTTGACTTTCAAACTGGACATTTGACTTTTCTGTTTTAGGATTCAATTTAATCCTTTATTTGGAACAGCAAGAACACTTAGTACATGATGCAACCATTCCAATATGTAATGACACATTCATGTACCCCTCCCCCCTCCCGGAGTGCCGGACATTCCAGAACCTTCTAGAACATTCACCGGAATCATTTCCGAACTCCGAAACGGGACTTTCCTTATATGAATCTTATTCTCCGGACCATTCCGGATCACCTCGTGATATCCCGGATCCCATCCGAGACTCCGAACAACATTCATTCTCTTTCTCATAATACCATAACTACTCAAACAACGTCGAATCCTTAAGTGTGTCTCCCTACGGTTCGTGAATTATGCGGACATGATCGAGACACTTCTCCGAACAATAACCAATAGAGGAATCTGGAAATTCATATGGCTCCCACATATTTCTACGATTACTTTGCGATCGAATGAACCACTTACATACGATACCAATTTCCCTTTGTCTCACGATATGTTACTTATCCGAGGTTATGATCGTCGGTATCTCTGCATACCTAGTTCAACCTCGTTACTGATAAGTACTCTTTTCTCGTTCCCGTGATATGTGATCCCTTGTGAGCCAGTCACATGCTTGCAAGCTAATTGGATGACATTCCACCGAGAGGGCCCAGAGTATATCTATCCGTCATATGGATGGACAAATCCCACTCTTGATCCATGTGTCTCAACCAATACTTTCCGAACACTCAATGCCACCTTTATAGCCACCCAGTTACGGTGTGGTGTTTGATGTCATCAAAGCATCCATCCGGTAAAGGTGATATGCATGATCTCATGGTCGAAGGAATTAGGTTACTATGTATCAGAAAGCATATAGCAATTGAACTATTGAAATGACTTGATCTTTATGCTACGCTTATCTATAGGAGTATGTCCACCATATCATTCTCCTAATGACATGATCTTGTTGTTGATAACATCTCAATGTTCATGATAGGGAAACCACAATCATTTATCAACCAACAAGCTAGTGAAGTATAGAAGCTATACTAGGGACTTCAAATTAAGTTTACAAATCACACAAGTATTAATGTTTCCTTGTTAATACTATTATAGCATGAATGTAAACATTTATCATAAACACAAAGATATAATAATAACTACATTTATTATTGCCTCTAGGGCATATCTCCAACAGTCTCCCACTTGCACTAGAGTCATCTAATCTAGATTACATGGTAATATACCGAACACCCATGGCAGTTTGGTGTTGGTCATGTTTTGCCCTCGGGAGAGGTTTAGTCAACGGATCCGCCACATTCAGATCTGTGTGTACTTTGCAAATCTTTATATCCCCATCCTGGATATGTTCTCGAATAGCGTGAAAACGTAGCTTGATATGCTTTAGCTTCTTGTGTGACCTTGGTTCTTGTGCATTGGCTATGGCACCCATGTTATCACAGTAGATAGACATTGGGTCCAGCGCACTAGGAACCACACCCAGCTCTGTAATGAACTCTTTCATCCATATCGCTTCTTGTGAAGCCTCCGAAGGAGCCATGTATTCCGATTCAGTTGAAGATCTCACCACAACGCTTTGCTTTGCACTCCTCCAGCTAACTGCTGCACCATTCAAAATAAATACGTATCCAGATTGTGATTTAGAATCATCCGGATCGGTGTTCCAACTAGCATCAGTGTAACCATTAACAACGAGTTGTTCATCACCTCCATAAGAAAGAACCATATCCTTAGTTCTTCTCAAGTACTTAAGGATGTTTTTGACCGCTGTCCAATGATCCACTCCTGGATCACTTTGATATCTGCTAGTTAAACTAACAGCATATGCAATGTCGGGTCTAGTACATAGTATGGCATACATTAGAGATCCTATGGCTGATGCATAGGGAGTCTTACTCATCCTTTCTCTATCTTCTGCCGATGTCGGACTTTGAGTTTTACTCAAGATCGTATTGGGCAACATGGGCAAGAACCCTTTCTTGCTTTCTTCCATTCCAAACCTCTTTAGAACTTTGTCCAAATATGTACTCTGTGACAATGATATTTGGCGTTTCGATCTATCTCTGTAAATCTTTATGCCTAATATGTAAGCTGCTTCGCCAAGATCCTTCATTGAAAAACTATTATTCAAATATTCTTTGACACTATTAAGAAGGTCTACATCATTCCCAATCAACAATATGTCATCCACATATAGTATTAAGAATGCTACAGAGCTCCCACTCTCTTTCTTGTAAATACAAGCTTCTCCATAAGTTTGTATAAAACCAAAACTTTAGATTACCTTATCAAAACGTTGATTCCAACTTCGGGATGCTTGCTTCAATCCATAAATGGACCGTTGAAGTTTGCATACCTTGTTAGCATCTTTAGGATCGACAAAACCTTTGGGTTGCATCATATACAACTCTTCATCAATATCTCCTTTGAGGAATGCTGTTTTGACATCCATCTGCCATATCTCATAATCATAATATGCAGCGATTGCTAACATAATCCTGACAGACTTTAGCTTCGCTACCGGTGAGAAAGTCTCATCGTAGTCAACTCCTTGAATTTGTTGAAACCCTTTTGCGACAAGTCGAGCTTTATAGACAGTAACATTACCATCAGCATCTGTTTTCTTCTTGAAAATCCATTTGTTCTCGACAGCCTTCCGGCCATCCAGTAAGTCCACCAAAATCCATACTTGGTTTTCGTACATGGATCCAATCTCGGATTTCATGGCTTCTTGCCATTTATTGGAATCTAGGCTCATCATCGCTTCCTCATATGTCTCGGGGTCATCGGTGTTGTCCACCAACATGACACTCATAACGGAATCATACCAATCTGGAGTGGTACGAGTTCTCGTTGACCTCCGAGGCTCTGTAGCAACTTCAACCGAAGTTTCATGATCACCATCATTAGCTCCCTCTCTTATTGGTGCAGGCACCACAGGAACTTCTTCCGGTGCTGCGCTACTCGCAATTTCGAGAGAAGGTTCGACAACCTCGTCGAGTTCTACTTTCCTTCCAGTCACTTCTTTCGAGAGAAATTCCTTCTCTAGAAAGGATCCATTCTTGGCAACGAAGACTTTGCCTTCGGATCTATGATAGAAGGTATACCCAATAGTTTCCTTCGGGTATACTATGAAGACGCATTTTTCCGCTTTGGGTTCAAGCTTGTCCGGCTGTAACTTCTTTACATAGGCTTCGCATCCCCAAACTTTAAGGAACGACAATTTAGGTTTCTTCCCAAACCATAATTCATACGGTGTCGTTTCAACCGATTTAGACGGTGCCCTATTTAAAGTGAATGCGGCTGTTTCTAATGCATAACCCCAAAATGATAGCGGTAAATCTGTAAGTGACATCATAGAACGAACCATATCTAAGAGAGTTCGATTACGACGTTCGGACACACCATTACGCTGTGGTGTTCCCGGCGGTGTCAATTGTGAAAGTATTCCGCATTTCTTCAAATGCTCGCCAAACTCGTAACTTAGATATTCACCTCCACGATCAGAACGTAGAAATTTAATCTTCTTGTTATGTTGATTCTCTACCTCACTTTGAAACTCCTTAAACTTCTCGAAAGTTTCGGACTTATGTTTCATGAAATAGATATACCCATATCTACTCAAGTCATCCGTGAAGGTAAGAACATAACGATAACCACCGCGTGATGCTACACTCATTGGACCACACACATCGGTATGTATGATTTCCAATAAGTCCGTAGCTCGCTCCATCATACCAGAAAATGGAGTCTTAGTCATTTTTCTATCAGACATGCTTCGCATCTTTCAAGTGATTCAAAATCAAGTGATTCAAGAAGTCCATCGGAATGGAGTTTCTTCATACGCTTCACTCCAATGTGACCAAGACGACAGTGCCACATATAGGTCGAATTATCGCTTGATTTCAAACGTTTAGCCTCAATGTTGTTGATATGTGTATTTCCACTATCGAGATTCAATAAGAATAGACCATCTATCAAAGGTGCATGTGCGTAAAACATATTACTCATATAAATCGAACAACCATTATTCTCGGACTTAAATAAGTAACCGTCTCGCAATAAACAAGATCCCGATATAATGTTCATGCTCAACGCAGGCACCAAATAACAATTATTTAAGTATAAAACTAATCCCGATGGTAGATGAAGGGGTAGCGTGCCGACCGCGATCACATCAACCTTTGATCCGTTTCCCACGCGCATCGTCACCTCGTTCTTCGCTAGCTTCCGTTTATTCTGCAGCACCTGTTTCGAGTTACAAATATGAGCAACCGAACCAGTATCAAATACCCAGGCACTACTACGAGTACTAGTGAGATACACATCAATAACATGCATATCAGATATACCTTTCTTCTTGATGTTGCCGTTCTTCAAATCCGCCAAGTACTTTGGGCAATTCCGCTTCCAGTGACCTTCTCCCTTGCAGTAAAAGCACTCAGTATCAGGCTTAGGTCCAGCCTTGGTCTTCTTCGCCGGCGTGGTAACTTTCTTACCACCCTTCTTGAAGTGTCCCTTTTGCTTAGACTTGCCTTTCTTGAATTTGGTGGTCTTATTGACCAACAACACTTGGTGCTCTTTCTTGATCTCCACATCTGCAGATTTCAACATGGCAAAGAGTTCTGGCAACGTCTTGTTCATGTTCTGCATGTTGTAGTTCATCACAAAGTTCTTGTAACTTGGTGGTAGTGATTGGAGGACACGGTAAATCCCCAAAGCATTAGGAATCACTATACCCAAGCTTTGAAGTTTGTTTGCGTGCCCAGACATCTTAAGCACATGCTCACTGACGGAGCTGCCCTCTTCCATCTTGCAGTTAAAGAACTTTTCAGAAGCCTCATAGCTTTCAATTGCCGCATGAGTCTCAAAAATCAATTTGAGATCCTCGACAATATCATATGGGTCTGAATCCTCAAACCTTTTCTGAAGCTCCGATTCCAAACCATACAAGATAGCACACTGAACTATGGAGTACTGATTCTTCCGAGCGAGGTAAACATTCTTTACTTCATCGGGAGCATCATCTGCAGGTGGGTCACCCAACGGTGCATCCAGCACATAGGTCAAATTACCAGCTGTGAGGACAATCCTCAAATTGCGGAACCAATCCGTGAAGTTGCTTCCATTGTTTTTCAACTTTTCTTTCTCTAGGAACGCATTAAAATTGATGGTAGGGGCTGCCATTGATCTACAACATATTTGCAATAGTTTAGACTAAGTTTATGACAAATTGAGTTCAAATTAATTAATGTAATTAAACTAGGTGAACTCCCACTCAAAACAACATCCCTCACATTGTTTTAGTGATCACACGAACCAAATCCACCATATCAACACCGATCATCACGAGAGTTGACATAGTTTCAATGGCGAACAATCGACATGTTCATCATATCTACTATATGATTCATGCTTTTACCTTTCGGTGATCCGTGTTTCGAGACCATGTCTGTACATGCTAGGCTCGTCAAGATCAAACCTTAGTTTCCGCATGAGCAAATATGGCTTGCTCACATTGTATACACTTGCAGAATCTAACACACCCGATCATCACGTGGTGCTTCGAAACAACAAGCTTTAGCAACGGTGCTAACTAAGGGTGAACACTTTATGACTTGAAATTCATGTGCATGAGGGATCATATTATAATGCTACCATCGTCTACTAAGCAATACAAGATGCATAAAGGATTAACATCACATGCAATTCATAATATGTGATATGATATGGCATTTCTTCTTTGTGCTTCCGATCTCCATCTTCAAGCACGAACATGATCTCCATCATCACCGGCATCGCATCAAGGTCAATGACGCTTCTCCATGGTTGTCGTCCACCAGCTTCAACTATTACAACTACTTTGAATAGACACGCGGGTCTTAACATAAATTAAAGACAACCATATGGCTCCTGCCGGTTGCCAACTTACAATAAGGAACATTGCATACATCAAATATAATCACAATCATGGCCATATCACATCACTGCACACCCCTGCAAAACAAAGTTAGACGCATCTACTTTCTTTGCATATTTTACGTGGTTTGGGGCTTTCAATAAGTGTCGTTCTAACTTACGAACAAGATCCACAACATTGATACTAGCATTGTTGATCACCCGTTGTAAATTGGATCTTAACTATGCTAGGAGAAACAGGCACCCGCAAAGCCACTTATGCAATACAAGTTGCATGTCAATCGTGGAGCAAGTCTCATGAACGATGTCATGTAAGGTTAGCCCGGGCCGCTTCATCCCAACATACCGCAAGATGCAAAGTACACAAGAAGCAATCGACAATAAAAGCATCAATGCCCACAATGACCATTGTGTTCTACTCGTGCAACAGATCTACATATAGACACGGCTCTGATACCACTGTAGGGGTTCGTAGCATGGAAAACAAAAATTTTCTATCGCATACAAACAAACAAGCCAAGATCTATCTACTAGATTGTAGCAACGAGTCGATGGAATAACTTACCCTCGAAGATTCCAAAGTGTTTAACGAGAGCGGATTCTCGTGGGTGATGTAGTCGTACTCTTCCCGATCTCAAGATCGTGTAGACGATCCTTCCGGCGCTGCGTTCCGGCAGCGCTCCCGCAGTCGGTCACACGTTCGGTACTCGACGAAGACCTTCCTCTCCCTTGTTCCAGCAGGCAGCGGAGGTTGTAGCACTCTCCTCGCGATTCTGGCAGCACAACGGCGTGGTACCGGAAGTAGAGGGGAGATCCCGCAGGGCTTCGCCTTAAGCCGGAGCGAGTATGGTGGAGTATGAGAGAGAACTATTAGTGGTCTAGGGTTTAGACACACCAATTAGAAGGCTCTAAACCGAAGGCTAGGGCAATTAGAAGCTCTAAACCAAAACGGCTCTAAACCGGAGATTAGAGGATAGGAACTTGTGTGTCTAGAGGAGGAGGCCCTGCCCCTCCTCTTATAGGTGGGAGGCGCGGCCAAGGGGAGGGGAGTCCCTTCCCAAGTCGGCCTTGGGTGGCGCGCCGGCTTGGAGAGGAGGGACTCCTCCCCCAAGTCGGTTTTGCCTCCTCTTGCTTGTTTCCCACAATTTCCTGTTTTAGCCGTTTGACTTTCAAACTGGACATTTGACTTTTCTGTTTTAGGATTCAATTTAATCCTTTATTTGGAACAGCAAGAACACTTAGTACATGATGCAATCATTCCAATATGTAATGACACATTCATGTACCCCTCCCCCCTCCCGGAGTGCCGGACATTCCGGAACCTTCTAGAACATTCATCGGAATCATTTCCGAACTCCGAAACGGGACTTTCCTTATATGAACCTTATTCTCCGGACCATTCCGGATCACCTCGTGATATCCCGGATCCCATCCGAGACTCCGAACAACATTCGGTCTCTTTCTCATAATACCATAACTACTCAAACAACGTCTAATCCTTAAGTGTGTCTCCCTACGGTTCGTGAATTATGCGGACATGATCGAGACACTTCTCCGAACAATAACCAATAGAGGAATCTGGAAATTCATATGGCTCCCACATATTTCTACGATTACTTTGCGATCGAATGAACCACTTACATACGATACCAATTTCCCTTTGTCTCACGATATGTTACTTATCCGAGGTTATGATCGTCGGTATCTCTGCATACCTAGTTCAACCTCGTTACTGATAAGTACTCTTTTCTCGTTCCCGTGATATGTGATCCCTTGTGAGCCAGTCACATTCTTGCAAGCTAATTGGATGACATTCCACCGAGAGGGCCCAGAGTATATCTATCCGTCATATGGATGGACAAATCCCACTCTTGATCCATGTGTCTCAACCAATACTTTCCGAACACTCAATGCCACCTTTATAGTCACCCAGTTACGGTGTGGTGTTTGATGTCATCAAAGCATCCATCCGGTAAAGGTGATATGCATGATCTCATGGTCGAAGGAATTAGGTTACTATGTATCAGAAAGCATATAGCAATTGAACTATTGAAATGACTTGATCTTTATGCTACGCTTATCTATAGGAGTATGTCCACCATATCATTCTCCTAATGACATGATCTTGTTGTTGATAACATCTCAATGTTCATGATAGGGAAACCACAATCATTTATCAACCAACAAGCTAGTGAAGTATAGAGGATATACTAGGGACTTCAAATTAAGTTTACAAATCACACAAGTATTAATGTTTCCTTGTTAATACTATTATAGCATGAATGTAAACATTTATCATAAACACAAAGATATAATAATAACTACATTTATTATTGCCTCTAGGGCATATCTCCAACAAGCAGTAGTGGGTTTTTGTGAAGCCAAAATAATTCCCTTTAGGAATAAGATGGCACATAGAAATTAGGGTTTACTTCCTTGTTTCCAATTTGGGTTTTTGTCAAGATGTAAAATGCAATGAATAGCTCATCAATGACATGCTAATGCAAAAAAAATTCCAGTCCCAATTTCTAAATCTTGGGATGTGACAGTAACTCCATCCCTTTGTCTCGTGATATATTACATGTCCGAGATTCAATCATCGGTATCTTCATACCTAGTTTGATCTCGTTACCGACATGTACTCTTTTATTGTTCACGTGATATAACATTCTAGTGATCAAATCACTTGCTTACAAGCTAACTAATGTGATATCACCAAGAGGGCTCAGAGTATATCTCTCTGTTATCGGGATGGACAAATTCAACTCTTGATCCATGAGCCTCTACATAACACCTTCGTAGCACTGAACCCACCTTTATAGTCACCTTGTTACGGTGTGACGTTTGATGTTATCAAGATACTCTTCCGGTGTTAGTGATTGACATATCTCATGGTCTAAGGACTAAGATTACTTCGTATGATGTTATAGCAATATAAACACAATGACCTTGATCGTAATGCTATACTTTGGATGAATGTTCATCACATCATTCTAACAATGTTGTGACCTCATTATTAACAACATCCAATGTCCATGATCAGGAAACCTTTGATCATCTTGTTAATCAATGAGATAGTTTATAAGAGAGGCATAACTAGAAACTTTCTTTTTGTTTATCAAACACACATGTATTAACATTTCCATATTAATACAATTATAGCATGCAAAATAAACATTTATCATAAATAAGGAATAAGATAATAACCACTTTATTATTGCCTCTCGGGCATATTCCCTTCAGTCTAGATAACTTTTAACACTGTTTAAAATATCTATATCATTTCCAATCAGTAATATTTCATCCACATATAATATCAAAAATGCCACATTGCTCCCACTCACTTTCTTGTAAATACAAGACACTCCATAAGTTTGGATAAATCCAAGCTCTTTGATCACCTCATTAAAGCGGAGATTCCAACTCTGGGATGCTTGCTTCAGTCCATAGATGGATCATTGAAGCTTGCATAACTTGTCAGCATCCTTAGGATCGACAAAACCCTTTGGTTGTACCATGTACAACTCTTCTTCAATGTTGCCATTGAGGAACGTAGTTTTGACATCCATCTACCATATCTCATAGTCAAAATATGCAGCAATTGCTAACATAATCCTAACTGATTTTAGCATCAATACGGGAGAGAATGTATCATCGTAGTTAACTCCTTGAATTTTTCGAAACCCTTCTGCGACAAGTCGGGCTTTATAGTTCGTTACATTACCATCAACATCATTTTTCTTTTGAAAATACATTTATTCTCCATGGCCTTTCGGTCGTGAGGTAAGTCCACCAAGGTCCAAAACTGGTTTTCGTACATGGATTCCATCTCGGATTTCATGGCTTCTAGCCATTTGTTGGAATCTAGGCTCATCATCGCTTCTTCATACGTTGCAGGGTCATCAATTTCATCGACCATGAATTTCATAACACGATTTCCATACAGTTCGGGAGCTACACGCGTCCTACTAGACCTGCGAGGTTCGGTAGTATTCTCTTTCAGAGCTTCATGATCGTTATCATTAGTTCCCTCTTCATTTGGTGAAGTCAACTCCGGAATGGCTTCTGGTGCTGCGCTACTCGCCATATTATGTTGAGAAGGTTCAACAACCTCTTCGATTTCTACCTTCCGACTACACACACCTTTCGTGAGAAACTCTTTTTCTAGAAAGGATACATTCTTGGCAACGAAAACCTTGCCCTCGGATCTGTGATAGAAGGAATACCCAATGGTTTCCTTAGGGTATCCTATGAAGATGCATTTTTCCGCTTTGGGTTCAAGTTTATCAGGTTGAAGTTTCTTCACATAAACGTCGCATCCCCAAACTTTAATAAATGACAGCTTAGGTTTGTTTCCAAACCACAATTCATACAGTGTCTTTTCAGCGGATTTAGATGGTGCGGGATTTAAGGTGACTAAATAAAAAACAAAAGAAGATTAGTGTTAGTATTATTTCTCTCAAATATGTCAGTGAAATGCACTTGATAAATTCATCATTGAGACATTTAAAAAAGGGGCAAGTTTCACCAATATGAAAGAAGTCATCTTTCATAAATTCAAAGCCAGAAGTCAAATAACAGCCAAGAGGGGCAAAATCACCAGCCAGATGAAAGTAACCTGGTAAGAGTAAGTTCAAAATTCTGAACATATCCACAAGTGCATAGCAGGCACACAGGCAGGACACACACCAACATGCATGTGGTGTGTTGTCAACCTCACAGAACAGCCCAATCTCACAAAACCACAAGGACAGCCGTGGGAGGCACTAGTGCATCACTCCACTGCACAACACACAAGAACAACCAGTGTAGACAGCAGCGAAACCAAGCACCACAACCATCAACTAAACCAACTAAGGATCAATCAAACATCACCAGGATGGTGACATAAGGAGGGGGATGGATCAGGTGGATAGAAAGATCAAGACAGGAGCTAGGAGGAGCAGGGTCAGCTCAATATCAAGCACAGGAGTCCAGCAAAACCAGATCAAGATCATCATCACCAACTTATTACACCATCATCAGATTTTGTGGTGAGTCTCATAAAACCTTCACATGATCTAATCATCTTATTCAGAGAGAAACATGTGTTGTTTTATAAAACAAAACCTCAGAAAAACACCCAAGTGAGGTGAATCCATCATAGGGATTTTTAAAACTCTAAAGGCAAACAACACAATACCAGGATCCAACCAGAGCTCAGAGCAACATCCTTGCTCTGGTTGTCAAACTATAGTTTACCATTCAATCATGCATATATCTATGATCATTTTGTAGGCACATCCCTAAAGGAAGCGTAGCACCTTAGGAACAAATCCTTAGGATCCATAACATGATCAAGCTCACTATCATTTTTCCAAGCTTTGATTCAATCAAGAATAACTGGTACCACTACCAGGACTATCTAGATGAACCAATTAGATAAGATCTAAATCCCTAAGCCTCAGACCAACATCATTGGTCTTAAAGAATTCAGAAAAGAAACATCTATGTTTATCTCTCAAAGCCAACTTTGTCGTTAAGTATCAAACAACCCAATCAATGGATTAGAGTTATTCTTGTGTGCCATACCATGATGCTGTCACAAGAACAGTCCAATATGAATCAGGAAAGATAGTAAATCATCATAGATTCAGACAATCAACTAACTAATCATCTTCCTGTTAACACAGGAATCATAACTAGGAGTTTCCTATGTTACATTTCACTGTTTGAGATCACAAACCACATGTTAATTCCCAAGCTAACAGCACTAAGATAGTAGCTGTATCTTATCATAATCATGACCATGAATCAAATAAACAGTGGAAAGCTATCAAGTCATTGGCTTTACGAAGCATGTTTCCCAAACAACAATATCATCTGAATCAGATGCAATCTAAGCATCAAATCATCTAGTAAGCCACCAGAAACATCATCTATCATTTTAAGCAACAAGCCTCAGTCCAATAATCATTTAGCATGTATACAGATCAACCAAACATGATTAAAATCATCCAGTACATGATTAATCACATAACAAGAACCCTAAATGGATAATCATCCTAAACTGAATCAGACAATAGACAGAGAGGACACTGCCAGCCTCTAGCATCGAATCAACAAGCATAGTAAGCACCAGGGGGAAGGAATCAAACTCACCATAGGTCCTCGCTGAAGAAATTGAAGAGGAAGCAAATTGGCCGACGAACCCGCGGCGGCACAGGGAGCACCCAGGGGCCGCTGCAACCTGCACCAGCCACGGCGACAGCCACAGCAGCACACGAATCCACAACATCACCCCAGGCGGGACCACGACGGCGGCGACAAGACTTGAACACATGCCAAACCCCAAACCCTAGGGTTCAAAGAGGCATCGATCCATTGCAGGAGGGCCCTAGGCTCAAATCCAATTGGATGGAACGAACGGTCATCGTCAACAACCCCCTAATACACCACGGCGGCGACAAAAACGACCTATAGCGGCGGGAATCGCCGGTGGCGGCATCGCTGGCCACGGGGTCGGGGTCAGAGGAGGAGAGGATAAGCTCGAGGGAGAGAGAGAGGCAGTGAGGAGTGGGCCAAACCCTTTAGGGTGGTACTTTTGTCTAAAACTAAATGGGCCACTAGGGCCCAATAAGAATAATCAGCACAGAAACAATTCCAGGCCTGTTTTAATAAACAGGAAAAGACCAAAATACCCCTAGAATTAAATAAATTCTAGAAAATAAAATATAAGTCCAAAAATTATAAATTAAATACTTTTGGATTCACAATAATCCACTCTATCCAAATAAAATAATATATAAAATTTTGGACATTTAAATGTTTATAAGAATTTTGTAATTTATATATTCCTTATGGAATTTTACAAAATTATTGAAAGATGATAAAAATAAATAAAAATCACTTTCGTTATATATTAATATTATAGTATTTTTGAAAAATACTAAATAAATATTAATAACAATTTTTTATGTATAATTGATAATTCCTAGAAAGAATTATTAAATCAATAAAAGTCAAATAAAAGGGAAATAAAATAAACTAATTCAATATATGTTATAAATATTATAAAGTAATTTTTTAAATGCTTTATGAAAAGGCACCTTATATAGGGAAAATGCATATAGAATTAAATAATGCATTACATCACTTGCATAATCATTTTGCTTCTTTAAATATGTCCTTACCAGTCAATAATGATGTTTTTGTAGACATAGAAGCTCAAGGTCCAGTGCAAGCATCAGACTTCACTACCTTGCCATCACAAGGCAAGTTCATCACTTGCTCATGTCCTTTGAAGAGTCTTTAACAAAGTATTTGCAAATTGTGTGTTATCATATATGCTATAATAGAAAGAAAATATTATTTTCACAAATAAAGAAATCACAGATATCATCCTAAGTGGTGATATAATGGAGCAATAGAACTTAGTGTTCTAATTGCAACAATGATGATCAAATAGGGACTTAATAACCCTGACATCAGTGATTCTAGCGCCATATATTACGCGTTAGCCTTGAGATTTGGAATGGGACAGAGAAGTCAGCTATATCTTCTTCCTCTCGCATGAAGCAGGATGTGCAGGTCGTGGCTATTATCCTCGTAGCGTGCATATTAATTGGTAATTCCTAGAGGATATGCAGCATATGGGTGGGAACCCTCATTGTCCCACGATAGTTCTGGCATCTAACGGTTTGTACAAACCATTGCTGTAATTCATTATGTGGGCATGGTGTGCACCAAGGAGGCATGAGGGGTCGCGAAGGGGGCAGTGATTGGCTTGGTCCAACTACTGGGCCCCACATCATGGAATTGTGGACGGGAAAGTACGCCCAGTTGTGCAACAAGGAGTTGATCTCTCATGGGTAAAGTAACGCACCTCTGCAGAGTGTAAGAATTGTAACTTGTTACTCCCTGTTCCGGGAAGGAGCTACGAACGCGGCAGGAAAGGAACTATATGAAAGTTCTGGTCAACCTGTGAAGGCTGATGGTCATAGATTTTCATAATAAAATCAATCTTTGAAGAAAGATTTACAAAAATTGCATAGTGCCAAGGATTCATAATCCAATGTGGTAGTTAGAGAATCAAACTCCCACCTTGCATATAATGAACTTGTTGGGTAACGCTGTTACTCATTCTTTCCTTTGATCCCTTGCTTAGACTCTGAGGCTCCCGAAGACGTGCCAATGTATGAAGCCGAATGTCAAGAAGATGTGTTCTACGAGGAACCTGATCTGTCCGGAGGAGTTGAAGGAGTGGATTACGAAATCCGTTATGGCGTCGATGATGACGAGTCCAACTAAGTATCCCTAGTTAATAGTAACCAACGGAGCCGAGCAGCATGAACTCTATAGAATAAGCTATTGAGATCAACTCCTAGTCGGAGTTGTTACTTTTAAATTCCGCTAAAACACTTTATATTTGGGTTTGTAAGTTGAATCTTTTGGAAGTCTTGAACTTCCAATATTGTAATAATAATAATGTGTGTACTTTTGTAATATGGACCCGCAATGTTTCTGCTGTACCACTCTGAGGGATGTGATATTTACGGAACGGTGTTCTATGGATGTCATGTCAACGACTATAGTGTACTACACATGCAGTGGTATGCTGGGTCACCGCAGTTGGTATTAGAGCAAATTTCTTTGACCTTAGGTTGGAAACCTAGTAAAGGGTATTACCTGTAGGAAAAATTTAGAAACGATAAAGAATTCTCTAAAAGTGATATAATGGGTATTCAAATGAGAATATTCCATTATATATTTTAGTGTGATAATTCTTTGTTATGATGCAATATATTATTGGATACTAATCAAAATTATTTTTCTGATATACAGAGTTATGGCACCAAAGTTTCCAAAACAGACTTTGTTAAGGAAAGAGGAGACTCTTGATGATTATCAAGGATCATTCACATACCAACTTTGTCAACTTTTAAATCTTTTTAGTTGTCCTACTAGAATTCCAGTAAACACTATCACTTACCTTGATGGCCGGATGTTATCCAAGTATCGTGTGAGTATCCAACTTCCAGAGAAGCTTGGATTATATCATGATCTACCTATAGGAGAAGGTAGGAGTCATTTAGCAGCATATCATGTTGCTATTATGGAGGCGATAGCTAATATCCGGGAGCAGAAAACCAAAGAGCTAGAAGGTAGCACATTCTCTATGATACCTCATGGTTCTATAGACTCGGAGCCTATACCGGATCATCTTACTTTGGTTATGAAGCATCCTAAGTTAGATTCCAAGTTTATGGATAGATATCGAACACTCGTTGCATCTTTTTATAAGACACATCAAGTGATTGTCGAAGATAAAAATGACATGTTAGAGGATCTAACTGATTCGGAAAGGAGGAAGCAGTTATCATTCCAGTTAGAGAAAGAAGCAAGTAGTAGTGTAACACCTATCTTTAAGGATATACCTATAGATCCGGAATTTTTATACCATATGCTTATTCAATAAGACCTGAACCTACACATGATCCTACTATGGATATGCGGTATGAAGTACCACATGGCTGAGAGGATGGTTCTGACTCAGAACTTCCTATTGAGAATTCAGATGGTTGGAGAATGGGATCATATAATGGATATCATGAACACCAGATGTCCACAGATGGTTCCGACAGGAATGTTGGACAATCTAGTTGGATGGGTGCAAGGATGAACCCTAATAATAGTAGTAGAAATACCATGTCAATAGATAACCAGGATGAAGAAGAAGATCCTGAGGAGAGAGTGTTTGAATCATCAACATCTTCTCAAAACCCAGGGAATATACATTATCCAGTGTTTAACTATCTTGCCCAGAGGAGCACCTGGGAATCAGCAGGATCTGCGTATTCTGTTGACAACTCAAGGAATGAAGCTCATGATATGCAAGTGGGAGATAATGTTGAATATGTTTCTGAAGACTTTTCAGCTGAGCTGGAGGGAGTCAATGCGCTCAGGTTGAGTAATGACTCAAGTCCTGATACTTCAGATACAGAGTATATTCCTTCTAGAAGGCCATATGTTCCACAAACTGTGCGACGAACAACACGTCATCATGGTTGGACATCAGGAATGTACGATGGATGTAGTTACTATTAGAAGGAGACAATTAGTCAGTAGTATCAAGTACTATGTATTGTACCCAAGTAATAAGGTAGTTTTGTAATGATACCTATATGGTATATGTTGTAATGACTTTGTATCATTATGATCTTATGTAAAATATGTGAAACGCATATTTGGATTTTCTTTGGATCTTCATTGTGTGACTAGTTTTGTGCGTAAAGTCAAGCTCAGAACACATGTGCATGATGTAACTATGAGTATTCGCTTTATGTTGCAGGACTAGAGGGTCATGGATACGGGAGTAGGAATCAAAACTGAGCAGCAGCGTATGGAGTGAGAGGCCAAGGAAAAGGCCGATGCAGATGCAGCAAACCAAGAAGCATTACCACCACCACCATCAGTGAGGCTGTTAATGGAGCAGAACTTTATTGCAATGCATGCAAATGATGCAAGAGACCCAGAGCAAGTTCATGTAAGAGATGCTGGGGCGAGCAAATCAAAGGGAACCTGAAGGTGGAGGAGTGAGTCTATCTGATTTCCAAAATGCAAGACCATTACCTTTTGCATTAGCTCCTGAACCGATGGATACAGAAGACTGGCTAGCAGATACAGAAAGGAAGCTGAAAACTGTAGGTTGCAATGATGAGGAGAAATTGAGGTACGTAACTCATCTGCTGACTGGACCTGCAGCATCATGGTGGGAAAATCAGTTAGCCATGCAACATCCAGGAAGGGAGTTTACCTGGGAGGAGTTCAAGCAGAGATTCCGTGAATATCATATTCCGGAAAGTGTCATGGAGTTGAAGCGGAGTGAATTTGAGGAGCTTCAACAAGGATATACTAGTGTCATGAAGTACATCCGGGAGTTTAGCCAACTGTCTCGCTATGCTGAGGAGGATGTCAACACTAAAGAGAAGCGGAAGAAGCGTTTCCTGCGGGGATTAAATCCATTTGTGAAGATGCAACTAAGGTTAGCCAATAAGAAAACTTATCAGCAGTTGTTGGATGCAGCCATTACTTTTGAAGATGACTACAAGAATGTCCAGGAGGATCGGAGGAAGAGAGCCAAGAAGGAAACCAAGAGGATTCAGGCAAGCAAACCTAAACCCAACCTGGAGTTCAAACCTCGGAATAGGAATTATGGCAACAGCAACAATAACAATAACAATAACAAGGGCAGTGGTGGAAATCAGTCCAATCCGAGAAAGAATGTTATCTGTAATAATTGTGGAATTCCAGGGCATTTCCAGAGGGAATGCAAAAAGCGTGTAGTGATCTGTTACGGTTGTGGTCAGAAGGGGCATATCAAGATAGATTGTCCAAGAAAACCACGAGGAGGATGGCCTACCAAGGGAGGAGGGCAAGCCAGTGGAGGAAATGGACAACCCAATAAAGGAGGAAATAATGGCAAGAACAACAATGGCAAGAGAAACGGACCTACCGGAAAACTGAACTGTGCAACCCTCGAGGAGGTGGATAATTCGGAGAATGCAGTGATATGTATGCTCAATATCCTTACCAATCCCGGCAAAGTTCTATTTGATACTGGTGCAACTACTTCATTCATTTCTGAAGAGTTTTGTGATAAGTTCGGGATTAGAAGGGCAACGTTAGAAAGTCCTATGAACGTAGTTACAGCAGGAGGGAATGTGATTGTACGCCACATAAAACAAGATCAGGTTATCTCGATCTGTGGTTGTACATATTTCACAGACCTTTATGTGATTCCTTTGAAGGGAATTGTAGTAGTGCTGGGGATGGATTGGATGATGGAACACAGAGCTCAGATAAATTGTGAGGAGAAAACTGTCTCAATCAAAACTCCAAGCGGAGCAAGGATAGTTTATCAAGCAGATAAGCACAGTCATATCATGGTGGATCTGCAGTTGAATTCAATGAAAGAAGTCAGAATGGAAGAGATTCCTATAGTTAATGAATTCCAAGATGTTTTTCCAACAGAGTTACCAGGAATGCCACCAGACCGGGGGATAGAGTTCACCATTGACCTAATTCCTGGTACAACACCAATAGCTCAAGCACCATATAAAATGGGACCCAAAGAGTTGAAAGAACTCAAAGAGCAAATTGATGAGTTAGTTAGAAAAGGATTTATACAGGAACGTGTATCACCACGGGGAACACCAGTAATCTTTGTGGATAAGAGAGATGGTGGAAGACGGATGTGTGGTGATTATAGAAATCTGAACAATGTGACTATCAAGAATAAGTATCCTTTACCAAGAATTCAAGATCTATTTGATCAGGTGAAAGGAGCTGGAGTATTTTCAAAGATCGATTTAAGATCTGGATACCATCAAATAAAAATCAAGTCGGAAGATGTTCAAAAAACAACATTTGTCTCAAGATATGGACACCATGAGTATCTGGTAGTACCATTTGGTTTGACCAATGCACCGGCAATATTCATGAATCTGATGAACAAGATCTTCATGCCATATTTGGACAAGTTTGTCATCGTCTTTATTGATGATATTCTGATATATTTCAAGGATAAGGAAGAGCATGCTGACCATTTGAGAATAGAATTGCAGACTTTAAGAGAACATAAGCTCTATGCTAAGTTCAGTAAGTGTGAGTTCTAGCTAGATGAGGTAGAATTCCTCGGCCATGTGATCAGTAAGGATGGGATTGCTGTGAGTCCATCTAAAGTTCAGTCGGTACTAGAGTGGACAACACCGACCAATGTGAAGCAAATTCGAGGTTTCTTAGGAATGGCTGGTTATTATCGGAGATTCATTGAAGGCTTCTCCAAAATAGCCGGACCAATGACCAAATTATTAAGGAAGAACACACCATTCAAGTGGGATGAGAAATGTGAAGCAAGTTTTCAAGAGTTGAAGACTAGATTAACCACAGCTCCAATCTTAGCTGTTCCTGAAACAGGGAAGGACTTCACCGTATACTGTGATGCATATAAAGAAGGTCTGGGTTGTGTATTAATGCAAGATCGGAAACTGATTGCTTATGGTTCAAGACAACTGAAACCACTTAAAGTCAACTATCCAACTCATGATTTAGAGTTAGCAGCAGTAGTTTTTGCGCTGAAAGGATGGAGGCATTTTCTTTATGGAGCCAGATGTGAGTTATACACTGACCATAAAAGTCTCAAATATTTTTTCACTCAAAAGGATTTGAATATGAGACAGAAGCGTTGGTTGGATCTAATCAAGGATTATGATTTAACAATCAACTACACCCCAGGGAAAGCAAATGTTGTAGCAGAGGCTTTAAGCAGAAAGAGTGCAGATATTCAGCCAAGCAATAGGGAGTTACCAAAAGAGTTACAAATGGACTTGGAAAGATTAGAACTTCAATTTATCAGAATAGAGGTTCTTGGAAGATTAGCTACTATGCAGGTAGTTGCAGAGAAGGACAGTGATCTTAAGCAAGACATCAAGAGGAAGATACTTTTATTGCTGAGGAAATTCGGAGGATATCTCAAGGGCAAAAATCAGTTTTTCGCCTTGAGGATTACAGGTCTTTATGGTTCCAAGACCGTATATGTGCCATATGTGACTAAGATTCGTGATATCATACTCAGAGAAGCACATGAAACACCATACTCTATACATCCAAGGAGTACTAAGATGTATATGGATTTGAAAGAATTATTCTGGTGGAATAACATGAAAAGAGATATTGCTAAATATGTATCCGAATGCCATACTTGTCAAAGGGTGAAAGCTGAACATCAAAGTCCAACAGGACCATTACAACCCTTGGAAATTCCTAAATGGAAGTGGGAGGAAATAGGTATGGAGTTCATCACAGGATTGCCCATGACAACAAAAAGGAAGGATATGATATGGGTTATTGTGGACAGACTCACTAAGAGTGCACATTTTATTCCGGTGAATCAAAAAGATAATGCCGAGAAGTTAGTTGAAGTATATGTCAAAGAGATAGTAAGTAAGCATGGAGTACCCAAAAAGATCGTAACTGATAGAGGATCAGTGTTTACTTCAGCATTTTGGAAGCAATTGCATGAAGCACTTGGTTCAAAATTAGATTTCAGCATGACATATCATCCTGAGATAGGAGGTCAAACTGAAAGAACAAATCAAATACTAGAAGACATGTTGAGAGCTTGTGCACTAGATTTTGGAGGAACATGGGAAGATCACCTACCATTGGCAGAATTTTCTTATAATAATAGCTATCAGAGTAGTCTGAAGGCAGCTCCATATGAGGTTCTGTATGGAAGGAAGTGTAAATCACCAATATGTTGGTATGAACCTAGAAGCAGCAAAGAATTTGCGCCAGATTATATCAAGGAGAGACAAGACATCATTGATAAGATCAGGGATAGACTGAAAATAGCCCAAAGCAGGCAAAAAAGTTATGCGGATCAAAGTTGAAGATCATGGCATCCAGAAGTGGGAGACATGGTTATTTAAAAGTAAGTCCAATGAAAGGGGTGAAAAGATTCAGAGTTACAGGGAAATTGAGTCCAAGATACATCAGACCATTCAAGATACTGAGTCAAAACAAAACTATAGCTTATGCTTTAGAGTTACCATCAAGATTGGCTCAGGTGCATAATGTTTTCCATGTGTCACAACTTCGTAAATGTTTGAAAGTTCCAGATGATGCAATCACACATCAAGAGATAGAACTACAAGAAGACCTGACTTATATTGAAAAGCCCTGTTAGATTCTGGAAGAAAACTGGAAAAGATTAAGGAACAGAGCAATCAAATATTGTAAGGTACAGTGGGAACATCACCCTGAAAGGGAAGCCACATGGGAGAAAGAAGAGGATTTAAGAAAAGCTTATCTAGAACTATTCAAGTACATCTCCACAAACTTCGGGACGAAGTTTAATTTAAGGGGGGAAGTCTGTAACATCCCAGCATTTAGGACCTAACGAAGGGTAGATTTAGGAATATGGATTGTTGCATGCATTCATCTTGAAAATGTGGGTAAAATTTTCACCAAATAAAAACCTAAGTGATCAATGTTTCTTTCATACTTTGATATTAGGTTTAGTCTTAAAGGATGATTGTTATAAACTTTGAGATGATCTTAAGGAGTTATGTGTTTTCAAATGGATTTGAAATATTAGACTTGAGTGTTTGAATTATAATTCAAATGATTTAGATATAAGTTCTGAATCTTAATTCAATTAAGAGATAAATATTACAACTTGAATTCTATCTAAATAAAAACAATAATGAATATAAAGTTTATCTCTTATCATCAATATATATAATCAAGTTATAAAATTATAACTTATTTGAATCATCCACATAACTTACAGAAGTAAATATACAAAGAATAGGAATATTCTTCATTAATAGTAATATAATCTTTAGTACAATTGAATAAAATAAAGATTACAAGAATAATAAAAGAAAATTACAAAAGAATAATAAAATTATGTTGGACTATTTACTAACTATCCTATATCTAAATCTTCATGTTTAGATTTGTACCTGCAAAACAAAGACTAAATAAAAAACAAAAGAAGATTAGTGTTAGTATTATTTCTCTCAGACATGTCAGTGAAATGCACTTGACAAATTCATCATTAAGACATTTAAAAAAGGGGCAAGTTTCACCAATATGAAAGAATTCATCTTTCATAAATTCAAAGCCAAAAGTCAAATAACAGCCAAGAGGGGCAAAATCACCAGCCAGATGAAAGTAACCTGGTAAGAGTAAGTTCAAAATTTTGAACATATCCACAAGTGCATAGCAGGCACACAGGCAGGACACACACCAAAATGCATGTGTTGTGTTGTCAACCTCACAGAACAGCCCAATCTCACAAAACCACAAGCACAGCCGTGGGAGGCACTAGTGCATCACTCCACTACACAACACACAAGAACATCCAGTGTAGACAGCAGCGAAACCAAGCACCACAGCCATCAACCAAACCAAATAAGGATCAATCAAACATCACCAGGATGGTGACATAAGGAGGGGGATGGATCAGGTGGATAGCAAGATCAAGCCAGGACCTAGGAGGAGCAGGGTCAGCTCAAGATCAAGCACAGGAAGTCTAGCAAAACCAGATCAAGATCATCATCACCAACTTACTACACCATCATCAGATTTTGTGGTGAGTTTCATAAAACCTTCACATGATCTAATCATATTATTTAGAGAGAAACATGTGTTGTTTTATAAAACAAAACCTCAGAAAAACACCCAAGTGAGGTGAATCCATCATAGGGATGTTTAAAACTCTAAAGGCAAACAACACAATACCAGGATCCAACCAGAGCTCAGAGCAACATCCTTGCTCTGGTTGTCAAACTATAGTTTACCATTCAATCATGCATATATCTATGATCTATTTCTAGGCACATCCCTAAAGGAAGGGTAGCACCATAGGAACAAATCCTTAGGATCCATAACATGATCAAGCTCACTATCATTTTTCCAAGCTTTGATTCAATCAAGAATAACTGGTACCACTACCAGGACTATCTAGATGAACCAATTAGATAAGATCTAAATCCCTAAGCCTCAGACCAACATCATTGGTCTTAAAGAATTCAGAAAAGAAACATCTATGTTTATCTCTCAAAGCCAACTTCGTCATTAAGTATCAAACAACCCAATCAATGGATTAGAGTTATTCTTGTGTGCCATACCATGATGGTGTCACAAGAACAGTCCAATATGAATTAGGAAAGACAGTAAATCATCATAGATTCAGACAATCAACTAACTAATCATCTTCCTGTGAACACAGGAATCATAACTAGGAGATTCCTATGTTACACTTCACTGAACCACATGTTAATTCCCAAGCTAGCAGCACTAAGATAGTAGCTGTATCTTATCATAATCATGACCATGAATCAAATAAACAGTGGAAAGCTATCAAGTCATTGCCTTTACCAAGCATGTTTCCCAAACAACAATATCATCTGAATCAGATGCAATCTAAGCATCAAATCATCTAGTAAGCCACCAGAAACATAATCTATCATTTTAAGCAACAAGTCTCAGGCCAATAATCATTTAGCATGTATACAGATCAACCAAACATGATTCAAATCATCCAATACATGATCAATCACATACCAGGAACCCTAAATGGATAATCATCCTAAACTAAATCAGATAATAGACAGAGAGGACACTGCCAGCCTCTAGTGTCACATCCCAAAATTCTCCTAATTTTGGAATGTGAAATAAATAAATAAGTTTGATTGATTGTTTGACTATGTTGAAAATTCTCAAAGAGAAGAAACTTTTTGAATAGAAAATCCTCTCAACCTTGAATTCAAAATCTTATATTCTTTTCTTATGACCTAAGTAGCCATATAGGCAAAAGGGCATGGATTGATTACGGATTATTGAATTGGTGTGCAAGATTTCAAAATGAAAATCATGAAGCATTCATAAGCATTCATAAGCATTTCATTACATCCATGCAAAGTTCTCACAAACTGAATCCAAATCCTGGTATCTAAATCCTATAGTTGATTTGCCCAAATGTTCCTAAAGGAAATTAAATTGACTTTATAAAACCCACTATTGCTAAGACAACGATTATTGCTAAATTATAGCCTAAAAAGATCCAATTAATATTACAAAATTTTAGAAACAAAATTGAGCTCATTTGGATCTAGTATGAAAAAGTTATGGAATAAATACAAACAAATAAAGATATAAATAAAATGGAATATACAAGGATTTATAAATCCACTACTTCCAAACTAGTAAAAAGATTACAAATTTGATCCAATAATGATCTTTTCGATTTTAGAAAAATTTAGAAACAAGAATCATGTCATTTGGAGTTCGTATGCAAAAGATATGAGGGAAACAAGTAAATAGAAAAAGAAAAAGAAAAAAAAGGAAAAAAAAACCTAAACGGGCCGGCCCACCTAGACCGACCCAACCAGCCACTTACAGGAGGGAGAGGGATCGATCCCATTGGATTGCTTTAAAAAGCGTGCGAAACAGTTTTTAACGAACCTATCTCTATTCAAACTCTTATATCTTTTGATCTATAACTCCGAATTGACTTCCGTTTGTTTCTACTTGTTCCCTACTCCAATACCTATCTTCCCACTATCCTAAACATCCATATAATCTCGTGGAGCCACAGCTGTACGAGTTTCTCTCCTCGAAATCCCGAATCTACATATGCCCGAATCTTATTTCGCTTTTTAACCCATCTAGACTTCGTCGTTTGCCTTCGGTCAAAAAACGAAAGTTGAAGAACGCGTCGAAATATTTCAATCCCGACAAACCTCACCTCTTTTCATCCACCACAGCCGGAGAATTTCGTATCGCAATATTTCAGATCTTACGGTGTAAATCCAAGATCTACTCGCGCTCGTTTCTTCAAATCCAAATTCCTTTGGTGAACAGGTAGGAATAATGATTCCCCACAACTTTCATGTTCTGAGTTTTTCGATTTGACCTACGGATTTGTCTCTCTAACACAGATCTATTTCTTGTCTATTCTGAGCCAAAATCGGGTCAATCTCTTCTTCTAGCCACCGGATCCTATCCAGACGGTCGAGATCCAATCAAACCGGTGCGTGCCATGTCGTCATCCCGGTCATCTTCCTCATGAACGCCACGTCAACCTAAGGTCAACATCTAGTCCCAGTCAGCATGCAAAGTCAACCTGTCCAGTCAGCGGAATATTCCCTGGAATATTCCGTTCGAATTTAAAATTGCATATTATAGATCTAACTTGTAAAATTCATTAGAAATTCATACCATGTCCAAAAATTACGTATAATATATCAAATTGAAGTTAATTTCACGTAGAATCATCTTATCAGAATAGATCCAACTTTTACTGTACGTGGTTACTGCAGTAATTTAATTAGTTTTAATGGTCTTTTAGGTTAATAAATTCATAGACAATTATCTGTAACTCCAAAAAATATGAACAATATATCAAATTGAAGCTACTGTAATGTACTTTAATAATATCTGGTTGGATCTAGCCTTTGCAGATTATTTAACCCGTAGCATTTTAATTATTTTTAATGGCTTTATAAATCATTAAATTCATTAAAAATTAATTGCTTGTCACAAAAATATAAATGATAGACCGATGGAAAGCTGGTTCCATGTAGATCATCAATATGCAATTAGTTCAGCATTTTACTGTAAGGTTTTACTGTGAAGATTTAAATGGTTTAATGGCCTATTTAGAGTAATAAATTCATAAGAAAATAAATACTATTCAGAAAATTACAAATAATATGTCCCTGAAATCACAATTCCGTGGAGATTACAGATATAATTTTAGTTTGATTTTTAGACAACAGAAAATATAGGAATCGTTTAAAACCATTAAACACTATTTAAATCATACAAAAAGATCTATAACTCCGATTAGGGTGAATCCAAGTGCTAAGGTTTTGTATTGACAATATCTATACAGAGAAATTGCATGACAAATTATTTGGTACTGTTAAAACAGAAATTCATACAGAAATATTTAAACCCATTGAAATAGTGTTTTAATCATAAGAAAATATCTATAACTCCTTTTTAGGTGATTCAAATTGCCACTGTCTCTAAATTGCATTATCTATCCAGTAGCATCTAGTTCACAATTTAATACGACATAAACATCTTTAGTTCAATTAAAGTGGTATACGCCATATTAAATCGATACAACTTAGTAATAAAAGCTTTAGTGCATTAAATGACTTTCCACATGCATCATGTAATCTAACTATGTTTAGAACACTAAATGCAACCATTGTGACTCATTAAATCGTCATGCATGCATCTGTTCATCATTGTTTTCTTGTAATGTTGCATTGTTGTATGTTTGCAATGTTTTGAATGGTGTTTGTTGTGTTTGCTTCAAACGTTAGATTGCGAGGAGTGCAACTACTGTGATTGCAACTACTATGATTGCAAGTATTGTGGTTATGACGAGTGCAACCATTATATCTATGAGGATTGTGAGGATTATCTAATCGACTACATCTACAACAAAGGCAAGTGGTCCTATCTTGGTCATAAATGTCCTATTGTTTTCCTATGCATTGTAGATGCTTTTGTAGAATTGCATCTGTAGGAATTGATGTGTATATGCTATGCTATATCCCATATTATTCCCTAGTATTCCTTGTTTATGAGCCATCGTATTGGTAGATTGCTTAGCTATGCTATTTAGACGAGGAAGGGAATCACATCATGAAAAGTTATATGTTTTGAAAGGATTATGTTTTGCTAAATGACAAACCAACATGTTTTAATGAACCACCTGGGCGGAATGGCATTGATTGGGTCATCGAGTGTGGATTTTGGTGGGGAATGCCGCCCAGGACACTGAGAAAGGATTGGTTTCTTTGTTTGGAAGCTTTCGTGTGCAACCATGTGCCAATAATGAAATGGGCGGTTGGTTGAACTCAGTAGGTTGTGATAACTCGAACCCGCGTATCCAGAGATGTAGATAGTGTAGGTTGGACCGGTGCGCGTCGGGATTGGGGAGCTACTTTCCGAACGGTTCCTTCTTGGACTTCTCCCTATCATCACCCAATATGAGAGTGGTGGTACGAGCTGGGCTGGCCAAGTCACATGGGTAAAGTGTACTAACCCCTGTAGGGTGTATAAACTAAGTGCTTAGCCGTGTCCCCGGTTATGGACAATTTGAGTGACCTGATAGTGATGCTATGATATTTCTCACTCATCCTTATTTCTCAATTACTTAAAATTTGTTGGGTGAACATAATTGGGTAGGAGCACCTGGGAGTGAACCAGAGTGTCCTATTTATCGTAATGGAAAACTACTTTGTTACAAATGTTAGGATAAAACTGTTGCTTTATGCAAATGAGCCTGAACTCCACTTAGCCAAATAAGCATGTAGTTGATAGATATGTTATTAACCACTTTAGCCTACTTGCCATACATTCAATGTATTGACCATTCGTGGCTGCAACATTTCATGTTGCAGGTTATATCGTATCTGAGTGATCGTTCATAGGTCGCGAGACTCCACTCAACAATTGTTCGCCTGTGGCACATTTGAAGGATGGAGATCTACCTTGTATTTGTTTTCCGCTGTGTACTTGAATAAATAATGTAAATTCTTGATCATATTCGTTGTATTTATGATGCACAGCCATATTTGGTATCATTTTGTACTGTGTGTGCCAGTGAACCGATCCAGGGATTGGCACTATACACATGAACTCAGCCTTATCAGGCGAGGGTGTTATATCTAGCATCGAATCAACAAGCATAGAAAGCACCAGGGGGAAGGAATCAAACTCACCATAGGTCCTCGCTGAAGAAATTGAAGAGGAAGCAGATTGGCCGACGAACCCGCAGCGGCACAGGGAGCACCCAGGGGGCGCTGCAACCTACACCAGCCACGGCGATGGCCACAACATCACATGAATCCACCACATCACCACAGGCGGGACCACGACGGGGGCGACAACACTTGAACACATGCCAAACCCCAAACCCTAGGGTTCAGAGTGGCATCGATCCATTGCAGGAGAGCCCTAGGCTCAAATCCAATTGGATGGAACGAACGGGCGTCGTCGACAACCCCCTAATACACCACGGTGGCGACCAGAATGACCTACAGCGACGGGAATCGCCGGTGGCGGCATCGCCGGCCATGGGGTCGGGGTTAGAGGAGGAGAGGATAAGCTCGAGGGAGAGAGAGAGGCAGTGAGTAATGGGCCGAACTGGGCCAAACCCTTCAGGGTGGTCCTTTTGTCTAAAACTAAATGGGCCACTAGGGCCCAATAAGAATAATCAGCCCAGAAACAATTCCAGGCCTGTTTTAATAAACGGGAAAAGACCAAAATACTCCTAGACTTAAATAAATACTAGAAAATAAAATATAAGTCCAAAAATTATAAATGAAATACTTTTGGATTCACAATAATCCACTCTATCCAAATAAAATAAGATATACAATTTTGGACATTTAATTTTTTATAAGAATTTTGTAATTTATATATTCCTTATGGAATTTTACAAAATTACTGAAAGATGATAAAAATAAATAAAAATAACTTTCATTATATATTAATATTATAGTATTTTAGAAAAATATTAAATAAATATTAATAACAATTTTTTGTGTATAATTGATAATTCTTAAAAAGTATTATTAAATCAATAAAAGTCAAATAAAAGAGAAATAAAATAAACTAATTCAATATCTATTATAAATATTATAAAGTAATATTTATAAATGCTTTATTAAAAGGCACCTTATATAGGGAAAATGCATATAGAATTAAATAATGCATTACATCACTTGCATAATCATTTTGCTTCTTTAAATATTGTCCTTACCGGGCAATAATGATGTTTTTGTAGACATAGAAGCTCAAGGTCTAGTGCAAGCATCAGACTTCACTACCTTGCCATCACAAGGCAAGTTCATCACTTGATCATGTCCTTTGAAGAGTCTTTATCAAAGTATTTGCAAATTGTGTGTTATCATATATGCTATAAGAGAAAGAAAATATTATTTTCACAAATAAATAAATCATAGATATCATCCTAAGTGGTGATATAATGGAGCAATAGAACTTAGTGTTCTAATTGCAACAATGATGATCAAATAGGGACTTAATAACCATGACATCTGTGATTCTAGTGCCGTATATTACGTGTTAGCCATGAGATTTGGAATGGGATAGAGAAGTCAGTTGTATCTTCTTCCTCTCGCATGAAGCCGGATGTGCAGGTCGTGGCTGTTATCCTTGTAGCGTGCATATAAATTGGCAATTCGTAGAGGATATGCAGCATATGGGTGGGAACCCTCATTGTCCCACGATATTTCTGGCATCTAACGGTTTGTACAAACCGTTGCCGTAATTCATTATGTAGGCATGGTGTACACCAAGGAGGCATGCGGGGTTGCGAAGGTGGCAGTGATTGGCTTGGACCAACTACTGGTCCCCACATCATGGAATTGTGGACGGGAAAGTATGCCCGGTTGTGCAACAAGGAGTTGATCTCTCATGGGTAAAGTAACGCACCTCTGCAGAGTGTAAGAATTGTAACTTTTTACTCCCTGTTCTGGGAAGGAGATACGAACGCGGCAGGAAAGGAACTCCATGAAAGTTCTGGTCAACCTGTGAAGGCTGATGGTCATAGATTTTCATAATAAAATCAATCTTTGAAGAAAGATTTACTAAAATTTCATAGTGCCAAGGATTCATAATCCAAGGTGGTAGTTAGAGCATCAAACTTCCCACCTTGCATATAATGAACTTGTTGGGTAATGCTGTTACTCATTCTTTCCTTTGATCCCTTGCTTAGACTTTGAGGATCCCGAAGACGTGCCAATGTATGCAGCCGAATGCCAAGAAGATGTGTTCTACGAGGAACATGATCTGTCCGGAGGAGTTGAAGGAGTGGATTACGAAATCCGCTATGGAGTCGATGATCACAAGTCCAACTAAGTATCCCTAGTTAATAGTAACCAACGGAGCCGAGCAACATGAACTCTTTAGAATAAGCTGTTGAGCTTTCCTAGTCGAAGTTGTTACTTTTAAATTCCGCTGAAACACTTTATATTTTGGGTTTGTAAGTTGAATCTTTTGGAAGTCTTGAACTTCCGGTATTGTAATAATAATAATGTGTGTAATTTTGTAATATGGACCCGCAATGTTTCTGTTGTACCACTCTGAGGGATGTGATATTTACGGAACGGTGTTCTGTGGATGTCATGTCAACGACTATAGTGTACTACACATGCAGTGGTATGCTGGGTCACCGCAGTGTTCTAGGAGGTTAAGAGGGTGAAGTTGATCAGTACATGTTGGAGTATTACTCCGTTGCCAAATTTAGGGCAGCATATGCTTAGAATGTTCCAGCCTTGTTGGGAAAAGACCAATGGATAGAAGTGGATCCAGGCTTCAAGCTATACCCTCTAGTTTTCACTAGACCAGCAGGTAGGCCAAGGAAGAATAGGATGAGAGCTAGTGCAGAGGGTGGTGCACCACCTCGAAGACGTAAGTGCAACCATTGTGGGATCCTAGGGCTCATTGCTAGGCTTTGTAAAAATGCAGTGGACACAACTTATGGAATGGTTGATCAGGCGGGAGCAGCAAATGCAGATGAGAATGAAGTATTTAAACAAGAGGAGAATAAAGCATGGATACATTGCAGATTGAACCAGCGGATTTAGAAGAGAATGAAACAAATGCAGAGGAGATTGAACCAAATGCAGAGGACATTGAACCAAATGCAAAGGAGATTGAACCAAATGCATGGGAGGTTGAACCAATGGATCGAGAGGAGATTGAACCAATGGATCGAGAGGATATTGAACCAAATGCAGGGGAGAGTACATCAAATGCATGGGAGATTGAAGCAAAGTTCAAACATAAAGGAATTACACGAGAGGATATTGAAGAAATGGAGACAAAGCTTTTTGAACCATATGAACCAAAGGGTCGAAACCTGATTGAACCAATTGTACGACAGACTGAATCACTTGATTCATTGGATGCGGAGAAAAAGAACAAAGGGAACAAATGGAAGAAGATGATGGTGGACTCTGAGAATATTCCAGCTAGGATCACGAGGAGCAAGGTGGTGAACCCAGCGAGAAACACTAGGAACAAGAAAAAAATGAATTTGAATTTGTATGATGAATTTGAACTACTATCAATGTTTGTATTGAATTCAAACTAGTGTATGTTGGATAATCCCATAATGTATGTGTTATTGCAAGTTTCTATGGTCATGCACCTAGTTGCTTAACACTGCTCAGTTTTGCCCTTGACATGTGGTCAACACATGTGGTTAGCTAGTTCACGGCATAAACGTTGACCAATAGATCCAAAATTTTGTACACTTGTGTATCTTGGATTGATTTACCATACGAAATTGGAAATTTTGGATTAACTTGTAATCAGCCACATTTTTATTTTTCTAAGTGATTAAATTCAAATTTTTTTTAGGATTAGTTTAGTTCAAAAAAAAGGAAAATCATAGTGCAACCTTCAAATGGAGTCTTGTTATGTTGCCTACAACCTAGTATGAATAATAAAGGAAAAGGAAAAGAGAAATGGACTTATCCCATAAACCACTTCTTAAACCCTTCTTGGAATGAGCTACTAGCTATGAAGATGCATGGTTTTCTACTCGATCAACCTCCAAAATAACCCATCCCAAAAGATACTTTGTCTAAATGAGGACAAATTTGGAACAATTGTGTATCTTTGAGTTGCAAACAATATAATGTCGGCCAAGATAAATTATTTTGTTCAAATAACACATTTTCCATTTTTATGCCAAAAGCTTGTATTTCCCTTACTCATTTTTTTATATGAGTGCCCTTGTTTTCCTTAGATCTACTTAGTTTCCCCTCCCTCTAAATTTTTCCTCACTATTCCCCTCCCGCTAAAGTTTTCCTCACTTTTCCCCTCTCTCCTGACTCAAACCCTCACAACAGCTCAACTTGCGCTCAGTTTGGCTGTTGCGCTTTTATTGGTCGAGATGTATGTTACACAGATCTTGGCCAACCACCATTGGATACATCATGATTTGACGGGCTGGAGATCTCTCTCTCCCGATGGGTGCACCTACCTTGTACGGGGAGGAGAGCCAGATAGGCTGGATGTTTCTCCCTCCCTTTCCCTGCCGCATATATACCAGCCGCATCAACTAGATCTCAGTTTGTCTGCACTCTGATTAGTCGAGATGTATGTCACACAGATCTTGGCCAACCACCATTGGATACATCATGATCCGATGGGCTGGAGGTATCTCTCTCTCTCCCGATAGGCGCACCTACCCTATATGCATAGGAGAGCCCGACGGGCTGGATGTTTCTCCCTCCCTTTCCCAATCGCATGTATACCAGCCGCATATTCCTCTCCTCCTATCGACATACGATGGCGCGGTAGTTAAAACGGCGTGCGTTGGCGCTATTCTAAGCATGGCAGTCCAAATGGTGTGCGGCGGCACGGTCCTAAACATGGCAGTCCGAACAGCATGCGGCGGCGCGGACCTAAGCCTGGCGGTCCGAACGGCCTACGGCGGCGTGAACCTAAGCATGGGGTCAGAATAGCATGCGGCGTCATGGATCTAAGCCTAGCGGTCGGAACAGCGTGCGGTGGCATGGAACTAAGCGTGGGGGTCAGAACGGCGTGCGGCGCCCGGATCGAAGCATGGCGGCTAGAATGGCATGCGGCGGTGAGGATCTAAGACTCTAAAAATTTGTCTTTGTCTGTCCCACTTCCGTTCACTTCCTCAGATCTGTTCCTGTTGAAAGACACCGAGGCGACGATGGTGCCGATAGTGGTCATTTATGCGATGATGATTGAAGCCATCATCTGCAACATCACTGTTACGGTGCAGATCAAGCCCTCGTGAACCGATCCTGTGGGAGGCAGGCCACGGCCGCGGCTGGCACATTGAAGTGCACTTCAACGGTGAAGGTTGGATGTACCTCGTGGCCGGATGGATGGGTGCACTTTGCCCGTACTTCTTGGAGTACACATACGGCGGGGAGGGCGGCTAGCTCACCGTCCACTTAATGTTGGAACAAATTTGAGCCCAATTTGAACCAAAATTCTGTGACTTAAAATATATGTATCATTTGAATAAATTTGATACTCCCTCTGACGCATATTAGTTGACTTAGATTCATCTAGATATGAACGTATCTAGTCAAGTTTTAGTGCTAATATGGGTCAGAGGTAGTATGTATTTGAGCCGTGAGACCGGTGGATATGCTCTATAGCTGATTCATAAGTAGTAGTATTTGCTTTGACCATCTCCGGTGGGTTTGTATAAATTTGATCGAAATATGTATCATTTGAATCAAAATTGATACTCCATCCAATTTATAGTACTTGTCGTTGAAATGGATGTATCTAGCACTAAAACATGTCTATATACATCCATTTCAGTGACAAGTAGTAATATGGATTGGAGGGATATGCTCTTAATCTAATTCATAAGTAGTACCCCCTCTGACCCAAATTAGTTGATTTAGATTTGTCTAGATTCGATTGTATCTAGAGATGAATTAGTATTAGATTCATCCGTATCTTGAAGAATTTGAGTCAACTACATATGATCAGAGGGAGTAGTACTTTCTTTGACAGATCGCCTCTCTGGAGAAGAAGAATGCAGCGTCAAGAAGAATGGGAAATGGATGCTGCCGTCAACGCTGTAAGTCTACATGGCAACCACGATGGAGAGACACAACGGTCAAAACTGATAGGGCCCCCAACTTGACCCTCTAGGCATTTGGCACGCCACCTATGGGAAGCTAGATCCAAAGGCAAGCAACTCGGGCCCCGCAATGCATTCTCTTGTCAACTTTGGGACCACAAACTGACAAAAATTAGTAGGAACTCACAACCATCCATTGAATAATAATTCTACTCTCTAAATTAGCTATCTATTCAACTAATCATTACACGTGCCACCTTCACCACAACCCCATACTGTAATTACTAGGACGGGGATGACAACTACTAAAACTGCCCACATGAATCTACTATTCTCCTCCCCGTTCACTTGAAGTTCATGTTTTAGATTTTCTACCACTTGATCAGATACGGCAAGATCAACCTCAAGTGTCAACTTCTCCTTGCGAATAAGCTCTGGATTCTTATTTTCTACCTCGATAGTACGCTTCAGCTCAAATATCAACATGTTTTTATGGGCCAATTCATCACCTAAATTGGAAACCATCTCCTCCAAATCCATACTCTGGCTAGACAACTAGGTTGATTCATCTTGGTATGCAATGTACCATGGATCATAGGCCTGCATAGCGTACTATAACCATCCTGTCATTACTATGGGAATGGTAGTGCCTGAGCAGGCTAGTTCGTGGTGCGGGAGCAAGCAGGGAAGCGAGCGACGGCGTCCGCAGGCGGGATTGGGCACAAGCATGTGTCGGGGATACAAGAAGTACCCAGGTTCGAGGCCCTCGTGGGGAGGTAACACCCCTACTACTGCCGATCTAAATATCTGGATGAACACACCGGGCTACAATGGCTCCTTGAGCTATATTTGTCTCTAGCTAGAAGAAGGAGTAACCAACCCTTGATGTGTTGCGCTTTCCGCCCCTTATATATGAGGAGGCGGCGTGTGAAACGACATGGCCGACTGGCGGGTCCCACAGGCGGGCCCCAGCCAGCTACGTCATTTATAGTATATAGCATGGCGGGCGTGTATCCACAGTGACAGCCATGCCTCCATCATGGGCAACAGTGGCTGCCGTGCGGGTGGTTGCGCACAGTACCACCCACTGAACACTTTTATAGCCATCATTGGCGAGGTCCACGGTATGGGCTGGGTGTCAGGGTCTTCTACCTGCCTTGTCCGCTATCCTGGGCATACTGTGTACTGTCTTCTACATCATCTTGTACCTTGTCTGCCTTGAGTGTCTGGATAGGTTTCCCTAGCCGGCTGATCCGTCTTGACAGGGTGCTCAGTTCCATCCGGCTAAACGTCTGACCTTGGTTATCTTATCCGGCTGATGGTTCTGCCGACTCGTTCTTGACTTGTCTTGCTTTATACGGGTGGCATGATAAAGCCGGCTGGGAGCCTTTGGGAATGATTTTTATCCGGCTGACTGGTTTGCTAGCTTGCTCTCTGCATTTGGCCTTCTTTCTGATCTGTCTTTGAGTTTTTACATCCAGCTAGGCCATCCGGTTGGCAGTTATACTGCCCCTGCATCTTGTCTGGTTAGCTTACCCGTGGGTGATACCTCTGACACTAGCCCCCGACCGCGCGTATATTCCGCCCTTGGGCGAAATGTGCACGGGCTCAAAAAGCTAGTTTGAATTTTTCCCGGCTGAGATATGGCGGTTGAGATGCTCGGCTACATCATCACTAACGTCAGCCACGGCGTAATGATGACCACGGAGACGTGCGTCGAGGGGTCACGTCAGGCACTGCCTCGGGAACCGCTGGTAGCGCCTCGTCTGCCACGCCCACGATCCTCTGTGTCGCTCGCACCGACGCAGTTGATCCGGCCGCTGGTGGGGCTGTGAGGCGCTGCCACGTGGTGAGCCGTGGGTTTGCCTCCCTGGCCCCTTTAAGTAGTGCCCGCGGCGCCCGTCGCCTTTCACTTGACATTTCCCCCCTTCTCCTTGTCGTCGTCGCCGTGAACCTCTCTACCTCCTGCTGCTGCTTTGCGCCCGCGCCGCCGATGAGCCTGCACCGCCTCCGCTCTGCCAGCGCCGCTAGCTCTTTTCTTGCCGGAGCGACGGGACACCATCACTCCCCTGCCGCTCCCTCTTTTCCTTCCCCTCTTCCTCTTTCTTCTCCGCCGCGCACCACCACCGTCGAGATGGCTGAGAGCCGCGGCACGTGGTGCGGCTCTTCCGTTACAGAGGCGCAAGTCGAGAAGTACCGACGGTCGCTCCTTCTGCCGACCACCGACAAGGTCGGGGTGCGCCTCGCCCCGGCCGGCGAAGTCTCGCCGGCTCCGCAAGACGGCGAGCGCATCATCTTTCTGGCGCATCTTGCGCGCGGCCTAGCCTTCCTGGCCAGCGCCTTCCTCCTTTCCTTCCTCGCCCACTTCAATCTCCGCCTCCACCACCTAGCATTCTGCGAGTGCTACTGTGGCATCCCGCAAAACCACTACTAGAAAATCGCGTTGAATTTGTGCATTGCATCGTCATCATCATGCATTGGTTGCATAAAACTATTTTCGCAAAGTCCGTTTGTTTTCTAAAACGCCCGACTTTATTCAAACGCCAAACCCGGGTCGCCGGAATATTTTTGTTTTGTCTGATATCGATTTGCAAAGTCTTGTTTGAATAAATAAAAATATTTATTATTTTAGTAGGGGCAGTCGAACGGGCCGACCCGACCCGAACGACCACCCCCGTGCAAACAGATCGGCCCGCCTAAAATCCTAAAGTTACCAACTAGTCTACCCACACCCCTTGGCCACATCACCCCACCCAATCCCACGCTGCCACCTCCCCCTCTCTCCCCCTCTAACCAATAGCAACCTGCCACCTAACCCCACTCCCTCACCGGTACACACACCCCATCCCACACAACCACACGCTGGCACGCACACAGCACACACACGCGCGCGCAGCCTCTCCACCTGCCCCAATCCCAGCACCCCACCCTGCCAGCCGGGCCTGCCCCTGCCCCGGTCCCGCTCACCAGCCGGCCACTCCCTCCATCACCCGGTCAACCCCGACCGACCCGGCCCCACCCACTCCCCATCGACCCCCCGCTTGACCCAGTCCACCCCTCCACGCGAACACCACCCTCGCGCGGGTCCCACCCTGTCGGCCCCCACCCACGTCCCTCTCCTTCCCCGCTCCTCCCTCAACCTCCCACGCGCCCGACCCCCACCTCCTCTCTCTCGTCGCTCCCTCCCCCAGGCACCCGACCCCGGCGACCGCACGCTCCCCCGTTCCTCTGTCCGCCGCCGCCGCTCCCAGGCAGCCGCGCGTGCGCCGCCGCTGCTCTCCACCACCTCGCCGGCGCGCCTCTCCCTCCTCCCCACGTTCCTCCCTGCAGCCGCCGCTCCGCTCGCAGCGCCGCTCCGCTCGCAGCGCCGCTCACCGCGCTCCGCCACCACCGCACCCCTCGCCCCGTGAGCGCATCGCCCCATCCCTCTTCCGCCGCTCCGGCCGCCTCCGGCTCCTCCGCCCTGCGAGCCGCGCGCCGCCGGCGAGCCCGCCCTCGGCAGCGGCCCCCTCTTCCCCGACCCCGCCGCTCCACCCGAGCCCTCCTCGCCGTCGCCTCTCCGTCCTGCGCCGCCAGCGTCGACCCCACCTCTGCTCCGGCCGTGGCCGCGCCGCCGCCGGGCCTCCGCACCCTCTCGCTGCCTGCGCCCTCCACCGCGTCCGCCGCCGCGGGGCCTCCTCTTCCCCTCGTCGTGGCCTGCTACCGGAAGCCCCGCCTCCCTGGCCATGGTGCGCGGCGCCCGCTCCCTCGGCCCGGTGGTCCCCGGCAGCACGTGGCCTCGACAGCGGCCTCTCTGTCCTTGCTGCTGCACCAAGGGAGCATCGGCTCCATCAGTGACCGGAAGCGCGCGTACACGGACGTGGTGCGTACCTGGAGTAGGAAGTGAGCAACTCCATCTGCAGACGAATGGAATCGTGTGGCTGTTGATCTGGAGCACCGATGACGCCGTCACAACCCCGAAGACCAAACCAACCCGATGGCTCGACATGATCTCCCCTAGAGGACGCCAAGTTCGCCACGGAACGACAAGCTCGCCAACCCGGATACGCCAAGTGCTTCTTCCCGGACCCGAGGATCAAGCCTCGGCACCCCGAACCCGGAGCCGCGCCAAGATCTCCGATCCCTCGATCCGAAGACCGATCCCCGAAACCCTGAGTGCGCCGACGACCAGATCTCCACGGTGTAACGACTAAACCGACTCGATGACACGGATCCGACAAGACCTTCGTGGCGACAAGAACGACATCGATCAGAGAGAATCTGATGCGCCCCCGACACTGACCCAAGTCCTGCTTCCCGGGTGCCGAGGTCACCGACACCGAACAACCAGATCTACTTCGCGGACACCGTGCGTCAAGATCGACCCCAGATATCCGAGAACGATCCCGCCGAGGCCGTCGAACCCTGGACCCGACCCCGAACCCCGGAACCCCCAAGATCGTCGAGAACCCTAATGTGTGAACCCTTTCCTGAACCCTATTTTATAATATAATACAACTTGTCGCATATTAATTGATCTTGCATGCATACATCCATGTGGTTTGGGGGCCTTAGGCCGATTCACCTAATAATTAAATATGGGGCCATATGCGGGCAAATCTAGCCTTATATTGACCTCATTTAAACTTGTGTAGCGAACCGGTGCCATCTGTTGTCTTGCTAATGCAACACTTAAATTGTGGGGTAGCTAAATAACTTGAACCATGTAATTAATTGTCGGGACCCCCGGTTCCGCTTAATATGACCTAATTGCATCGCACCTTTGCCATGCCATGCATCAGACATGCATCATGCCGATCTTCTGCCGTTGTATTAAATATTACATCCGATGTTTATTCTAGTGTTTTGCTTCTTCGCGGATAAGGCCGTTGAGTTGATGTGAGCTTCGCCCCGATCTTCGGTTGAACCCTTCGACAATGTTTTCAGGCGAGCATCTCCCCCTTTCTACCTATCTTACTTTTATAGTATTTATTCCCTCCTGTTGATCTATTGCTATCTGTGTTGCGATGCTCTAGTTTCCGTACCCGTGATATCCCGTGCAGCCATATATTGCCTCGGACACATCCTATTACCTGTTGTTTGGTAGATAGTTGGACTTGCGCGCCGTAGTCGCTTGCTCAAGTGTTGTTGCGTGTCGTCAAGTGCCACAGTTGTTGAAGTAATTGCCGCATGTTGATGTTGGAGATGATCATAGTTTTACTTATTGTTCACTTTAATTCCTGTTTAACAACTAAAATTGAAGTAAGCAGAGGCATCAGTGGGTGATAGATAACATTTGGTTTCCGAACGCCCACTTGTGTCCCGTCGGACCCCGAGTACTTGATACCTGTTCCTTGTTTTATCGCGCTATCCACATATGGGGAGTATGGGGCCCCCTTAGCCAGAGCTTGATTCCGTCTTATTTCTTGGGGCCACAAACTAGTTTGAGGTTTTATTTACGATCCTGTACTTATGCCATGCTACTGCTTTATTTAATTTGTGCGAGGAGCACACTGTACTGTTTAGGTAAGCGGATTGATTACGCGGTATCGACAAGCCCAGCCACACTTTCGGGTTCCCAGTCGCTTACAGCCATTGTCGCAAACCTTGAGTCCGTCTCGAAGCTTGCTTACTTCGTTGCGGGATCTACTCAATGGGGTGGCCCCCTGAAATATTTCTGAATCTTGTGATTGCTCTGCCGTGAAGACCTCGTTGGGTTTTGATTTGGTTTTTCCGAGGTTGATCGTGTGTGTGTTGCTATTTGTGCACCCCGGCCGGGTTAAAACTTTCTGAAAGCCGTGTCCGCGGTTATGGACGACTTGGAGCACAGTATCTCGACCATAGACAAGCATAACTAAAGTTTATTGCTATAAATTTGACTTTATAACGACTAGTAATCAGCTTCACTATAATGGAATGGCTAAATAATACTGCCCACAATTGCTTGTTTGGTGTCGCTTGCGACAATGGTATCTGACTAGTAAATATTGCAACTACAACGGAATGGCTAAATAAAAGTACCAACATCTGCTGGTTTTGGGTTATCTCATGATAATTGTATCTGATTAGTAAGTGTCGCAACTATAACGGAATGGTTAACTAAAAGTGCCCACTGTTTATTTTATCAGGATGATTATCTATACCTGACTAGTAATTGCTGCAACGAAAACTGAATAAATAAAACTGCCAACTGTGTGAGTTCCTCGGTTGCCTTCCTCGTTTGGTCTCGAGGGGGAAACACCAGGATGGGTATGTTTGGTGTTAGCTTCAGGTTGGATCCGAATAGGTCATTCTTATCCCTCTCTGATAGCCGCCAGTTGTATCGAGTCTCTATAGGTTGTTTAGTGCATGCTGCCGCTGCCGCTCAGTACACCATACCTATGTAGGCGAGGACCGCCGAATTCTAGCCTTGCCGTGTACTGGCCTCAGTACTGACGCTCCTTCTTTTTCCTTTGCCCTTTGTCGGCACCCCTTTTGTTTAAGCAGGTTTTGAGATCGACGCCGTTAGCAGGGTTACCCTTCTGGCTTGGCCTGGGCAGGGTTATGGACGCCATTGGTTATTCTTCAGGGCTCTTAGCCCCATTTGCATCTTGTCCGTAGCTGGACGCTCTATCGTTTTCAAGGTGATTTGGATCTTTGTATATTATATCTGTATTCTTGACTCTTTGAGTCGCTGTTATATATATCTGTTCTGTGGGTCCCATCAAGGACTGTTGTGTAATGTTATTACTTCGTTTTCCACCCGCACGAAAGTGCCTGGTGGGCACCTTTGAATCGTTTCTATGCGGGTTTTGGCGAATTTTGCTCAAACTTGCATAGGTCCGATTCTGAGGGTGTTACAGAGTGGTATCAGAGCCCAGCAGTTGCGATACCCCACAAGTCCAGCCTGTAGGATAACCTAGCTAACGGCCGAAGTAGAGTGTCAAAACTATTTTTGAAAATCGGTGGGATAGTTCTGATTAGGTCTGATTTTACTCCTTACCCCTTGCTATTCTCCTCGTACCCCTACGTGTTTTGAATCCGCTCTCGTCTCTTTCTTCGAGTCCAGGAATTCTCGTGGTTGGGTTTCCGTCGTACCTTCAGGGTTTCGCTTCCTTCTTCGATAACGTTGTTGCTACATCCGGTCTTCATGCTATCCGAGGAATCCTTCGTCTGTGGCGCCATCCTTTGTTCCTTGTTTGTGCCTTCCGGTGTTTTCCGACGCGACGACATCATCTACGCCAGATCCGATGCAGAGTCTGCATCACTCCTTTGTTCCGAACCTCGCTTGTCGAGATCTTCAGTCTGATTCCGAGAGTTGGTTGCATAATCCGCCTATTCGTCTGTAGAGTAATGGTTTGAGTGCGGGATGGAGTAGCTACCATACCACTACTCTTATCATTCGCTCTTGTACGCCGAATCAGTGGATCCAGCAGTTTTACTCCGTCCACGGAAGTTAGGGGTGGCTTATTTGTTGATACCTCTACCTTCAACCTTTTGTTTCCGGAGAGTTCTCTCGACGGCCACGGACAACAACCCTTGTTAGTGGTGTCGCGAGGATCTACACGATGCGAGAAGATTCAGACCGCCGCCCTTCCTGCCGGTACCATGAGGCGGATCTCGAGGGCGAGATCCATTGTTAGTGGTGTCGAATTGTGGCATCCCGCAAAACCACTACTAGAAAATCGCATTGAATTTGTGCATTGCATCGTCATCATCATGCATTGGTTGCATAAAACTATTTTCGCAAAGTCCGTTTGTTTTCTAAAACGCCCGACTTTATTCAAACGCCAAACCCGGGTCGCCGGAATATTTTTGTTTTGTCTGATATCGATTTGCAAAGTCTTGTTTGAATAAATAAAAATATTTATTATTTTAGTAGGGGCAGTCGAACGGGCCAACCCGACCCGAACGACCACCCCCGTGCAAACAGATCGGCCCGCCTAAAATCCTAAAGTTACCAACTAGTCTACCCACACCCCTTGGCCACATCACCCCACCCAATCCAACGCTGCCACCTCCCCCTCTCTCCCCCTCTAACCAATAGCAACCTGCCACCTACCCCCACTCCCTCACCGGTACACACACCCCATCCCACACAACCACACGCTGGCACGCACACAGCACACACACGCGCGCGCAGCCTCTCCACCTGCCCCAATCCCAGCACCCCACCCTGCCAGCCGGGCCCGCCCCTGCCCCGGTCCCGCTCACCAGCCGGCCACTCCCTCCATCACCCGGTCAACCCCGACCGACCCGGCCCCACCCACTCCCCATCGACCCCCCGCTTGACCCAGTCCACCCCTCCACGCGAACACCACCCTCGCGCGGGTCCCACCCTGTCGGCCCCCACCCACGTCCCTCTCCTTCCCCGCTCCTCCCTCAACCTCCCACGCGCCCGACCCCCACCTCCTCTCTCTCGTCGCTCCCTCCCCCAGGCACCCGACCCCGGCGACCGCACGCTCCCCCGTTCCTCTGTCCGCCGCCGCCGCTCCCAGGCAGCCGCGCGTGCGCCGCCGCTGCTCGCCACCACCTCGCCGGCGCGCCTCTCCCTCCTCCCCGCGTTCCTCCCTGCAGCCGCCGCTCCGCTCGCAGCGCCGCTCACCGCGCTCCGCCACCACCGCACCCCTCGCCCCGTGAGCGCATCGCCCCGTCCCTCTTCCGCCGCTCCGGCCGCCTCCGGCTCCTCCGCCCTGCGAGCCGCGCGCCGCCGGCGAGCCCGCCCTCGGCAGCGGCCCCCTCTTCCCCGACCCCGCCGCTCCACCCGAGCCCTCCTCGCCGTCGCCTCTCCGTCCTGCGCCGCCAGCGTCGACCCCACCTCTGCTCCGGCCGTAGCCGCGCCGCCGCCGGGCCTCTGCACCCTCTCGCCGCCTGCGCCCTCCACCGCGTCCACCGCCGCGGGGCCTCCTCTTCCCCTCGTCGTGGCCTGCTACCGGAAGCCCCGCCTCCCTGGCCATGGTGCGCGGCGCCCGCTCCCTCGGCCCGGTGGTCCCCGGCAGCACGTGGCCTCGACAGCGGCCTCTCTGTCCTTGCTGCTGCACCAAGGGAGCATCGGCTCCATCAGTGACTGGAAGCGCGCGTACACGGACGTGGTGCGTACCTGGAGTAGGAAGTGAGCAGCTCCATCTGCAGACGAATGGAATCGTGTGGCTGTTGATCTGGAGCACCGATGACGCCGTCACAACCCCGAAGACCAAACCAACCCGATGGCTCGACATGATCTCCCCTAGAGGACGCCAAGTTCGCCACGGAACGACAAGCTCGCCAACCCGGATACGCCAAGTGCTTCTTCCCGGACCCGAGGATCAAGCCTCGGCACCCCGAACCCGGAGCCGCGCCAAGATCTCCGATCCCTCGATCCGAAGACCGATCCCCGAAACCCTGAGTGCGCCGACGACCAGATCTCCACGGTGTAACGACTAAACCGACTCGATGACACGGATCCGACAAGACCTTCGTGGCGACAAGAACGACATCGATCAGAGAGAATCCGATGCGCCCCCGACACCGACCCAAGGCCTGCTTCCCGGGTGCCGAGGTCACCGACACCGAACAACCAGATCTACTTCGCGGACACCGTGCGTCAAGATCGACCCCAGATATCCTAGAACGATCCCGCCGAGGCCGTCGAACCCTGGACCCGACTCCGAACCCCGGAACCCCCAAGATCGTCGAGAACCCTAATGTGTGAACCCTTTCCCGAACCCTATTTTATAATATAATACAACTTGTCGCATATTAATTGATCTTGCATGCATACATCCATGTGGTTTGGGGGCCTTAGGCCGATTCACCTAATAATTAAATATGGGGCCATATGCGGGCAAATCTAGCCTTATATTGACCTCATTTAAACTTGTGTAGCGAACCGGTGCCATCTGTTGTCTTGCTAATGCAACACTTAAATTGTGGGGTAGCTAAATAACTTGAACCATGTAATTAATTGTCGGGACCCCCGGTTCCGCTTAATATGACCTAATTGCATCGCACCTTTGCCATGCCATGCATCAGACATGCATCATGCCGATCTTCTGCCGTTGTATTAAATATTACATCCGATGTTTATTCTAGTGTTTTGCTTCTTCGCGGATAAGGCCGTTGAGTTGATGTGAGCTTCGCCCCGATCTTCGGTTGAACCCTTCGACAATGTTTTCAGGCAAGCATCTCCCCCTTTCTACCTATCTTACTTTTATAGTATTTATTCCCTCCTGTTGATCTATTGCTATCTGTGTTGCGATGCTCTAGTTTCCGTACCCGTGATATCCCGTGCAGCCTTATATTGCCTCGGACACATCCTATTACCTGTTGTTTGGTAGATAGTTGGACTTGCGCGCCGTAGTCGCTTGCTCAAGTGTTGTTGCGTGTCGTCAAGTGCCACAGTTGTTGAAGTAATTGCCGCATGTTGATGTTGTTGATGATCATAGTTTTACTTATTGTTCACTTTAATTCCTGTTTAACAACTAAAATTGAAGTAAGCAGAGGCATCGGTGGGTGATAGATAACATTTGGTTTCCGAACGCCCACTTGTGTCCCGTAGGACCCCGAGTACTTGATACCTGTTCCTTGTTTTATCGCGCTATCCACATATGGGGAGTATGGGCCCCCCTTAGCCAGAGCTTGATTCCGTCTTATTTCTTGGGGCCACAAACTAGTTTGAGGTTTTATTTACGATCCTGTACTTATGCCATGCTACTGCTTTATTTAATTTGTGCGAGGAGCACACTGTACTGTTTAGGTAAGCGGATTGATTACGCGGTATCGACAAGCCCAGCCACACTTTCGGGTTCCCAGTCGCTTACAGCCATTGTCGCAAACCTTGAGTCCGTCTCGAAGCTTGCTTACTTCGTTGCGGGATCTACTCAATGGGGTGGCCCCCTGAAATATTTCTGAATCTTGTGATTGCTCTGTCGTGAAGACCTCGTTGGGTTTTGATTTGGTTTTTCCGAGGTTGATCGTGTGTGTGTTGCTATTTGTGCACCCCGGCCGGGTTAAAACTTTCTGAAAGCCGTGTCCGCGGTTATGGACGACTTGGAGCACAATATCTCGACCATAGACAAGCATAACTAAAGTTTATTGCTATAAATTTGACTTTATAACGACTAGTAATCAGCTTCACTATAATGGAATGGCTAAATAATACTGCCCACAATTGCTTGTTTGGTGTCGCTTGCGACAATGGTATCTGACTAGTAAATATTGCAACTACAACGGAATGGCTAAATAAAAGTACCAACATCTGCTGGTTTTGGGTTATCTCATGCTAATTGTATCTGATTAGTAAGTGTCGCAACTATAACGGAATGGTTAACTAAAAGTGCCCACTGTTTATTTTATCAGGATGATTATCTATACCTGACTAGTAATTGCTGCAACGAAAACTGAATAAATAAAACTGCCAACTGTGTGAGTTCCTCGGTTGCCTTCCTCGTTTGGTCTCGAGGGGGAAACACCAGGATGGGTATGTTTGGTGTTAGCTTCAGGTTGGATCCGAATAGGTCATTCTTATCCCTCTCTGATAGCCGCCAGTTGTATCGAGTCTCTATAGGTTGTTTAGTGCATGCTGCCACTGCCGCTCAGTACACCATACCTATGTAGGCGAGGACCGCCGAATTCTAGCCTCGCCGTGTACTGGCCTCAGTACTGACGCTCCTTCTTTTTCCTTTGCCCTTTGTCGGCACCTCTTTTGTTTAAGCAGGTTTTGAGATCGACGCCGTTAGCAGGGTTACCCTTCTGGCTTGGCCTGGGCAGGGTTATGGACGCCATTGGTTATTCTTCAGGGCTCTTAGCCCCATTTGCATCTTGTCCGTAGCTGGACGCTCTATCGTTTTCAAGGTGATTTGGATCTTTGTATATTATATCTGTATTCTTGACTCTTTGAGTCGCTGTTATATATATCTGTTCTGTGGGTCCCATCGAGGACTGTTGTGTAATGTTATTACTTCGTTTTCCACCCGCACGAAAGTGCCTGGTGGGCACCTTTGAATCGTTTCTATGCGGGTTTTGGCGAATTTTGCTCAAACTTGCATAGGTCCGATTCTGAGGGTGTTACAGCTACCACGGGATCCAGCTTGATCTCGGGCTCTTTTGCTGGCTCTTTGTCATCCGGCTGCAGGTGCAATACGTCAAGGGTCCGCTCGTGCCCTGCGGCAGCCCATGCATCTATTTACGTGCGCAAAATGGCTACCCCAAGTTAAAGCTTCACGACGCGGTCAAGCTATGGCAACAGACGTACTTGTACATACGGAACTTGGGATCTGACGACCACCTCAACCTCCCGGCCTTCCAGAACACGGAGTCCACCCGTGCAAACTGGGAGCAGAATATTTTTTGGCTCCAAGATGGAGTCAGATGAGCCGCTGCGCTGGATGAGGGCGCTGGTCACAGCCGGCTTGACTGGCATCGATGTGACGCTCAGTTGGGCCAGCCGGCTGATGACGCCCCTCCAGGAATGAGCACACAAGATGTGCTATTACTCCGGGCGCCTTGACCCGACCTGGATCTCCCGCTGTGGCCCCCTTTGCTAACCTCTACGAGTGGGTGTGGATGATCACGAAGTAGAAGATCAAGGCCAACTAGCACTTCGGTCTTGCTCCCTACACCCGCGAGAACCGCGCTCCCCGAGCGAGTTTGACTTAACCTTGTTTTCTTGATTTCTCTAGTTCTTGTTTTGTCCGGCATCACTGCTTCATCCGGTCCTTACTTTCTTATTTCCTTGCAGACCTTCCCCTACATCATTCGGGAGGAGGGCGAGGAGCCCCTCCAGGTCTTCACCGCTGACCTCTCTGAGCTGTGCCCATGCTGGACCAGGAGCGACGCTCAGACAACAAGGAGGGCTTCTTCCCTAGCCGAAACGACGAGGAGGTGGAGGGCCCACATGGCCCCGCGCCCGAGGAGAGTGACGGCACCACGCCGTTCGAGCTGCAACGGAAGCGTGCTGGAGAAGGGAGCTCGAGCAGTGTTCCCGCTGCCGAGGATCCGGCTGCGAAGCGCAGCCGGGTGGGGGTTCCTCCGTGCCCCATCCGGGCCGGAGGTGGCCGGAGAGCCGCGCCCGTGGTGTAGGGGTAAGCTTGATGATCTCCTTAACTTGTTCTTCTTGCCTTTCTTGCGCTTGTTCTAGTTCTTTCCTTGACCTTGCTCTTCTTTTGTAGCTCGCTTCTCTCCTTTGCCGCGAGCCTGGCTCACAACACGCCTTCCTCACCGCCTCCCGATCCTCCCGTCCAGCCGGATGCTCCCTCAACAGCCGCACCGCCTCCCATAACTGAAACCATGCACCCGCCAGAGCCGGCTGTCGTGCTCCAGCCGACTCCCACCGCGCCTGTACGCGCGGCAAGCCAGCTGGATGCGACCTCTAGCCTGAGTGGGGGCTCTTCAGCCAGTGCGGGAGGCTCGCGAGCCGGCAAGGAGATGGTGGTGGTGGAGTATGTCGAGTCCGATGAGGAGACGACGGTGCAGTGGCTGGCGGCCGCCCGCGACGCCCCGTCTTCCCTATCCGGTCCCTTGGCGCCACTCCCTGTGGAGGCGGGGCCTTTGCTGCAAGCCCTGGAGGGTAACCTTGAGGCCGGGCTCAAGGAATGCCGGCAGCTCCAAGCGACATTGGCCAGCGCAAACCAGGCTGCCTCGGAGCAAATGGCGACGGCACGGGGATCGGGCGGAGTAAGTTTTCCATGTTGCTCCCTATTCTTCTACTTTTTTTTTGTCTGGCTACATTCCCATTTGCATTTTTCTCTTGTCCTACCACAGCCGTCCTCGTATGTGCCCAACGCGACATCGACCAGATGATGCGCTTAAACGCGCGCCTCAGCCGGGACAACTCCGTGCTCCGGCTGCAGAACAAGGAGTGGCACTCCCGGGTGAACCCGCTAGAGGCCACCCTGAAAGAGCGCAACGAGGCCCTCGCCAGCCGGGCCACTCCCTTCAATCTCCTGGATAAGGAGGTCACCTGGCTAAAGGAGCACAATGCCTTCCTTGATGACAAGCTGATGAACATCGGCCACGTCGCCAAGGGTGAGTTCGACTGTCCTTTATTTTTGTTCCATCCGACTACTTTTGTCAGATCGCCTTTTTTGACTTCACCCTCTAATAAAAGTCTTCTACCTGCAAGTAGATGCCCTTGTGTACGACCGGGTGCAGCAGGTCGCACCGGGTGAGAAGGACAGCGTCCGGGACCTGGTGGCGCAGCTCGGGGAGGATGCCGCCAATCTCCGTAAGGCCGGCGCCGGCATCCACGACCTCGTCTTCCCGGGGGAGCTCCTGCTGGAGACCATGGGGGACCTCGCCATCAAGCTGGGCGACGCGCCGAATGCCATCGACCGGCTTCGCGACCTTGCTACTCGCGTCGGCTCCGAGATGGCCTTAGCGCTGCTGCTCAGCTGGTACAAGGACGCACGGCTGGACAAGCTGGTGGACGGCATCCGAGCCGGCACGGACCTTCCCATTGTGCGCCAGGCCAACCTCGGACTCCGTTCTGCCGCCATCACGATCTCCGGCTATGCCGACATTGATGAGGTGCTACCGAGAGCGAGGCGAGCGCGGGGCCGAAAGGCGGGGCGGAGGTGTCCTCCCATTCGGATGGGGCCTTCTCGGCTCACCCCCACGGCAAGGGCCCGACGGCATGAAGAGGAAGAAGAAGACCCCGAGATGTCGGGTGTAATTGTTAATAGTTTTTGGTGTTTAGAACTCCGCTCTTCGTACTTGTGTTTGGAGACTTTGGATCTGCGGGGGCTTCATCCCCCACCGTTTAATTATCTTCTGTCTAGGTATTGCCTTTGTGCGCCCCCTTATTATTGTGTCTTGACTGGCTAACTTATCCGGCTGGTCCGCTCCAGCCGGCGTTATCTTGCATATTGCTTGAGGAATTGTCGCTCGTGGCTTACTCGGCAGCGATCCCTTTCACTTGTGTTTTCTTTTTCCAACCTTGCGCTTCTGACTTGCTCTGGCCGACTTGATCTGGTCGGGCACTATGTTCTTCAACAAATTCTTGCCTCTCGTCTTATCTCTTAGAGTCCTACTTGCTTGGTCGGAACGGGGGAACCTGCACCTCGATCCGGCTATACTACCTGGCCGTATCTTGGGCATTTTTTCTCTATTACTTTCCTTATCTTATTTCTATCTTTCTTTCCTCTTTATCCCTTCCTTTCTTTCCTCTTTCTGTCTTTATATATTTCTCTCTTTCTTTCTTTCTTTCTTTCTTTCTTTTCTTTGACCGGCTAGATCTGCCTAGCGCATCCGACTAATGGTGTTAGCCGGATGGGGGAGGTTGTGCCTCTGCCCAAGGGGTCTTGCCGCCTTGCCTTTTGTTTGGACCTGCCTTTCTCGCTCGGCTGGTACACCCTTCAGCCGGATGCATCATCCTTCTAGTGAGGGCGCGCCAGCACACCCACTAGGTGTAGCCCGCGAGATTCGGAGTGGCTACCGCAGGTAGGTGCTTCGAATCTTCTCTGTCTTTGCTTTCTGGCTCGATGCGGTTTGTGCAAAAGGAAACACATGGAAATGATTTCTTATCAATATATTGTTATGTTACATGTCTTTCTACTATTCGAATAGAGTTTCTCTTTTCTAAAACTAGCTCGTGCTTTTCTGAACACTTAGTTACTTTCTCGTGTGCAATGTTGTTTACGCTGCACCTTGCCGGATAGCCGGGTTGCGGTCTGGAGCCGGAACCGAAGGGATCTGACAATACATTTCTGCATGGTACTAGAGGCTTAGTAGCTGGAAAATACCGACTAGGCACATGGCCGGACTGTTCGATCTGTCGCATCTTTCACCGTTTTCGTGTGGGATGCCTCGGGCTTTTGCTCTTGCTAACCGGACAGCCGAGTTGTGGTCTATAGCTGAGACAAAGAGTGGGCCTTAGGCATCGTCACACACTATCAGTCGGTTTATAGAATTAGCAGGGCGGGCCAACCGCCGAGCCCCTGCGGTTGGGGGTCGACGGAAGCCGGAAAAAATGCTGCAGGGTTTTAATCGGAAAGGAACAACAAAAAAATTTCTGGCAAGGAGCCCCTGAGCATCAGCCGGGGTTCCACATATTTCATTCATTCAGGGTTCCGGATACATACAATGATTTGCAACTAAGTGTAAAACGGTCGGAGCAGGTCTGCGTTCCACGTCTGCTCCGTCTCCTCGTCCGACTTATCCATCTTGTTCTTACGTGGCTGCTGCATGTCGATGAGGTAGTAGGAGTTGTTGTGCAGCGCCTTGCTGATGATGAAGGGGCCCTCCCATGGAGGGGACAACTTGTGCATGCCCTTCGTTTGTTGTATCAGCCGGAGCACCGGGTCACCTTCGTGGAACGCGACGGGCTAGATGTGGTTCGAGTGATACCGGCGCAACCCTTGCTGGTAGATGTCCGATCTGGACAAGGCCAGCTCGCGGGCCTCTACGAGGAGGTCAACGCTGTCCTCCATCGCCTCCTGGTTTTCCTTCTCCATGTATAGGAGCTTGCGGGGTGAGTCGAACTCGATGTCCGCCGCGAGGACTGCCTCCGAGCCGTAGGTGAGGAAGAACGGGGTGAATCCAGTTGATCGATTCGAAGTGGTGCGGAGGCTCCATAGAATGGATGGGAGCTCCTCGATCCAGCAGCTGGGTGACCGCTCAAGCGGCTCGATCAGCCGGGGCTTGATTCCGGCTAACACCAGGACGTTTGCTCTTTCCACCTGCCCGTTCGACTACGTGTGCACGACGGACGCGACGTCCAGTCAGATCCCCTTGTTGTTGCAGAACTAGGCGAAGTTCGTGTCGTTATCGGTAATGATGCTATGGGGGTACCCGAACCGGATGACGATGTCGCGGAAAAAGGTGACGACCGTGGCACCATCCAGCTTCCAGATCGGCTTCGCCTCGATCCACTTGGTGAACTTGTCCACCACCACCAGTAGGTGGGTCATGCCGGGTCAGGCTCGCTTCAAGGGGCCGACCATGTCTATCCCCCAAACAGCAAATGGCCATGTGATCGGTATGGTCTTGAGCGCTAAAGTCGGCATATGCCTTAGCCGGCAGAATTGCTGGCATCCGTTGCACGCGCGAACCAGTTGGTCTGCGTCCTCCAAGGCGGTAAGCCAGTAGAACCCATGGCGCATTTCCTTCGACACCAAGGTGTGAGAAGGGGCATGGTGACCGCACTCCTCCTGGTGTATTTCCTTCAACAGCCGGTAGCCGGTAGAAGACTCTTTGGAATTTTGGAAACACTTGCACCTAGATCACAAAGTGCAACTATTTCATTAGTCCCAGTTTTAATCTTAATAGTAGGCTCAAATATATCATCAAGCTTAACAGAAAATTTTTCAGCAAATTTCCTTATATTCTTCCTCAAGATCACGTACCTTTATTGCTACCTGATTAATGAAGTGTTGATGCATGACTTCCTCATTTCCTTCAATTACTAGAATCTTCATATTGATCCTTTTTACAAGATCTTCAACTATGTAATTTGGTGAAGGAGAATTTCTATAGTCAAGTTCTTCAAGCTCTTCCCTTTGGATTCTTATCATCTTGAGGTATTCTACTAGATTAGGCTCGGCTTTACCTGCAAATTTTGTTAGAATGAGAGTTTGACTCTCGATTTTATTACCTAGCTGTGCCTCAACAATCCTTGCTCTTTTTTGGAGGGCCTGAAAATCATTCCTCAAACTAACAGCTTGGTTAGATAATTTACCAAGCATAGCATCATGGTTCTTCGTTATTTTAACTAGGATATTATTTGGCTCATTTTGTGAATCCATAAAATATTTAAGAGTTTCTTGGAGACTACCGTTACTTGATGCCATATTATTATTAGAGTTACCTGTAGGACTAGAATAGTGTTTCTGAAAATTTGGATTATAATTATTCTTCCAAGCAGGGTTATAATCATTACGAGCTATTAATTCTATTTCTTAAATAGTTGGTTTGGGAGTATCTCTTACCTAGGTTTCCTTACCTTTGAAGGCTAATATGAGCGCATCCAATTTAGCATTGAGTTCTTCATTTTCTTCAGGTGTGACGAAGTTTACCTTCTTCATGTTTGATCTTTCCACATGCCATTGGGCATGGTTGTCTTGCATATTGTCTAGCAGCTTCTTTGCTTTGGTAATTTGTTTACCCATAATTGTTCCTCCAGCTGCAGTATCAAGCATATACTTAAACACAGGGTTAAGAGCATTATAAAATAAATGGAGAATTAACCAATCTTCCATCCCATGACTAGGACAGTTTCCCATGCATTCTTTCATTCTCTCCCATGCAAGCGCTAGTGGCTCACACTCTTCCTGTCTAAAACCAGTAATATTAGATCTTAGTTGCATAGCCTTTGCAAGTGGAAATAATTTAGTCATAAATAAAGAAGTACATTCCAGCCATGATGTAATAGTATTTCTAGGCAAAGATAGCAATCATTCTTTTTCTCTTCCTCTAAGAGAGAAAGGAAATAAGCGCAACTTGATTGCGTCAGGGTCAACATATTTAATGTGCATCATATAACATATTTCGGTAAAAGTATTTAAGTTCATACCTACATCTTCAACAACAGAGCCTCCATATTGATTATGTTGAACCAAACTTAAATAGTGGGGCTTAATTTCATAATCTTCAGCAGTAATTGCTGGCTGAGTAATAGGAGTATCCAAATAATCATTGTTGGGAGTTGAAAACTCCCCAAGCTTCTTTTCAGCCATATTCCTATGTTTTTGTAATTTATTAAACAAATACTAATGATGGTAAAAACAAGAATTAAAATACTAACGAATGTTTTGTTTTTTCAAATAAAGACTGAAAGCAAACTAACAAAATTAAAAATAGCAAGGTTCCTACTAACATCACCAGGGTATCTATTGCTTCCGCATCAACGATGCCAGAAAAAGGGTTGATACCTTCGGTCCAAATCACAGATGTAGTATAGTTCTTTTTCCCTAGTATACCTAGGTTTATCAAATCCTCAGGAAGTAGAAAGCAAAGTGAAGTTACTTAAATGGACCTTCGGGAGTTTTAGAATTCATTTTGTGTTTTCACCGGACCAAGAGTTTGCGATCTTTTTGTTGTCGTTGATGATGGAGAGAGAGGGCCTAGGGCTTTCGGTTTCACCAGTAGCTTTGCAAATCATCTAATGGGAATAAAAGATAATAATAAAGTATGCATGTAATTGGTAGAGCAACATAATTATATGTGGGCGGTGCATCCATAATTGCTATTGCCTCCACAACCACTTATAGCAATAACCTACTAGTCTCATCCATAGAAGAAAGATAACTAGTGATAGGCATAGTGATATCACCGTTAATTCCAAGTAAATCCCTCATATACAGCCGTACTACCCCTTCTGTCACTGGGGTTCGCAACCTGCAGATAAGTCATCACTCACACTCCCTATCCCTGGATCAATCCTTGGGGTCTTGGGTACCTGACAAGTCCTTAGATTTAGGAAAAGAGGGTACAATAATCATCATGTCATAAAAACTAATACATGACTCCATCTATGATAAATAACATGCACAAAAAGCTACATGGCTAGGCCGAAGCCCTTAGCACAAGGATAATTACTCACACATAGAGATGAAATCAACAATCATAAACATTGTAATAGACATCATAAATTGATAGAAAAAAGGCTTACACTGTCGCCAATTAGAGAAGAGATCTACTATTACAAGTGGTGGAATATGGATATGGTGGTGGATAAGGGTTTGGAGATTAGACCTAGATACCTCAAGACATCAACCTTGTCACATGTTTCAAATGTGGAGACAAAAGGACACTATGCCAACAACTGTCCAAAGAAGTTTTATCAAGACCTCAAGTAAGCCAAGATGCAATCTAGTTAGAAATCTTTTAAGGGTGGTACTACCCTAGTTCTCTTGAAGCCAACTTGTAACCCCTAGCCTTCCCAAATATCGGGACGAGATTTCTTTTAAGGGTGGTAGCCTGTCACATCCCAAAATTTTCCAAATTTTGAAATGTGAAAAATAAATAAACAAAAAAAAAAATTGTTGAAATTTATGGTGAAAATAAAATTTTTTGCTTCTAAGTGGAAACATCAAAACCCTTCTTGAACAAAATTTGAATGAAAAGGGAATCCAACAAAATTTCAATCAAGTGAAAGACATTCATCAATAGATGTATCTTGAAAATTTAAACATTTGGAAAAGTTAAACCAAAATCCCAAATCTTAATGAAAGAAATCACTTACAAAGATCAAATGCATTTTATGCAAGGAAAGAATCTTGAATCTAAACACTTGGGAAAAATAAACCAAAACCCTAAACCCTAGTGAAAGAAATCATTTCCAAGATCTCTATAAAACTATAGATTTGATCCATATATCTAAAAATTTCAACAAACATTTATAAGTGATAAAAAATGATAAACAAAAATATTATAAAACCATAGAACTTGGTTTCATTTAATTTGGAGCCATGGATAAAATCTTATGAATTTAATTTGGAGCCATGGATAAAAACATATTTCCAAGGCTAATAAAGAGTCTAACTAAAATCAAATGCCAAATTGTGAGCAAATTAATCCTCAAGGGATTTAAAAAGATAAACAAATATTAAATAGAATTATACAAATTGGATTCACCAATTTTGGATCTATAAGTAAAAATATATGGATTTTATAAGACAAAGAAAGATAGAAATAAATAAATAAGGAATATTTAAAAGCAAAATTAAATCTTGGCCAAACAAATGGAATGAAAAGTTATTGAATAATAAAAAGGAGAAAAATATTATTTAAATAAAATCATATGGATTAAACCATATTAAATTATATTTAAATAAAGACAAATTTCCTAAAATAAATAATAAATCCCAAGAAAATTATTTAGAAGACAATTTGAAACTTGAATTAAATCCATAAGCAAATGGAATAAATATAATCCAAATAAAATAAGGGAATAAAGATTATTTGAATAAAAATTAATATGGATGTGAACCATACTTTATTTGAATAAAGATAAAATCCCTAATATAAAGGATTAATTAAATCATGAGAAAATAATAATTGAAATTGCCAAAGTGGATTAAAAGTTATCTAATTTACTTAAAAAGAATAATTAAATAAGATTATATGGTTTGGAACCATATTCAATTTTTATTTAAAATAAATTGAAATGCCCAATTTAAATAAATATTAAATCATATTAAAATATATGAAAATAATTCAAAGTGAATTATTTAAACACACTAATGAATAAGTAAAGCCTACTGAAAAGTGTTGAGAAACATTTGAATTTAAACAGATGATTAAACTTTTTGAATAAAGTAATATGGATTGGAAACATATTTAAATCTTATTTAAAATAAAGACAATTGTCTATTTTAAATAAATATTTAACCATAAGAGAATAAAAGAAATTATTCTAAAATGGACTTTAAAATACATTAATAAACAGTATGAAAACTTACTGAAATTATGGAAAAGGTTCTAAAAGAATTTTGAATTCAAATGAGAGTTTGAATTGCAAACAGAAAATATAAAAGGAAAAGAAACAGAAACAGAAAGAAAAAAATGAAAAAGACCAGCCCAACTAAACCTACCCTAGACCCCAGCCCAATCTGGCCCATTACCAGCCCACCCGGCTCCCCTCTCTCTTTCTGCTTGTTTTATTTTCTCACCGCGCATCGCACCCGTCTGGCCACTGATGCATCGACCCCACCGGCGCCACCTCATCATCGTCAACCCCGCGCTAACCTCGCCCCATTCCCCTCTGTCTGTTTCCTCCCGTTGAATGCCTGCGTAAATTCGCGTTACTGCAGCGATTAAACCGCCCCTGCTACCATGCATGTTAAGTCACCTCTCTCTCCTCCTCACTTCCCCTCACTCGCCACTCCCTCTCTGCCAGCCCGCTCCGCCACTTCCCCCGATGAGGTCCAACACAAATTCCGGCCATCCCTCACCTCCCCTTGCCTCCTGGTTTCCACGAGAACACCCCCCAGCATCTCGCGCATCTGCCAACACCTCTCGCTCGCTCGTGCGCACCCCATAGGCTCGAAAACGACCTCGCCCGAGCGCCACCATTGTCTGCGTCAACTCCGGTGACCTCTCCCCATAAGCACTGACCGCCCCTCCTCTCTGGTTGACACTCGCATGCTCTCCTCTCTCTCGCGCGTATAACACACTCATTGTTTTTCCCTCTAGCCTCACATTCGTCAATGATAGAGCGTGTCCGTCGTCATTAGCATCTCCGACGAGCGATTCAAGCCAACCTCGTGCGCCCCTTGGTCTATGGCGACCACCTCGAGCATTAGCACTCCACGACGAACCCGGTGAGACCCTTTACCCTCTCCCTTGCTTACTGTTTTGCCGGAACCACTCTCGCCTGAGCGCCGCCGCCGCGCATCAGTTAATGGTTAGTGTAGCGTGAGCCGTTAGATCTAGATCTCATGGCTGCGATAGAATCACTTAAAACGAAAGGGTATGCTAGATATGTACTGTTCGATCCCACTTAAATCCAACGGTTTGTACTGATCGATCCAGCCGAACCCGTATGAGCCAATAGAATCATTCCACGTGGCCCAGACTCTGTTTTAAAAACAGAAAAGGTTCTTTTAGTAATTTGATTTTGTAAAATTCATAACTTATGTTTTACACATCCAAAAATTACAAATTTTATATCAATGGATTCACAAAAATATGAACTTTGCAACCATGCCCTTAGTTTAGTGTTTTGCTTCTAAAAAAGTAGGTGTTTTTGTAGAAACATTTCTAGGCCTATTTTGTGTATAAAATTTATTCTAAAAATGATTTTTGGGTAAAATCTTTTTTAAATGATTTGTTTTGAACCTACTGACCAGAAACACAAAATTTTGGGTTTAGAAATATACTTTGTTAACACTATAATAATATTACTTTGATTAAAAGCATTTCTAGTAAAACAAAATGTTGCTATGATTTAAAAATGATTTTTGAGTGAAACCTTTTACAAATGGATTAGTTTTAAACACTTTGACCATAAACACTAACATTTGTGTTTGAAAATATATTTGTCTAACACTATAAATTATTCCTTTGAATAAAATCATTTCTAGCAAAACAAAAATGATTTAAATGGCCCATTTTCACTAACTTGTTTTTAAATGGGTTTGCCACTTTTATAAATGACCAATAGGTGTTTTAAAATGTTTATAGCCTTAGTATATACCACTTTTCCAATAAAACAATCTTTTGCATGCTTGCATACATTATTTTGTTTTCATTATTTTATGTGGTGAATTGTTTGAATGCTAGTTTGAATATGTGCTTGCTTGATTGAATTGTAGTGAACTTTGAGAGTGTGACTATTGCAAGATCCAGGAGTGAATTTAGTTTCTCTACCAAAAAGCAAGTGGTTCTTCATACATTTTGTCCTAATATTTTCACTATGCATTAGTGATATTTTGAGTAGGACTTCCATAGAATTTTTACTAAGTATGCTATGCCTTAGGAAATCCTAGTAGATTATGCCTTAGTATAATTATCCCTAAGTTAAGATTCTTGCTACTAGTATGCTTAGCCTAGCTAGTAGAAAAGAAGGGTGGAGTATATTCATGCTATGAAATATTTCTAAGTCTATGATTTGTGTTTTGTTTAATAAAACAACTATGTGAATGAATCACCTGGGTGGAATGGTGTGAATGGATTTATGTTGAATGGTTACACAAGGCTAGTAAACTGGTGAAAACTTGTGTATCACACTTGTGGAAAGCCACCTAGGAACAAAGAGATTTGAGATGTCAAATGTTGAGAAGCTTATAGTGCAACCACATGGTATATGGGCTCTGCCAGGATCATATAGGTTGCAATAACTTAGCCAGATGGACAGAAGGTGGTAAGGGGTGATAGGATGGAACGCGTCCATTTGGTCTAAGGGAAGGCTTCTAAAAGATCTTGTCTCGATGCATGTCAAGTCTTGTGGGGAAAGTGCACCACCTCTCGAGAGAGTAAAATCTAATTACTTAGTCGTGTCCCCGAAAATGGACAATTTGAGCATCAAGACATGGAAGCTATCACGGATCTCCTCATCCCAATTTCTAAGTTAAAAACTTGTGGTTGAACAAGGGTTAAAGGATCACCAATTTTGTTGGTAGATTCCTTGGGTGATTTTGATAAACAAAAACTTAGTGTTTTCAACTTATAAGGAAAACCTTATTTTGAGCAAAGCAAGCCTAAGATCCACGTAGCCAAATGCATATAGATGATATATACCACTATTCTACCATAGTATCACTTCCCAATACAATTCAAATGTATTATCCCTTGTGGCTATAACTTATTATGTTGTAGGTTTGTTTGATGTTAGTGAAGTGTGTTGAATAGGATTACAAGTCTACCACCAACATGATTGCCTGTGGCACTTTGAAGATCAAGGACTCCATGCTATATAGATATTTTTGCTGCATTGTAATGAGATAGCCAAATGAGCTATGTAAGATGTAATGTATTATTTTATTCCTAGTTATAAGTTGTAATATGACCTTTGTTTCTTGATATTACATCTTAAACTGTGGATGCTAGGTATTGATCTAGGGACTAGCATTGTAAACACATGGATCTCTACCTTATCAGGTTGGGACTCTTATAGATGGTATCAAAGCACTGTGTTGCCTGTAGGGATTGTAACCCTAGGATTGGACAAAACCCCTTAGAAAAATAGGAGTTGTATTTGTTCAAAATTATTTACAAACAATCTTGTAAACTCTTTCCTCAACATTTTGTTTTGATTCTACATTTTTTATTTTCAACGTGATGGACAAAGACTTCAACATGAGCAAAGACTTCAACATCACCAATGACTTCAACTTTAGTTTCACCAAGGGCTTCAACATGGACATCACTAAGGACTTCAAGTGAAATAAGAAATGTTACTCAAGACATGGAAGACTAAGGAAACACAACTTAGAAGGAACCATCATCACCTTTGAAACTTTGTGACCAAGATATAAATTTTTTTCCAAGGATACCAAGATCTTGTTCATGAAGAAACAACTAAGAAGAAAGAAATGATCTCAAGTGAATCCTATAGTTGGACCACCATACTAGTGTTTAATTAGATCAATCACACCAACTTATGAGGTGTAACAAAAATATTTTATTGCCTTAAAATATGATTGAATCTTGTTGTTTGAGTGGAATGTTTGATTGTGATTACTTGTGTGAATTGTTATGTGTGAGTAGAATTCTTCCCTAGAAATCTTTTGCCTACTCTAATTCCAATCCAACCCAAACAGATGACTTCTCCAAGAGAATCCAACATCAAGGATGATGACAACAACAACCAAGAGATGCAGATGAGAGAACAACAGCTAGCAACCCAAGCCCAATTGAATCAAGTGACAACTCAATTTTTAGCCAACAACAATGAGTTAGACCCAACCATTCAAAAGTTCTTGGAAACCGAATCCCAATTGTAGCAAAGGATGACCAATCAAATGATCAACATGAGAAGCAACATTTCTCGTGACAACAATGACTCCAAAGTCTATATTATAGAAGGAACTCAAGCTTGCAATATTTGTGGAGACATAGAGCACATTTATAAAGAGCATATGAACCAATGACCTAATTGCGAAGAGAAACATCCAACTAAAAAATGCCCCACATCTCAAGTTTCTTGTTTTCTATGTGAAGGAAATGATCATGTCCCTATCCAATGCCCCATATATCCCATAGTTCAACAAATGAAACAAGATGGAATGCATCAAATGTTTGGAAACCTCCATAAAGGAACAACTTCTACCAAGAAGGATAAAACAAAGTCAGAACCGTGCCTCATAAGGCCACACCTAAAGTGACCACAAAGTGTTGTTACTCATGTGGAGAGGAAGGTCACATCTCTAGTGACTGCCCCAAGAAGCGAGAAAGGTTTCCCACATTTGTGGTGAAATATGAAGAACATGAACTACAAGAATTCCTAGCTTTGGAGAGACCCAAAAAGAAGAAATGCCCCAACCCTAGCAAGAAAGACAATAGCCAAGTGCAATGTTTCAATTGCAAAGAGATGGGACACTATGCCAATAAATGTCCAAAAAAGAAGAAGAACCCAGGAAACAAACAAGGGGTAATGATACCAAAGATAAAGAAGGATACTAGCAAAGTGATATGCAACAAATGCAAAGATCTAGGCCATCATGCATCAAATTGTTCAAAGAATATACCTCAAGACATCAACCTTGTCACATGTTTCAAATGTGGAGACAAAGGACACTATGCCAACAACTATCTAGAGAAGTTTTATCAGGACCTCAAGTAATCCAAGATGCAATCTAGTTAGAAATCTTTTAAGGGTGGTAGTACCCTAGTTCTCTTGAAGCCAACTTGTAACTCCTACCCTTTCCAAATCTCAGGACGAGATTTCTTTTAAGGGTGGTAGCCTGTCACATCCCAAAATTTTCCAAATTATGAAATGTGAAAAATAAATAAACAAAAAATTTAATTTTTGAAATTTAGGGTGAAAAGAATTTTTTTTGCTTCTAAATGGAAACATCAAAACCCTCCTTGAACAAAATTTGAATGAAAAGGGAATCCAACAAAATTTCAATCAAGTGAAAGGCATTCATCAATAAATGTATCTTGAAAATTTAAAAACTTGGAAAAGTTAAACCAAAATCCCAAATCTTAATGAAAGATATCACTTCCAAAGATTAAATGCATTTTATGCAAGGAAAGAATTTTGAATCTAAACACTTGGGAAAAATAAACCAAAACCCTAGTTAAAGAAATCATTTCCAAGATCTCTATAAAACTATAGATTTGATCCATATATAAAAATTTGTCAACAAACATTTATAAGTGATCAAAAATTGTAAACAAAAATATTATAAAACCATAGAAATTGGTTTCATTTAATTTGGAGCCATGGATAAAAATTTATGAATTTAATAAGATAAAAGGGAATAATTTCCAAGGCTAATAAATCTTCTAACTAAAATCAAATGCCAAATTGTGAGCAAATTAATCCTAAAGGGATTTAAAAAGATAAACAAATATTAAATGGAATTATACAAATTGGAATCACCAATTTTGGATCTATAAATAAAAAGATATGGATTTTATAAGACAAAGAAAGAAATAAATAAATAAGGAATATTTAAAACACAAATTAAATCTTGGCCAAACAAATGGAATGAAAAGTTATTGAATAATAAAAAGGAGTAAAATATTATTTAAATAAAATCATATGCATTAAACCATATTCAATTTATTTAAATAAAGACAAATTGCCTAAACTAAATAATAAATCCAAAGAAAATTATTTAGAAGACAATTTGAAACTTGAATTAAATCCATAAGCAAATGGAATAAAGATAATCCAAATAAAATAAGGGAATAAAGATTATTTGTATAAAAATTAATATGGACTTGAACCATACTTGATTTGAAGAAAGATAAAATCCCTAATATAAAGGATTAATTTAATCATGAGAAAATAATAATTGAAATTGCCAAAGTGGATTAAAAGTTATCTAATTGACTTAAAAAGAAAAAAATAATAATTAAATAAGATTATATGGTTTGGAACCATTTTCAAATTTTATTTAAAATAAAGTCAAATGCCCAATTTAAATAAATATTAAATCTTATTAAAATATATGAAAATAATTCAAAGTGAATTATTTAAACACACTAATGAATATATAAAACCTACTTAAAAGGGTTGAGAAATATTTGAATTTAAACAGATGATTAAATCATTTGAATAAAGTAATATGGATTGGAAACATATTTAAATCTTATTTAAAATAAAGACAATTTTCTATTCTAAATAAATATTTAACCATAAGAGAATAAAAGAAATTATTCTAAAATGGACTTTAAAATACATTAATAAACAGTATGAAAACTTACTGGAATTATGGAAAAGGTTTGAAAAAGAAATCTGAATTCAAATGAGAGTTTGAATTGCAAACAGAAAATAGAAAAGGAAAAGAAAAAGAAACATAAAGAAAAAAATAAAAAAACAGCCCAACTAAACCTACCCCAGACCCCAGCCCAATCTAGCCCATTACCAGCCCACCCGGATCCCCTCTCTCTCTGCTTGTTTTCTTTTCTCACCACGCATCGCACCCGTACAACCACTGACACATCGACCCCACCGGCGCCACCTCATCATTGTCAACCCCGCGCTAACCTCGCCCCATTCCCCTCTGTCTGTTTCCTGCCATTGAAGGCCTGCGTAAATTCATGTTACTGCAGCGATTGAACCGCCCCTGCGACCATGCACGTTAAGTCGCCTCGTTCTCCTCCTCGCTTCCCCTCACTAGCCACTCCCTCTCTACCTGTAGGTTGCGCGAATTCCTCCCTGCTCCGCCACTGCCTTCGACGAGGTCCAACACAAATTCCGGCCAGCCCTCACCTCCCCTTGCCTCCTGGTTTCCACGAGAACACCCTACAGCATCTCGCGCATCTACCAGCACCTCTCGCTCGCGTGCGCTCCATAGGATCGACAACGACCTCGCCTGAGCGCCACTGATGTCTACGTCAACTACAGCGACCTCTCCCCATAAGCACTAACCACCCCCTCCTCTCTGGTTGACACTCGCATGCTCTCCTCTCTCTCGCGCGTCTAACGCACTCATTGTTTGTAAGACACCACCTTTATAAAGGTTAAGGTCCCTGTGATTGCAATGCTAGTCCCTGGATAAAATGCTAGCATCCACAGTTTAAGATGAAGTACACAGAAACAAAGGTCATTATTACATCGTCATTCCAGAGATAACATAATATTTTATAACTCCATAGCCATAGGATAGTACAAGAGTTTAACTTAACAACACATAATAAAAGTCTTCATATTCATGTGCCACAGGCAAGCATGTTGAGTGTAGACTCATAACCCTAATCCTCATCAGAGTAACCTGCAACATCACAAGTTACAGCCATAGTGGGTCAATACATTGGAATAGTATTGACAAGTGATACCTTAGTAGAATAATAGTATCTAGCTTCTACATGAATTTGGATAAGTGTAGCTTAGGCTTTCTTTGCTCAAAATAGGTTTTGCCTATCAGTTGAAAAACACTAAGTTTTTTTTTGGCAAAAACTCCCAAGGAATCACTAATAGACATTGGTGAACCTTTACCCTTGTTCAACCACAAGTTTTTAACTTAGAAATTGGGATGAGGCTTTCCTCCTCGCATCGCCGCTGTCCCGACAAGCTCCGGCGACCGATTGCGGTAAGCTTAGTGCACGCCTCGCTCCCTGGTTCATGCAAGCCTAGTGCGAGGAGGAAAGCCTCATCCCAATTTCTAAGTTAAAAACTTGTGGTTGAACAAGGGTAAAGGTTCACCAATGTCTATTGGTGGTTCCTTGGGAGTTTTTTCCAAACAAAAAATTACTGTTTTTCAACTGATAGGTAAAACCTATTTTGAGCAAAGCAAGCCTAAGCTACACTTATCCAAATTCATGTAGAAGCTAGATACTATTATTCTACTAAGGTATCACTTGCCAATACTATTCCAATGTATTAACCCACTGTGGCTGTAACTTGTGATGTTGTAGGTTACTCTGATGAGGATTAGGGTTATGAGTCTACACTGAACATGCTTGCCCGTGGCACATGAAGATGAAGACTTTTATTATGTTTTGTTAAGTTAAACTCTTGTACTAGCCTATGGCTATGGAGTTGTAAAAGACTATGTTATCTCTGGAATGACGATGTAATAATGACCTTTGTTTCTGTGTACTTCGTCTTAAATTGTGGATGCTAGCATTTGATCCAGAGACTAGCATTGCAATCATAGGGACCTTTACCCTTATAAAGGTGGGGTCTTACATTGTTTTGCCTCCCCGTGCCCTGTAGCCTCACCTTCATCGATGACAAAGTGCGCCCATCGTCAGTAGCATCTCCGACGAGCGATTCAGGCCAACCTCGTGCGCCCCTTGGTCTACGGCGACCACCTCGAGCATCAACACTCCACGGTGAACCCGGTGAGACCCTTTCCCCTCTCCTTTGCTTCCTGTTTCGTCGGAACCACCGTCGGCTGAGCGCCGCCGCCGCGCGTCAGATGCCAGCGCCGCCAGTTCATGGTTAGTGCAAAGTGAGCCATTAGATCTTGATCTCATGGCTGTGATAGAATCACTTAAAACAAAATGGTATGCTAGATCTGTACCGTACGATCGCACTTAAATCCAACGGTATGTACTGATCGATCCAGCCAAATGGGTATGAGCCAATAGAATCATTCCACGTGGCCCAGACTTTGTTTTAAAAATAGAAAAGGTTCTATTAGTGATTTGATTTTGTAAAATTCATAACTTTTGTTTTACACGTCCAAAAATTACAAATTTTATATCAATGGATTCAAAAAAATGTGAACTTTGCAACCATGCCCTTAGTTTAGTGTTTTGCTTCCGAAAAAGTAGGTGTTTTTGCAGAAAAATTTCTAGGCTATTTTTGTATAAAATTTATTCTAAAAATTATTTTTGAGTAAAATCATTTAAAAATGATTTTTTTAACCTACTAACCAGAAAAAAACTTTTGGGTTTAGAAATATATTTTGTTAACACTAGAAAAATATTACTTTAATTAAAACCATTTCTAGTAAAACAAAATGTTGCTATGATTTAAAAATGTTTTTTGAGTGAAACCTTTTGCAAATGTATTAGTTTTAAAAACTTTGACCATAAACACTAACATTTGTGTTTAAAAATATATTTGTCTAACACTAGAAATAATTCCTTTGAATAAATCATTTCTAGCAAAACAAAAATGATTTAAATGGCCCATTTTCACTAACTTGTTTTTAAATGGTTTTGCCACTTTTATAAATGACCAATAGGTGTTTTAAAATTTTTATAGCCTTAGTAGAAACCACTTTTACAATAAAACAATATTTTGCATGCTTGCATGCATTGTTTTGTTTTCATTATTTTATGTGGTGAATTGTTTGAATGCTAGTTTGAATATGTGCTTGCTTGATTGAATTGTAGTGAACTTTAAAGAGTGTGACTATTGCAACATCAAGGAGTGAATCTAGTTTCTATACCAAAAAGGCAAGTGGTGCATCATACATTTTGTCGTAATATTTTCACTATGCAATTGTGATAATTTGAGTAGGACTTGCATGGAATTTTTACTAAGTATGCTATGCCTTAGGAAATCCTAGTAGATGATGCCTTAGTAGAATTCTCCCTAAGTTAAGATTCTTGCTACTAGTATGCTTAGCCTAGATAGTAGAAAATAAGGGTGGATTATATTCATGCTATGAAATATTTCTAAGTCTATGACTTGTGTTTTGTTTAATAAAACAACTATGTGAATGAATCACCTAGGTGGAATGGTGTGAATGGATTTATGTTGAGTGGTTACACAAGGACAGTAAACTGGTGAAAACTTGTGTATCACACTTGTGGAAAGCCACCCAGGAACAGAGAGATTTGTGATGTCAAATGTTGAGAAGCTTCTAGTGCAACCACATGGTATATGGGCTCAGCCAGGATCATATAGGATGCAATAACTTAGCCAGATGGACAGAAGGTGGTAGGGGGTGATAGGATGGAACGCGTCCATTTGGTCCAAGGGAAGGAGTCTGAAAGATATTATCTCGATGCATGTTGAGTCTTGTGGGGAAAGTGCACCACCTCTCGAGAGAGGAAAATCTAAGTACTTAGCCGTGTCCCCGATAATGGACAATTTGAGAATCAAGACATGGAAGCTATCCAGGATCTCCTCATCCCAATTTCTAAGTTAAAAACTTGTGGTTGAACAAGGGTTAAAGGATCACCAATTTAATTGGTAGATGCCTTGGGTGATTTTGACAAACAAAAACTTAGTGTTTTCAACTTATAAGGAAAACCTTATTTTGAGCAAAGCAAGCCTAAGATCCAGTTAGCCAAATGCATATAGATGATAGATACCACTATTCTACCATAGGATGTAACTTATTATGTTGCAGGTTTGTTTGATGTTAGTGAAGTGTGTTGAATAGGATTACAAGTCTACAACCAACATGATTGCCTGTGGCACTTTGAAGATGAAGGACTCCATGCTATATAGATATTTCTGCTGGATTGTAATGAGATAGCCAAATGAGTTATGTAAGATGTAATGTATTATTTTTTTCCTGGTTATAAGTTGTAATATGACCTTTGTTTATTGATATTACATCTTAAACTGTGGATGCTAGCTATTGATCCAGGGACTAGCATCGTAAACACAGGGATCTCTACCTTATCAGGTTGGGACTCTTACAGTTGAAAATGTTACCCGTGACAGCACGGTTCTGCTAATTCCAACGTATATATTCAAGCATATACAACTTCGATGGCACAATGGTTCAAGTCTATTAGGGGCAAGAAAATAAAGTGTGTCATCAAGTTCGTGAGATCTTTACTAATTTGTTTTCACATAACAAAATACTTTTTAATTTGAAAGATAGATGAAGCTTGAGAATTTGCATGGAATAGCAATTGCTAATAGGTAGATATGGTGGACACAAATGGCAAGCTTTTGGTTCAAAGGGATTGGAAACATGAGAAGTATGCCTTCTGAAAACAGGTTTTTGGCTAGCAAGGTTGGGTAGTAAGCATGAGAGTTGAAAGAAACAAGCAAACATACAAGTAATAAAGCCAAACATGCAATCTTCCTTGAAGACACAAAAGATCTTAAATAAATAATACTAAGCTTGTGAGCTAATAAGAAAGAAAACAAATGATACAAAATACCTGTAAGCTTTTTCTCTTTCAAAGTAATGCTACTGACTAAAATAAGAAGTGCAAAAAGTAAAAGATGAAACTTCTCATTAATATTCCAATAAAAGCACTCAGACCAAGGGATACATAGATAAAACTAAAGGAGAGATACTTCCACATGGAAACCAACCTATAAGATAACCTCTCTACCACATATATGAATCCACTAAAAAGGTAAAAGATAAAAGATAATGGTGGTGATACCGCGGCACTTCCCCAAGCTTGGAACAAGCCAAGGGGATGCCAAACCTGATGACGAATTACTCCTTTCGTGGTGGTGTTCTTTTGATAAGCTCCTCAATAAGCTTCCTCAACTCCTCAATCTCAAAGGTTAGAGTACGAATCAACTCCGAGTTTTGCTCAATGCGGTTCATGATCATGTCGGACTGGGAGTTCCAGTCCTTGCTATTCTTTCCCCACTCTTCTTTCTTAGCGTGTTCCTCCCCTGCATGGTTAGAACGAGGCATATACCACATCGAGGGCAAGTTCCCTTTGGGAACATATTGATATTGACGCTCATTTATAAGAGTATGGAAAGGTATCTTGGTGCGTGGAGGAGATGACCGTGGATTGTAGACAAGACGCAGAGGTTTCCCTCCTGTAGACATTTGTGCTGTCCTCTTAAGCTTGGTAGGTTTTTCCACCAATCCAATGCTTGCGACGGTAGCGCGGGTGTCCGGTTGCTTGTCATCCTCCATGTCTCCTTCATAACCTACCAAAATCTCCTCCTCCATGAGGATCGTCTTCCTCGGGCTCCTTGCCTTTGTCGTTGGAGGAGACCATGGTTCTCTAAACTTGAGAAGATTTCCCGACAGAAACAGATCGAAATGAAAACACGACGAGAACATGATTCATGAACCTCGGGGGAACCGGGGGGTTATATATTAGGAAGTTTCAATGCATCAGGAAGGTTTTGACACAGAAACAAGGCAGAGACGGAGTTCGGGGGAGTCAAACCCCCTCCAAGCGCAGCCAGGCTGGGCCCGCGCCTAGGGTGGGTTTGTCCAACATTATTGAGATGCATAAAACCGTGTTTCCCTCTCTCATAATAACTTTCAGTAGAACTATGAATAAATTTGACAATATAGCTGTCACTGGCAACAACTTTATCATCAGAATGAGCATACTTATAGTCACCAAAAAGAGGTCCAAGGTCATAGACTGGATCAATAGAAGCAAGTTGTTCCATCCTGAAATCTTTATTAGGCAAGCTATTTTCACAAGGAGCTTTCGAAAATTTGGAAAAATTATACTCATAAGACTCTCCATCAAACTTAGTTAAAACTTTTTCCTTCATACAATCTATAATAGCTCCACAAGTGTTCAAGAAAGGTATACCAAAAATGATAGGGCAAGTTTTGCTAACTGCAGAATTAAGTACTAGAAAATCAGCAGGATACTTAATCTTACCACATAGAACCTCCACATCTCTTACAACTCCAAATGGGGCAAATGGTCTCCTTATTAGCAAGGTGGATAACCACATAAATGTCCTCAAGCTCACAAGGACCAATCTCATGCATAATTTCCCTGTAAAGCTCATAAGGAATAGCACTAGAACTAGCACCAATATCACATAAACCATAGTAGCAATGATCACCAATTTTAATAGAAAGCACATGAACACTAGCTTTTCTAGCCTTACTAGGATGAGAGATAATATTTGAAGCGTCTTCATAGAAGACAATATGCTCACCCTCTATATTTCTAGTGACAGTGTCTTTCACAATAGCTACCATAGGTTCAATATTCGAATGCTCACCAGGCTCCACAGTTTTCATTGTACCTTTATTATTTGCACTAATCATCATAGAATACTCCTTTACCTTAGCTAGGAAAGGTATTTTCTCAACATAAGGTTCAGACACAATATGATTAGTAGTACAAAATTCAGCACTTCGAACAGGAACATGATTAACAACATCTTTATAAGGAGCATGGTACTTATTCCACTTCTTTTTGGGAATTTCTATGTAAGAGGCAAAGGCCTTAAAACAGTTGGCAATACTTTGGGAATCAAGACCAAACTCATTTCTAATATCACGGAAGCCATCAGTTCCCATAAAAGATTTAATGCATTCATAATCATAGTTTATACCTGACTTTCTTCCTTTATCATTCTCCCAAGCTTCAGCATTTTCTTGAATACGGTCCAGTAGATCCCATTTAGTTTCTTCCTTCATACGTGTAAATGATCCAGCACAAGAAGCATCTAATATATCTTTATCATGAAGAGAAATCCTAGCATAAAAGTTATTGATAATAATATTGTTAGGGAGTTCATGAATAGGACATTTAAGCATTAGTAACTTCAATCTCCCACAAGCTTGAGCTGTACTCTCTCTATCATGAGGCCAAAAGTTATATATCAGATTTCTATCCTTATGAATCTCACTGGGAGGATAAAATTTAGAATAAAAGAGAGATGCCATCTCCTCCCATTCCATGGATTGTCCATTCTTCAGCAGCTTATACCATTCTTCAGCTCTACCTTCCAAGGATATAGAGAGTAACTTATTCTTCACCTGTTCAGTTGTGATACCTGCACACTTAAACAACCTGCATAATTCATGGATAAAAAGCAAGTGATCACAAGGATGGACAGTTCCATCCCTAAAATAATAATTATCCATAACACGATCAACAATACATGTAGGTATATTAAAAGGATCTATCTCAACAGGTGGTTGTTGATCTACTACCCTATTAGTGGTAGTAGTTTTCCCAAACAGAAAACCAAGTGGGTTATCCATATTGGAAACAAAGTAACAAACAATAACAAAAGAAATACTCATAGAAAAGTTTCCTTTACCAGTTCCACTCTTCAATAGTGCTTCACTCCCCAGCAATGGCGCCAGAAAATAGTCTTGATTACCCACAAGTATAGGGGGTGTATCATAGTACTTTCGATAAATAGGAGTGTCGATCCCAACGAGGAGCAGAAGGTGCTCAAAAGTGGTGTGGAGCAGGAAATCCCTGTGAATACTTAGCAAACGGATTTTTAGTGGTTTTTCTGATAAGGCAACAAAACAAAGTGCAAGTAACAAATAACAAACGCAGCAAGTGGCCGAATCCTTTCTTAGCAAAGGACAAGCCGGTGGAAATACTTATAAAGACCAGACGTTCTCGAGGACACATGGGAATTCTGTCAAGTGCTTTCGCTTCATATAGCTGAGTACTCTTCTTTGGTGTTGTAAGTGTTGTGTGGGTGAACTTGTGCTAATGTACCGACCTTACTTGGACTAATACATACTTTTTATTAAACCCTCCTGCAAAGATCCGTAACTACAGTAAAGTAATTAAGATATAAATCTAACTATAGCCTTAAACTCTGAGATCCTACGCTCCCTTGTGCAAAGGTGTCCTAACGGGGGTTCAGGTTTCTGTCACTCCGGTAACCCCAAAATTAGCAGCCAAATACACAATGCATTCCCCTAGGCCCATAAATGGTGAAGTATCATGTAGTCGACATTCACATGACACCACTAGAAGAATAGCACCACAACTTAAATACTAAACCATTGAATAATAACTCAACACAAATCCAATAATAACAACATGACTTCTCCCATGTCCTCAAGAACTAAATGAACTACTCACAAGACATCATATGGATCAATATCAAAGATGATTTGATAATGGATAACAATCTGAACATAAACAATAATCTAATGGTTCCACTCACAAGCATCAACTACAATAATAATTAACACCGGGAAAGTTTCCCCTAAGAACTAAAGCAATATCCAACACAATTGTTACAGCGGGACAGAGTGGTGATGATGGTGTGGATGATGATGATAAGCCCGATGAAGCCTAGCTTGATGACGGTGTTGATGGCGACGATCTCCCCTCCCCGAGAAGGAATTTCCCTTGCAGAAATCTGTCTGCCAGAGAGATCTTTCTCTCTCGGTGTTTTCCGCCCCTAGAGGCGGCGGAAATCTATCTGTGGTCGCTCCTAGAGGCTTAGGGTTCTATAGGGAAGATATAGGCGAAGGGGCGGAGCCAGGAGCCGGGCAGGTGGGCCACAACTGTCCTAGGTGCGGGGTCAGGTGGACCCACGCCTAGGGGGTGTGGGACCCATGCGGCCCTTCTTCGTCCCTCCTTCTGGCTTCCTCAATCTTCTGGAAAAATAATATTTTCCCATATTTTTATGTTATTATTCTGATCTTCGTGAAATTGCATCAAAACGCCCTCTTTTCCATCAAAATCCAGACTCCGGCAGTCCATCCTCCAAGAATCATCCAACATGCATAAACAGATGAAAACCCAGAAGTAATACCTCATAATAAGACAAATATCAATGAGTAGAGGTAGATTATGATATAGAATGGTGATGCAAATTTGGCATATCAACTCCAACTAGTGCACAAGAATTGCGCCCAAGTGGAGTGGAAAGTTGTTGTAGTTGAAAGTAGCTTTTGCAAGGACTAAGATATCCTCCTCACTGAGTCTTGTAAACTCATTATGCGCCTGCAAGGTGTTAGCAATAACATAGAACAAATATCGAATACCAGGATGTTGAATATTTTTCCCTTTGCTGACTCTAGAAGTGAAGCTCATTCTATTATAGCAGAGTTTTGGGGATGGTTCTATGCAAGTAAAATATGCGTGTAGAGAATTAGGATCATTGTTGGGTAAACAAAAACAATTTCACCATTCATCAAGTGATAATGAATAATTGTTGTTCATAAGTCGAAAAAAATCCTATCCTCTCGATGCCATGTTTTAACGGTGCTTTTCAATGAACTTAAAAATTCAATAGTTAACGGGCGATAGGTAGGTGCATCATGAAATACAAAGTTTTGCAAGACAAATCTATTTCATAGTAAATGAAAGTCATTAGAAATACCGAGTTGGTTCAATATGACGGTACAAGACCACTTGGTTGCCTTCACTTCTCGGTTTTTGATCGTGCCGAAACAACTACGGTGGGACTCATTCCTAAATCGTATCCCCATGCGTTCTTGAGCTGCAGCCCGGTAATTTTTCAGCAATTTTCTTATATTCTACCTGATTAACAAAGTGTTGATACATGACTTCCTCATTTCCTTCACTTACTAGAATCTTGATATTGATCCTTTTTACAAGATCTTCAACTATGTAATTTGGTGAAGGAGCATTTCTATAGTCAAGTTCTTTAGGCTCTTCCCTTTGGATTCTTATCATCTTGAGGTCTTCTACTAGATTGGGCTCGGCTTTACCTGCAAATTTTGTTAGAATGAGAGTTTGACTCTTGATTATATTACCTAGTTGTGCCTCAACAATCCTTGTTCTTTCTTGGAGGGCCTGCAAATCATTCCTCAAACTAACAACTTCGTTAGATAATTTACCAAGCATAGCATCATGGTTCTCCATTATTTTAACTAGGATATTATTTTTCTCATTTTGTGAATCCATAAAAGATTTAAGAGTTTCTTGGAGACTACCATTACTTGATGCCATATTATTATTAGAGTTACTTGTACGACTAGAATAGTGTTTCTGAAAATTTGGATTATAATTCTTATTCCAAGCAGGGTTATAATCATTACGAGCTATGAAGTCTATTTCTTCAATAGTTGGTTTGGGAGTAGCTCTTACCTAGGTTTCCTTACCTTTGAAGGCTATATGAGCTCATTCAATTTAGCATTGAGTTCTTAATTTTCTTAAGGTGTGACGGAGTTTACCTTCTTCGTGTTTGATCTTTCCACATGCCATTGGGCATGGTTGTCTTGCATATTGTCTAGCAGCTTCTTTGCTTTGGTAATTTGTTTACCCATAATTGTTCCTCCAGCTGCAGTATCAAGCATATACTTAAACACAGGGTTAAGAGCATTATAAAATAAATGGAGAATTAACCAATCTTCCATCCCATGACTAGGACAGTTTCTCATGCATTCTTTCATTGTCTCCCATGCAAGCGCTAGTGGCTCACACTCTTCCTGTCTAAAACCAGTAATATTAGATCTTAGTTGCATAGCCTTTGCAAGTGGAAAGAATTTAGTCATAAATAAGGAAGTACATTCCATCCATGATGCAATAGTATTTCTAGGCAAAGATAGCAATCATTCGTTTTCTCTTCCTCTAAGAGAGAAAGGAAATAAGCGCAACTTGATTGCGTCAGGGTCAACATATTTAATGCGCATCATATAACATATTTCGGTAAAAGTATTTAAGTTCATACCTGCATCTTCAACAACAGAGCCTCCAAATTGATTCTGTTGAACCAAACTTAAATAGTGGGGCTTAATTTCATAATCTTCAGTAGTAATTGCTAGCTGAGTAATAGGAGTATCCAAATAATCATTGTTGGGAGTTGAAAACTCCCCAAGATTCTTTTCAGCCATATTTCCTATGTTTTTGTATTTTATTAAACAAATACTAATGATGGTAAAAACAAGAATTAAAAGACTAACTAATTTTTTGGTTTTTCAAATAAAGACTGAAAGAAAACTAATAAAATTAAATATATCAAGGTTCCTACTAACATCAGCATGGTATCTATTGCTTCCGCGGCAACGGCGCCAGAAAAAGGGTTGATACCTTCGGTCCAAATTACAGATGTACTATAGTTCTTTTTCCCTAGTAGACCTAGGTTTATCGAATCCTCGGCAAGCAGAAAGCAAAGTGAAGCTACTTAAACGGACCTTCGGGATTTTGAGAATTACTTTTGTGTTTGCACGGGACCAAGAGTTTGTGATTTTTGTGGTTGTTGACGATGGAGATAGAGGGCCTGGGGCTTTCGGTTTCACCAGTAGCTTTGCAAAACATCTGATGGGAATAAAAGATAATAATAAAGTATGCATGTAATTGTTAGAGCAGCATAATTATATGTGGGCAGTGCATCCATAATTGCTATTGCCTCCACAACCTCTTATAGCAATAACCTACTAGTCGCATTCATAGAAGAAAGAGAACTAGTGATAGGCATAGTGATATCACCGTTAATTCCAAGTAAATACCTCACATACAACCGTACTACCCCTTCTGTTACTAGGGTTCTCAACCTGCAGATAAGTCATCACTCACACTCCCTATACCTGGATCAATCCTTGGGGTCTTTGGTACCTGACAAGTCCTTAGATTTAGGAATAGAGGGTACAATAATCATCATGTCATAAAAACTAATACATGACTCCATATATGATAAATAACATGCACAAAAAGCACATGGCTAGGTCGAAGCCCTTAGCCCAGGAGAATTACTCACACATAGAGATGAAATCAACAATCATAAACATTGTAATAGGCATCATAAATTGATAGCAAATAGTCTTACACTATCGCCAATTGGAGAAGAGATCTACTATTACAAGTGGTGGAATATGGCTATGGTGGTGGAGAATAGTTTGGAGATTAGATCTAGATCTATTCCTCCAGCATGGTGGATTCTGGTGACAGGGAGAGTTGTGGTGGAAAAGAGAGAGATCGAGAGAGTTTTTTGGTCTGTGAAGCCTCTTTATATAGGGGTCTCTTCACGAAATTTGTTCTGTTTGACCATGTGATGTCGGTGCCAACTATACGGCTGGAACTATACGGCGGGAATTTTATTTCGACCGTATAGTTGGTCGTCAAGGGAACTAGATCTACTTCACGGCTCCTGGTTTCTTTGATGCGTTACAAATCTTGTATCTTGGACTTTAATGTTGTGATTCCCATCATTATACGTCATTATCTGTGCAGGTAAAAATAGCAAGAAAGGATTGCCTACCACTTTGATCATTAGGCATTTGTGGCAGGGTTTAAAGAGATATTTCATCAAAAGTATGAATAATATCTATTTTAAATGTGAGTGTAGATGGCTATATTTCACAACCATCATAAGGGAAAGTATTTAACGAGGCAGTCACAATGGCACATGGTATGGGAGAACGGTAAGTGAGGGCCCCACCCGTACCGTAGGTCATTATCAGCACTAGTTGTCTGTCCTCGATTGGTATTTTCCCAGGAGCGAAGGTAAATCCATAAAATGACTTTTATCACTTAAAAATATCATATTATAGTATAATATGACAAATCTAATTGATATGTTCACAATAGACTTAATGAATTTAGAACCTGTTGAAATAAAGATAGAAAGGTGCATGCGAATGCCGTGGAATACAAAGATCCCTACTCTATTTATGCAAAAACAGTAGGTAAAAATGCTTAAATTTTGGACTGATCAACTCCCCCAAGCTAGGATCTTGCTCGTCCTCGAGCAAGATGGTGGCTTATGGACAAGATCATCATGTTCATGATACATGAGTCGTTACAATAAATGAGGCAACATTTTGAAACAGGAATACAACATCAGACATAAACAAGCGTCACGGGTATTATCATACCCTTACACATTACATGACTCAGAGGCTTCCACACCTTCTCTAGTATCAATGAAATTATAAGAATCTCCTAGCAATTTAACATATTATATAATCATTGAGTTTACAAATATTGAGCACTTTGTTTAGTAATGAAGATTCATGATCATTTTTCTTTTCTTCTACTCTTGATTCTTTTGATAGATGCTCTCTCTTTTTGCTTCTTTTGAGTTTTTTCTATCTATGTATATATATTTTATTCTTTTCTACTTTTCTCTTTCTCTTTAGTATAGCTATTTGATCATTCTCACTACTTTGATGGATACTCAGAGAAGTCTTAATTATAATATGCTACCAGAATTCTTCTCATAGCCTAATCAATACTCTTGTTAGTGTGGAATTCCCTAAAATCATGATAGTTGACAAGTATCATAACACTCAACCTAGTTCAATCATCTAATATAATAATCATGAATCATAACATACTTCAAATATCATAAAGTCCCGTAACCCAATGGATATAAAACATATATTGAATAAGGGGACTTGAAGTTGATGCAACTAATGCAAACTCTAGAATTAAAGTCTAAATGCATGCGGAAAAGTAAACATGCTAAAAACTATAAGATAGATTATAAGGCTCTCACATATCCCCCAAGCTTGGAATCAAACCGAGTGGATCAAATAATTCCTTGCTTGTGCTTAGTCCTTCTTGGGAGTGAAGAAATCGTCTTCTTCCTCTTCTTCGTCCGCCTTCAGGTTGCAGGCATGAGCAATACATGCAAATCTAGTGGACATATCCATAATCCGGGCATGCAACTCAGTGATTATCTTGCTTAGAGTCTTTCTGTCATCAGCCATCTCCATGATAATTTTGGTTAGGAGTTGCACTCTACCGTCAATGTCATCAACCTTCCTTTCTAGGTCTTTGCCCATCATCCAGTAAGAGTCAACCCCTTACTCAATAGTTTCAAAACAAGCTTTAGAAATTTTCTCAAGGCTTTCGATGTTTTCTCGAATCTCATCACGCTTTTGCTCTTTGCGAAAAGAATATCTCGGAGGATATTTGAGAGAAGATCTACATGAATGGTACCTATAAGGTTTTGATGGAGATTCTTCCTTGGTCTTCCTTTGCTCCACATGTCTGAGCATCTCCAGTTTCTGCGGAAACATGTCTTACCAATTGGGGAGTGGAACGAATTGTGGGGGCTTGCAGGGCGAGGAGGATAACGTGTCTACTTTGGATCCATTCTTCTAGGATTGTGCTTCGAGGTGCCCTCTTTCTTGGTCCAGATTTTCTTGATATGAAAATGTTGCATAACCCTCAAATGATCAAGTAAGATGTGAAATTTCATTGAAGTAGGAGGAAGGCGGCTAAAGATCTAAAATTGAACAATGAAATTCACAATGATAACGAAAAATAAAGGAATCAATTATGTAAGGAAGAATCATAGGGTGTTGAGTCAGCTACGGGGTCGGTACGGGTGAGACCCGCCCGTACCACACGCCCGTACTGATGACTTACCGCCTACTCTTTCCTTTTTTTTGATCAGAAAGAAAAACAACAAGAATGAAGAAGAGATCGAAACAGTACCGGTAACGACCAGAGGTACGGGAATACGCGCCCATACTGCCTGTACTGCCCGCCCGTACCAGGTCGAGAAACATCCCAGCAATTTCAGAAAAATATAAGGAAAACAAAGAGCAAGGAGAGACATAATGGAATGGTATCAAACCAACACAAATTCATAGACTTGAGATTTCGTTACCTCATTTTTTTAAATTCATCGGCAGAGATCAAAGAGACTACCTGGTGATGTTATCCTCCTCAACTCTGTAATGCTCCAATCATTTCCCGTTGACGACCCAAGATGTAGAAGACGATGTAGTGTTTTTCAATCTTACCTCTCCTGAAGGATATGCCTCCTGAACTTCATAGCGTCCTTCCCATCTGGACTTCAACTTTCCTGCAAAAATCTTAAATCTAGAATTGAAGAGCAAAACCTTGTCCCCTGATTTAAATTCCTTGCCCTATATTTTTTTATCGTTCCATTTCTTCACTTTTTCTTTAAATATCCAAGAATTTTCATAGGCCTCATTCTTGAGTTCATCCAAAGCATTAATATGCAAGAGTCGTTTCTCCCTAGCAGTTTTAAAATCAAAAATCATAGTTTTAATGTAACATCCCAATTTCAGCAACCTTGATCTTTTGTTCAAAAAGGCAAAAATTAGGGGGAACAAAAACTTTTTATTGTTAAGTGCTGTAATGCTTGTTGATTGTTTGCTTGTGCTTATACAAGTGCTTGTATATTAGAAGATATACTCCTTATCTCAACATTATTTGACAAAAGCTATTTTACAAAAGAGATGTCTTGGCTCATCTTTCATATTCTCAAATCATCCGGCATTTCAAAACTAAACCAAGATGACTTTGACAAAACAAAATATTTTACTATTTTCTATTAAAAAACTATGGAGAACTATATATAATCTCCTTATGTTTTCAAGATAGAGCATTCAACTACTCTTATCTCTAGGTTTTCCAAAACCTTATTACAAAGATTTTGAATTCTACTCTTGGTAGAGATACCAAGGGATCTCGCCTTATTTAAATTCCAACTCTTCCAAATACCCATCCTTACCTGATGAAAGGCTTGATGGTAACCCTTGTAGTAGTTGATAAGTTTGATTAGTTGAATTGCCTTGATCTGCTGACTAATGAATTTCCTTGATCTGCTGATTGCCTTGTTTGCTTAGGAATTAGAGTGAGCTAATCTAGTAGCTCATCACTTAGGATCACCCCTAAAGTTAAGATCCCCAAATCTTAAACCAAGTATCCTAAGATGGATTTATCCTATGTCAATTAATTGCTCCTCCTAATCAACTTAACCAGATCAACCCTGAGCTAATCATCTGTATTATCATCCATCTCATCAAAGACAAAATACAAGCATGGATACCCTCTACACAACATATACTTCCATATCATACACTTGATGACAAGTATAAACCTGTGCACCCTCTCCAAATGTTACCTTCCTTCATACAAGTCCAAATCTACAAGTCTGCCAAATTTGGCTAAGTCTGGAATCTTTAACTAGATTCAATCTTTGGAACTCCACCAACTCCAATCATTGTGCATTCTTATAAATGAACTTGAACCATCTTGTAGTACATCATTAGTACCACCAAATCCCACTCTTTCCCTTGGCTATGGCATTCTGGTTCCCACTCATCCATGATGGTTTTGTAGCCAAGATAATAATCTTCTCTGCAAATAATATCATCTTGCCTACTTTTGCAGAAGCTCACATCCACATGCCATCTCCCCTTGAAAAAATCTCTACATGGTTATGACCTACAAACCATGGTCTATCAACACCTACTTCACTTGTTTCCATTGAAGAATTGTTCTTCTTAAACCCACTTGGCTTAGGAGGCATCATGACTCATCTGCTATGGCAGCCTTGTTCTCAACAAAGTTTTCCATCACTTCTAGACCACCACAATTACAACCAAGCCTAACTATTCACACCATTCTCATCTATATAACTTTGTCTATCTACCCATATATCCCTTGTACCAAGGTGAGCCCTGAGCTCCCTAACCCAACCATGTTTAGAGGGCATAAAAATATAACTGCCCTAGATCATCCAATCCATCTCTTCTTCATAAATCCATCTTGTTTGTCAATACGCAAGGCGATCTTGCTAGATAATCTAAGTGTACATCATCTACCTTGGATATAATCATCCCCAAATAATTCCAATAATTATTTGGATTATTAATCTATTTAAATTCCCTTAGTTACTAAATCCTCACAAACCTTCTCTATAAAGACAAGCTTGCTTTTCTCCAAAACACTTTGCCAACTCAATGGACATTTGAGTTTCTACATCATACCCTATCTCCCAAACTCAAAAATAAATATTTTTGAGCTTCCTTATTGTTTCTTTTTTCCCTTGTTCTTAAATGGAAGAAACAAGAAATACTTACTTATAAATACTTTTCCTTCAAAATAAATTCCAATAAAATCACCCATGGTGTGATATGGTATTTAGAACCATCTCACACCAAAATCCCACCTTGGCTAATGTAAAAATGTCACACTAGCTTATATAAATCACTTTTTCTCTTTTTGAATAAATGATTTTAGTGAACTAAAAATCATTCCAAAAATCCCAAGTAATTCCTATGATCATGGTTTGACCATACTCATCCACCAGTATCATTTCCCCACCTTTCCCATTGCAAAATATTCAGCATCCTTCACAAGCCTCCATTTGATCAATATTTGCACAACCCATCCAACCTCAATCCAAAAACCATCACAAGTATGAGTCCAACAAACTTGTATAGCACACCTCTCACTCTCTAGTCGACACCACTGTAGCAGGGTACTGTTCATCCTTGTCCTTAGTGCTTGGAGAGAGTGAGAGATGGAGAGAGATGCCATTTCTCTCATTTACTAGCAACAACCCCCACACCCCACTCCTTCTCTGTCTCCCCACCGACCAGGACACCCTCTGCTCATCCTCTACTCCACCTGGCAGCATCAAAAGCTAACACTACCCCACCCCCATGTCCATATGGACATTTCCCCTTTGCCACAAAAATCTTGCAAAAAAAGGATGGAGGCCACCCTGCCCTCTCTACTGGCCACATTTCACTCCCTCACCCCCTCACCAACCTCTCCTCGAGCACCCCTCCCTCTCCCATGATCTACATTGACCTATAGAAGAAGAAAAATCCCTCTCGTCCTCCTCAAAGAAATGGTCATGGTGCCCTCGTACCCTCCTCTCCCCCGCTGAATGTCACCATGCCAAGATCCCCTCTTTGCTCTCTATCTAACCATTCTATTGTTTTGGTCCAGGACCTCCTCTACAGGCATCCCCACTCAGCACCGACGAGCTCTCCTCCAGCAAACTCATGCGAGCAAGATCACGACATTGAAACCTCTCCTTCCGCCCCTCTCTAAGCTCGGCGTCGTGCGCCATATTGACCCCTCGCGTCCTTCACGTCTCCCCGTTCCTGGTGAGCCCTCCCCCACCCTTCTCTGCCCATGCTAGGTTTCCTCGCCTATTCTCACGGCCATAGGTGGGAGACGACCGTGGACCGTCGATCTCGTTTAGATCCGACGCCCCATGACGCCCCTTACCGCTTCTGCGCTGCTCCCCTCGCAGATGGGCCTCGCCCCGGTGACCCTTGCTTGTGCTCCACGTGCACGGGCACTACGCCTGGGCTGGATTCGCCTCCCTCGGCCCATTTCCCTGCAGATCTCGGCCCGCGTCCCTTTTCCCTTTGATATTTTCTCCAAATCTAGAAACTAACAGTTTATTTTAATCCAGAAGAAAATATAAAATACACATAAATGCCTAGACAAAAATTCCTGGGTGTAGCTACTTGTTTTCTTAAACATCTCTCCCAATAAAATATCCAGGATTCTATTTGTACATTTTTTGATAATTATTATACCAGCAAGACCCCTTTAGATCAATTAATTCTTCCATGGAGTTTGATGTATCCAAATGGGGAAAATCCAACTGGCACTCAAGGGTATATGGGGTACCTAGCATTTCACCTTGACCTACCCTTGCTTGCTTCCTATTTTTCCCCTACTAAAAATAACAAAAACAACACAATTATGGCTCTAGAAAATTCTACATGCCAAACCATATGTGATAATGATCTAATTCCAACTCTAAGTACAGCTACATACATATATCCTTCAAGCACCAGGAGACCAATATTTATTGAGCTCTTTTTAAATATTAGTGAATTAAACATTTTGGTGCATAGTTTATTCACTAATAAAACCCCCAAAATAATTTTGTATATCCAAATAGGTTGATTCCAATTTCTACAGAAAGGTATTTCAAATACCTAACATGTGCCCTTGGAATCACATCAAAAGCTCGCGTAGATTTAATCTGGTTAAAAAGACAAATATCATCTAGTACTGCATTCGGGAATTTCCTGAAGGTAATCTATTAAACATTTTGGGGTGATTCCAACTCCCCTTGATCCAGTCCTTCAAATACTACCAAAGTATCCAAGGAAATAATTTTTGGAACTACATAACTATTCTGGTGAATTATTTCCTAAAACTAGGGTTTTATCCACTAGGAAATCCATTATAAATTAATGGTAATTGATAAAATAGTGAATCCACTTTTGTTGGTTTCATTTTATCAATACCTATCTTCTAATATCATTTTTGTAAAATGATATCAAACTGAATGTGACCTTGGTCTAAAAATACTCCCTACCTAGTTTCTAGAATACAAAACCTATATGGATTACCTTCAAATATCCCAAGACCTTTTCTAATCTTTCTAATCTACTATTCACAATCCTTACTATAGAGTACCATGTACATCTTGTTGTTTGGTATGCCTCACGGTTGATTGTAATCTCCTTTGTATGCATGTGTGATCATTAACGGCGATAGTTGCGACTGCATGACAAAGAGAAGAAGGGAATCTTATTCTTATTTGGTATTATGGTGTTATAAGAAGAAGTCCAGGGACACTATTTACATATTTCTACTAATCAGGCAAGCCACCTTCTTGCTCATATGCCTTTGACCTACTATTTTATTTATGCATGTTTTATCTACTATTTATGAAAATTGCATGGTTTTACCTTATTATGTTTTATATGTGGAAATGTTTGGCTCCTCCAAACTATTACCATTTTGGTACCATTAGGTACAACCTCTATGATGACACCCATTTGACTTTAGTATGATAGATGGTGTTGAACACCATAACCCCTTGGAGACCCCTTTTTAGCCCCAGTAAAAGTATAGGATGGGAAGACCTCGGGACAATGTTTATAAATTTTTTTATGAGAAAACCTTGGTGAGGTTCGACCTACCAATAGAGGTTAGGAAAACAAGAAAGGTTTTGTTTTCCAAAAAATTTGGGACAAAGGACGGAGGAAAAACATTGACAAAAGGGCACCTGGTTCATTGCAGTTTTGCCAGAACAATTAACCCGTGCAACCACAATACCCTGAAGTGGGAACGACGATTAACCCAAAGTTAGTTCGCTTCGATATGGGTATCCACATGAATACTTATAAGGCATCATCTCCCTCTGATTTCGGGCTTCCTTTATAAAAAGGGTCATCTGCAAGGAAGTCACCTGGAGGAAGCAGGATCACCCATGTGAGTGACCGGGAGATACTATGAGCCTCTCATTGAAAGTGTCAGCTCTGAAGGAGCTGGGTTGCACTCCGGTTGGTCCGTGGATCCCGACGTCTCAGGTTGAGAGGAACAACTGATAGGGTAGGGCCCGTGTTGAAGTGGACTTTCCGAAGGTTCTGTTTCATTATCTGGACCCTCGTATACCGTGTGTATCGGTACGTGGTCGCATTCTAGCGGATGTATCAAGTCTTGTGGGTAAAGTGTACAACATATGAAGAGTGTTAATCTATTCGAATAGCCGGGTCCTGGGTCATGGATGGTTGGTAAGGTTGCTGTAGAGTGGTGCCTATCTTGTTTCCAAAACAGTTTTCATAAAAGAAGTGTTTACAAAAACCTGGTGGTCCGTGGGACACCAGATATGGAAGAGGATAACCCGGTCAGTTGAAGACCGTGGAGCTGAAATAGGGTGACCCACTCCTAGTGTTTTCCAAAAATATTCAAAAGGTTTCCAAAACATTTAACAAAATATTTCAATAAAACCCTATAGATGATATATCTACAAGAGAACTATTTTAGAAAAGAAACTCTCATGGAGCCATCCTGCCACTATAGCCATATTGCATATCCTATTGTTATTACTGTATTTCCCTTAAGGTGGTTTGCGAGTACAATAAAAGTACTCACCTGCATTGTCCCTGGCTATTTACTTGGCCATATTTTCAGAAGATCGAGGATTGAAGAGGATGATGACGTCTATGCAAGTTATTGTATGGATGTTGTAATTATACTGGTCGGTTATGCTCACGGCTCACTAATCATGGGAACGTGAATTTTATGCATAACGGGTATTCTCGGACCGTAAATCCAGGGTGCCACATTTAATACACCACCAAGCCTTATGCTCAAGTTCTAACGGAAGGTGCCAAGTTTTATCATAAAACATTTTGAATGGCGTCAGTCCCATAGGATTCTTAAAAGCTATAGGATATGCCCACAGCGCATCATTAAGCTTCAAAGACCAATCCTGTCGGGGGATAACCCCTGGTAGGGTCATAAAGGGTAAAACATTGCCCAGCTTGGCTTATGTCGAGTAAAAGATAACTCAGGCCGGGTAACAATGGACGGGTAAGAAGGTCATCTGGGGCTGACATAAGAATTAAGTCGGCCCGTATAGGACAAGTTTGTTTACCTTGTAGGAAGCGACGAGCCGAGTCTCACGAGGGAAGGCCGAGTCAAAAAGGACATGTGGCAGCTTTCCGAGTAAGATTTAGGAGGGACCATGGTAAAGCATGGTCAAAAGAGAAGGGCGACGCCGGATGACACAAAAGGAGCCGGGTGATACCCAAAGCAAGGGATAACGTACAAAGTCACGGTATGAGGCCAAAAGAGCTGGAGTCTACATACCAGAAGACCATTTGCAGCATCGCTTTGTGGACTAGATGAAGGGGCTCAGGGCTAGCCCATGACCCGTCCCGCACAGTAAGGATCCAGATCCAAACAGTAACCCTAGAACCCAAAGGGATGAAACCTAGGTGGCCATCGCCTATATAAGGAAAGGCATAGCTAGGGTTTAAGGGGGTTGGACAAAGTAGGAAACTAGTGCCTAGAGGCTATGGACAAACAGCTCTAGGAGAACTTGTAAAACTTCTCGAATCAATACAAATCTTAAGTGTGGAGAGTTCATCTTGTTCTTCATGCGCGGCTAGAACGTGCACTCCCTCCCCGGTTACCACAAGCGTCCATTCGGCCCCCAACTTAAGCCTACCCATGGCAGCTGCCGTGACACCACCACGACAGTTGGCACCCACCATGGGGAACAAGTAGGCGCTTGCTAGAGTTTTCATCCGGACGGGCAACATCATCGCCAAGACGGGCGAGTGCGTCTATTCTGGCCTCATCTAGAGGTTTGGGGCACTCAACTTCGCCAGCAACAACGCATGTTGCTTCGGGACCAAGCCTTTCCCAAGGGGGGCAGTCGCTTCATCAAGTTCGGCGAGCACCAGGTCTACGTCACGGTGCGCGTGGAGCGCGCGTACCCGGAGCATGTCATCCTGGCACCGGATCCACATGCGGTTCCTACCATAGGAAAGCTTCATCAACTCGTCTCCGTCGAGGTAATGATGACAGCTCCGAATCCCCTAGCACCTCCAGTAGTCCCTGTGGTGAATGAGGAAGCTGAGGGAGGAAAACCAAAAGAAACGCCAAGGGCGGCAAGAACTGCAAAAGCACCGCTAGAAAAACCAGAGAACATAGCTAGGAGTAAGAGAGCCAAAGAATTGCAAGAAGCAATAGAGAAGTTAGCAGAGCCAGTAGAGCCATCAGCTGATCCGGCGCGTGTGCAGGCCGAGTTAGAGGAGGCCAGGATAAAAGTCTTGGAGAAGGCAAAGGAATTAGAGCAGTTACAACAAGATGTGGATATCACAATTCGAGAGCTCAACTCGGCAAATCGAGTCAAGGGCGCTAAGACCTGGCTTGTTGCAACGAGGCTGAGAGCTAGAAACCTCAATGAAGAATTGGCGGATGCAACGTCAAAGATGTAGAGGGAGTGTCCCAACCTTTAAACAATATAAGGTGGAGTCCCCTGTGTTTACAATGCTAGTCCCTAGATCAATAGCTAGCATCCACAGTAAAGATGTAATATCAAGAAACAAAGGTCAAAATATAACTTTATAACCAGGAATAACATAATTTTATTACATCTTACATAGCTCATTTGGCTATTACATTACATTGCAGCAGAAATCTATAAGCATGGAGTCCTTCATCTTCAAAGTTCCACAGGCAGATGTTGGTTGTAGACTTTGTAATCCTAATCAATCAATCCTCACTAAAACAATCAAACCTGCAACATAACAAGTTACAACCACAAGGGTCAATACATTTGAATTGTATTGGCAAGTGATACTATGGTAGTATAGTGGAGTCTATCATCTATATGCATTTGGCTAAGTGGGGTTGAGGCTTGCATTGCTCAAAAATATATTTTTCCTTATCATTTGAAAATACTAAGTTTTTGTTTTGACAAAATCTTTTCCAAGGCATCTCTCAATCAAAGATTGAAAATTTCAAAAAAAAACCTTGTTCAAACCACAAGATTTTAACTTAGAAATTTGAATGATGAGATTCTTGATTGCTTCCATGTCTTGATGCTCAAATTGTCCTTTACCACGGACATGGCTAAGTACTTAGATTTTACACTCTGCAGAGGTGGTGCACTTTCCCCACAAGACTTGGTTTCCCAAGACAAGATCTTTCAGAAGCTTTCCCTTAGACCAAAATGGACGCGTTCCAACCTATCAAAACTCTACCACCCTCTGTCCATATGGCTAAGTTCTTACAACCTATATGATCATGGCAGAGCCCATATTGCCAAGTGGTTGCACTTGAAGCTTCTCAACATTTGACATCTCAAATCTCTTTGTTCCTGGGTGGCCATCCACAAGTGAGATACACAAGGTCAACCATAGACATGGGCCTTGTGAACCACTCAACCAAAATCCACCAAGCAAGTCACATTCCACCCAGGTGATTCATTAACTTAGTTGTTTTATTAAACAAAACACAAGTCCTCAGACTTAGAATATTTTCCATAGTGTGAATATATATTCCACCCATGTTTTCTATTAGCTAGGCTAAGCTTGATAGTAGTAGGAATCTTAACTTAGGAAAATCCTACTAAGGATTCATCTACTAGGTTTTACTATAGCAAGATTTATACTTAGCAAAATCCATGCAAGTTTTTTCTTAGCAAAATCACTAATGCATAGTGAAAGTAATGGGACAAAAGTATGAAGCATCACTTGCCTTTTTGGAGAGGGTATAGGTTCACTCCTTGTCCTTGCAACAATCACACTCTTCAAGTCACTACAAATCAATCAAACAAGGCACAAACTCAATCTACCAATCAAGCAAAACAACACATAAAATGACAAAGTCAAAGTAATGCACACAAGCATGCCAAGGATTGTTTTTATTTGGAAAAGTTGTTCCTAATGGGTCATAAACATTTGAAAACACCTAATGGTCATTTTGTAAAGTGGCAAAGTCATTTGCAAAAGATTTCACTTCAAAAACCATTTTCAAAACAAAGTGTCATTTTATGTGGTGTAGAAATATTTTTACTAAGGAATTAATCTATGGGGTTCACAAAATTCATTTTCAACTCATAAAACTTGGTGTTTGGGGTCAGAGTGTTTAAAATAAAAACATTTCCCAAAAGTTTTCTTCCAAAACTATTTTTAATAAATAAACCACATTTCTATTTAACTAGAAATGGTTTTAAATCAAAGAATCATTATTTTGTTTCACCAAATAAATTTTTGAATCCACAAAGTGTTTCCTAATGTTAGTAGGTTCAAATCACACCATTTGCTAAAGATTTTATCCCCAAAATCATTTTTGAACAATTTCTACACCCTTAACAAGCATACAAATGTTTCTGCAAAAACAACCATTTTAACAGAAACTTTTTACTAAACAAAAGGAATGGTTGGCTAGGGCTTGTTCCACTGATTCCAATGATATCAAGTTTATAAAATTTGGACGTCTAGATCAAAAGTTACAAAGGTTTGAAAATTACAAACAAATCTGTTTTCAAATTTCTGTTTTAAACTAGAGCTGGCCACGCGTCGCTCTCTAATTGGACGGTACCGGTTCGGCCGGATCACATAGTTGCAGCAATTGGATCTAATCAGATCGTGCGGCATAGGACCTGTACCTCTTCGGGGTTAAGTGATCTAATCTTGCTCGCCCGATCTAGATCCTACGGCGCTGGCTTGTTTGACCAAATGCGGGCGGCGCCGATGGTGGCTAGCGGCGGCGCACGGCCAGGCAGTGGCGCTACAGCGATTACAAGAAGCGAGGGAGGGTGGGAAAGTGCTCACCAGAATCGCAGGGCTGTGGTGATGTTCAAGGTACTGTTGGCTTGACAAGGGGCGCTCAGGGGTAGTCGTAATTCCTCGCCGGAGTTAGGTCTCGCGACGGTTGCACGCGGTAGAGGTCGAGGACGATGCTACGGCCACAAGAAGACAAACAGAGGACATGGTTAGCTGCGCATGGTCAAGGCGAGTGAGGGAGCGTGAATGAAACGGCGTGAGGCGGTCTGGTTTACCTGGGAGACGTTGTCGCAGTTGGAGACAGACGGCGGCGCTCAGAGCTTTGTCGGAGTCGACGCTCGGGGACGCCCGCGGTCGAACGAGGGGCACGGACAAATGCGTCAGGAGGTGGAGAAGGTGTGAGCTTGGTCGGGGAGGTAAGGAGTGGTCAGGCTCGACCGAAATCGACAAGGAGGGTCGTCGGAGACAGAGCTGCTCGAGGAGAAATTGGGGCGGCCTGGGGGCGTGCTTGGGGGAGGAGACAGAGGGGAAACGGAGGAGAGTCGTTGGCGTTTAAAGGGGCATGGTCACTGCGAGTAATGGTGGCCGCGTTATGACGAATTCAAGCCGCAAAATCAAAGCAGAAAACGGGGATGAACTGGTCGCTGCGGTGAGGACGATGAACAGGAGGAGTGGGGCACACCTGTCAGCGAGAAAGGAAGTGAGGGGGAGGGTCCACAAGTCAGCGTCCTCGCGGGTTGCTTCTGCGGTGAAGAAAACGGTTCGGGGGCGAGGGAACAGGTGGGCTTGCTGGGCTGTTGGGCTGGTTTGTTGGGCTGGGTCCTTTGCACTATTTTTTCTGTCTGAATGATTTAACCTTTTCTATTTATATTTACTGATTTGAAATTCCAAACAATATTCAAACATTCAAACAATTCAAACATTCAACACTCTTTGCACTTGAATTTGGTTCTGTTTAACAACATAAACCAAAATCCAAAATAAAATAATATTTTTATTTTTTTTAGGATCCATTCATTAATTAAATAAAATGGACCTTTAGTTATTTAATCAAATAGGGTTTGATTTATTTAGTAAAATCTCCATTTAAAATCCAAATATTTTCAAAACCAAATCAGTAGGTTTTATTTGAAAATACAAAATACTTGGAAAACTTGTTTAAAACAAAATAACAATTTTATTTTTAGGTCCCATTAATAATTAAATAGAATGGACCTTAGTTATTAAATCAAATAGGGTCTGTTTTATTATTTAAAATCTTTATTTGAAATCTAAATAAAACCAAAACACTTCAGTAGGTTTTATTCGAGAATATAAAATACTTTAGAAAACTTATTTAAAATAAATAAATAAGTTTTAGTGTTTTATTTAAAATTGGAAAAGCCTTTACTTTAATAAAATTTGGATATTAAATCCTTATTATTTTATTTAAATAAACCTTTGCTATTTTTATTCAAAACAAAATGTTTTAATTCAAAAGCTTGGCCAAGGTTTAATTTGCCTTTATAAAATAATCTTTATTTATAAATCCACCTTTTCATTTGAAAACAAAATCTTTTATTAAAAGATCCAAAATAGTAATTTTAAATATTTATAAGTTTATTGTTTATTTAACTCTTTAAATCCCTTTAGGATTCTATTTGATTCAAATAGGTTTTGAAAGTTTCCAAATGGATTCAAAAGTTTCTTCTCACCCTGAAAGTCAACAAAGTTTTATTTTATTCATTTGTTTTTCACATTACAAGATTTGGAAAATCTTGGGATGTGACAGGCTACCACCCTTCAAATAAATCTTGTCCCGAGATTTGGGGAGGCTAAGGTTACAAGTAGGCTCAAAACAACTAGGGTACTACCACCCTTAAAAATTTTCAAACTAAATTACATCTTGGCTTGCTTGGGATCCTGGGGAAACTTCTCTTGGGCAACCTTTGCATTGTGTCCTTTGTTTCCACACTTGACTCATGGGCCAAGGTTGAGATCCTTCATAGTCTTGTTTAACTTGTTCTTCATCTTTTCTGGACAAGTGTTTACATAGTGTCCTAGTTCCTTGCATTTAAAACACATCACTTGGCTGATATCTTTCTTTTCCTTTGGTATCAATTCTTCTTGTTTGTTTCCTTGGTTCTTCTTCTTTTCTGGGCATTCATTGGCATAGTGTCCCATCTCTTTGCAACTGTAACATTGCACTTGAGTAATATCCTCCTTGTTGGGGTTGGGGCATTTCTTCTTCTTCTTCTTTTTGGGTTTGTCCAAAGCTAGGAGTTCTTCTAGTTCATGTTCTTCATAGGTGGAAATTCTTTCTCTCTTCTTGGGGCATTGTTCTTCATGTTCCTTGGATGTATGATCCTTGTCTCTATAAATCTTGCATGCTTGGGTTCCTTCTAGAATAGCATCTTTGTCATCCTTGTTGTCCTTAGCTCTCTGGGAAAAGTTTTCTCCCATGTTGATCATTTGAGTAACCAATCCTTGCAACAATTGGGATTGAAGTTTCAAAATCCTTTGTATGGCTGGGTCTAGTCCATTGTTGTTGGCTAAAAGCTGAGTTGTCTCTTGGCTCAACTGGTTTTGGGTTGCTATAAGCTCTCTCATGTTGTCCTTTTGGTTGTTGTTGTTGTTGTCATCGACCTTGATATTGGAGTTTCTTGGGGAAGTCATCTGTTTGGGTTGAATTGGGATTAGAATAGGCAAGATATTTCTAAGGAAATAGTTCTAATCACACACATCATAATTCACACAAGCAATGTGCAATCAATCACAAACAAACATTTCACTCAAACAACAAAGTTCAAGCATATTTTTAGGCAATCAAAAATATTTTTGTTACACCACATAAGTTGGTGTGTTAGACTTAACTATAATATGGTGGTCCATCTATAGGGTTCACTTGTGATCTTTCCTTCCTTCATGATTCTTCTTGCATGAGATCATGGTTTCCTTGAGAAAATCTCTTGGTTACTATAACTTCTAGTGATGTGGTCTCCTTCTAACTTTTGCATTCCCTCAGTCTCTAATTCTTGAGCAAGATTTCCTTGTTTCACTTGCAGTCCTTAGTGGTATCCAAGTTGGAAGTCCTTGGTGAACATGCTGAAGATGTTGAAGTCATTAGAGTTGAAGAAGTTGAAGTCATTAGAGTTGAAGAAGTTGAAGTCATTAGAGTTGAAAATGTTGAAGAAGTCCTTCGCACATGGTGTAGTCTTTGGCCATGGTTAGGTTTGTCCATCATTTGAAATAGAAGAGATGTAGAGTTGAAATCAAAATGGTTGAGGAAAGAGTTTACAAGTGTTTTTGTAAATAAGTTTTTGAAACAAATACAACTCCTATTTTTCTAAGGGTTTTTGTCCAATCCTAGGTTTACAAATCCTACAGGCAACACAATGCTCTGATACCATCTGTAGAGGGAGTGTCCCAACCTTTAAACAATATAAGGTGGAGTCCCCTGTGTTTACAATGCTAGTCCCTGGATCAATAGCTAGCATCCACAGTAAAGATGTAATATCAAGAAACAAAGGTCATAATATAACTTTATAACCAGGAATAACATAATTTTATTACATCTTACATAGCTCATTTGGCTATTACATTACATTGCAGCAGAAATCTATAAGCATGGAGTCCTTCATCTTCAAAGTAATGGGACAAAAGTATGAAGCATCACTTGCCTTTTTGGTAGAGGGTATAGGTTCACTCCTTGTCCTTGCAACAATCACACTCTTCAAGTCACTACAAATCAATCAAACAAGGCACAAACTCAATCTACCAATCAAGCAAAACAACACATAAAATGACAAAGTCAAAGTAATGCACGCAAGCATGCCAAGGATTGTTTTTATTTGGAAAAGTTGTTCCTAATGGGTCATAAACATTTGAAAACACCTAATGGTCATTTTTTAAAGTGGAAAAGTCATTTGCAAAAGATTTCACTTCAAAAACCATTTTCAAAACAAAGTGTCATTTTATGTGGTGTAGAAATATTTTTACTAAGGCATTAATCTATGGGGTTCACTGTAACTACCTCGGTGAATTACGCTCCTAGATACAAGCCTGGATGAGCGGTAGTGGTTGAAATAGTACGGTGGGGCCCCAAAAGCCACTCACGGGTAGACCTTTCGGCCGTCCCAACCACTTCCAACTCATCGGGACCTGTACGGGCGGCGTAATCGGCAGGCGAAGGGATCAACTACATACACAAGTGAGTATGTATGCAAGCCACCATACAAAAGTACATCAGAGCCATTCCATCTAGAAAGAAAGGAAATATAGCAACGCCGTACGGCAAGATTCAAATGACCTAGATAGATATAATATTTTAGGATAATTCCTCATACATCACACATCAGAGTATCAAGCGGAAGCGGCAAAACAAAGTCCGAGTACGGATAAGAAGCAAATCGGCATAAGATGCCATAGAAATAAGCACATCCCGCCCACAGATCTCACGGATCCCCGTTCCTGGAATCTCTACACCGAACGATTGTTGCCCACATCATCAGCCTCTTCCACCCAGTATCCGTCCTGCGAGTGTACCTGTTCATCTGAACCAATAATTTATCGTGTGAGACCCTAAGGGTACTCAGCAAGTCTTTATGCCTCTAAAGGGGACACAACCTGGGGTGACGCAATTGCAGCAAAAGATAAACCCTAGCAGTTCTATAGATACTCGCTAACCATCCGTCTAACCAATGATAGACGGATGTCCGTGAATTATTGACGACAGTTATAACAGTAATTTCATCAGATCCATCCTCCTCCTCGCTTACCAACGAGGAAGCGGACGAACAACCCCCCATCCGTTGGCAATTTTATTAACCATTCCATGAGTGTTGCACTATTTACTAGTCAATTACTTAGTCAGGTTAAAGCGGTACTTTAGTTATGCTTGTCTATGATCGAGAAACTGTGCTCCAAGTCGTCCATAACCGCGGACACGGCTTTCAGAAAGTTTTACCCTGCAGGGGTGCACAAATAGCAACACACACTCGATCAACCTCGGAAAAACCAAATCAAAACCCAACGAGGCCTTCACGACAAAGCAATCACAAGATTCAGAAATATTTCAGGGGGCCACCCCATTGAGTAGACCCGCAACAAAGCTAGATGACTCCGAGACGGACTCAAGGTTTGTGTCAATGGCTGTAAACGACTGGGAACCCGAAAATGTGACTGGGCTTGTCGATACCGCGAAAACATTCCGCTTACCTAAACAGTACAGTGTGCTCCTCGCACAATCTTAAATAAAGCAGTAAACATGGCATAAGTACAGGATAGTAAATGAGACCTCAAACTAGTTTGTGGCCCCAAGAAATAAGACGGAATCAAGATCTGGCTCAGGGGGGTCCCATAAGCCTCCCGGATGTGGATAGCGCGATAAATCAAGGAACAGGAATCAAGTACTCGGGGTCCTACGGGACACAAGTGAGCAGGAAAAAACCAAATAGCAGATATTGCTCACCGGTGCCACTTTCATTAGTTATCCCATTACTACTCAGGTTAAGTTGTTTAGGTACCTCGTTATCCATCAGACACTCACATACCCTACACATGCTATTCTACGACTCGCATGGCTCAAACAACTCCTGTAGTAATGGCTCATGGGACGGAGGTACAAGCTTGGTGGGGTTTAAAAGTAAAGGCTATGCAATACTTGGGATTCAGTTTAATGCAATCGCGACTCAATGATGCAAGAATAAGATAGAGGCAATAGGTACTGTATGTATGAAAGCATGTGGTAGTGCTTGCCTGGCAACTCAGTTGAAGCGAGAGACGGATCTGGGTAGCGCTCCTGGTTCTCTTGATATATCCCCTGCTCAGAGTCTATCCGAAGAAGAACCAAACAAACAAGGGCCAACATAAATAAAGTGCACAAGAATAGAAATAAAATGCGTCAAGCAAACAATCATGCCATGATGAATGATGCACCAGTTGCATGGCAATAACGTAGCATGGCATGGGTGAGGTGTGGTATACAATAATAAGTCATTTTATTGAGGTTTGGCCACATTTTATTGTCATATTAGTTGCTGTATACTATATATTTATATGATGCATGCTACAATTGAAGTTATGGATAGCATAAACAGAAAGGTCTCGTCGAGCTGATCATTTTAGACATATCATTTGTTAAATTCGGAGTTATATATCCAAAGTTATTAATTTATTAAGTTCAAGTGGCATTTTGTCGTAACTTACTCAACTTGCAATTTTAAATGTGCAAAAGGTAATTTGAATAGCATATTTGAAATCCTCACATTTTTCTGATTCAAAAACATATATTATATGCATTATTTGGATTTATAATTGAAAAGTTATTTGAAAACAGATTTATATTTGAATTTGAATTAATTTTAAAAAAATGGTTTAAATTAAAACAGACAAACATATCTACTTTTTATACTCAGGGGAGCTCAGCCTCTGTCAATGACAGGTGGGCCCTGTGCTGACTCAGCATCACACGCGCGCACAGGAGAGGGGGACGGCGGGTTAATTCCTAGAAACCACGGGATCCTTTTTACAAAAACGCCTCCGACGCTGACTGTGGCCCTGGGCTGGACCGCGGCTTAGGAAAACAAAAGAGGGGGGGGGGGGGGTATGTGTAAAGTGGCCACGGCTACTGTTGATCTCCTAGCTCTGCCTCTGACGGAAAAATACAGAGAAAAAGCGGGCGAGGCGGGGTTCGATCCCGCGACGCGGGCGGGCTAGAAGAGGCGGCTACCGCTGCGGTAGGTAGGGGGGAGTTGTCTAGCAGGGGGGGGCGCGGCTAGGTAGGGTTTCTGCGCCGAGGAAGCGAGCGGTCGCGCGCGGCCGCCGGTGCACCGAGAGTGCTCGACGGATCGCACGGCGGCGCTAGGACGGTAGAGCGGGGCAGACCATGTCTAAGAGGTAGCAGGGCTTACCGTGGGGGCGATGGTGTGGTTGGAACGGGGGAAGGCGCCGGCGATCGACGACGAGGCAGAGGCCGACGTAGCTAGGGTTTCGTCGGGCGGCGCGGGTGCTCCTCGGCCTGGGCGTTCTCCTCCTCCGTCTGCAGGTATAGGGGCGAAGCAGGGCGGTCTTCTCGTCCTCGCTGACACGCTGCTTCCCGCCTGCGCCTCCTGGAACGATGGGGGAGAAGGAGACCGACGGTGGCCGGCGTGGGTGCTGCTTAGAGGTGGGAAGGAAGGAGGGGCGAGGGCGTCGCCCTGGGCGGATCTGGGGGAGGCTAGAGGGGCGAGGGGGTGGATAAGAACGAGAGGGGCAGGTGAGGTTGCGTGGGGGAGGGGAAGATGGGAAAAGGTGGCCTCGGTGCCACCTTTCTCCTCCCTCACGTGATCGGCCAGGGCAGGGGGTAGCTAGGTGGGGAGAGCTGGGGGAGAGGCTGCCAGGTAGGGCCAGGGAGGAGGGAGCTCGGGGTGGGGTAGGCCAGGCAGAGAGAGAGAGAAAGGAGAGGGGGTGGGTTCGGTCTAGGTTAGCTAGGGCAGGTGGGGGTGACCAAGGGAGAGGGTGGCCGGTGGGGCCAGCTAGGCTAGAAGGGGTGGTTGGGTTAGGGTTTTGAGATGAAAAGAGAGAGGGGAGGTTTAGGGCTTGGCATGCCCACATGGTCACATGTGCATGCATGGATAGGGATGGGGTTTAGAGGGGGTAGGGTTTAGGGTTTGGTTTAGATTAGGTGTAGATTAGGGTTTAGCTAGGATGGGGTAGATCATGGTGCTTACATGCATTAAACAAGACCAAGCAAGATCAAAAACAAGGTCCACAAGAACAAGCAAAAGGAAGAAAAGAAAACAAGGGTGATGGTTGCATGGCCCATGCAAAATATTTAATGCCTTGTTTACTCTTGTGAAAACAAAATAACTTCCATGGCATTTGTTTATTTGCATCCTCCCAAAGTTGGAGTAAGGGCAAGCAAAAGAAGTGGAGAGAGATCCACCCAACCCACATGAGCTAGAGGTAAACTCAATTAAAATGCCAAGCTCATATTAGTTGGATGGTGGAATTATAAGGTGGTGAAGAAAAGGTGGTGGAGTCAATAAGAGATATGCCCCCAACTCAACTTGGGCATTTAACAATATATCAAGAACCAAATACAATATCAAGAGGCAAATACAAATATTAATGCATATGAGATAAGAACCAAATCAAAAAGGGTTTTTGTATGATGCTCAAATGCAAGGTGGCATGATGACATGAACATGACATGATGATGATGCAACAATTATATGTAGGAAGTGGCCCTTTTATTACTAGATCAAGTAGCATTACAGGTGTTAGACAACTGGGATGCTACAACTCTCCCCCACTAAACAGGAATCTCGCCCCGAGATTCTAGGAAGAAGAAGAAGACACAAAGAGGGTAGGATAGTTGGCACGAAGTTCATCTTCACGTTCCCAAGTGGCTTCATCAACAGAATGGTGTGACCACTGCACCTTGCAGAACTTGATGGACTTGTTGCGAGTCCTTCTTTCTGCGGTCTCAAGGATTTTGGTGGGGTGTTCTTGATAAGACAGGTCTTCTTGGAGATCGATTAGCTCATGATCCACGGTCCTGCCGGGATCTTTGAAGCACTTCTTGAGCTGAGAGATGTGGAAAACATCATGGACTTTGAGTTTTTCCGGAAGCTCAAGTGCATAAGCAACTTCTCCTCTCCTACCACGAATCTTGAAAGGACCAATGTATCTAGGAGCCAACTTTCCTTTGATACCGAAGCGGTGTGTGCCTCTCATGGGAGTGACACGAAGGTAGACGAGATCACCAGGGGCATACACCATGTCCGTGTGCTTCCTGTCATAATTGCTCTTCTGACGACTTTGAGCAATCTTCAGGTTCTCAAGAATGATATGCACCTTCTCCTCTGCTTGAGTTACAATGTCAGGGCCAAACCAGATTCTTTCTCCTGCACCTGACCAACCAATCGGAGTTCTGCACTTGCGACCATAGAGAGCCTCAAATGGTGCCATCTTCAGACTCTTCTGGAAGCTGTTGTTGTAAGAGAATTCAGCATAAGGAAGACATTCCTCCCACTTCATGCCAAAAGAGATGACGCAAGCACGAAGCATATCCTCCAGAATCTGATTGATCCTTTCAACTTGTCCTTGCGACTGAGGGTGGTAAGCAGTGCTGAAGTTCAACTTTGTTCCCAGAGCATTTTGAAAGCTTTCCCAGAACTTGGAAGTGAAGATGCTTCCACGGTCTGAACTGATCTCAAGCGGAACCCCATACAGAGAGACAATTCTGTTGATATAGAGCTCAGCCAACTGAATTCCAGAAATTGTTTCCTTGACGGGGAAGAAATGAGCCACTTTAGAAAGCCTGTCGATGACAACAAAGATTGCAATGTTGCCCTTCTGCGACCTTGGAAAACCAGTGATGAAGTCCATCTCTACTTTCTCCCATTTCCATTCCGGGGGTTTCAATGGCTGTAGAAGACCGAAAGGTTTCTGATGGACAGCTTTCACTCTGCGGCAAACATCACACTCCGAGACATACTTTGCACAATATCGTTTCAAACCAGGCCACCAATACTGTGTTTTCAAGTCCATGTACATCTTTGTGCTGCCAGGGTGGATAGATAGAACAAAATCATGCGCCTCCTTGAGAACTTGCTCTCTCAAACCCGGGTAGTTCGGAACAAACATCCGGTGTTCGAAGAAAAGCGTGCCTTGATCATCTACGTGGAAGGACTCATACTTCGGAAGCTGAAGCTGGGAGGTGATCTTTCTGGTGTGCGGATCACCACGCTGACGAAAACGAATCTTTTCTTCCAAGAGAGGAGTAGCCAGAAGGTTCAGGAGATGCCCTTGTTCCACAACTTCCAGGTTGAGCTGACGGAATTCCTTGCACAAAAGAGGTTGCTGTTCTTCCATCATGAGGTTGTTGACATAAGCTTTGCGGCTGAGAGCATCGGCCATGACATTAGCTTTACCCGGTGTGTAGTTGATGGTCAAATAAAAATCATTGATTGCTTCAATCCATCTCCTCTGCCGAAGGTTGAGATCAGGTTGAGTGAAGATATACTTCAAACTCTTGTGATCAGAAAAGATCTCACATCGGTTGCCAAGCAAGTAGTGCCTCCATAGGTTCAAAGCAAAGACAACTGCTGCGAGCTCGAGGTCATGTGTGGGATAGTTGATCTCATGCGTCTTCAACTGTCGAGAGGCATAAGCAACAACTTGTCTTTCTTGCATAAGGACCGCACCCAATCCTTGCAAAGAGGCGTCACAGAATATCTGGAAAGGCTTGGATGTATCCGGAGGAACCAAGACTGGTGTGGAAGTGAGCTTCTCTTTGAGTGTCTCAAAGCTTTCTTGACATGCAGGAGTCCAAAGGTATTTCTTGCCTTTCTTGAGGAGATCGGTAAGAGGCTTCGCTATCTTCGAGAAGTTCTGAACGAAGCGACGACAATAACTAGCCAAACCAAGAAAACTCCGCACTTCTTTGACATTAACAGGAGGAAGCCATTCAACAATTGTCTTCACAGTTTCCGGGTTGACTGCAATGCCCTTGGCAGAGATGACATGACCAAGATAGGTTACTTCAGGCAGCCAAAACTCACACTTTGAGAACTTTGCATACAAGCGGTTCTCACGAAGCTTGTTTAGGACACACCGCAGGTGTTCTTCATGCTCTTCCTTGGACTTAGAATAGACCAGGATGTCATCCAGATAGACCACACTGAACTTATCCAGGTACTCCATGAAGACCGAGTTCATAAGCCTTGAGAAGGTAGCAGGTGCGTTGGTGAGACCGAAAGACATGACTGTGTACTCATACAGGCCATAGCGGGTGGTGAAAGCTGTTTTGGGCACATCTTCCTTGCGAATTTTGATTTGGTGATAACCACTCCTCAAGTCCAGCTTAGAGAATACCACAGCTCCAGCTAGCTGGTCAAAGAGATCATTAATCCGCGGAAGGGGATATTTGTTCTTGATGGTTTTAGCATTGGGAGCCCGATAGTCAACACAAAGTCTATCAGTCCTGTCACGCTTCTTCACAAAGATTGTTGGGCTACCCCAAGAAGAAGTACTGTGTTGAATGAAACCCAACTTCTCTTGTTCATCAAGCTGACGTTTGAGTTCAGCCAACTCAGCAGGACCCATTTTATAAGGCCGCTTGGAGATAGGAGCCGTTCCAGGTTCAAGCTCAATTACAAACTCAACCTCACGATCCGGAGGCATACCCGGCAACTCTTCAGGAAAAACATCCGGAAACTCACAGACCACTGGGACTCTCTGAATAGCTTCCATAGCATCATCATTCAGAGCCGCCAAAGAGAAAAGCTGGACAGCAGGAGTCAGACTTGGAGAAAAGACTATATGGCCTTCAGGAATCTTCAGAGAAACCGAGCGTTCAGCACAATCAATCACAGCTGCATTTGCCGTCAACCAATCCATGCCCAAGATGACATCAATGTCAGAATTGCCCAGAACAATTAAAGACGCCGAGAACGAAGAGCCACCAATCTCAACTTGATTGCCATGGCTGAATTTAGAAGCTACCATATTTGTTCCAGGAGAAAGGACCATTAACTTCTTAAGGAGAGGATCCATTGCTAACTCATTCTCATTTGCAAACTTGTGAGAAACAAAAGAATGCGATGCACCAGAATCAAACAAAACTCGTGCAGGGACTGAATTAACGGAAAGCATACCCATCACAACTCCAGGTGCGTGCTCAGCTTGAGCGGCGTTGACACAATTGGCACGAGCAACAGTAGACCCGGGCTTAGTGTTGATGTTGAGAGCCCGAGGTGGTGGTGCACGAACCATAGGAGAGCTTGCCGCAGGTCTTGGAGGGGGTGGAGGAAGAGCTTTGTTCTTCAACGGACAGTTCCAGTTCAGATGTCCAGGATCTCCACACGTGAAGCAAGCACCAGGTGGACGTGGAGCATGGTCGAGGCGAGTGAGGGAGCGTGAATGAAACGGCGTGAGGCGGTCTGGTTTACCTGGGAGACGTCGTCGCAGTTGGAGACAGACGGCAGCGCTCAGAGCTTTGTCGGAGTCGACGCTCGGGGACGCCCGCGGTCGAACGAGGGGCACGGACAGATGCGTCGGGAGGTGGAGAAGGTGTGAGCTTGGTCGGGGAGGTAAGGAGTGGTCAGGCTCGACCGAAATCGACAAGGAGGGTCGTCGGAGACAGAGCTGCTCGAGGAGAAATTGGGGCGGCCTGGGGGCGTGCTTGGGGGAGGAGATAGAGGGGAAACGGAGGAGAGTCGTTGGCGTTTAAAGGGGCATGGTCACTGCGAGTAATGGTGGCCGCGTTATGACGAATTCAAGCCGCGAAATCAAAGCAGAAAACGGGGATGAACTGGTCGCTACGGTGAGGACGATGAACAGGAGGAGTGGGGCATACCTGTCAGCGAGAAAGGAAGTGAGGGGGAGGGTCCACAAGTCAGCGTCCTCGCGGGTTGCTTCTGCGGTGAAGAAAACGGTTCGGGGGCGAGGGAACAGGTGGGCTTGCTGGGCTGTTGGGCTGGTTTGTTGGGCTGGGTCCTTTGCACTATTTTTTCTGTCTGAATGATTTAACCTTTTCTATTTCTATTTACTAATTTGAAATTCCAAACAATATTCAAACATTCAAACAATTCAAACATTCAACACTCTTTGCACTTGAATTTGGTTCTGTTTAACAACATAAACCAAAATCCAAAATAAAATAATATTTTTATTTTTTTTAGGATCCATTCATTAATTAAATAAAATGGACCTTTAGTTATTTAATCAAATAGGGTTTGATTTATTTAGTAAAATCTCCATTTAAAATCCAAATATTTTCAAAACCAAATCAGTAGGTTTTATTTGAAAATACAAAATACTTGGAAAACTTGTTTAAAATAAAATAACAATTTTATTTTTAGGTCCCATTAATAATTAAATAGAATGGACCTTAGTTATTAAATCAAATAGGGTTTGTTTTATTATTTAAAATCTTTATTTGAAATCTAAATAAAACCAAAACACTTCAGTAGGTTTTATTTGAGAATATAAAATACTTTAGAAAACTTATTTAAAATAAATAAATAAGTTTTAGTGTTTTATTTAAAATGGGAAAAGCCTTTACTTTAATAAAATTTGGATATTAAATCCTTATTATTTTATTTAAATAAACCTTTGCTATTTTTATTCAAAACAAAATGTTTTAATTCAAAAGCTTGGCCAAGGTTTAATTTGCCTTTATAAAATAATCTTTATTTATAAATCCACCTTTTCATTTGAAAACAAAATCTTTTATTAAAAGATCCAAAATAGTAATTTTAAATATTTTTAAGTTTATTGTTTATTTAACTTTTTAAATCCCTTTAGGATTCTATTTGATCCAAATAGGTTTTGAAAGTTTCCAAATGGATTCAAAAGTTTCTTCTCACCCTGAAAGTCAACAAAGTTTTATTTTATTCATTTGTTTTTCACATTACAAGATTTGGAAAATCTTGGGATGTGACAGGCTACCACCCTTAAAATAAATCTCGTCCCGAGATTTGGGGAGGCTAGGGTTACAAGTAGGCTCAAAACAACTAGGGTACTACCACCCTTAAAAAATTTCAAACTAAATTACATCTTGGCTTGCTTGGGATCCTGGGGAAACTTCTCTTGGGCAACCTTTGCATAGTGTCCTTTGTTTCCACACTTGACTCATGGGCCAAGGTTGTGATCCTTCATAGGCTTGTTTAACTTGTTCTTCATCTTTTCTGGACAAGTGTTTACATAGTGTCCTAGTTCCTTGCATTTAAAACACATCACTTGGCTGATATCTTTCTTTTCCTTTGGTATCAATTCTTCTTGTTTGTTTCCTTGGTTCTTCTTCTTTTCTGGGCATTCATTGGCATAGTGTCCCATCTCTTTGCAACTGTAACATTGCACTTGAGTAATATCCTCCTTGTTGGGGTTGGGGCATTTCTTCTTCTTCTTCTTTTTGGGTTTGTCCAAAGCTAGGAGTTCTTCTAGTTCATGTTCTTCATAGGTGGAAATTCTTTCTCTCTTCTTGGGGCATTGTTCTTCATGTTCCTTGGATGTATGATCCTTGTCTCTATAAATCTTGCATGCTTGGTTTCCTTCTAGAATAGCATCTTTGTCATCCTTGTTGTCCTTAGCTCTCTGGGAAAAGTTTTCTCCCATGTTGATCATTTGAGTAACCAATCCTTGCAACAATTGGGATTGAAGTTTCAAAATCCTTTGTATGGCTGGGTCTAGTCCATTGTTGTTGGCTAAAAGATGAGTTGTCTCTTGTCTCAACTGGTTTTGGGTTGCTATAAGCTCTCTCATGTTGTCCTTTTGGTTGTTGTTGTTGTCATCGACCTTGATATTGGAGTTTCTTGGGGAAGTCATCTGTTTGGGTTGAATTGGGATTAGAATAGGCAAGATATTTCTAAGGAAATAGTTCTAATCACACACATCATAATTCACACAAGCAATGTGCAAGCAATCATAAACAAACATTTCACTCAAACAACAAAGTTCAAGCATATTTTTAGGCAATCAAAAATATTTTTGTTACACCACATAAGTTGGTGTGTTAGACTTAACTATAATATGGTGGTCCATCTATAGGGTTCACTTGTGATCTTTCCTTCCTTCATGATTCTTCTTGCATGAGATCATGGTTTCCTTGAGAAAATCTCTTGGTTACTATAACTTCTAGTGATGTGGTCTCCTTCTAACTTTTGCATTCCCTCAGTCTCTAATTCTTGAGCAAGATTTCCTTGTTTCACTTGCAGTCCTTAGTGGTATCCAAGTTGGAAGTCCTTAGTGAACATGCTGAAGATGTTGAAGTCATTAGAGTTGAAGAAGTTGAAGTCATTAGAGTTGAAGAAGTTGAAGTCATTAGAGTTGAAAATGTTGAAGAAGTCCTTTGCACATGGTGTAGTCTTTGGCCATGGTTAGGTTTGTCCATCATTTTAAATAGAAGAGATGTAGAGTTGAAATCAAAATGGTTGAGGAAAGAGTTTACAAGTGTTTTTGTAAATAAGTTTTTGAAACAAATACAACTCCTATTTTTCTAAGGGTTTTTGTCCAATCCTAGGTTTACAAATCCTACATGCAACACAATGCTCTGATACCATCTGTAGAGGGAGTGTCCCAACCTTTAAACAATATAAGGTGGAGTCCCCTGTGTTTACAATGCTAGTCCCTGGATCAATAGCTAGCATCCACAGTAAAGATGTAATATCAAGAAACAAAGGTCATAATATAACTTTATAACCAGGAATAACATAATTTTATTACATCTTACATAGCTCATTTGGCTATTACATTACATTGCAGCAGAAATCTATAAGCATGGAGTCCTTCATCTTCAAAGTGCCACAGGCAGATGTTGGTTGTAGACTTTGTAATCCTCACTAAAACAATCAAACCTGCAACATAACAAGTTACAGCCACAAGGGTCAATACATTTGAATTGTATTGGCAAGTGATACTATGGTAGTATAGTGGAGTCTATCATCTATATGCATTTGGCTAAGTGGGGTTGAGGCTTGCATTGCTCAAAAATATATTTTTCCTTATCATTTGAAAATACTAAGTTTTTGTTTTGACAAAATCTTTTCCAAGGCATCTCTCAATCAAAGATTGAAAATTTCAAAAAAACCCTTGTTCAAACCACAAGATTTTAACTTAGAAATTTGAATGATGAGATTCTTGATTGCTTCCATGTCTTGATGCTCAAATTGTCCTTTACCAGGGACATGGCTAAGTACTTAGATTTTACACTCTGCAGAGGTGGTGCACTTTCCCCACAAGACTTGGTTTCCCAAGACAAGATCTTTCAAAAGCTTTCCCTTAGACCAAAATGGACGCGTTCCAACCTATCAAAACTCTACCACCCTCTGTCCATATGGCTAAGTTCTTGCAACCTATATGATTATTGCAGAGCCCATATTGCCAAGTGGTTGCACTTGAAGCTTCTCAACATTTGACATCTCAAATCTCTTTGTTCCTGGGTGGCCATCCACAAGTGAGATACACAAGGTCAACCATAGACATGGGCCTTGTGAACCACTCAACCAAAATCCACCAAGCAAGTCCCATTCCACCCAGGTGATTCATTAACTTAGTTGTTTTATTAAACAAAACACAAGTCCTCAGACTTAGAATATTTTCCATAGTGTGAATATATATTCCACCCATGTTTTCTATTAGCTAGGCTAAGCTTGATAGTAGTAGGAATGTTAACTTAGGAAAATCCTACTAAGGATTCATCTACTAGGTTTTACTATAGCAAGATTTATACTTAGCAAAATCCATGCAAGTTTTTTCTTAGAAAAATCACTAATGCATAGTGAAAGTAATGGGACAAAAGTATGAAGCATCACTTGCCTTTTTGGAGAGGGTATAGGTTCACTCCTTGTCCTTGCAACAATCACACTCTTCAAGTCACTACAAATCAATCAAACAAGGCACAAACTCAATCTACCAATCAAGCAAAACAACACATAAAATGACAAAGTCAAAGTAATGCACGCAAGCATGCCAAGGATTGTTTTTATTTGGAAAAGTTGTTCCTAATGGGTCATAAACATTTGAAAACACCTAATGGTCATATTGTAAAGTGGCAAAGTCATTTGCAAAAGATTTCACTTCAAAAACCATTTTCAAAACAAAGTGTCATTTTATGTGGTGTAGAAATATTTTTACTAAGGCATTAATCTATGGGGTTCACAAAATTCATTTTCAACTCATAAAACTTGGTGTTTGGGGTCAGAGTGTTTAAAATAAAAACATTTCCCAAAAGTTTTCTTCCAAAACTATTTTTAATAAATAAACCACATTTCTATTTGACTAGAAATGGTTTTAAATCAAAGAATCATTATTTTGTTTCACCAAATACATTTTTGAATCCACAAAGTGTTTCCTAATGTTAGTAGGTTCAAATCACACCATTTTACAAAGATTTTATCCCCAAAATCATTTTTGAACAATTTCTACACCCTTAACAAGCATACAAATGTTTCTGCAAAAACAACCATTTTAACAGAAACTTTTTACTAAACAAAAGGCATGGTTGGCTAGGGCTTGTTCCACTGATTCCAATGATATCAAGTTTGTAAAATTTGGACATGTGGATCAAAAGTTACAAAGGTTTGAAAATTACAAACAAATCTGTTTTCAAATTTCTGTTTTAAACTAGAGCTGGCCACGCGTCGCTCTCTAATTGGACGGTACCGGTTCGGCCGGATCGCGTAGTTGTAGCCATTGGATCTAATCAGATCGTGCGGCATAGGACGTGTACCTCTTCGTGGTTAAGTGATCTAATCTTGCTCGCCCGATCTAGATCCTACGGCGCTGGATTGCTTGACCAAATGCGGTCGGCGCCGATGGTGGCTAGCGGCGGCGCACGGCTAGGCGGTGGCGCTGCGGCGATTACAAGAAGCGAGGGAGGATGGGAAAGTGCTCACCAGAATCGCAGGGCTGTGGTGATGCTCAAGGTACTGTTGGCTTGACAAGGGGCGCTCAGGGGCAGTCGTAATTCCTCGCCGGAGTTAGGTCTGGCGACGGTTGCACGCGGTCGAGGTCGAGGACGATGCTACGGCCACAAGAAGACAAACAGAGGACATGGTTAGCTGCGCATGGTCGAGGCGAGTGAGGGAGCGTGAATCAAACGACGTGAGGCGGTCTGGTTTACCTGGGAGACGTCGTCGCAGTTGGAGACAGACGGCGGCGCTCAGAGATTTGTCGGAGTCGACGCTCGGGGACGCCCGCGGTCGAACGAGGGGCACGGACAGATGCGTTAGGAGGTGGAGAAGGTGTGAGCTTGGTCGGGGAGGTAAGGAGTGGTCAGGCTCGGCCGGAATCGACAAGGAGGGTCGTCGGAGACAGAGCTGCTCGAGGAGAAATTGGGGCGACCTAGGGGCGTGCTTGGGGGAGGAGACAGAGGGGAAACGGAGGAGAGTCGTTGGCGTTTAAAGGGGCATGGTCACTACGAGTAATGGTGGCCGCGTTATGATGAATTGAAGCCGCGAAATCAAAGCAGAAAACGGGGATGAACTGGTCGCTGCGGTGAGGACGATGAACAGGAGGAGTGGGGCATACCTGTTAGCGAGAAAGGAAGTGAGGGGGAGGGTCCACAAGTCAGCGTCCTCGCGGGTTGCTTCTGCGGTGAAGAAAACGGTTCGGGGGCGAGGGAACAGGTGGGCTTGCTGGGCTGTTGGGCTGGTTTTTTGGCCTGGGTCCTTTGCACTATTTTTTCTGTCTGAATGATTTAACCTTTTCTATTTCTATTTACTGATTTGAAATTCCAAACAATATTCAAACATTCAAACAATTCAAACATTCAACACTCTTTGCACTTGAATTTGGTTCTGTTTAACAACATAAACCAAAATCCAAAATAAAATAATATTTTTTTTAGGATCCATTCATTAATTAAATAAAATGGACCTTTAGTTATTTAATTAAATAGGGTTTGATTTATTTAATAAAATCTCCATTTAAAATCCAAATATTTTCAAAACCAAATCATTAGGTTTTATTTGAAAATACAAAATACTTGGAAAACTTGTTTAAAACAAAATAACATTTTTATTTTTAGGTCCCATTAATAATTAAATAGAATGGACCTTTGTTATTAAATCAAATAGGGTTTGTTTTATTATTTAAAATCTTTATTTGAAATCTAAATAAAACCAAAACACTTCAGTAGGTTTTATTTGAGAATATAAAATACTTTAGAAAACTTATTTAAAATAAATAAATAAGTTTTAGTGTTTTATTTAAAATGGGAAAAGCCTTTACTTTAAATAAACCTTTGATATTTTTATTCAAAACAAAATGTTTTAATTCAAAAGCTTGGCCAAGGTTTAATTTGGCTTTATAAAATAATCTTTATTTATAAATCCACCTTTTCATTTGAAAACAAAATCTTTTATTAAAAGATCCAAAATAGTAATTTTAAATATTTTTAAGTTTATTGTTTATTTAACTTTTTAAATCCCTTTAGGATTCTATTTGATCCAAATAGGTTTTGAAAGTTTCCAAATGGATTCAAAAGTTTCTTCTCACCCTGAAAGTCAACAAAGTTTAATTTTATTCATTTGTTTTTCACATTACAAGATTTGGAAAATCTTGGGATGTGACAAAAGATAACACAAGAAAACAACAATGAAACAGCCATGCGGCTGACATACAACACTGTAGCAGAAAATTTGAGAGCCGCAAAGGCAGCAATGGCAGAGTTACCCCATCTGACGGTGAAGAAAAGAGAAAACAACAGGAACGAGTCAATGATTTGGTGAGAGAAGCAGGAATGTTGAATGAAGCGTACTACAAGGCAAATCCGGGTATAGCTGGAAGGTCACAGCTGGTTCATTCGGTAACTCCAATCCCGGCGAGATCAGTAGGCCATACAACCTCCTCACCAGGAGTGGCACCAAGACAGAGAAAAGAAAAGAGTGTGCATCCAGGATGGAACAAGAAGGTGGTTGCTTATGTCCCGACAGTGGTTCAAGGAAACCAGACCCATGCACAGGGAACAAGAAGAAATGTCATTCAAGGAAATGAGAACCAGGAAAATGCTGACCAAGAAAGGTAGGCAGCACAAAGAAATGACAACGGGGGGCAAAACTTTGGACCCCAACCTAGGCGTGGGACTCACTCGGCAGGAGGACAAAACCCAGCTCCGAATCCGCCGCCAGCCCAACCCGAAAAGAGAGAGCAAAGCGCGGGAAAATTAGTGTAGCAACCTACAGACCCGAACGCCAACAGATACAATGATGGTTACTCAGCAATGGTCAATGATGGGTATGAATTGCTAGATCATGTAAACCAAGCAATGGGAGCAAGACTCGGAGGCAGAAATCTCCAGCCGGATGATGCAAGGCTCAAACTCGGCCGGATAAAGATGGCAGAGATAATCGAATTGCAAGGTCCACAGGGTCCACCATGTTTTAGCCCAAGGATCATGAAAGAGCCGCGAGTGCCAAACTTTCAGCTGTCCAGAGGGACAAAGACCTACGATGGAAGAATAAAGCCCAAAGACTGGCTCATGGATTATGGAACTGCAGTAAAAATCATGCAAGGAAATCTCAGATGGGCAGTGCGATATGTACCGCAGATGGTAGAAGGACCAGCAAGGGTGTGGCTGAATAATTTTCCACCCGAAGGCATCAACAGCTGGATTGATTTTCAGGAAGCTTTCGTAAGCAATTTGACAAGAACATACAAGAGGCTGAATCGCCCACAACAGCTAGCTATGTGCAAGCAAAGGCCGAATGAAACAGACAGGGAATTCCTCACAAGGTGGTGCACAATGCGCAACTCTTGTGAATGGGTAATCGAGTCTCAAGCCATTGCATGGTTTGCAGAAGGATGCAGGCATGTAAGTGTATTGTGGCAAAGGTTACAGAGAGATATGCCGTCAAGCTTGGAAGAAACAATAAGAATCGCTGACTCATACGCATTAGGAGATCCGACTCAGCCTCTGCTTATTTCGGCAGACGGGATGACTGAGACTCAGATCTACGACGCAACCGGGTCGCAAAGGCACCAAGAAAGGGCCGAGTATAGAAGAAATAGAAGAGACGAAAGACCAGACTATAGGTATGTTTCGAATCAAGTCGCAGTTGTGAGTCAGGATCATCCAGATGCTGGAAGTAGCCAACATAAAAGGACAAATGGGAAACAACAATGGATACCAAAGAATGACGACAAGAAACCGTCTGAAAGAGAAAACCATATCAAGATTGCCAAAAATATACTTATGAAATGATGTTGGACCAACCGTGTAAGTTCCACACGCCAAGTCCGACTAAGCCAGCGAACCACACAACAAGAAAATGCACTTGGTTTCAGAAGGGAGACATAGTGGATTCACCGACTCAGCAGTTACCACCACCGCCCCCACCACCGCTCACAGGAGGAAATGCTCAAGATGTGGGAACTGAGCATAGATATGAGAACAGGCAACCAAGATATCATAACCAAGAAAGAAGGGAGGTTATGCGTCAGGTGCATAACCCAAGAGGTGACAACGCTCATGTCGGCCATGGAACTAGAAATGAGTACATAGAGCATCACCAGAGCTATGTCGTATTTGTCATAGAGCCGAATGACAAGAAAAGTACCAACACCAAAGTACAACAAAGTACACGGATGATGGAAATGAATGCCACAATGCCGACAATACCAAAGTACAACATAAAGGATCATCCCAAGATCATACCAACACCAGGAGGTTATGCTCTTGACTTGGATCCAACGTTCATGGGCCCAGATATCAACGTGAAGTTCTCCAAGGTACTGATAGACGATGGTAGTAGCATCAATATGATGTACAAGGATACCATGCTCAAGTTAGGCATCACTATGAAGATGTTGGAGCCAACTAAGACAACTTTCCATGGTATTGTGCCGGGATTGTCTTGTGAGCCAATTGGCAAGATCTGGGTTGACGTCTTATTCGGCAACAGAGAAAATTGTCGCACTGAAGCCATAGAGTTCGAGGTGGTTGACCTAGTCAGCTCATACCATGCCTTACTCCGCAGGACGACTATGGAAAAATTTATGGCCACTCCTCATATTGCTTACTTAAAGGTGAAGCTGCCAGGTCCGTGCAGAGTTATCATAGTTGAGGGAGATTACAAGAGATCTATTGCATGTGCCTCAGCCGGATCTTCGCTGGCCGAGTCACTGGTCATAACGCAGGAGAAGCATCCAATGATGGAAGTGGCAGAACTGGCCAAGGCGGCACAACTATCTATGCCGACACTCACTAACGCGCATGGCAGTGTATATTTACAAGCTACCAAGGAAACAAAGAAGATACAGGTTGATCAGGCCTTCCCAGAGCACACAGTTACCATTGGTGCTGGGCTGACTGACAAATAGGAGAGCGATCTCACCCGCTTCCTCCGTGAGAATCGGGATATCTTTGCATGGTCCACACAAGACCTGCAAGGAGTTCCGAGGGAGTTGGCTGAGCACTCTCTTCATGTAAGGCCAGATGCCAAGCCGGTGAAGAAACCCCTCCGCCGCTTCGTCGAAGATAGGAGGAAAGTGATAGCCGCCAAGATAGCCAGGCTTTTGGCTGCCGGGTTTATCATGGAAGTACTGCATCCAGATTGGTTATCAAATCCAGTCTTGGTTGAAAATAAAAAGGTTAACCCAAACATGGATGTGGTGTGGCGCATGTGTATTGACTACAAAAACCTCAATAAGGCGTGTCCAAAAGATCCATTCCCCCTGCCATAGATCGGTCAAGTCATTGACTGTACTGCCGGGTGTGAGTTATTGTCATTTGTGGATGCGTATTCTAGTTTCCACGAGATACCACTGAATCCGGATGATCAAATAAAAACAGCTTTTATCATCCCATATGGGGTTTATTTCTATCATACTATACCATTCGTATTGACAAATGTAGGTGAAACATACCAAAGGTGCATGCAAAAATGCTTCCAAGATCAACTGGACAAAAATGTTCAAGTATACGTCGATGACGTGGTGATAAAAACCAAAAAAAATCATACTCTAATTGAGGACTTGCGTCAAACATTTGCAAACTTAAGAATATTCCGGATGAAACTTAACCCGGAAAAATGCACATTTGGTGTCCTGGCTGGAAAATTACTCAAATATCTCGTGTCCAGCCGAGGATTTGAGGCTAACGCGACAAAGATCAGAGCCATCGAAAGAATGGAATTGCCGAAAACCCTCTACGATGTCTAGAAGTTCACAGGGTGTCTGGCCTCGTTGAGTAGGATTATCAGTCGACTAGGAGAAAAAGCCTTATCATTATATCAACTGATGAAAAATCAGACAAATTCACATGGACACAGCAAGCTGATAGCGCTTTCCATGAACTCAAAAAGATGTTGGCAACAACACCAATATTAGGGTCACATCAACCAATAGAGTTGTTAGTGCAGTGATAGTGGTGGAGCGCGAAGAAGAGGGAAAATCAGTCCAAAGGACAGTTTATTACTTGAGCGAAGTGCTCTCTATATCAAAGAAAAATTACCCCCATTACCAAAAAATGACATATGGGGTGTATATGGAAGCGAAGAAGCTGAAGCACTATTTCCAAGAACACCCAATCCGGGAAATATGCGAGGCACCTATTGCGGATATATTGGGAAGCAAAGATGCCAGTGGCCGAGTGGCAAAATGGGCCATAGAGCTAGCACCATACACTCCACAACATGACAAACGAGATGCAATTAAATCTCAAGCTATAGCTGATTTCTTCATAGATTGGATGGAAATGCAATATGAGCCACCATTGCCGGACCCGAATTATTGAAAGATGCACTTTGACGGATCCAAGACAAAGATGGGTCTGGGTGTCGGGATAGTACTCACATCACCAAAGAAGGATCAGCTCAAGTATGTGTTGCAGATCCACTTTGCTGCATCCAATAAGGTAGTCGAGTATGAAGCACTTGTCCATGGCATAAAAGTGGCCGAGGAAATTGGCATCAAAAGGATCATGTGTTTTGGCGACTCGGATTTGGTTATCCATCAAGTATCTGGGCATTGGGACGCATTGGATGCGAACATGGCACTATATCCTCTTCATGTGCAACAGATTTCAGGATACTTTGATGGGTGTGAATTTCATCACATACCCAGAGCAGAGAATGAGGCAGCTGACGTACTATCCAAGTTAGGCTCATCTCAGCAAGAAATCCCACCAGGAATAGCGTTGGAACATCTTAGAAAACCCGATCAAGCCGTCACCAGAGTCCGAGTCAATATTCATCCCGGCAAGTGTAGCATCCCAATTGTCTAACAATTGTAATGCTACTTGGTCTAGTAATATAATGGCCACTTCATATATATAATTGTTGCATCATAATTATATCATGCTCATGTCATCATGCCACCTTGCATTTGAGCATCATATAAAACCCTTTTGTTTTGGTTCTTCTCTCATATGCATTGTAAATTGTATTTGCCTCTTGATATTGTATTCGGTTATTGATATATTGTTTAATGCCCAAGTTGAGTTGGGGGCATATCTTTTATTCCACTCCACCACCTTTCTTTGGCTTCATCTAAATTCCACCACCCTAGTCAGATATGAGCCATTGCTTTTCTTTTGCTATTTTGATTCTAGCTCATATGTGTTGGTGTGGATCCATTCTATGTCTACATGTTCCATATATGAAGTATGTTGTTTTCACAATATCAATTATGTGGAGCCTCATGGCCACCTTTGAATGCCATGTGAGTAGAATCTTCCTTTCACCTTCCATATGGTTGTTTTGGCTATTTGAGCTTGTTTAAATATAATTGTGGTCAAATAATCTTTTAGTGGGATATATACACTAGCATGGCCTATTATATTCAATCATGCTTGAATCTACCATTCCCATATATTCATCAAGCTTGTATCTAGTGGGTTGGAATTTATTCCAAATAGTGATGTGCATGCATGTAATAAGTTCCCTTATGTACTATAGTTGTTTTTTTACAACTAATAGAAGTGGCTATTCACATTCATGCATGCCCCATGCAACATCACCATCCCCTTCTCCCTTACCCATTCATGTGAGTTTGTTTGAGGTTTTTTTTCTTCATTTGTTTTGTGTGGTTTTTAATCACTTGGACATCTCTTTGCTAACAAGTGGTTTTCCCTCCCTCTCTTTAAACCCTACCTTGATCTACCCTCCAAACCCTAAGCCCTCATCTCTCCTCTCTCTAACCCGAGCCACCACCCCATGATCTACCCCTCTCTCCTAACCCCAACCCGATGCCCTCTCTAGCAAACCCTAGTCCCCACCCTCCCTCTCGGTCTCTCTCCTCTCTCACCTAGCTGGCCCCACCTGGTCACCCTGGCCCCACCTAGCTACCCCAACCCGAGGCTCCCCCCAACCTAGCCCGAGCCTCCCCTCTCCTCTCTCCTTCTCTTCTCTCTGCCTGGCATGCCCCCACCCGAGCCTACCTCTTTGGACGCTCTCTAGCCCCACCTAGAAGCCCCTGCACGTGCCTGCTCCTGCCCTAGACGAGCCCAGCTCGAGAACGTGAAGAGGAGAAGGAAAAGTGGCACCCGAGCCACCTTTTCCCTACCCACTCCCGCACGGCACCTCCCCCTCCCCCTCGCTTTACCTTCCGCCCCACAACCTCTTGGCCTCTCCCAGATCTCTCCAGACTGTCCCCTTCCTCTCCGTCTACCCCTACCACCGTCTACCCCATCACCGGCCACCGTCGGTGTCCACCGTCGTTTCCTCGAACCAGCAGGCGGGCGTGGCATGGAGGCTGTCGAGGACGCTCCTCTGCATCGCCCTGTACACGCCGTCGCGGAGGAGAAGCACCAGAGCGTCGGTACCAGCGCCGCTCGAAGCCAAACCCTAGCTCCGCCCGGCCTCTGCCTCGTCGTTGATCCGCTACTCCTCTGCCCGATCAGACCGCATCAACAGCCTCCCGGTGAGCCCACGATCCTCCCTGACACCTCCTTCCTCACCGTTGCTTCCTGTTCTCGTCGAACCACTTGTCGAGCGCGCTCTGTGCGTCGGTGGCCGCTGCTTCGGCTCGTCGCCGCGCCACAGCACGCTACTCCTAGCCGCGTTTCCGTACCCAGCAACAACACCCAGCCTAGCCCAGTGGTCACCGCCGCCTGCGCGCGTGCCCAGGTCGCGTGTTCGATCCTCCGCGCCGCGCGCTCGTTCGCGAGCACCGATCGGTCCTCTGTACGCGGAGAAGATCCACAGTGCCGCCGCACTTTTTGCAGAAATCCCCCTAGCTTTTTATTTCCTAAACCCGTGGACCAGCCTGCCCCACCGTCAGCCTCAGCGCTCGTTTTGTAGATAGACCCCCTAGTTCTTCCAGCCTCAACCCGCACTCCTCCGGATCCACCACGTGTCGCGTCCCAGCTGGCTGCGCGCGCCGTGGACCCTTACGCCCTGCCGGCCCACCTGTCATTCACTGAGGCTAGATTAGCTCGCGGTGAGGAAACCCTTCTCTGTGCGCGTTTGGTCCCAGTCAGCCAGTGGCCCACCTGTCTTTGTCTGTGGCTAACTTAACCTGAGTAGAAAAAGTATTTCTATATTTCTGTTTCAATTCAAACTTTTCCAAATTAATTTAAATTCAAATTTCAAATCTGTTTTCAAATAACTTTTAAAATATAAATTCAAATTAAACATGTAATATATGTTTTGAAATCAGAAAAATGTGAGGAATTCAAATCTTCCATCCAAAATATATTTGAACACTTAAAAGTTCAAGTTGATTAAAATTACAATAAAATGCCTTTTGCCTTAATTAATTAATAACTTTTGTTTTATAACTCCAAATTTGACAAATAATATGTCTAAAATGATTAGCTCGATGAGACCTTTCTGTTTATGCATTCCATGTTCTGTTTTGCAGCATGCATAATATAAATATAAAGTATACAGCAACTTATTCGAGAATAAAATGTGACCAAAACTCAATAAAATGTTTATTTCTTGTATTCTACACCTCACCCATGCCATGCTACTTTATTGCCATGCAAATTGTGCATCATTCATCATGGAATGATTTTTTGCTTGTCGCATTTTATTCTTATGCTTGTGCACTTTATTTATGTTGGCCCTTGTTTGTTTGGTTCTTCTTCGAATAGACGCTGAGCAGCGGATATATCAAGAAACCCAGGAGCACTACCCAGATCCTTCTCTCGCTTCAACTGAGCTGCCAGGCAAGCACTACCACATGCTTGCATACATATAGTACCTATTGCCTCTATCTTATTCTTGCATCATTGAGTCGCGATCGCATTAAACTGAATCCCAAGTACTGCATAGACTTTACTTTTAAACCCCACCGAAGCTTGTTCCTCCATCCCATGAGCCATTACTACAGGAGTTGTTTGAGCCATGCGGGTCGTAGAACAGCATGTGTAGGGTATGTGAGTGTCTGATGGATAACGAGGTACCTATACAACTTAACCTGAGTAGTAATGGGATAACTAATGAAAGTGGCACCGGTGAGCAATATCTGCTATTTGGTTTTTCATGCTCACTTGTGTCCCGTAGGACCCCGAGTACTTGATTCCTGTTCCTTGAATATTCGCGCTATCCACATCCGGGAGGCTTATGGACCCCCCTGAGCCAGAGCTTGATTCATTCTTATTTCTTGGGGCCACAAAGTAGTTTGGGGCTTTATTACTATCCTGTACTTATGCCATGCTTTACTGCTTTATTTACGATTGTGCGAGGAGCACCTGTACTGTTTAGGATCGTGACACGTTTTCGCTGTATCGACAAGCCCAGTCACACTTTCGGGTTCCCAGTCGTTTACAGCCGTCCACACAAACCTTGAGTCCGTCTCGGAGCCGGCCAACTTCGTTGCGGGTAGCTTAATGGGGTGGCCCCCTGAAATATTTCTGAATCCTATGATCGCTTTATCGTGAATGCCTCGTTGGGTTTTGATTTGGTTTTTCCGAGGTTGATCGAGTGTGTGTTGCTATTTGTGCACCCCTGCAGGGTAAAACTTTCTGAAATCCGTGTCCGCGGTTATGGACGACTTGGAGCATAGTTTCTTGATCATAGACAAGTATAACTAAAGTACCGCTTTTAATTTGACTAAGTAACTGACTAGTAAATAATGCAACACTCATGGAATGGATAATAAAACTGCCAACGGATGGGGGGTGTTCGTCCGCTTCCTCGTTGGTAAGCGAGGAGGAGGATGGATCTGTTAATATTACTGTTATAACTGTTGTTATTAATTCACGGAAATCCGTCTATCTTTGGTTAGGCGGATGGTTAGCGAGTATCTATAGAATTGTTAGGTATTATCTTTTGCTGCAATTGCGTCACCCAGGTTGTGTCCCCTTTAGAGGCATAAAGACTTGCTGAGTACCCCTAGGGTCTCACACGATAAATTATTTGATTCAGATGAACATGTACACTCACAAGATGGATACTGGGTGGAGGAGGCGGACGATGTGGGCAACGATCATTCGGTGTAGAGATTCCGGGAATGGGGATCCGTGAGATCTGTGGGAGGGATGTGTTTATTATGGGGCATCTTATGCCGATTTGCTTCTTATCCGTACTCGGATCTTGTTTGCCGCTTCCGCCTGATACTCTGATGTTTGATGTATGAGGAGATATCCTAAACTATTATATCTATCTAGGACATTTGGATCTTGCCGTATGGCGTTGCAATATTTCTATTTCTTTTAGATGGAATGGCTTTGAGGACTGTTGTATGGTGGCTTGCATACATACTCATTTGTGTATGTAGTTGATCCCTTCGCCTGCCGATTACGCCACCCGTTCTTGTCCCGATGTTTGGAAATGGTTAGGACGGCCGAAAGGTCTACCTGTGAGTGGCATTTGGGCCCCACCGTACTATTTTAACCATTTCCGCTCATCCAGGCTTGTAACTAGGAGCGTAATTCACCGAGGTAGTTACAATTGGTATCAGAGCCATCCCGCCCTTCAGGGTCTCAGCCAAATGGTCGTTGTTAGTCTAGCAAATATTTTTGGTAGCTATGTATACTAGGGAAAAAAAACGCGAGAGTAGGACTGCTTCCACTTTTCTTCTTACCCACCCACCCACCCTTTTCTGGTAAGGAAGTGTAACGTTTTCAATCCTCTTCTTAAAATTCAAACTAGGATTCACGTGTTCTGGGTTTCCGTAGTACCATAGAATGTGTGTGTGTGTGTGTGTAATTCCTTGTCTATCTGTTGCATCCAACATGTTATCTTTATCTGCCTTTTGGTTATCAACTGTTGGTACATTCCATACCGACAGGCTTTTGCAAACCGACGCGATCTATCTGATTCGTTGTATACCGCCGCGATCTGTCTTACTCTTTGTTATCCGACGTTATCTTGTTTGGGGTGTTCGTTTCCGTAGTTACTAATCTTTAGGTTCATCTTGAGAAGAAGGTGTTGGGATACGTGTTCTACTTATTCATGTGCGGAGTAATGATTTGAGTGCGGGATGGAGTCGCGACCATACCACTACTTTTATCATTCGCTCTTGTATATTGAATTGGTAGAGTCACTAATCTCGATTCGTTAAGTGATTTTGCGCATCTATTGGTCTTTTAATGCCGAAATTTTCGGAAAATTTTTCTTTGATACTTGTGTACCACACTCCTTTTCAGTCGTGTGCGATATGCTTAATATCTTCTAGGTGCTTTGAACTTTGCTGATATTTTAATATCATCTTAGTAAATTGTATCCTTTAATCTTGGTTAATTCTATCTTGGTACTATTTTGGATTATTATTATTCTCCATTATAGTACTGACTTGTGTTTTATATCAATCACAGGATGGCACCACCACGCCGTTCTGAGGAAGACATACAACCTGAACTGGGGGCCGCGTTGTCAAGCATCGCCAATGCCTTGGCAGCAATGCAGCAGAACCAGCAGCGTTTTGAAGAAAGTGTCAGGAGGAATGAGTTTGCTCTGCTACCTCCACCTCCCAAGCGAGGAGACATCAAAAGCTTCCTGAAGTTCAACCCACGCCAATTTGATGTGTCCGATCAACCACTTGATGCTGATGATTGGTTGCGTGAGATGTCAAGGCTACTGATGACTGCTGATGTTCCTGAGCAAGAATGGGTAAAGTGTGCCACTCACCTTCTGAAGGGAGATGCTGCTCTCTGGTGGGAGAATTACCTGAAGGCAAACTGCATTGGTTTTCAGCCTACTTGGGGACAGTTCACTGGAGCTTTCAAAGAGCAGTACCTGTCAGAAATTGTCATGGAGAGGATGAAGAAGTGTTTCTCAACCTCAAGCAGGGCAATGATAATGTCAATACCTACATCAGGAACTTCATGAACCTTTCTCGTTATGGTGGCGATGAGATCTCTGATGACAAGAAGAAGCAAAAGAGGTTCCGGCAAGGGCTCAATGCATCGATTAAATATGCAATCACACATGCAAGGCCGGCGTCTTTTCTGGAACTTCAGCATACAGCTCTGCAGGAAGAAGCAAGTAGGCAAGTGTTTGAGGAGTCAAAGAAACACAACCGCGATGCAGCAAGCTCTTCAGCTATGTCAACTCCTTCTAAGCATCGTGTCTGGGTTCCTAACACCCCACCGTCGCTCCCGGCTCCACCAAGACCTTCAAGCTACGCGGCAAGGCCACCAAACTTCCTCACTGCTGCTCCCAGGGGCTACAACCACCACCACCCTGGAGCGCCTGGCGGAGTCCCTGGCTACGTTGCTCCACGTCCACCTGGTGCTTGTTACACTTGTGGAGACACTGGGCATCAAAACTGGAACTGTCCGATGAAAAACAAAGCTGTTCCTCCACCACCTCCAAGATCTGCGGCAAGCTCTCCTATGGTTCGTGCACCACCACCTCGAGCTCTCAACATCAACACCAAGCCCGGGTCTACTGTAGCTCGTGCCAACTGTGTCAACGCCGCTCAAGCTGAGCATGCACCTGGAGTTGTGATGGGTATGCTTCCCGTTAACTCAGTCCCTGCACGAGTTTTGTTTGATTCTGGTGCTTCGCATTCTTTTGTTTCGCATAAGTTTGCGCATGAGCATGATCTGGATATGGTTCCCTTATCACATCGTCTGGTGGTACAATCTCCTGGTTCAAACATGAGGGTTGCTCATATCAGCCATGGCAATCAAATTGAGATTGGTGGCTCTTCGTTCTCGGCGTCCTTAATTGTTCTGGGCAATTCTGACATTGATATCATCTTAGGCATGGATTGGTTGACAGCAAATGCAGCTGTGATTGATTGTGCTGAACGCTCGGTTTCTCTGAAGATTCCTGAAGGCCATATAGTCTATTCTCCAAGTCTGACTCCTGCTATCCAGCTTTTCTCTTTGGCGGCTCTGAATGATGATGCTATGGAAGCTATTCAGAGTGTTCCGGTGATCTATGAGTTCCCAGATGTCTTTCCTGAAGAGTTGCCAGGTATGCCTCCGGATCGTGAGGTTGAGTTTGTAACTGAGCTTGAACCTGGAACGGCTCCTATCTCCAAGCGGCCTTATAAAATGGGTCCTGCTGAGTTGGCTGAACTCAAACGTCAGCTTGATGAACAAGAGAAGTTGGGTTTCATTCAACACAGTACCTCTTCTTGGGGTAGCCCAACCCTCTTTGTGAAGAAGCGATACAGGACTGATAGACTTTGTGTTGACTATCGGGCTCTCAATGCTAAAACCATCAAGAATAAATATCCCCTTCCGCGGATTAATGATCTCTTCGATCAGCTAGCTGGAGCTGTGGTATTCTCTAAGCTTGACTTGAGAAGTGGTTATCATCAAATCAAGATTCGCAAGGAAGATGTTCCTAAAACAACTTTCACCACCCGCTATGGCCTGTATGAGTACACGGTCATGTCCTTCGGTCTCACCAACGCACCTGCCACCTTCTCGAGGCTTATGAACTCGGTTTTCATGGAGTATCTTGATAAGTTTGTTGTGGTCTATCTGGATGACATCCTAGTCTATTCTAAGTCAAAGGAAGAACATGAAGAACACCTTCGGTGTGTCCTAAACAAGCTTCGTGAGAACCGCCTGTATGCAAAGTTCTCCAAGTGTGAGTTTTGGCTGCCTCAAGTAACCTATCATGGTCACGTCATCTCTGCCAAGGGCATTGCAGTCAACCCGGAAACTGTAAAGACAATTGTTGAATGTCTTCCTCCTGTTAATGTCAAAGAAGTGCGGAGTTTCCTTGGTTTGGCTAGTTATTGTCGTCGCTTCGTTCAGAACTTTTCGAAGATAGCGAAGCCTCTTACCGATCTCCTCAAGAAAGGCAAGAAATACCTTTGGACTCCTGCATGTCAAGCAAGCTTTGAGACACTCAAAGAGAAGCTCACTTCCACACCAGTCTTGGTTCCTCCGGATACATCTAAGCCTTTCCAGATATTCTGTGACGCCTCTTTGCAAGGATTGGGTGCGGTCCTTATGCAAGAAAAACAAGTTGTTGCTTATGCCTCTCGACAGTTGAAGACGCATGAGATCAACTATCCTACACATGACCTCGAACTCGCAGCAGTTGTTTTTGCTTTGAAAGTATGGAGGCATTACTTGCTGGGCAACCGTTGTGAAATCTTTTCTGATCACAAGAGTCTAAAGTATATCTTCACTCAACCTGATCTCAACCTTCGGCAGAGGAGGTGGATTGAAGCAATCAATGACTTCGATTTGACCATCAACTACACTCCGGGCAAAGCTAATGTCATGGCCGATGCTCTTAGCCGCAAAGCTTATGTCAGCAACCTCATGATGGAAGAACAACAGCCTCTCTTGTGCGAGGAATTCTGTCAGCTCAACCTTGAAATTGTGGATCAAGGGTATCTTCTGAACCTTCTGGCAACCCCTCTCTTGGAAGAAAAGGTTCGCTCCATTCAACTTGGCGATCCGTACACGAAAAAGATCATCTCCAACATGCAGCTTCCGAAGTATGAGTCCTTCCACGTCGATGACCAAGGCACGCTTTTCTTTGAACACCGGATGTTTGTTCCGAACTACCCGGGTTTGAGAGAGCAAGTTCTCAAGGAGGCGCATGATTCTGTTCTTTCTATCCACCCCGGCAGCACAAAGATGTACATGGACTTGAAAACACAATATTGGTGGCCGGGATTGAAACGATATTGTGCCAAGTATGTCTCAGAGTGTGATGTCTGCCGCAGAGTTAAAGCTGTCCATCAGAAACCTTCCGGTCTTCTACAGCCATTGAAACCCCCGGAATGGAAATGGGAGAAAGTAGAGATGGACTTCATCACTGGTTTTCCAAGGTCGCAGAAGGGCAACAATGCAATCTTTGTTGTCATTGACAGGCTTTCTAAAGTGGCTCACTTCTTCCCCGTCAAGGAAACAATTTCTGCAATTCAGTTGGCTGAGCTCTATATCAACAGAATTGTCTCACTGTATGGGGTTCCGCTTGAGATCAGTTCAGACCGTGGGAGCATCTTCACTTCCAAGTTCTGGGAAAGTTTCCAAAATGCTTTGGGAACAAAATTGAACTTCAGCACAGCTTACCACCCTCAGTCGCAAGGACAAGTTGAAAGGATCAATCAGATTCTGGAGGATATGCTTCGTGCTTGCGTCATCTCTTTTGGCATGAAGTGGGAAGAATGTCTTCCTTATGCTGAATTCTCTTACAACAACAGCTTCCAGAAAAGCCTAAAGATGGCACCATTTGAGGCTCTCTATGGCCGCAAATGCAGAACTCCGATTGGTTGGTCGGGTGCAGGAGAAAGAATATTGTTTGGCCCTGACATTGTAACTCAAGCGGAGGAGAAGGTGCACATCATTCTTGAAAATCTGAAGATTGCTCAAAGTCGCCAGAAGAGCAATTATGACAGAAAGCACACGGACATGGAGTATGTCCCTGGTGATCTCGTTTACCTTCGTGTCACTCCCATGAGAGGCACGCACCGTTTTGGTATCAAAGGAAAGCTGGCTCCTAGATACATCGGTCCATTCAAAATTCGTGGAAGAAGAGGAGAAGTTGCTTATGCTCTTGAGCTCCCGGAAAAACTCAAGGTCCATGATGTTTTCCACATCTCTCAATTCAAGAAGTGCTTCAAGGATCCCGGCAGGACCGTGGATCATGAGCTTATCAATCTCCAAGAAGACCTGTCTTATCAAGAACACCCCACAAAAATCCTTGAGATCGCAGAAAGAAGGACTCGCAACAAGTCCATCAAGTTCTGCAAGGTGCAGTGGTCGCACCATTCTGTTGATGAAGCCACTTGGGAACGTGAAGATGAGCTCCGTGCCAAGTATCCTACCCTCTTTGTGTCTTCTTCTTCTTCCTAGAATCTCGGGGCGAGATTCCTGTTTAGTGGGGGAGAGTTGTAGCATCCCAATTGTCTAACAATTGTAATGCTACTTGGTCTAGTAATATAATGGCCACTTCATATATATAATTGTTGCATCATAATTATATCATGCTCATGTCATCATGCCACCTTGCATTTGAGCATCATATAAAACCCTTTTGTTTTGGTTCTTCTCTCATATGCATTGTAAATTGTATTTGCCTCTTGATATTGTATTCGGTTATTGATATATTGTTTAATGCCCAAGTTGAGTTGGGGGCATATCTTTTATTCCACTCCACCACCTTTCTTTGGCTTCATCTAAATTCCACCACCCTAGTCAGATATGAGCCATTGCTTTTCTTTTGCTATTTTGATTCTAGATCATATGTGTTGGTGTGGATCCATTCTATGTCTACATGTTCCATATATGAAGTATGTTGTTTTCACAATATCAATTATGTGGAGCCTCATGGCCACCTTTGAATGCCATGTGAGTAGAATCTTCCTTTCACCTTCCATATGGTTGTTTTGGCTATTTGAGCTTGTTTAAACATAATTGTGGTCAAATAATCTTTTAGTGGGATATATACACTAGCATGGCCTATTATATTCAATCATGCTTGAATCTACCATTCCCATATATTCATCAAGCTTGTATCTAGTGGGTTGGAATTTATTCCAAATAGTGATGTGCATGCATGTAATAAGTTCCCTTATGTACTATAGTTGTTTTTTTACAACTAATAGAAGTGGCTATTCACATTCATGCATGCCCCATGCAACATCACCATCCCCTTCTCCCTTACCCATTCATGTGAGTTTGTTTGAGGTTTTTTTTCTTCATTTGTTTTGTGTGGTTTTTAATCACTTGGACATCTCTTTGCTAACAAGTGGTTTTCCCTCCCTCTCTTTAAACCCTACCTTGATCTACCCTCCAAACCCTAAGCCCTCATCTCTCCTCTCTCTAACCCGAGCCACCACCCCATGATCTACCCCTCTCTCCTAACCCCAACCCGATGCCCTCTCTAGCAAACCCTAGTCCCCACCCTCTCTCTCGGTCTCTCTCCTCTCTCACCTAGCTGGCCCCACCTGGTCACCCTGGCCCACCTAGCTACCCCAACCCGAGGCTCCCCCCAACCTAGCCCGAGCCTCCCCTCTCCTCTCTCCTTCTCTTCTCTTTGCCTGGCATGCCCCCACCCGAGCCTACCTCTTTGGACGCTCTCTAGCCCCACATGGAAGCCCCTGCACGTGCCTGCTCCTGCCCTAGACGAGCCCAGCTCGAGCACGTGAAGAGGAGAAGGAAAAGTGGCACCCGAGCCACCTTTTCCCTACCCACTCCCGCACAGCACCTCCCCCTCCCCCTCGCTTTACCCTCCGCCCCACAACCTCTCGGCCTCTCCCAGATCTCTCCAGACCGTCCCCTTCCTCTCCGTCTACCCCTACCACCGTCTACCCCATCACCGGCCACCGTCGGTGTCCACCGTCGTTTCCTCGAACCAGCAGGCGGGCGTGGCGTGGAGGCTGTCGAGGAAGTCGAGGACGCTCCTCTGCATCGCCCTGTACACGCCGTCGCGGAGGAGAAGCACCAGAGCGTCGGTACCAGCGCCGCCCAAAGCCAAACCCTAGCTCCGCCCGGCCTCTGCCTCGTCGTTGATCCGCTACTCCTCTGCCCGATCAGACCGCATCAACAGCCTCCCGGTGAGCCCACGATCCTCCCTGACACCTCCTTCCTCACCGTTGCTTCCTGTTCTCGTCGAACCACTTGTCGAGCGCGCTCTGTGCGTCAGTGGCCGCTGCTTCGGCTCGTCGCCGCGCCACAGCACGCTACTCCTAGCCGCGTTTCCGTACCCAGCAACAACACCCAGCCTAGCCCAGTGGTCACCGCCGCCTGCGCGCGCGCCCAGGTCGCGTGTTCGATCCTCCGCGCCGCGCACTCGTTCGCGAGCACCGATCGGTCCTCTGTACGCGGAGAAGATCCACAGTGCCGCCGCACTTTTTGCAGAAATCCCCCTAGCTTTTTATTTCCTAAACCCGCGGACCAGCCTGCCCCACCATCAGCCTCAGCGCTCGTTTTGTAGATAGACCCCCTAGTTCTTCCAGCCTCAACCCGCACTCCTCCGGATCCACCACGTGTCGCGTCCCAGCTGGCTGCGCGCGCCGTGGACCCTTACGCCCTGCCGGCCCACCTGTCATTCGCTGAGGCTAGATTAGCTCGCGGTGAGGAAACCCTTCTCTGTGCGCGTTTGGTCCCAGTCAGCCAGTGGCCCACCTGTCTTTGTCTGTGGCTAACTTAACCTGAGTAGAAAAAGTATTTCTGTATTTCTGTTTCAATTCAAACTTTTCCAAATTAATTTAAATTCAAATTTCAAATCTGTTTTCAAATAACTTTTAAAATATAAATTCAAATTAAACATGTAATATATGTTTTGAAATCAGAAAAATGTGAGGAATTCAAATCTTCCATCCAAAATATATTTGAACACTTAAAAGTTCAAGTTGATTAAAATTACAATAAAATGCCCTTTGCCTTAATTAATTAATAAGTTTTGTTTTATAACTCCAAATTTGACAAATAATATGTCTAAAATGATTAGCTCGACGAGACCTTTCTGTTTATGCATTCCATGTTCTGTTTTGCAGCATGCATAATATAAATATAAAGTATACAGCAACTTATTCGAGAATAAAATGTGACCAAAACTCAATAAAATGTTTATTTCTTGTGTTTATTTCTTGTATTCTACACCTCACCCATGCCATGCTACTTTATTGCCATGCAAATTGTGCATCATTCATCATGGCATGATTGTTTGCTTGTCGCATTTTATTCTTATGCTTGTGCACTTTATTTATGTTGGCCCTTGTTTGTTTGGTTCTTCTTCGAATAGACGCCGAGCAGGGGATATATCAAGAAACCCAGGAGCACTACCCAGATCCTTCTCTCGCTTCAACTGAGCTGCCAGGCAAGCACTACCACATGCTTGCATACATATAGTACCTATTGCCTCTATCTTATTCTTGCATCATTGAGTCGCGATCGCATTAAACTGAATCCCAAGTACTGCATAGCCTTTACTTTTAAACCCCACTGAAGCTTGTTCCTCCATCCCATGAGCCATTACTACAGGAGTTGTTTGAGCCATGCGGGTCGTAGAACAGCATGTGTAGGGTATGTGAGTGTCTGATGGATAATGAGGTACCTATACAACTTAACCTGAGTAGTAATGGGATAACTAATGAAAGTGGCACTGGTGAGCAATATCTGCTATTTGGTTTTTCATGCTCACTTGTGTCCCGTAGGACCCCGAGTACTTGATTCCTGTTCCTTGAATATTCGTGCTATCCACATCCGGGAGGCTTATGGACCCCCCTGAGCCAGAGCTTGATTCATTCTTATTTCTTGGGGCCACAAAGTAGTTTGGGGCTTTATTACTATCCTGTACTTATGCCATGCTTTACTGCTTTATTTACGATTGTGCGAGGAGCACCTGTACTGTTTAGGATCGTGACACGTTTTCGCTGTATCGACAAGCCCAGTCACACTTTCGGGTTCCCAGTCGTTTACAGCCGTCCACACGAACCTTGAGTCCGTCTCGGAGCCGGCCAACTTCGTTGCGGGTAGCTTAATGGGGTGGCCCCCTGAAATATTTCTGAATCCTGTGATCGCTTTGTCGTGAATGCCTCGTTGGGTTTTGATTTGGTTTTTCCGAGGTTGATCGAGTGTGTGTTGCTATTTGTGCACCCCTGCAGGGTAAAACTTTCTGAAAGCCGTGTCCGCGGTTATGGACGACTTGGAGCACAGTTTCTCGATCATAGACAAGTATAACTAAAGTACCGCTTTTAATTTGACTAAGTAACTGACTAGTAAATAGTGCAACACTCATGGAATGGATAATAAAACTGCCAACGGATGGGGGGTGTTCGTCCGCTTCCTCGTTGGTGAGCGAGGAGGAGGATGGATCTGTTAATATTACTGTTATAACTGTTGTTATTAATTCACGGACATCCGTCTATCTTTGGTTAGGCGGATGGTTAGCGAGTATCTATAGAATTGTTAGGTATTATCTTTTGCTGCAATTGCGTCACCCAGGTTGTGTCCCCTTTAGAGGCATAAAGACTTGCTGAGTACCCCTAGGGTCTCACACGATAAATTATTTGATTCAGATGAACACGTACACTCACAAGATGGATACTGGGTGGAGGAGGCGGACGATGTGGTCAACGATCATTCGGTTCAGAGATTCCGGGAACGGGGATCCGTGAGATTTGTGGGCGGGATGTGTTTATTATGGGGCATCTTATGCCGATTTGCTTCTTATCCGTACTCGGATCTTGTTTGCCGCTTCCGCCTGATACTCTGATGTTTGATGTATGAGGAGATATCCTAAACTATTATATCTATCTAGGACATTTGGATCTTGCCGTATGGCGTTGCAATATTTCTATTTCTTTTAGATGGAATGGCTCTGAGGACTGTTGTATGGTGGCTTGCATACATACTCATTTGTGTATGTAGTTGATCCCTTCGCCTGCCGATTACGCCGCCCGTTCTTGTCCCGATGTTTGGAAATGGTTAGGACGGCCGAAAGGTCTACCTGTGAGTGGCATTTGGGCCCCACCGTACTATTTTAACCATTTCCGCTCATCCAGGCTTGTAACTAGGAGCGTAATTCACCGAGGTAGTTACAGCAAGCCAGGAGTCAGACGCTGTGCCAATGGACATTGATACAGGGGAAGATAACTCGAGGACTGTTCCTCTCAACCCAGGGGCTACCGAATCACACTCGAGGACTCCTCAGGTTATGTCGGCTGAGCCAATGGAAATTGATGAAGAAATTGTAAGACCCCACCTTTTAAGGTAAATGTCCCTGTGATTGCAATGCTACTCCCTGCATAAAATGCTAGCATTCACAGTTTAAGATGAAGTACATAGATACAGAGGTCGTTATTACATCGTCATTCTAGAGATAACATAGTCTTTACAACTCAATAGCCCAAGGCTAATACATAGAGTTCATAACATAAAGTAATAACTATAAGTCTTCATCTTCATGTGCCACAAGCAAACATGTTGAGTGTAGACTCACAACCCTAATCTCCATCAGAGTAACCTGCAACATCGTAAGTTATAGCCACAGTGGGTCAATACATTTGGAATTGTATTGGCAAGTGATATCATGGTAGAATAGTAGTATCTAACATCTATATGAATTTGGCTAAGTGTAGATTAGGCTTGCTTTGCTCAAAATAAGGTTTTCCTTATTAGTTGAAAACACTAAGTTTTTGTTTGTCAAAAACACTCAAGGAACCACCAATAGATATTGGTGAACATTTACCCTTGTTCAACTACAAGTTTTTAACTTAGAAATTGGGATGAGGAGATCCTTGATTTCTTCAACGTCTTTGATGCTCAATTTGTCCATTGCCGGGGACACGGCTAAGTACTTAGGTTTTACCCACTCGAGAGGTGGTGCACTTTCCCCATAAGACTCGACAAGCATCGAGACGAGACTTTTCAGAAGCATTCCCTTAGACCACCATGGACGCGTTCCATTCTATCACCCTACCACCAACTGTCCATCTAGCTAAGTTCTTACAACCTATTTGGTCAAGGAAGAGCTCATATGCCATGTGGTTGCACTAGAAGCTTCTCAATACTAAACATCTCAAATCCCTTTGTTCCTGGGTGGAAATCCACAAGTGTGATACACAAGGTAAACCATAGACATGGGCCTTGTGTAACCACTCAAATTAAACCAACCATACCATTCCACTGAGGTGATTCATTCACATAGTTGTTTTATTAATCAAAAATGAAGCCATAGACATAGCAAATTTTCATAGCATGAAATATTCCACCCTTGTTTTCTACTAGCTAGGCTAAGAATGATAACATAACAAGTTTTCTCAACTTAGGGAAAAATCTACTAAGACTACAACAACTAGGATTTCCCAAGATAGCATAGTATATATATACTTAGAAAAATCCATGCAAGTCCTACTCAAAATATCACTACTGCATAGTCAAAATAATAGGACAAAAATATGTAGCACCACTTGCCTTGGTAGTTGGGAGAGTAGCAACAGTCCTCATAATCACAATCACCACAATCACCAAAATCTACACATAAAATCATAACACTAAAATCACATTCAAATATTCAAACAAAAATATATGAATGCATGCAAATGCAAAAGGATGATTTTATACACTAAACAAGTCAAACCAAATAGTACTGAACACAAGGTAAACTTTCTAAAGTTCAAATAAAACAAGTTTTACTCTAAAACAATTTTTAAAACATTTTATATAGACAAAATAAGCCTATAATTGGCTCTGCAAATAATCCTAACTTTACAGAATAAAATAGCCAAATCAAGGCCATATAGGTGTAGGGTTGAATTTTCTGAATCCATTGATATATTCTTTGAAAAATTTGGACAAACAGAACTAAAGTTATGAATTTTACAAGTTTGAAAAGATAATAGAAACAAAAACAGATTTTAAATCAAACACACAGACACGTGGCCGTGTCTGATTGGCCCATACCGCTTTGCGCAGATCACGCGCGTGGGCTGTTAGATCTAAGTCAGATCTTGTGGTCTAGATCTGGCGATGCCGATTCGATTAAGTGATCTATCTACGGCGTTAGATCTAAATCCTACGACTCTAGATCAAGTGACCAAAAGTGAGTGGCACCGATGGTGCTGGTGGCGGCTGCGCTATTGGAGGCGATGTTCCGACAAACATAGAGAGGGCTAGGGGTGAGGCTGTGGCTTACAAGCGTCGTGTGGATGCGAGGAAGCTCAAGGTGCAGCTGGCTTGGACAGGGGCGTGTTATAGTGTCCGTGAGAGCTCATCGGAGACCTCTATGGCGTCGGGAATGTGATGTCGGAGACGACCGCGATGACCTAGATCACCATATGGAAAATGAACGGTGTCAGTGGCTACGCAAGGACACAACGCACATATTGGTTTAAACTAGAAGGCAAGGGGCGCTCGATTCTTACCGGAATCCCTCGTCGGAGTTAGACGGAGCTTCGGTGTTCGCGGTGCTTGACGGGGACGACGACCTGGGGAAATACACGACGAACCAGAGGCAAGGTTAGATGCGCCAGAGGATGGTGAGCACGACAGGGTGAACCAGAGGGCACGGGGTGGATGGTGCTCACCAGAATTTCTCGCCGGAGGTGCTCGGGTCCGCGGCAGTGCAAGCTCGATTGAGGGAAGCCTGGGGGAGCTTAGGTGGTGGCGAGTGAGGGGAAATGGCCACGAGGTAGAGGGGGTTAAGTAGCCGGGGCTGGGCCGGCCGTCACGCGAGCAATCAACGCGTATTTACACGAATTCATCCGCGGCAGTGAAGGGGAGAAACGGGCGGTGACAGTGTCGTCTGCGCGCGGTATTTGGGGGAGACGATGACGACGTGGCGCAGGGCCCAGTTGTCAGCACGGGGTTGGGTTTGCGCAGGTGAGAGAGGGGGGCAGAGGGAGATAACCTAGGGTGGGATTATTGGGACGTTTCTGGCGTTGGGCTGAATAGGCAGCGCTCTGTTTCATTTTTTCTTTAACCTTTTCTTTTTCCAATTTGATTTTCAGGAATGGTCTTAAACCATAATTCAAATCTGTTTGAATTCAAACTTTTCCAAAATTTTGTACTGTGATCTAGCAGTCAACAGTGTGTCAAACACATCTTTTCACTCAAAGACACTTTGGTCTATTGAAAACAATTATAAAACCATGCGTCATATGAGTATAATAAAATGGGCATAAATTTGGTTTTATTTGGTTTCAAACTTTGAAATTTTTTGTGCAAGCTCTAGATGCTATGATGATATGAATGCAATGCATGCTTTTACAATTCATGCATTTTTGGGATGATACAAATCTAACCCCCTTAAGATGAATCTCGCCCTCGAGATTCGGATTGGCTAGCAAATAGGTGTGGTGATCTTTCCGAAGGTCATCTTCATCGGTATGATGATTCCACTGTACTTTGCAGAATTTGATAGTCTTAGTACGAGTAACACTTTCTACAGTCTCAAGAATCTTGATAGGTTTCTCCTCATAAGTAAGGTTACTCTCCAACTGAACCTCTTCCAAAGGTATAGTGTCCTTCAATGAAGTTTCTTCCATCTCCGGATGACACTTCTTTAACTGACTCACATGAAAAACATTGTGAACTGCTGACAGTGATTCAGGCAATTCAATCTCATAAGACACTTCTCCTTTGCGGCTCAAAATCTTGAATGGTCCAACATATCTAGGTGCCAATTTTCCTTTGACTCCAAATCACTTCACACCACGAAGTGGTGAGACTCTAAGATAAGCTCTATCACCTACCTCATAGGTGACTTCTCTATGCTTTGGATCTGCGTAGCTCTTTTGTCGGGACTGGGCTATTTTCAATCTGTCCTTTACCAATTTAACTTTCTCTTCAGCTTCCTTGATCAGTTCCGGTCCGAACAGATTTCTTTCTCCTACACCACTCCATAGCAATGGTGTAGTTCACTTCCTTCCATAAAGAAATTCAAATAGTGCCATCTCAATGATTGCTTGATAGCTGTTATTGTAAGATAATTCTGCGTAAGGCAGACTTTCATCCCAACTAGCGCCATAGTCTAGGGCACATGCCCTCAACATATCCTCCAAAATCTGATTGGTCCTTTCTGTCTGTCCATCAGTCTGAGGGTGAAAAGTTGTGCCGAATTTTAATCTTGTTTCCAATGATTCATGCAGTTGTCGCCAAAAATGCGAAGTGAACCGAGTTCCTCTATCCGACACAATGCTCTTAGGTACTCCATGCAGACATACTATCCTATTCATATAGATCTTATCTAACTTAGCACTTGTATAGGTAGTATTCATGGGTATGAAATGAGCCACTTTAGTTAGGCGATCCACAACAAGCCAAATAGAATCATATCCGGATCTAGTCCTTGGCAGTCCGGTGATAAAATCCATACCAATCTTATCCCACTTCCAATCAGGAATAGGTAGTGGTTGTAATAACCCTGCTGGTTTCTGATGTCCCGCCTTCACTCGACTACACACATCACACAAGGCAATATGTTCCGCAATATCCTCCTTGAGATTGTTCCACCAAAACCTTTCCTTCACATCCATGTACATTTTAGTGTTACTTGGATGAATTGAATATGGTGAATTGTGTGCTTCTTGCAGAATCGATTTCTGAAGCTCCGGATCTTGTGGAATGCAGATACGTTTTCCATACCATAAAGTACCTTGTTCATCTTCATGGAATCCTTTAGCCTTCCCTTTACTAATTTTGCTCTTAATCTCCTCTATTTCCTTTTCCAAAGTTTGGGCTTCTTTGATCTTGTCCAACAATGTGGGTTGAACATCCAGTGACACGAGATACCCTTCAGGCACTATATCCAATCTGAGATATTTGAATTGGGAACATAGATCATCTGGCAATTCTCTTTTAGTAAGGCCATTCACTTAAAATTTACGGCTTAAAGGATCCACTACAACATTTGCTTTACCGGGATGGTATTGCAAACTCAAGTCATGGTCCTTAATGAGCTATAGCCACCTTCTTTGTCTCATATTGAGTTCTTTCTGAGTGAAATTATATTTCAAACTCTTGTGATACGTGAACACTTCACAACTCTTACACAAAATATAATGTCTCCATGTTTTGAGTGCATGGACAATAGAGGCTAACTCTAAATCATGAGTAGGATAATTCACTTCATGAGTTTTGAGTTGTCTCGAGGCATAAGCCACAACTTTCCCTTCTTGCATCAAAACTCCATTGGAAATCCTTGGTGAGATGCATCACAATAGACTTGGAAATCCTTCTCCAAATCTGGCAGACATAAGACTGGTGATGATACTAGTCTCTTCTTCAATTCTTGGAAACTGATTTCACATCCTTCAGTCCAATCGAACCTTTTCTCTTTCTTAAGTAACTCCGTCATTGGCTTAGCTACCTTTGATAAATTATCAATGAACCTTCTATAGTTTCCTACCAAGCCTAGGAAAGTACGAACTTCCTTAACTTCGACATCTATACCATCTCCTGACACAATATGTCTGAGAAATCCAACTTCATTCAAACAGAATTCACACTTATTAAACTTGGCATATAACTTGTGCTCCCGGAGCTTCTCAAGTATCAAACGCAAATGTTCTTCATGCTCTTCTTTGCTCTTGGAATAGATCAAAATGTCATAAATGAATACGATAACAAACTTGTCAAGGAATTCCATGAAAACTTTGTTCATCATGTTCATGAAATAAGCTGGTGCATTTGTCAATCCATACCTAGTGGTAAAAGCAGTCTTAGGTATGTCTTTCTCTCGAATCTTTAGATGGAAATAGCCTGATCGGAGATCAATCTTTGAGAATACACGGGCTCCTTCTAGTTGATCAAATAGATCATTGATTCTAGACAAAGGGTACCTGTTCTTTATAGTCACCTCATTGAGTGAACGGTAATCTATGCATAACCTTTGACTTCTATCCTTCTTCTCAACAAACAGAATTGGTGCACCCTAAGACGAAGAACTTGGTTGGATAAATTCTTTCTGCAACTGTTCTCCAAGTTGTTTCTTGAGTTCTTTCAACTCATCAACTGACATCTTGTAGGGTCTCTTTGTTATTGGTCCAAATCCTGGTAGTAAGTCAATCAGAAACTCCACGTCTCTATCTGGTGGCATTCCTGGTAATTCCTCTGAAAACACATCCGGGTACTCCTTCACAACTGGTACACTGTCTATGCTAACCCCCTTAAGAGAATTTAGCTTACTCCCTTTAGATTCAAAGTTAGACTTGAACCTAATCCGTTTCTTATCCGGGGTTGTGAGTGTAACAGTACAATTGGCACAATCTATTACTCCTTCATACTTAGTCATCCAATCCATGCCTAAAATTACATCCAATCTTTGGGAATCTAGGATTATCAGACTAACTGGAAACTTATACTTTCCAAATTCTCTCACTAGATCATGACATCCAAAATTCACTATCATCTCTCCACCGGGAGAGCTTACTTTAATTGGACACCCAATAGTTTCAGTTGGAAGTCCATTTTTATCAACAAATGCTCTTGATATGAATGAATGTGATGCGCCAGTATCAAAAAGAACAAGTGCTGGAAAAGAATTATGCTTGAACTTACCAGCCACAACATCAGATTCTTCATATATTTCGTCTACATTGATGTGGTTCACTCGACCCTTCTAAAATGGGTTTGGCTTGTTGGCTCCATCAGCCTTCTTTTCTGGGCATTCATTTGCATAGTGCCCAGTTTTCTTGCACTTGAAGCACTCAACCTGACTTATGTCTCTTTTAGCAGGCTGAATTCCATTTCCATTCCCACTGTGATGTCTCTTGTGTCCACTCTTGTGGTTCTTATATCTATCATTGTCATGACTGCGGTGGTGCTTATTGTCATGGTGACGGTTACTGTTGTTGTGGATGTTATAATTCCCATGCTTGTGGGATCCAAAACCACAACTATCATCACCATGGGAACGCTTGTGAGAAGATCCCGAGATGTGCTTGTCGAAGTGATGCTGCCTCTTCCTATTCTCCACTTGTTTCATCGTGCTTTCCAAGATGGTGGCCTTGTTGCACAGTGATTGATAAGTTGGGACATATGCAACAGATAGTTGTAGGTTCATCTCATCATTTTGTGCCTCGAGGAATTTCTCCTTCCTCTTAGCATCAGTGTCAACCTCATCCGGTGCATAGTGTGCCAGATTGTTGAATTCCTCAATATACTCTGCCACACTATGGTGACGTTGCTTAAGATTGTGGAACTCTTTCTTCTTCAAATTCATCACTACTGATGATATATGGGCAGTGCGGAAACCGACTCAAATATGGCCCAAGTCACATCTTCAATGGGAGTGATGATTTGGAAGTTGTGCCACCATGTGGCTGCTGGTCCTTCAAGCAGATGTGCTGCAAATCTGACCTTTTCTTCATCTATGCAGCCTACAGTGACCAAGTCCTTATTCACAGAACATATCCAGTCATTGGCTACTATGGGATCAGTGGTCCCCGAGAACTTGGCAGGCCTCAACCTCAAAAACCTTGTAGGCATGTCAAAGGCTGGTGGGTTGTTTTGATTGATTGTTGTTGTTGTTGTTGTTTTGATTCTGATTTTCCGTGAACTGGGTCATCATCTGCATCAACTGAGTTTGAGCTATCATCAGCTCCTGCATCTCGTTGCCATTGTTGTTATTGTTGTTTTGGTTGGGATTGGCACGACGGGGAGGCATTTGTGGTTTCAATAAGATAAGTAATGAGATATAGCCCATAGATGCTAACATGCACAATACATCACATTGCAACAAACACCAATAAACAAGCATAAGATAAACATAGAGTTTAAACAACATAAACAACAAGTTTTGGAAAGATAACCACGCTAGCAAAGCCATCCACATGTTGGATGATCATTGCGACTCGATAAATGAAATGATGATAGATAAATATATAGTCGAGTAGTCAACACTACTCCTCCATGTCGACCTCCTCGTCCACTAGAGTTAGTCTAGTTGTCTCCAAGGATGTCTTGTACTCCTCCACATTGGTGGTCAAGGCCTCAATATTCGCACAAAGGGCTCTCTTCTGTGAGCGCAGCCTCTCTATCACTCCCTGGTGGGTCTCTTGCTCAAGGTCCTTGATATCTATCTCGACCCTCATGTCCTTGATCTTCTTGTTCCTATCCTGCATTATCTTCTCTTGATTCTTGAACCTCTTGTCTTGGCTCTCGAATCTGGCCTCCATCTCCTTGATGATCTCGTCCTGGTCCGCGAAGAGCTTGCCCTTCTCCCTCAACTGAACCCGAAGCTCGTCATTGCTCAACATGACGTTGGTCCTATCTGTGTCAAGGTGTCTAATGAGTCTCTCTAGGTCCCGTAGGTAGAGATGAACATGCTCGATAGTCTCTCTAGTAGTGTCGTCATACACAATAGTCTCTCCCTGCTCGTCACGTCTCCCGAACTGGTGGATGTAGAGGCCCCTGAGGTCGGTGGATTGTCGTCCGCAGAGGCGTCCAAGTAGATCCTGCATGACTACGTCTAGTCCCTTCTCCTTGTCATCATGCATCAACTTGAAGGTAATCTCCTCGGTGGGTGGGTCCGTCTAGCGTCTAGGCTGCGAGACTCTAAATCCCCAAAGATACTTCCTCTCAAACTTTGTGATCTGAAGTGCCTTAATACTAGGGAGTGGGAGATTGAGCATACTAGTGAGCTCCACAAGACGAGAACCGAAACGAGTTCCCTTGAACTCCTCGGCAGTGCTGAAAACAAATCTAGGCATCTATTTCATAAGATAGAGAAAAAATAGAAATATTACAAGTAGAGAGAAAAACCCAAGATAGTGAAACAAAATCCAAAAGCATACATTCAACAATAAAAACATACAAGTCATGGCATACAAAATTGTACCACAAGCACTAAGGTTCAAACATAACTTAGAAAAAAACTTGCCATACCTCAAATTATTAATGCGAGAAAATGACAAGTTTGGTGCTCCAACTATTGGAGTACGTCAGAATTCTCACCCATATGCTAAGTCTATGATATCTTCCTTAGACGTTTTATGGCGGTCTCTAAGTCTTGGGTATATTTCTTCTCTTCTCTCAGATCATTTGAGTGTTGATCATTCTACACCTGAGTCTTTCACCAAGCTACTTGATAACATTCCAAGCTGCATTTCTTGCAGAGTCAAAGAATGTCGTATACATTTCTGAGTTGGTGACCATGCAGAATCCTGACTCTTTGTGGTTGTCTCCCTTGTTTTTGTACAAGTGGAGTTGCACCCACCAATATTCTTCTCCTTCATCCATCACTGGAAATCCCTTGTACACGGCTTCACCATGTATTCCCAAGCTAACCATGAGGTTTTTGAGGGCCTTGAGAAATTCCGTCTAACTCTCTAAGGTCATGGTCATGAGTGGTCCCTTCTTTACGGCTTCGTTGATGGTGGCCATCTACAAATAGAGATGAGAAAGAAGATTAGGAGAGGTTTACGAGAACAAAAAGACAAGTGTGGAATTTGCCAAGAGTTGCATTTTTTCCTAGTGGTTTCCTTAGTCTAATACAACTTAGGGTCATAATCCTACAGGCAATACAGTGCTCTGATACCATCTGTAAGACCCCACCTTTTAGGGTAAAGGTCCCTGTGATTGCAATTCTAGTCCCTGGATAAAATGCTAGCATCGACAGTTTAAGATGAAGTACACGGATACAAAGGTCGTTATTACATCGTAATTCTAGAGATAATAGTCTTTATAACTCAATAGCCCAAGGCTAATACATGGAGTTCATAATATAAAGTAAATAACTATAAGTCTTCATCTTCATGTGCCACAGGCAAACATATTGAGTGTAGATCACAACCCTAATCTCCATCAGAGTAACCTGCAACATCATAAGTTACAGCCACAATGGGTCAATACATTTGGAATTGTATTGGCAAGTGATACCATGGTACAATAGTAGTATCTAACATCTATATGAATTTGGCTAAGTGTAGCTTAGGCTTCCTTTGCTCAAAATAAGGTTTTCCTTATTAGTTAAAAACACTAAGTTTTTGTTTGTCAAAAACACCCAAGGAACCACCAATAGACATTGGTGAACCTTTACCCTTATTCAACCACAAATTTTTAACTTAGAAATTGGGATGAGGAGATCCTTAATTTCTTCAATGTCTTTGATGCTCAAATTGTCCGTTGCCGGGGACACGACTAAGTACTTAGGTTTTACCCTCTCGAGAGGTGGTGCACTTTCCCCACAAGACTCGACATGCATCGAGACGGTACTTTTCAGAAGCATTCCATTAGACAACCATTGACGCGTTCCATCCTATCACCCTACCACCAACTGTCCATCTGGCTAAGTTCTTGCAACCTATTTGGTCAAAGCAGAGCCCATATGCCATGTGGTTGCACTAGAAGCTTCTCAACACTCAACATCTAAAATCCCGTTGTTCCTAGGTGGCAATCCACAAGTGTGATACACAAGGTAAACCATAGACATGGGCCTTGTGTAACCACTCAACATAAACCAATCATACCATTCCACCCAGGTGATTCATTCACATATTTGTTTTATTAATCAAACACAAGCCATATACTTATCAAAATTTCATAGCATGAAATATTCCACCCTTGTTTTCTACTAGCTAGGATAAGCATGATAGCATAACAAGTTTTCTCAACTTAGGGAAAATTCTACTAAGACTACAACTACTAGGATTTCCCAAGATAGCATAGCATATATATACATAGAAAAATCCATGCAAGTCCTACTCAAAATATCACTAGTGCATAGTCAAAATAATAGGACAAAAGTATGTAGCACCACTTGCCTTGGTAGTTGGGAGAGTAGCAACAGACCTCACAATCACAATCACCACAATCACCAAAATCTACACATAAAATCATAAAACTAAAATCACATTCAAATATTCAATACAAAAATATATATGAATGCATGCAAATGAAAAAGGATGATTTTATACACTAAACAAGTCAAAACAAACAGTACTGAACACAAGGTAAACTTTCTAAAGTTCAAATAAAACAAGTTTTACTCTAAAACAATTTTTAAAACATTTTATATAGAAAAAATAAGCCTATAACTGGTTCTGCAAATAATCCTAATTTTACAGAATCAAATATACAAACCAAGTCCATAGATGTGTAGGGTTCAATTTTCTAAATCCATTTATATATTATTTGCAAAATTTGGACAAACAGAACTAAAGTTATGAATTTTACAAGTTTGAAAAGCTAATAGAAACAAAAACAGATTTTAAATCAAAAACATAGACACGTAGCCTTGTCTGATTGGCCCGTACCGCTTCGCACGGATCACGCGCGTGGGCCGTTAGATCTAAGTCATATCCTATGGTCCAGATCTGGCGATACCAATTCTATTAAGTTATCTATCTACGACGTCAGATCTAAATCCTACGGCTCTGGATCAAGTGACCAAAATTTAGTGGGGTCGATGGTGCTGGCGGGGCCGAAGCTACTGGCGATGATGTTCCGGTGAACCTAGCGGGGTCTAGGGGTGAGGCTTTGGCTTACCAGCGTCGCGCGGAGGCGAGGAAGCTCAAGGTGCAGGTGGCTTGTAGAGGGGTGTGTTGTAGTGGCCGTGAGAGCTCATCGAAGACCTCTCTGGCGTCGGGCAAATGTTGTTAGAGACAAGGGCGACGACCTAGGTAACCATATGGAAAACGAATGGTGTCAGTGGCTGCGCAAGGACACGGCTCACATATTGCTTTGAACTAGAAGTCAAGGGGCGCTCGATTCTTACCGGAATCCCTCGTCGGAGTTAGACGGAGCTTTGGGTGTTCGCGGTGCTTGAAGAGGACAACGACCAAGGGCAATACAGGATGAACCAGGGGCAAGGTTAGATGCGCCAGAGGATGGTGAGCATGACAGGGTGAACAAGAGGGCACGTGGTGGACGATGCTCACCAAAATTACTCGCCGGAGGTGCTCGGGTCTATGGCGGTGCAAGCTCGATTGAGGGCAGCCTAGGGGCGCTTAGGTGGTGTCGAGTGAGGGGAAATGGCCGCGAGGTAGAGGGGGTTAAGTAGCCTGGGCTGGGGCGGCAGTCACATGAGCAATCAACACGTATTTACGCGAATTCATTCGTGGCAGTGAAGGGGAGAAACGGGCAGCGACGACGTCGTCTGCGCGAGGGGTTTGGGGGAGACAATGGCGACGTGGCGCAGGGCCCAGTGGTCAGCGAGCACGGGGTTGGGTTTGCGCGGGTGAGAGAGGGGCAGAGGGAGAGAACCCCGGGTGTGATTATTGGGCCGGTTCTGGAATTGGGCTGAATAGGCAGCGCTCTGTTTTATTTTTTTTCTTTAACATTTTATTTTTCCAATTTGATTTTTAGGAATGGTCTTAAACCATAATTCAAATCTGTTTGAATTCAAACCTTATCTAGAATTTTGTACTGTGATCCTAGCAGTCAAGAGTGTGTCAAACACATTTGTTCACTCAAAGACACTTTGGTCTATTGAAAATAATTATAAAATCATGTCTCATATGATTATAATAAAATGGGCATAAATTTGGATTTATTTGGTTTCAAACTATGAAATTTTTTGTGCAAGCTCTAGATGCTATGATGATATGAATGCAATGCATGCTTTTACAATTCATGCATTTTTGGGATGTTACATAAATAGACCCAGCACCAGTGCTACCAGCCTGAGCGCAACAAATATTTAACTACTTGAGACATGGAACATTTCCCGATGATGAGATATTAGAAAGACAAACAGAGAGAAGAGAAAAACCATACACAATAATCAACAAGGATTTGTATAAAAGGAGTGTGATGAGTGTACTGCAGCGTTGCATAAATCCAGAGAAAGGCCAAGAAATACTGTTGGATATTCACCAAGGAGAGTGTCGGGACCATGCATCATCAAGAGCATTGGTAGCCAAGGCATTCCGACATGGATTCTACTGGCCAAGTGCACTAGCAGAGGTGCAGGAGCTAGTAAGAAAATGCAATGGTTGCCAGCATTACGCGTAAAAGTCACACTTACCAGCATTCGAGTTAAAAACTATACCAATCACTTGGTCGTTCGCAGTATGGTTCCTGGATATGATAGGACCATTCAAACCAGCAAGGGGTGGGATGAATCACATACTGGTAATGTTTGACAAGTTCACCAAGTGGATAGAAGTGAATCCCATCAAAAAAATTAGATGGAAAACAGCTGTCACATTCCTAAAAGACATAATCCTGAGATATGGTCACCCGCACAGTGTGATCACAGATAATGGCACTAACTTTGCCAAAGGAGCTTTCGCTCGCTTCTGCGGGAAAAACCGAATAAGACATGACGTAGCGTCAGTCGCTCATCCAGAATCAAATGGACAAGTTGAACGAGCTAATGACTTAGTTCTATCTGGGATAAAACCCCGCCTAATGGAACCACTCCAGAGATTACCTGGCTGCTGGATCAAGGAACTACCCTCAGTACTGTGGAGTTTAAGGACAATTCCGAATCGATCAACAGGCTATACGCCGTTTTTCCTAGTGTATGGGCCAGAAGCAATTTTGCCTGTCGACATAGAGTATGACTCGCCAAGAGTAAGACAATACTCAAAAGCCGAGGTAAAATAGGCCCTAGAAGATGGAGTTGACTTACTCGAAGAAGCAAGAGAATTGTCATTGTCCAGATCCGCCATATACCAAAAAAGTCTCCGACGCTATCATAGCCGGAAAGTCCAACCTCGTGTCTTCCGAGAAGGGGATATGGTGATTAGGCTAGTGCAACACATAGCTGGGTTGCGTAAACTATCACCCCCATGGGAAGGACCATTCATTGTAAGCAAAGCATTGCATAATGATTCATATTACCTAATAAATGCTCGTGAAGCACAAACAAATAAGGAGGACATATCAGGTGATGAGACCAAAAGTCCGTGGAATGTGGCATTGCTACGTCCTTTCTACACTTAGAAGAATCAGCGTATGTATCTCTCAAACACTCATATGCCGGATACTTATGCCGGCTATGTGCTGATAATAAAATGGTATGACTCAAAAAAATGACTCGGGGACTGCCCCTTATGTTTTTTTTGAAAACTCTATGTCGGCTGGCGTTGACACTTAAGACTTGTCTCAGAATAAGTAATGTTTACTCGTATAGAATCAACTCTTCGACTATGGTGTTGTCCGAAAACATGGCTTCATGGCAAGCAAGAGGAAAAGATCAACGACGAGTAAACATGAACACCAGATAAGTAAAGGGAGAAACGCGAGTCGTCTCTATATATGCCTTTAACTAACCCATTGCAGGATATATTGGTTTGTATGTCGAATGAACTTAGGTCAAGTTGTCTAGTTTCATATCCGCTAACTGAATCCTTCGAACTTTAAGACTCTAATGTCAAACGCCAAAAAAGGTAGACAAGAGCCAAATTCAAGGAAAAAGGGAAATGCCAAATGATACTCGGGGACTTGCCCCTTGATGATTTGCATTCAGAGCAAAATAAAAGTTTAAGCCTTGGCAAAAGGCACATACCCAAAATAAGTGCACTGTATATTACATATGCACCTGGCATACCGGGGATCTCATCAGAATTAAGTGTTTTTTATATCACCAGCTTAAGAAACAGCTGGACTCGAGGGAGCATTCTTGCGGCTGGAGCGGGGAGCATCGTCTGGAGCGCTAGTCGGATCAGCTGCAACTGCCGAGTCTGCCATGTCTTACTCGGTGGCCTCACTATCGGCATCATCACCTTTGGCTATCTCGGCAAGTGGCTCGCCAAGGTCGAGGAAGCCGGGCCCATCGCACCAGGCATGCACCAGAGCGTACTCTACCATGGCATAGGCCCCTCTTGGCGCCTCTTGATTAGCTCAGGCTCCAGGATCCACTTGCCTTCGGCCCTCATATGCTGAAGAACATCAATGTTGATGTCCTCATACCATGAAAGCACAAAGGCAAGGGCCTTTTCAGCTGCAGCATGACTGGCCGATTCGTGCCACTGATCCAACCTGTCCTCAGTCAGAAGCAACTTGGCATCCAAAGGTTCAATGAGCGTGGGCGCATCCTCATCTGGCCAGAGCATCCTAAATGCATGGATTTTCGACTTAAGAAAGTCGACACCACATGACTTTAGAGTGGTTGCACGCTCTGAAAGCGCTACCAGGTGCTCATCGATGGTCATCTCGCCGTCAGGAGGAGCTCCAGATTTGGCTCGAACCTTCTTCATTTCCCTCAGCGCGAACATCTCAGCTTCAGGAAAGTTCTCTGCAAACACGAAGGGACATAAAAAACAATGGAAAAGGGGCAAAGAATAAGGATATAAGTATAGTGAAATAAGTAAGAACTCACTACCGAGAAATGAGTTGATCATGCCAAGCTTGCTCTGCCAGATCTTAGCCTTGGCCTGAAGAGTTTCCAGGTCCTGGTGCACCGACTGAACTGCCAACTCGGCCTCCTTGAGCAGTTGATTAGTTTTTTCAGTGCTAGCAGCGTGCTGGACATCCTTCTCAGAAAGCTCCTCGCACAAGCACTTCAACTCCGACCGGTGCTTCTGCTCCATATATGCCACCAGGTGCTTCAGCCGAGTCACCTCGTCTCGCTCCTTTTGGAGCTCGATCTGGTGCTTCTCTGCTTATTCGGAGCATGTGACTCATCAGTAACAACAAATTATCTCGTTTTAGCCAAGATAGAAATGAAAAAGGAATAAACATCGATGCGGAGCGGTCACAAGATTCCTAAGAACTTACTTTCAGCATCGCTGATCTAGGAGTGCAGTGCATCCATCGTGGACTGGGCAGAAGCTATGGAAAGACAACGAAAAAAAATCAAGGAGATGAAACAAAGATAGATTTATCAAGTAAAAGCAAGACGAGTAAGAAAAAGTACCTTGGCCCTGAGCCTCAGCTTTCAGACCTTGGTGAGCGAGCTCGATCTTGCGATACTCTCAGAGGAGAGCCTGATGCACTTTGGTGCACTCATTATGCGTGAGCTGCACGATGAAGATCTAGTCAGAACATATAAGGAAATGGTTGAGCTTACAGCCGAGTAAATGCATTACTCGTCAGTAACCTCGAAGGCTAGGGACCGAAAATCCGGTCAAAAATCCGACATGCAACCTTGGAAGGGAAAAATAAAGGTTGGGTTCTAACTCATAGCTTACAACCGAATAAGGTCCTTACTTGGCAGTAACCTCGGGGACTAGGGATCATGTATAATATAAAGATACTCAGTACGCAAAATAGTAAGGAAGTTGCATACCTCATTCACTTGATCTTCTTTGGCCATTAAGGCGAGAGCCTGCTGAGTCATCTCTGAGACAGCCTTGGGGCCCAACTTCATCTTCTGGCCAGAACTGGAGCTCACTTCTTCCGCGCCAGCCGCGTTCTAGGCAATGGCATAGCGCTTTGCGGAACCAAGGACTTGCTCGCTGAGCGTCCAAGTTAGGACTTGCCCTTTTCTTCAGGGTAGTTCCCACCATGGCACGGGTAGCAGCGGCGCTGGTATGCAAGGAACCAGCTCTGGAAGCACTGCCAGACCGAGCAGCGGCAGATTCACCCAACTGACCCGCCGAAGCGGGTGCCGTTGTTGATGGTGAGGGCCGAATCTGCGGAGTGGTGCCTAGAGTGTGGACCAAGGTCCGTTGCTTGGTCGCAGATGGCTTGCTGGATGCAGAACGAGCGTGGCCTTGAGCAGCAGGCCGAGTCTGACCTTTAGGGAGAAAGGCAGGAGGAGCGGGTCTGGAACTGGTTGAGGAAGATACAGGAGACGTCTGGGCAGGCTCAACCACAATCTGAGGGGCAACAACTGGGTCAAAGGCACATTGGTAATGGAAGAGCTAACAATAGGGGTTTTCTCGGCGCCGATATTGCTAGGGCCAGAGTCTAGACTATGTTCGAGAAAAGCAACTAGGGAGCTAGGCCGGGTCTCTTCTGTCGAACGCACCGCCGGCTCGGCCTCACTCTGAGACTCGTGAGCCTCAATAGTGGGGTCAGTGACCTGGACGGGGCTCTGCACAGCGGTGTCAGTATGAGGAGGAGAAGCAGGCCTTAACGGGGAAGAAACCATGCTGGGTGCAGCTTGGCTGGCGGACATGGCCGCGCTGAAAAAAATAAAAACAGAAGCCTATAAGAGGACCAAGTTACCCGGCACCCTGCGGTCTTGCGGGTCTGGGATGACATGGCAACAGGAGGTGCGGCAGGATCGAGTCAGCGTTTCTTCAAAGGTTGAGAGCTGGAGGAGGCCCCGCGCTGCTTACTCGATTTGGCAGCAGGGAGCTTGCCATACCCGCCTACAGCAAGGGGAGGTTCCTCGTGTACCTGGCTAGCTGCATGAGTAAATGACAAGGTCAATGGGATAAGTCAGAAAATTATGGTCACATGACAAGTACCTCCAAGACTTCACAGTCCACATCGTCATCATCAGACCAATCTCGCAAGGGATTTCGAGTAGAGGTTTTACCCGAAGTGGAAGAAGTGGCAGCATGGAGGATTGGCATAAAGCACTCCAAGTCGTACTCAACCTTGTCATCGTTAGAGAGATCATCTAAATAGCCGCCAGGAAGGACAGTACTGTCATCAACCTAGTGAATGAGATTCTGCAAAAGACAAACATAATAAGATCAATAAAGAAACAGAGAAGCGAATAAACATAAGGAAAGTTATGTTGGCAGCAAATCAATGACTCGGACGCTTACCCACGTGACAGTCCTATCCCGGTTGAAAGGGGGGCAACTCCAGGCCCAGTTTTCCGCTAAGTTCAGCTTGAAAATCGAGCTACTCGGCGGGCCACTGAGTCATTGGTGAGCTCCAAAGTGGAGTGCCGGGTAGGATCACGCGGGCCGCTCATGAAGCACATCTTGTGGCTTCTAGCCGAGATGGGGCTGACTCGGCGTGCGATAAAAGCACACATGAGGTCCTCCTCAGATAAGTGGAAGTTCTCATCCGACGAGAGCAGCCTCTCGATGATCCAATGAGCCTCGTTCATGGATGGATTCTTGTCGCGCGGGTCAAGATTCCATAGCTCCTTGCTGGGAACCTCAACCTTGAAGGGGGAAGCCGTATGTAGTCATTGGACCCGCTGTTCTTGACATAGAAAAAGGTCCTATGCCACTTCTTACAATAATCGATGCTAGTATCCCGAGGAAAGATTGAGTCCCTCCTGGGCGTGATGCTAGAAGCACCACATCTGGTGGGCCTCTTCTCGGCGCGGGGAATGCCGGGATCAGGCACAACTTGAATCCAAAAATTAAAATACTTGGCCCAAAGAAGAATAGTGGGCCAGATACCAAGGTAGCCCTCGCAGGCAGAGATCAAGCAAGAAAGAGAGCCAATGGCATTGGCGGGAAGGTGACGACTTTGGACATGGAAGGTGGAGAGGAAAGACACAAAGAAATTGCTGACGGGAAGAGCGAAACCACGCTCAAAGTGCGAGAGGAAAACAACCCTCTCGTTGGCCTCAGGCTTAGGGACAATCTCACCTAGGGGAAGGTGGCAGTCGACCTTGAGCGGGATGCGCCTGGTGGAGCGCAGCCACTCGAGTTCCTCCACCGAAACCTCTGAGCCCTCCCAGCTGCTGCTCTCGCCGGTGGCGGCATCATGCTCCTCCACCTCTTCGTCGGCATTGCGAGCATCCATAATATCGCTTGGTTCTGGCTCTTCCGCTGTTGGAAGAGGCCTGGAGGCACAAGGAACTGTCGGGGAATCGAAAAGAGGAGAAGGGAATGCTAGAGAGGAGCGGCAAGATAGAGGAATCGCAAGAAGGTAGTTTGATATTGGGAGGCGCGAGGAAGAAGAAGAAGGCAAAGGGGAAACTAAACAGGCAAAGGCAGTTAAGTCCCCCGCACCCCTACTTAAGGAGATTAAAAAACCCCGGCGTGGGATCCCTTTGCACCCTATGGCCACTATGTGTCCGTGTACACGGCCAAGTAACTGCATCAGCGAGCGCCACGTGTGGGCGATACACGGAAAATCCAGGGCCACGTCATGATGCACAAGACACGAGGCGCTGAGCGATGGGACTGCCACAGTGATGGGAGTTACTGTGCCTTCGTCACTGTGCGGTCAGGATTTGGGACAAAATTTGAGGCAAGACATCATGATTACAAGCTATCAGTGACTAAGGAAAGAGAAAAATGACTCGGCAGGATAAAAAGTGACTCGGCACGAGGCAAAAATGACCCAGAAAGTCAAATATGAGACTCAAAAGGGGCAATATAGACTTGGCAAAGATTGAGGTTATGCCTAATAGTGCGTCCTAAGCAGTAAATGCTAAGAGACAGAGAAGTTCCAAGCACATTAAAGGAACCTGGAGCGCCTAACAGCAAAAACTATTAGGCCTCACCAGCTTCGGGGACTAATGTTGGTGGGATAACCCCTAGTAGGGTCATAAAGGGTAAAACATTGCCCATCTTGGCTTATGCCGAGTAAAAGATAACTCAGGTCGGCTAACAACGGTCGGGCAAGAATGTCGTGTGCGGCCGACATAAGAATTATGTCAGCCCATATAGGACAATTTTGTTTACCTTGCAGGAAGCGACGAGCCGAGTCTCACGAGGGAAGGCCGAGTCAGAAAGGATACATGGAAGCTTTCCGAGTAAGATTCAGGAGGGACCATGGTAAAGCATGGTCAAAAGAGAAGGGCGATGCCGGATGACACAAAAGGAGCCGGGTGACGCCCAAAGCAAGGGCTGACGTACAAAGTCACGGTATGACGCCAAAAGAGCTGAAGGCTACATACCAGAAGACCATTTGCAGTATGGCTTTGTGGACTGGGTCAAGGGGCTCAGGGCTAGCCCATGACCCAGCCCGCACAGTAAGGACCAATATCCAAACAGTAACCCTAGAACCCAAAGGGATGTAACCTAGTTGGCCATCTCCTATATAAGGAGGAGCATAGCTAGGGTTTAAGGGGGTTGGACCAAGTAGGAAACTAGTGCCCAGAGGCTATGCACAAACAGCTCTAGGAGCACTTGTAAAACTTCTCGGATCAATAGAAATCTTAAGTGTGGAGAGTCCATCTTGTTCTTCGTGCGCGGCTAGACCATGCACTCCCTCCCCGGTTACCACAAGCGTCCATTCGGCCCCCAACTTAAGCCTACCCATGGCATCTAACATGACACCATCACGATAGATCCTTTCTTGACCTGTTCACCATTTTTTGAAGTATGATCTTGATCTCCCAGTTAGACAACTCCACTTGTCCACTAGTTTTAGGGTGGTAAGGTGAGGCCACTCGATGGTCCAATCCAAACTTCTGAAGTATCTTGTTAAAATTTCCCTTCATAAAATGAGTTCCGCCATCAGTAATCAACAACCGGGGTACTCCAAACCTGGGGAAAATGATATCCTTGATCATCTTAATGGAGGTTGCTGCATCTGCATGAGAATTAGGTATAGCTTCCACCAATTTAGTAACATAGTCTACAACAACAAGAATATGATTATAACCGTTAGAGGGGACACATATCCCCATAAAATCCATTCCCCAAACATCAAATGGCTCTATTACTAAATTATATTTCATATTCAATTCTTGTCTTCTACCAATATTACTCATTCTTTGGAAAGCATCATAATTCTTAACATATTCATAAGAATCTTTAACTAATGTAGGCCAGTAAAAACATGACTGCGGGACCTTGGATGTAGTTCGATGACCAGCGTGATGTCCTCCATAAGGGCTATGATGACAAGATTTAATAATGGATTTTACCTTGTCCTCGGGTACACATTTCCTGATCACTCCATCCTAGCCATGCATGTATATGTAAGTATCATCCCAAAAGTAATGTTTTAAATCATTGAAGAATTTATTTTTTGATTGTAATCCATTCCTTTTGGTAAGAACTTCCCTACAATAAAATTAGCATAGTCCGCAAACCAAGTACCATGATGTTCTATGACTGCAAGATATTCTACCGGCAAAGATTCATTAATAGGAACAATATCCTCCATAATTCCTTCCATTTGCAATAAATGGTCAGCAACATGATTATCCTTTCCTCTCCTATCTACTATTTGAAGGTAATATTCTTGTACAAGCAAGACCCATTTAATTAATCGGGGCTTAGCATCCTTCTTAGCTAGAAGGTGTCTTAAAGCTTGATGATCAGTATGAACTATTACCTTTGAGTTGATAATGAGTGCCTAAATTTATCGCAGGAAAAAAACAACAGCTAAAAATTCTTTTTCGGTTGTTGCACAGTTCTTTTGATCTTCGTTAAAGACTCGACTTGCATACTGAATGACATGAGGATTCAATCCATATCTTTGTCCTAAAACAGCTCCAATAGCATAGTTACTAGCATCACACATAATTTCAAACGGTTCATCCCAATTTGGTGGTTGAATGACTGGTGAAGAAATAAGTGACTCTTTTAACTATTCAAAAGAATCATCCCAATTTACTAGTATCTTTATCTAATTTATTTTTTAAAGGCGTAGCTAACTTAGCGAAGTCTTTAATAAAACATCTATGAAAACAAGCATGCCCAAGAAAGTTCTTTACCCGTTTTTTATCTTACGAAATTGGGAGTTTTTCTAAGGTGATCAAGTTTGATTTATCAGTCTCAATGTTCTTTTCCGAAACCTTATGCCCAAAAAATATACCTCCCCTTACCATGAAGCGGCAACCCTCCCAACTGAGGACCATCTTTGTTTTTCTGCATCGCTGCAAAATTCTATTTAGATTATAGAGGCATTGCTCAAAAGTAGTCCCATAAACAATAATGTTATCCATAAGGACTTCCATTGAGATTTCTACAAAACTCTCAAATATTTTCAAAACACACTCCTAAAAAGTAGTAGTTGTGTTACACAAACCGAAAGACATTAGTCGATAAGCATAAGTTCCATAGGGGCATGTAAAAGTGGTTTTTTCTTGATCTTCGGGCTGAATAGCTATTTGAGAGTATCTGGAGTATCCGTCCAGAAAATAGAAATAAGAGTTAGTGGACATCCTTTCCAAAATATCATTAATAAGAGGCAGTCGCGTGTGAGTTTTTATGGTCTCTTTGTTTATCTTTTTGAAGTCGATACACATCCTATAGCCTGCTATTGTTCTAGCTAGAATTAATGCATCCTTATCATTGTTGATTATGGTTATACATCCTGTCCTAGGTATGAAGTGAGGTGAGCTCACCCATTTACTATCAGATATTGGATAGATGATACCGCTGTCCAACATACGTATAACTTCTTTTCTCACTACCTCTTTCATTTTAGGATTCAATCTCTTTAGATTGTCGATAAACGGTTTAGAATCTTCAATCATGGGTATCTTGTCGGTCATTATGGAAGGATCTATACCTTTTATATCATTAAGGTTGTATCCAAAGGCTTCACGTTGTTTGTTAAGGACCTATAATAATTTTGTATTTTCCTCAGGTAAGAGATTTTCATAAAAAATCACTTGGCACTTACCTTCCTTATATATAAATTCATACCTGAGATTCGGAGGAAGAGGCTTCGAAATGAGAGGTGGCAGATCCTCATCACCTGTTCTTTTAATTTCTTCAAATTCGTCCTTGAGGCGATTTTCAACCTCAGGTGCAGTATTGAGGATTTCATCCAAATCCTCTTTTGTAGAGTCGTTTGGAAGCGAATCATTACTTGTCAAACTCCTCTCCAACTCAGATTGTGTGATGAAAAAATAAATTGCTGCCAGTTCTTCAATGGTCCACTCCTCTTTAATTTCAAATATCTTCTCATAAGGCAGCTTTGTGAATTGGCTATAATTTATTTCTATAGCTTCTTCAACAACCTGCAAAGATAGAGCCTGTTTCTTGTTGTCAATATCAATGATCATAGAGTTATAAAAACATCTACCAAAAATATCGGGGCAGGAAGAGTTCAAGGGTATTTTAATAATATGACAATAAACTGGGTACACAAAAGCTCCCACAGAAATGCAAAAATGAAAAAGTATCCTGTAATTAGGATGCGTAGTCCGATTATAAAGCATAAAGGCAACTTCTGATGGCTCAAGGTAAGACTCATCGAGATGGCCACACAAATCCTCATTGTGTAAGGTATAATATTAATGGAAGAACTTAAGTCAATACATAGTCCCGTCTAAACAAAAAGGGATTTTCGGTTGACTTCTATTTTTACCCTCGAACTTGCCACCTATCATATCAGAGGATTTTTTACTCACCATGATCACTTCATCCTTGAACGTTTCAGGTTCTAGAAGTTTTTTACTATCCCAATTTTTTGTTTGATGGTTCCCAGATCCTTAGTTAACCTTCATATCCTTTTATTCTTTTCACTTTTACTTTCCATCACTTCAGTAATTATTGTTTCTTCCTCAACTAGCATTTTATTCTGCTTTTGTAAATATTTATCCTTATGGCTAGTTTGAGGGGTTTCTCCTCTTTAATTGGTGTATAACATTCCCAGTCTTTTGGGATCTGTAGATAGTTGGCATATAATTTAATAATTTGAAAAATTATGTGGTGGTCAAGATTAAAGTTCCTAAGCAATTTATCCACCCTATAGGAGGCTAGAAATCTTCTTAAGAAATCATACTCTATGGGATTCTCTTTATTAAAATCAGACTCACAATTAGCTTTCTCTATCCTATTCACCGTGTCTCACAAATTCCAGTCTCTGTCGACACTAAATTCAGTGAAAGATCAATTAGTAAGGGAGTCGATCTTATTTCTATTATGATCACTCAAACCTGTGTAGAAGGTGTGTATCACCAACCAAGGTGGGAAATTATGATGGAGGCAGCGGTCAAGCATCCCGCGAAACGTTGTGTATCCTTCATGCAAGCTTTCTTCAGGTCTTCCTTTAAATTTTTGATCATGCGTCTTGCTCCAAGAGTTTTTGTCCTGAAAAAAAAAATCAGCTAAAAACAAGGAGGCTAGGATCTACCAGGAATTAGTTATCTTTGCAGAATTGGAATGTACCAAGAACGAGCCTCATCAATAAGAGTTTTAAAAAAGAAGAAATTTAACCTCATCCTCGGTTTGTATATTAAGGTGAAAACTCCCACAAATATATTCAAAGAACCCTACATGCTCGTTCCGATCCTCCGTACCATCTCCTACAAATCTTTTCGCATGCAAAAGATCTAAAAGCATGGGGTTAATATCATACCCTCTTGGGTTATTAGATTTTAATTAAGCATCCATGGGAGGACCGGAGTTCCTTACAACTTCTACCTGAATTATATGTTGGTACTCGCCCATGATGTATTACTTGAAACTAGTAAGCAACTTTAGTAAAACAATTAGTAAAATAAGAAACTAAGAACAAAGACCAAAACCGCTTAGCTCCCCAGCAATGGTGCTAGACAATAGCTTGATGAATGCAAGTGTACACATCAATTGTAGCTAGTTTCGAAGTAAAGATATCAAACCCACAAAGAGCTATTGGTAAAGGTCTTTATGCCCCTCGTCACTATCTACCAAAGGATACTTGTAGACGCATGTAATTTCAAGTAAAGGGTGTTTTAAAGGTTTTTGGTTGTGTGTAGAAAAAGTAATTAAAACAATTAAAAGAAAGAAAGTAACAATATTGTACTAAAGCTCGTTGGAATGCAATAGGGATAAAACGTTCTCAGGGATGTAGGATACTCCTCTATCATGATGTTGTCATTATTAATAATTTAAGATAACATACTTATTGTGTCATGAAATGTGCGGAGAGAGCTCCATAATAAGATGTTCACTATAAGGCTCGTAGGAAGCCACTTTGTTGAGCCAAGAGTGATGTCACCTCTAAATAACCATTGTGATGCCTGAGAGCAGTCACCCAATCAGACCATCGAAATTAAGGGTTTCCCCATGGATATCATAATTAACTTAGGGAGTCCCTCTTTATTCCCCCTTTGACTGCGTATTTCACGAGCCGACGCCAATCTTTCACGAGGACATTTTGGGTATGATCCCAAAGCACGTCTAAAGGGTTTCTCCCTCCCTTTAGTACCGGGGGAAAATGGTATGTGGTCAACTTTCGCATACCATCTAAAGAGAGAGATGAAACACAAATCATTAATCAATCATAGACTAGCAGGTCATATGGACACAAGAATGGATCATCTTTATTGAAAATTAATAATAGTGCTAGGGTTTCTCCATAACCCAAAGAACAAAGGAACTACTCACACATGGAAGAAATCAACAACATCATCATAATCAAATGGATGGATGAAAGTACTGAAATAGATCTAGTGCAAACCACAATTGGATTTGGAATTACAACAAGATATAATGGATGAAGGATAGAGGTAATGGTGGTGATGTAGATGCAGCGGTTGATGATGAAGGGGATGATGCTTTCTCCTCCAATGATCAGTGGATCAGCTGGGATTTCTCCCCAGCCAAGTTCCTCCAGATCCCTTTTAGATGTGGTTTTTCATGGTTTCTGGTGGATTTGAATGTAGGATCCCCCTACCGTCTTTGCTAGGGGAAATTATTTGACGAGTCAGTATCGATGGCACCTGGCACGGGCGGACGGTTCAGGCAGGCCCTGCCCGTACCACAGGTCCTTATCGGCACTGGTTACCTCTCCTTGATTTGTATTTTCCCAGGAGTGAAGGTAAATCCATAAAATGACTTTTATAACTTAAAATATCATATTATAGTATAATATGACAGCTCTAATTGATATGTTCACAATAGACTTAATAAATTTGGAACCTGTTGAAATAAAGAAAAAAAGGTGTGTGCGAATGCTGTGATATACAAAGATCCCTAATCTATTTATGCAAGAACAATAGGTAAAAATGCTTAAATTTTGGACTCATCAATGATTTACAAGTTATGGTTGTATTCTTTGCTTGTTAAACAATGGGGTTCTTGGGTATTGGATACTGAATTTGTTGGTGTGAAGTGTCTTACAGAACAACACAATTCATGAACTACAATGGCCTAAATAACTAGCAAGAGAATATGTGATGATGTTCATCAAAAATAAATATAATGTTATTGTGTTTCTCATTGACATCAAATAATTACCATATTCCATAGAATATGGATGATTTACAAGTCTAGTTGGAGAAATCCCATCCATATAAACTAATGCTAAAAATGTCGCATGACAATGATTGAAAGATTACTTCCGAAGTGACATCGTTGTTTAAATTATATTGGAAAAAAATATATGAAGAAACTCCATGTTGATGGAATTTTGGAGTCTTTTGATTTTTATCAAATGACGCTGGCGAGACTTTCCTGGAGATAATTGAAACTTCATTCAAAGGCCAAAGCAAAATGAATGACTAACTTATTGGAATTTGTACATGTTTATGTATGTAGTCCATTATGTGTAGTCCTGAGCGCTGGATTTCAACTTCATATACTTTCTTCAGAAATTTGAGTGAATGTATGTGTATATTTACTTAATAAGGAAGAAGTGTGAAATATTTGAAAATTTTCAAAGAATTTCAAGATGAAGTGGAAAATCATTGTAAAAATAAAATAAAGAGTTTATGATTGGATCATAAAAGAAGATATTTGAGTTACAAGTTTAGCAAAACACCTAAGATTTGAGGAATCGTTCCATGAATTTGCATTTTCCGAAACACCATAGGAGTATGGAGTGTTCTATATATGTAATGAAACCTTGTTCGACACGGTAAGATCAAAGGTGTCATTCATAAAATTTCCATTATATTTTAAAAGATTAAAACTTTAGAGATTACCACTTCTACATTGAAAAGAGCACCATCGTGATCCATTGAAATGACACCATATAAGTTATGGTTAGGATAAAACCCGAGTTGTCCTTTATTAAATTTTGGTATGCTAAGGAATAAGTAAAATGTTTACAACCAAAGACGGATAAGCACATCTTTGTAGGTTATCTCAAAGAATTTGTTGGATATTCCTCTATAACACCGACCACAAAACAATTTGTTTCTTGGAATGTCAAGTTTCTTAAGAATGAATTTTTTGCAAAAGGTTAAGTGGGAGGACAATAGAACTTTGATTAGTTTGATGAACCTAAGCAACATCTGCTAAGTAGAATAATGCTGGAAAGTGTCCCGGAGGAATCCACAACGCTCATGGTTCTCTTGGTTACAAAGGATGTAATATTGGAGATTGGAGTTTCTATTTAACCGAGTAGGTCAGGTGACAATCAAATAGTAAGATTTGAAGAACAAGTCATTATTGTTTTGACAATGATGAACTGACGATATGAAAAGAAGCGATGATGGGCCCTAACTCCATCAAATGACTAGAAGTCATAGAGAATCTGTGATAGCTTCCATACATGAGAAATCAAGTGTTTTGAACTTGAAGACCCTCCGGAAAGGTGTAAAGCCTATCTGTCGTATTTGGATCTATAAAAAATAGACATGGATGTTTCACATCTATAAAATAGTCGATATATCGGTAAATAGTTTACGACAATGTTCAAGGAGTTCACTATGACAAGATTTGATCTTTCATAGTGATATTTATTCTAGACGGATTATTGTAGCAACCACTACATATAATTTGGTATATGGTAGTTGAAGAAACAAAAAAAGTTCTTCTAATAGAATGGTTACCTAGGACGTGTACATGACACGATCCAAAGGGTTTTGTTAATTCAAAGGATAATAAAAAGGGCATGCAAACTTCAATGGTTTAAGTCAACATAGAGGAGTTGGAATATTCACCATGATGAAACTATTAAAATAGTTTAATTTCATCAGAGACAGTGAAGATGCTTGCATTTGCGAGAAATTAAGTGGGAGTGCTCAGACATATTTCTAGTACATTATGTACAAGACATATTGTTGATTGGAAATGATGTATCTTCTATTGACACAGGTTAAGAATTTCATTCAAATTTTGATTTCAATGAAAGACTTAGGAAAAATATGAATATTAGGCATAAATGTCTATATGGATAGATTGAGGTGCCAATGTGGTTGTGCTAGACGTACAAATATGAGATATTGAATGAGTTCAATATGGAAACAACAAGATAGGTTCTTGCCGCATGGAAAATATTGAATAAAGATTAAAGTGTTTTGACACCTGGCGAAGTACATGAAACAAGATTCAGGTGTTTTGACACTTGGTGAGTGAAATCATATGAATGTTTTGATCAATCATACCATGATATGTACACATATATATTTTTCCTATTCTCTAAATGATATGAGCATATACCATAATAACTCATCGTAAGGGTATTCTTATGTTCTTTGGAAGAACAAAGAATATATTTATGTAGAGGTGACAAATAGTTACAAATAGTTCAATGTAAAGTGTTACATTGATACTAGTTTTCTCACAAGATACAAATTAAGTTTATCTCAATTTAAACTAGGGATTTCTATTTTCATGCCCCTGGATTGTTAGCTATACTCACTTTTCCCCAGCTGCTTAGCTTTTCCTCACTTTGTCCCAACTCTTGTCCAAAACTCTCGCATCGGTCTGAAAGTTTCTCTCCGTCAGCTCCCGTTAGTGTACCCTCGCTGTTATGTGCTGACAAGTAGGACCCCCGTTACATGCTGACAAGTGGGGCTATGTTCAGTCGGGTCCTGTAGTAGGACCCCCATGTTGGAATGCGTGGGGCCGGCTTGTTGGGAACACATTTTGGGGGATGTGGTGTGGGACCATGTGGGGCGTGTTTGGTAGTTACGTGCGCCTTGTCGCCTAAATTGAAGATTTCTTTTTTGTTATTTTTATGATTGGCCTTTTAAGAGCGCATTTCCCCTTTATGTTGCAAACAGTTGTGTTATTGTTTCCCAAAAAGGCAGCGAATCTAGAGCAGCTTTCCTCTTCATTCATGGTTCCTTTTGGCCCTCGTATTTTCACAAATCTGGTAGCAAATCTAGAGCAGCAAATCTAACCAGCACCATAAATATGTAGATAAACGGAGCAGATGTAGATAAAGCAGCTAATATAGGATTATATAGTACGGTACTTAAACGAGGTTCGACAATTAGGATGCTCAGCAGCAGAAGCGGACAAGCTAAACATAGACAACAAAACAAAATAAGTTACTTTACAGCAGCAACATCAATACAAGATCAGTGGCCCCTCATGGCCTCCGCTAAGAGAGCCTCCGCCTTCTCCCTCTGGCGCTTCCTCCACTTCTTGCTGCCCAGTCCCTTGACCTTGGGCTCCTTGGGCTTGATCGAGGGCATGTGACCCTCCTCGATGGCCACCTTCTAGAGGTTGTGGAGGTGAAAACCAAGCGCCTGGTGCTTGGCTCTAAAGGCGTGGATGTTTTTGATAGGCCGCAGGTCTTCACATCCTCGGCATGCCTCACGAGGGAGTTGAAGTCGATGGCGAGGCCCCTGGTGCAGAAGGGGCACCTGTAGACGTCACCAATGAAGAAGTTGTTGAATTGGCTGGACTTCAGCTTCCTCAGCACCTGACGAGTCTTGGTGTCCATGGACTCACCGTCGCTGCAGACGTCGCTCCTATCCACCTATTACAAAAAACTGTAGCATGCAATAAGGACATGATTGAGATACCTTGATTATCGGGATTGATTACATGCATAAATTAATCGATTGAGATCCCCTGATTATTCCTCAATCCCCAAATATCAAACTAGATCTAATACTGATCCCAACTACAGATCTGTGCTAGTACTAATCCCAGCTACAGATCGGTGCTAGTACTGATCACAAGTACAGATCAGTGCTAGTACTGATCCCAACTAGGGGCATTCATTGAAATACGATATCTAACACGAGGATTAGCTACTGTAAAAATACCTAGCATCCAACGATTGAAAATACGAACAGCCAAGCCCTAATAACACACGATCTAGCATCCAGCGATGGGAATGGGGGTAGAACAAAGGAAGGGGAGAAAACCCTAGTTACCCCAAAAAAATAGGTTGGCTAATCTGGTGTTGAAGGGGTTCTCTGGCCTAAAGTAATCATTGTCCCCATAGGGATCCTAGCCGTACGAGATCTGCAGAAGAACGGCGGGGGCCTCCTTGATAGGGGCCTGCACGAGGACAGGGGCCTCCTCGCCGGAAGCTACGGCGGAAGCGGGGACGGGGGTCTGTACGGGGATGGGGGCTTCCTCGTTGGCGGCCTTGGAGGCGACGATGGCCACCACGCCGTTCTTCTCCATCGCCGGCGTGGTTGGGATTTTCTTGGGGGTTTGTAGAAGCTGATGGGACAGTGTAGATGGTTGCGTGAGTGAGAGGGTGATGAGTGCGAGTGAGGAGGCCTCTATAAAGGTGAAGGGAGGATACGTTTCGTTGCACCACCATGCACCGTGTAACCACGTACGCTACTACACTGTGCACGGCCACACGCGTCCACTATCGCCCCATGCACCGTGACACGTGTACCGTGCGTCACGTTTTCCCCCTCGTGTCTAACCTTAGCCACTTAGTTGTTCTCAGTTATACCCTCGAGTGTAGCACTGGCAGTTTGGTTGTACTCAGTTTTTCCCTCAAGTACTAACACTACCGTGTGCAATATACTCACTTTTACTCTCCTATGGATGGTCAACAGAGAGTCAACGAATGGGTTTTAGCTAAATAATTGAGTCATTTTATGCACAACAAATTCAAAAGATCAAAACATAGTGGCATATACCTAGGGAGTCTTATTATGTGACCCACCAGTATATAAATCAAGTTTTAACCTAATCACCACTTCTCAAATCACCTACTATCTATGAAGGTTCATGGCTTTCTACTCAAGCCTCTTCCCAAAACATCCCTCCCCAAAACATAATTTGTCTGAATGAGGCAATGATTGTCAAACATATATATATTTTAATTGCAAAATATTTTAATGTATGCCAATATGTAATCTATTGTATAAAAGAAGCATTTTCCATTTTCTTAAATATCTTTCTGTTTTCTATTTGAACCCCCTTTTCAGTTTTGCCCTTGGTTTTTAAGTTCTACTTAGTTTTGCCCTTGGTTTTTCAGCTCTACTCAGTTATCCCCTCTCTCTTTGTCACAAAGTCTCACACTTGTGCTCATCTTGGCTGCTACACTCTGATTGGCCGAGACAATTGTCATGCGGATCGTACCCACCAACCGTTGATTCTCTGATTGATCCTCTATGATCTAGCGGACAAGATAACGCCTGTATCTGTCGGGGGGCACCCTCTATCCATGCAAAATAACGAGTTTGCCACTGATGCTTTAACTCCATAAACAAATGATTTTGAATATAATTTGAAGGGAAAGTGTTGAAAGGTGTATAATTTTTGCATTATATTTCACTCCATGAAAATGATAAATGATCAGGATTTTATTAGCACAACATTATCTTGTCCTAAGTGTGATTTCAAAGAGTTCAAAGGTGTATAATTTCTGCCATATGCAAGTTTATGCATTACATTCTATGAAAATGATAATCTCAAGATTTTCTTAGCACATCATTATCACGTATTAAGTGCGATTTCACAGTGATCAAAGGTTTATAATTTTTTTATACGCAAGTTTAGGGATCACTTTTGACACTCTAAAAATGGTAAACTCTCAAGATTTTCTTAGGACACTATAATTTGAAAGTGTTCAAGAGTTGTCTCAATTATAAACACTCTTTTACATTAAGAGTTGTATAATTTTTTCAATTTGAAAGTGTTCAAGAGTTGTGTCAATTATAAACACTATTTTACATTAAGAGTTGTACAATTTTTTTTAATTTGAAAGTGTTCAAGAGTAGTGTCAATTATAAACACTCTTTTATATTAAGAGTTGTATAATTTTTTTAATTTGAAAGTGTTCAACAATTGTGTCAATTATAAACACTCTTTTACATTAAGAGTTGTATAATTTTTTTAATTTGAAATTGATCAAGAGTTGTGTCAATAATAAACACTCTTTTACATTAAGAGTTGTATCATTTTTTTAAACTTTAAAGTGTTCAAGAGTTGTGTCAATTATAAACACTCTTTTACATTAAGAGTTGTATAAATTTTTTTAATTTGAAAGTGTTCAACAGTTGTGTCAATTATAAACACTCTTTTACATTAAGAGTTGTATAATTTTTTCAATTTGCAAGTGTTTAATAGTTGTGTCAATTATAAACACTCTTTTACATTAAGAGTTGTATAATTTTTTTATTTGAAATTGTTCAAGAGTTGTGTCAATTATAAACACTCTTTTACATTAAGAGTTGTATACTTTTTAATTTGAAAGTGTTCAAGAGTTGTGTCATTTATAAACACTCTTGTACATTAAGAGTTGTATAATTTTTTAATTTGAAAGTGTTCAAGAGTTGTGTCCTTTTATTATTTATCATACATCCATGTCCCTAATTTTTAATTATAAACACTCTTTCACTTGATTGCAGTCGAGACATTAACTCGATAAACCAATTAAATCATCAGAACGGCTCGCCGACTGCATTCTCCACAGCAAGCGCCCCCGTCGAATCGGAACATTTTGGTGCGAGATCTAACCTTCTTTGCTCATGGTTTCCATTGTGATCCTTCATACAAGTCAACGGGACGAAACCATACTGTGGCTAGGACGAATAGGAGTCCGAAGTGAAGCTCTACAAAGGGTCACCATGGCCGGAGAAGAAGAAGAAAGGGGACGCAACGACCTGGGAGAGGGCACGGGGCTGGCTCACATGGATAAGCTATGGGTCCGACACTCACGTGGATAAGCTATGGGTCCCATGCTGATCTTTATAAGTGGAGAGAGGTGTCCACTACGGGAACCAACTTACCACGGCCCCAATTGTCAGCATGTAACGGCAAGGGTCCACTACGGGACCTGACAGACCGCAACCCCACTTGTCAGTATGTAACGGCAAGGGTCCACTACGGGACCCGACTGAATGTGGCCCCACTTGTCAGCATCTAAAGGCAAGGCTGACGGACAACAAATTTTAGACCTCGCGAGAGTTTCATAATAGGAGCTGGGAAAAAGTGAGGAAAAGATAAGCGGCTGGGGAAAAGTGAGTACAACTAAGGAACCAAGGGCACGAAAATAGAAATCCCTTTAAACTATGGGTGGCACAGTGCAATGGAAATGAGATTCCATGATGGCTTTTGATGAGTTCCAAAGTGAAGACATTGTTACGGATACTACAATAAAAGGCTAAGTATATGACTGCTATTGCACCAGCAAAAATGGGCATTTGTGTCAAGTAGTTTGTTATCAAACTAGGTGTGGTTCACAGCGGGCTAACACTATTAAGATATATTGTCGACAATAGTATCGACATGATTTAACCCCAAGGAACTAAAGGTATCACCAAAGGAACAAATTTATACAATGCCATCTCATTGGAGAATGAGTGATGCGTAGAGACGCAAAGACATGCGAATACACAAGGACCTGAAAGTGTTAGATCAGGAGATTATGTTTACCACTAGAAAATGCGTATATACAACACCAGAAATCCATAGGTGTTGAATGCGCAAGTTTATCAAACAAGATTATTGACTCTAGTGCAAGTGGGAGACTGAAGGGAATATGCCCGAGAGGAAATAATAAAGTAGTTATTATCTTATTCCTTGTTTATGATAAATTTTTATTTCTCATGCTATAATGTGTTAATTGGAAATGTTAATACATATTTTATTAATAAACAAATAAGAGTTCATAGTTATGCCTCTCAGTTAAACTAGCTCGTTGATTAACAAGATGATCAAAGGTTTCCTAATCATGGACATTGGATGTTGTTAATAACGGGGTCACAACATTGGTTGAATGATGTGATGAATACTCACCCGAAGTATAGTAATACGATACAAGTCATTATGTTTACATTGCTATAATAAGTCCTACAAAGTAACCCTAATCCTTAGGCCATGAGATCATGTAAATCACTAACACTAGAAGAGTAATTTGATAACATCAAACGTCAAACCGTAACAAGGTGACAATAAAGGTCGGTTCAGATACTCCTAAAGTGTTATGTAGAGGCTCATGGATCAAGAGTGGGATTTTTCCATCCTGATGACGGAGATATAAACTCTGGGCCCTCTCGGTGATATCACATTGATATAGCTTGCAAGCAAGTGATGGGGATCACTAGAATGTTAGATCACGTGAACAAGAAAATAGTACTTGTCGGTAACGAGATTAAACTATAAATGGGAATACCGATGATCGAATCTCGGACATATATCACAAGACAAAGGAATTTAGTTACAACATAAAAAAGTTCTCACGATCACTAAGTCATTATTGAATGTGTGGGAGTCAGTATGGATCTCCAGGTCCCGCTACTGATTATTGATCAGAGAGGGGTCTTGATCATGTATGCATTATTCACGAACCATAGGTTGACACACTTACGGTATACTGACACCAATAGAGGAAGATATAATACCATAGAAAGGTTTTGAAAGCTCTAGAATTATTTCGATGGACACCAGAATTGTTTTGGGTGAAATTGCTGAAATTGGTTCTACATGTAATATTGAAATGTTGCAAGGGGTTTTATGTGAATGTTTGTTAATTAAAGTAATTAAAAAAATTCTGAATAAAAAAAATAAAAGTGTTTTATTTAAAGAGAAAATGCATTTAATTTATTGGACATTAAATGCAAAGTGAATGGAGTTGAAATTGATGTGAGTGGGCTTAGTGGAAGCTCTAGCCACATGAATGAGGGAGAGGTGGGGGCACCCACCATGGCCGGCTAGCCATGTCCTTGGGGCTGCGCCCCCTCCCCAATAAAATGAGCCACATGGCTCCTCTCCTCTTGCACCACCTCCTCATGAAGGTTCTCTTCCCCTCTAGTAAATCCCCATGGCTTCGGATCAGCGAAGTACATGTTCTTGATAGTTTCTCTGGAAGGATCCGCTGCTTAGCTAGAGCGAGGACGCGAAGGTTGTCGGGGTATCGAACGTGTGTGCGATCATGGATGCGCCACTGTTTTGCAGTGCTGGACTTGATGGTGCTGGACCTGCTGGACTTCTTCACGATCTTGAGATCGTCAAGCGAACGACTACATCATCCATGAGAATTATCTCGTAATGCTTTATTTGTCTTTTAGGGTAAGTTCTTTATAGATTTATATCCACTCGTTGCTTCTATCTAGATAGATAGATCTTGGTTCTTAGTTTTTCACATAATAGGAATATTTTTTCTATGATGCGAACCCAACAACAATATCTTCAAATATAACATTAACAAAAGTTACTAAATATAGTATACATATTTGTCTCCTTAGTAAATGTTTTTGAATATTTATCTTGTTTAAAAATGAAAAGTCATCGGAGTGTGTTGTCACTATGCTAGGAACAATACATCTCAACTAAGTGCTTAACCATATCATCTAGTATAATGTTAAAAACAGTTACATAAAGTATGGTATACATGTTCAATGTATTGGCTACCCTAAAAAGTAATTGGGCCACTAGATCCGCTCACTAATGAATGCAAGTGCACAGATTGATTGTAGCTAGTTTCGAAATAAGAGTATCGAACCCACAAAGAGCTATTTGGTTAAAGTATTTATTCCCCTCATCACTATCTACCAAAGGATACTTGTAAGATGCCTTTGATTTCAAGTAAAGGGTGTTTGAAAGGTTTTTGGGTTGAATGCAGAAAAGTAAATAAAAATAAGTAAAAGTGAATGAGTAACAAAAGTGTTTGGAATCATGGTTGAACTCAATAGGGCTAAAGTGTTCTTGGGGATGTAGTATACACCTCTAGCATGTTGTAATTAACCATAATTAGGATAACCTATTTCGCATGTGATGATATGTGTGGAGAGACTTCCATAATAAGATGTTCACTACAAGGCTTGTAGGCAGTCACTTTGTTGAGCCAAGAATGAGGTCAACTCTAAATAACCACCACGATGTCTGAGAGTAGTCACCCATACATACCACTGCAATTAAGGGTCTCCTCCTAGATATCACAATTAGCTTAGTGTATCTCTCTTTGTTCCTCCTTTGACCATTTAGGTTGTTAGCCATGCTTCTAGTCACAATAGCTTCGGGCATGATTCCAAACACATACAAAGTATTTCACCCTCTTGTTTAGACCCGAAGGAAAATGATATGTGGCTGACTACACATACCATCTAAAGGGAGAGATCAAACACACAACATGGATAAATAGATCGTAGACACAAGTAATAGATCATCTCTATTTCATTTCATAATAATGCTAAGGTTTCTCCATCTCCCCAATAATGAAGGAAACTACTCACACATGGAAGCAATCAACAACATCATCATAATAAAATGGATGGATAAGAGTACTAGACTGAATCTAGAGCAAACCACAATTGAATCTGGAATTACAACAAGATCTAATGAATGGAAGATGGCGATGGTGATGCAACGGTTGATGATGAAGGGGATGATGTGTTGTCTTCCAATGATCCCTGAAGCTGCAAGGATTTTCCCTCCTCCAAGTTCCTCCGTCAAATCCCTCTCTAGTGTGGTTTTCATGGATGGAGGTTGTTGTGAATGTCGAATCTTAGATCCGTCTTCGTGAGGTGGAAGTATTTGACAAGGAAGTCATGATGCCATGTTGTACGGGCGGACGGTACGGGCGGGCTCTGCCCGTACCATAGCTCGTTAAGTGCCACGTGAGCTCCTCAGCGCAAGCAATCCCTCTGGGTGCAAAGATAAATTGATTAAATAACTTTTATCACTTAAAAATATCATATTACAGTAAAAAATATGATGTCTCAGTTGATATGTTCATACTAGACTTAGTAGATTGGGATCTTTTTGAAACAAAGACAAAAGTGCGTGCAAACACGGTAAAATACTAAAAACCCTAATCTACTTACGCAAAAACAAGAGGTAAAAATGTTCCAATTTTGGACTCATCACTCACCCAAGGATAGTTAAGGAAAGTATTTTGTTCAAACTCGGGACGAAATAGTTGTTTTTGTAGGATTCATGGTAAAAATTCAATGTAATGCATGTTGATGATCCACCTGACCTGGCTTTAGCTCTACCAAATTTAAACAAAGAAATCGGCAAGGGAGAAAATTCAAAGATATTGTGACTTATTAATGTTTTTACTTAGAGAAGGACTTGGGTTGTCCGGTATAACATCCCAATTTCAGCAACCCTGGTTTATTGTACAAAAGGCAAAAATTAGGGGAAAAAAATTCTTGTTAAGTGTTGCAATGTTTGCCCACTTGTTTTCTTATGCTAATGCTACTGATTGTGTATTAGATGATATACTCCTTACCTCAACACTAGTTGACAAAGACTAATTTACATAAGAAATGTCTTGGCTCATCTTCCATATTCTCAAATGTTCTGGCATCTCCAAAACCTGAGCCAAGATAACTTTGTCTTAACAAATGTTTTACTAGTCTCTACTAACAAAATTACGGAGATCTATGATATCGTCTCCTTTTGTTTTCAAGACATAACTTCCAACCACTCTTATCTCTAGGTTTTAAAAATCCTTTATAAAACTCTTTTAATTCTAATGTTGGTAAAAATATCAAGAGGTCCTTATCTTACTTAAAAGAACGACCTTCTAAAAATACCTCTTCTTACCTCAAGCCAGGCTTAATGGTAACCCCAGTACTTGATTGCTTGACAAGATGAGTTGCTTTGATTTAGGGTCTGATGGATTGCTTTGATCTGCTGATTGAGTTGTCTACGTAGGAACTAGAATGAGATAATCTAGGAGCTCATCCCTTAGGATCAAACTAATAGTTGAGATCACCAATCTTAACCAAACATCCCAAGCTTGATCCCTCCTTAGTCACTAGAGTGACCTTTTAACCCCTCTTAACCTGATCAACACTAGGCTAATCATTCCTTTTAGCCTCCAGCTCATCTAATACCAAATATAATCCTGGACCCTCACTACTCAATCTATACTTCAAACACCATCCACTTGATGATGAGAATGGACCCTTTCCTCCTTCCAGAATCATCTTCCCTTTCATACTTGCCCAAAACCACAAAACTGTGAAAATTGACTAAGTCTAGAAATGATATCAATATCACATCTTTGGATCCTTGACCTTCGTAATCCTTATACATTTTTGGAAATGCACTTTAACCATATTATAGTAGATCATGGGTACTACCAACTTCCACTCTTTCCTCCGGCTAAACCCTTCTTGGATGGCTTTGTAGACAAGAAAATATCGTGTTTCTGCAAATCTTATCATCATGCCTACTTTGGCAGAAGCTCACATGCTTATGTTATCCACCCTTGACCAACTCTCTGCATAGTTATGATCTACTAACCATGGTCTACCAATCCCCACCTTACTTGATACCAATGGAACGCTGTGCTTCTTAAACCCACATGGTTTATGAGGCTCCATGATAATCCTTTATGGCAACCTTATTTTCCACAATTTTTGCCACCACTCCTATACCACCTCAAATAGAACCAAACCCAATTCTTGGTACTTTAATAATCTACATACCTTGGTCTATCCATCCAACTATCCCTTGCATCAAGTTGAGCTCTGAGCTCACTAATCCAATAAGGTTTAGGTGGTATAAAATATTGATGCCCTTGATCATCAAAACCCTATTTTCTCCCAGAACCAAGATTTCAAAACCCAAGGTTTCTATTATTCATACTGCAAGGTTTCATCATCGAACTTGGATATAAATATTTACCAAATACTTTCCATAACTATTTGGGCCCTACAACTATTTATTTCCCCTCCTTTCCAAATTCCTCAAAACCTTACCTAGAAAGGAAAGTTTATTTTTCTCCAAACTACCTTGCCAACTCAAGGCCCACTTGAAGCCTATATATCATATATTATCTTCCCATATAAAAATAAATATTTTTGAGAAGACTTATTATTTATTTTTGCCCTTTTCTTAAATGGCAGAAACAAAAAATAATTTCTTATAAATGCTTTACTCTCTCAATAAATTATAGGAAAATTCCCCAAAGTGTAACTTGGTATTTAGGACCATACCAAACCAAAAACCACACTTTCCCAATTCAAATATAAAAAATTATCTTTTGAAAACCAATTCAACACTTTTTGAATAAATGGTTTCACGTGGAATTTAAATCCTTAGAAAAACCTCAAATAATTCCTAGAGAAGTTTCGTGACCTCGTCTATATATCAGTACCTTTTACTCACCTTTTATAGACTAAATTTGTTCAATTTATTCATAAACATCTTCTAGTCAAAATTTGAAAAATTACAAAGTTATGCCTTAAACCACACCAATACCAATCCCTTTTTGATCAAACAAGCTTGCACAGCACACCACCCTCAATCTTGGTCATGGAACTATATCCCTATCCCTGTAGCAGCAACTCTACCTCTTGTCTCTTATGCTTGAAACTACTGGATACAAGAAACATGTCTTTTCCTTGCTCATTAAGCCTTTGCAGCAGCCATTACCCACCTCTCCGTCCCCTGCACGACACCAGGGTGCCACCTCACTCTCTCCATCGCCCCTCCTGCCCTATCCCATGCTTCATCCCTTGCACATGTCCAGAATGGAACAATACCACCATGGACCATGTCCTTCTCGAATAAGACATGGTGGTGGAGCTTTTAATATCCCTTGTTATTTCCTCTATTGTCTCCACCACAGTTTGTTGGTGCAATGGTATGATCTCTATACTATCTATCATCTATGCTATCTTTGCAATTGGGAGGGGAGCCTCCTTGTATGTGTGCTAGTCTTGTCCTTAGAGCATTATCTCTACCTTGCACACATATAGGGGGAGTCTATTCCATCCATTGTAAAGATCACTTCCATCGTTATGCAAATATTTGGGATTGTCATCAAACACCAAAAAGGGGGAGATTGAAAGGACTATATTTTCCCATGCTATTTGGGTGATGATGACAATCCCACTTGTGGTATAATCGTGTATTTGAGTTTCATGAAATATGCTTTTGATGATTCCTATGGTTTTTGTGGATGCTCTCTTTAGGGATCTCGTGAAGACGGCGGCCTTTTGTTTTTCTAGTTTATCTCTTTTTATTGCTTTAGGTTGCCGTATTATCAAGAGGGGGTCCATCTCGGAAGGTTGTGGGAAATCACTTGTTCTTGCACAAACCCCATATGCACCACCACCGCCATCCTATTTTCCTACAAGAGAGCGAGGTTCTGTTCTGCTGAAGCTGTTTTTGTCTGATTGGAACTTCCGGCCAGGCGCCGGAAGTTCCGCCCAGGACATTTCTGTGAGCTGATCTGGGGCTTTGTTCCGATCCAACTTCCGCTGGTACTTTCAGTGAGCTCCTAGAACCTTCTGTCTGGGTATGCTCTATTTGCCGGAAGTTGGACCGAAAGTTGCACCGGAAGTTCCGATGAGGAATTTCCGCTGATCCCACCAGAAAGTTCCTGAGCGGAACTTCCGCCCAGACACCGGAACTTCCGGTCAGATATGCTTCGCGACCCAGAAGTTCCGCCCCTTGTTCCGCTCCAAGTTCCGCTGAAGGGTCAGTACCCTTCTGTATGAAGTGGTCTATTTGACAAAACTTGGGCCGAAACTTAAATCGGAAGTTTCACCGGAACTTCCGGTTAGTTTGATTGGAACTTCCGATCGAGATTTTGGATCGGGCGTCAACGGGCTAATGACCGTTGGAGCCTTGCTGGGCGGAACTTCTGGCCCCTCATCGGAAGTTCCGGTGAGGTCGCGAGGGTTGTAATGGTTCAGCGTGGAGGGAGCCTATTTAAGGCGCCCTCCTTCTTCCTCCCACCTATCTTGAATATTTTCTCTCTCCTCCATTAATGCTTGAGCTTCACCTCACTAGATATCTCTCCCTAGCCACTCAAATCACTTGATCTTTTGAGAGGTGAGGGAGGTGACCTAGATCTACACTTCGACCAAAGAAGATTTGATTCCCGCCATGCATCCTTTGCGGATCTTGTTGCACTTGGGTTTCTTAGAACCCTAGACGGTGTTGGGCAGACTCGGAGCTAAGGCTTGTGTTGTAAAGCTACGTGTTGTCATTGAGGGCCTCCAATTGAGTTGTGGAGCTTCCCTCTCAACCTTGTTGTAAAGGTTTCGGTTGACGCCTTCAAGGTCACCAGTTAGTGGATTATGAGGCCTCCTTTATGGGGGAGCGCACCGGAGAAGAAGGTGAGGCCTTTGTGGCGCTCGGGTGAACTTGTGTGGCCCCGACACCTCTCCAACATAGACGTAGCTACTTGGGAGTGAACTACGGGAATTGTATCTCCGCGTCCCTGCTCCGGTTACTTCGTTCCCTTCCTTTACTTCTTGTCCTTTACCGTTCTTGTGGTTGTTGTAAGTTATCTTGCATATAGGTTGTCCACCTAGTTGCACATCTAGATAACTTTCCTTCTCGTTAAGCCTAAAAGTGTGAAACAAATTAAAATTTGGTAGTCGCCTATTCACCCCCCTCTAGTCGATTCAAAGTCGATACTTTCAAATAGATCTAGATCTAAACCTCTAAACCCTTCTCCATCACCATAGCCATCCTCCACCACTTGTAATAGTAGATCTCTTCTCCAATTGGTGACATTGTAAGACTATTTGCTATCAATCTTATAATCTCTATTACAATGTTTATGATTGTTGATTTCATCTCTATGTGTGAGTAATTCTCCTTAGGCTAAGGGCTTCGGCCTAGCCATGTAGCATTTTGTGCATGTTATTTATCATAGATGGGATCATGTATTAGTTTATATGAAATTATGATTGTAGTACCCTCTCTTGCATCAATCTAAGGACTTTTCAGGTATCCAATACCCTGAGGATTGATCCATGTAAAGGGAGTGTGAGTAATGACTGTGCTGCAAGATTGGAACCTCAGTGACAGAAGGGGTAGTACGGCTGTATGTGAGGGATTTACTTGGGATTAACGGTGACATCACTATGCACATCATTAGTTCTCTTTCTTCTATGGATGAGACTAGTAGGTTATTGCTATAAGTGGTTACGGAGGCAATAACAATAATGGATGCACTGCCAACATATAATTATCTTTCTCTAACAATTACATGCATATTTTATTATTATCTATTATTCCCATCAGATGTTTTGCACAGCTACTGGTGAAAACCAAAGACCCTAGGACATCTCTCTCTCTCCATCGTCAACAACAACAAAAAGATCGCAAATTCTTGGTCCGGTGAAAACACAAAAGGAATTCTAAATCTCTCGAAGGTCTGTTTAAGTAAAATCACTTTGCTTTCTGCTTCTCGAGGATTCGATAAACCTAGGTATACTAGAGAAAAAGAGCTATACTACATCCGTAATCCGGATCGAAGGTGTCAACCCTTTTTCTAGAGCCCTTGCCGGGGAAGCAATATCTACCCTGGTGAAGTTAGTAGGAACCTTGCTAGTTTTAATTCTTGTTTCTAATTTTTAGTTTTCTTTAAGTCTTTATTTGAAAAACCAAAAAAAATTGTTAGTCTTTTAATTCTTGTTTTTATCATCATAATTGTTTAAGAAAATCCAAAAACATAGGAAGTATGGCTGAAAACAAACTAGGGGAGTTTCCAACTCCCAACAATGATAATTTTTTTGTACTCCTATTACTCAGCTAACAATTGTTGCCAAGGATAATGAAATTAAGCCCCACTATTTAAGTTTGGTTCAATAGAATCAATTTGGAGGATCTGCTGTTGAAGATGCATGTATGCACTTGAACTCTTTCACTGAAATATGTGATATGATGTGCATTAAAGATGTTGACCCCGATACGGTCAAGTTGCGCTTATTTCCTTTCTCTCTTAGAGGAAGAGCAACACTACAAGGAATCTAGCTATATATGACCCTCCATTTTCGTCACAAAATCGTCATAGTAGTTTGTTATGACGATTCTATGACGATTTTGAGATCGTCGAAAGTTGGGCGTCGCAAATGAACTATAACGACGATTTTGGTAAAATCGTCATAACCGTCTATAACGATATTGGATCGTCATAACGTCACGGGCCATAACATTAGCCATAACGTTATGATGATCACGGGACATAACTTCACGGGCCATAACGTTATGATGATCCAATATCGTCACGAGCCATCTAGCCTGGCCAAATCAGATCTTACGTGGCCAATCCAACGTGGAAAAATTATGAAGAAATTAAATCGTCTTAAATCGAAATCAGCCCAGGCCATTTCGATTGCTTACTTGGGCTGAGCCCAATAATTCTGGCCTTTTACTTCTTGCCATGGTTTGTTAGTGTTATGGGCTCCAACCATTGTGTTTCACATTTCAGTTTTGGGCCTTGGCCTTTTTACTGTCCAATTAGTTCCTAGCTTTTTCTATTGTTCTGAAACATTTCTGTCAATATAATTTGGGCCATGGCCTCTTTAGAGCCCAAATAATATTAAATCCAGTACAATTTTCAGCCATTTTTCTATATTTCTTCGATACAGAAAATTATAAGATGATTCTGCCCATCAAATTTCTATTCATCATATTACATAACATTTGTTTAACTGAAATATAGAAGACATGGAAAATTTCAAATAACATCCAATAATAGTCTTAGTCTATTACACAGTTGTTACATGGTTCATGCCAAACATCCAGAAATTTTGACTGTTAGAATAGAAGTAGCTCTAAAATTATAGGTCTTCAAGCTTTTTCTCGAATTTCTTTGGCTGGAACTCCTGGAAAAGAGATGAAAAGCCAAGTTTTTAGAGTCAGGATATAGCAAATAATTGGCAACTATTACGAAACAGTAGAGATGCAAATGTAACAATGTAAGAGATTTTAACATGCAAGAGATTGTAGTATCATTTTGGCACCTAGAGTAACAATGCAACACATATTTGTTGATAAATTCTCCAACTAGTCCAAATATTGCCAGGTCATCTTACTAAGTACAATATGATACCAAAATTATTTCATTAATGTAAATACAATACACCATGTGAATCTAATGCTGGCAAGAACAAATAGTTCATTGAATGGCACACTTGATCACAAAATAGGAAACAACAGTATTTTCCATACAATGCTTTCACATATAATCATAAAAAAATGTCTAGGACAGAACTGACCTGTATGACGATAGTCTAGTTCGCAGACCAGTCTAGGACTGTTGCTGCACCTCTGTTTGGATGCCCAAGTCGAAGTTACCAGATCCTTGCAGGGATCCAACTCTCGTTCCTTGTGCCCACACTCCAGTGGAGGCTTGAAGCTGGAGTCCAGGGGCGCCTGGAGAAAGAAAGAGCAAGTTTGAGATAGAGAAACTTTTGCACATATAGACTACTCTAATTCTAGAGGATGATCAGAATCATCAAACGTGTATGCTCTACTATAATTTTCAGTGATCATAGAGAGATGGCATAGTAGTTTCAGTTGACATGGTTTCTTGCACTAGCCTGGACTATTTATGGTCTGACTTTCTTCCTATTCCTGGAATATTCAGCTAGTATGCACAAGATTATTTTAACAAGAAACTGCATTTGCTTTAAGCTTATGTGCTACATGTACTAGTGTATCTCATATTTGAGAGCTGCCACTGTAGTACCTTTAGTTCATTCAAAACAGAAGTAAGATGTAACAAAGAGAGTTCATTTAGAGACAGATGAAAATATACCTCTAGTTCCATATGACCATGTAGGCTCATTCAATTATTTCCTTACGGACTCTAATATGTTACTCCGATTTGTTTACGGGCCTAAAAGGTTACAACAATTTTGTTTAGCCTGCAGGAAAGCCATAAAATCAAATTTGAGCATTAATAATACTATAATTTCTTTATAGACTCCATAGTGAAACAAACATTATTCGAGTACTCTCGCGGTTAAAACTATTGTTATATACAACATAAGGGAAAAATGCAGAACTCCATCACAATGTACTCATAAGCAACACATCACTACAAGTAATTTTGAATTAACATTATGGTTACATCACAATGTACTTCATCCAATTATTTGTTTGAGTAAAACTAATGGGAGAAACAGACAACTCATTTCCCTCTCTGAATCAGACCTAGTAATTTCAAAAATCAGATGATTGACTACAGATTGCTAGCTCAACTATACCAGGGGAGAAAACATGATGTAGACCGACAGACTATAACACTCCAGATTGCATACAGTACGCAATATGCTATAGTAGGATCATTTTGCTTGTTTCTTCATGTCAAGCAAGCATTTCTACAAAAGTTGATAGTAATATCAGAGTCGCTTAAAATAAAAACGAGATTGGGAGGTTGTCTCTGAATCTAGACATATTGTGAGGTGTTTTTGAAAATGTACCTGTGTGCTGGCTAGGAATCACATGAAGTACCATCCTGTCCTTTTCTTCCCTATCATGCGGATTCATCTTATCTAGTGCAGCGAATAAAAAATAAACAATTCAATACTTCTTGCAGAGAATCAAAAGTAAAACAAGCATATCCATCACTAGAAGGCATACTCACAAATAACAAACAGATATTTGCATGCCTACAGTCTAGAAAAATAGACTTTATTTTATGTAAACACTGCCAGGCATTTTGCTCGAGAGTATCACAAACTATTTGATGCCACGAGACAAGATGAACATATTTTATAATCATAGTCATTATCTAATTAACTAGAACGCAAATATATAAATGTACTAGTTCAGAAAACTCATGTCTTGGATATTACATTGATACAGATACGATAAAATAATAAATTAGTAATATTCTAGATTGGCAGCAATACTTGCTAATTTGATAACATAGTTATTTGTTCAAAGGTTTGCAAACGAGTGATTGTGAATGGGCAAAAATGAGTGAGTGAACTAGCTGTACATGTTTCCACCATGCCTGACATGCTAAATGCAATTAAATAGATCTCTCTTTTCATATTTAAAATTTATCAGCACATTGTGAGAGCAAACTAAATCATCTATTGATAGTAAATCTAAAATATATCTTCCCAAGAACTAGTTTGATATTTCTATGTTAAAAGAGTTCTTGTCAGATGGCAAATGATTATGCATTTCATTAATCTGAAGTTTGGGATATAACAAATGTGTGGAACATAACATTGATAGTACTTTCCACAAAGTAGTCCTAATTGATCATGAAGTGTCAGTCTGGCCTACCAAGTAGAAGCTAACATTATCCCTGGAAATTCATTATGAATTTTAGCTAGCAAGGTTCCCAAAAATTAGGACAAAGTACTTACAATTGATCTGACACAGTTACTAGCTAAGCAACTTGTTTTTGAACAGTCAAGGGAGTGTGAGTAATGACTGAGCTGCAAGATGGGAACCTCAGTGACAGAAGGGGTAGTACAGCTGTATGTGAGGGATTTACTCTGGATTAACGGGTACATCACTATGCATATCATTAGTTCTCTTTCTTCTATGGATGAGACTAGTAGGTTATTGCTATAAGTGGTTGCGGAGGCTATAACAATAATGGATGCACTGCCAACATATAATTATCTTTCTCTAACAATTACATGCATATTTTATTATTATCTATTATTCCCATCAGATGTTTTGCATAGCTACTGGTGAAAACCAAAGACCCTAGGACCTCTCTCTCTCTCCATCGTCAACAACAACAAAAAGATCGCAAATTCTTGGTCCGGTGAAAACACAAAAGGAATTCTAAATCTCTCGAAGGTCCGTTTAAGTAAACTCACTTTGCTTTCTGCTTCTCGAGGATTCGATAAACCTAGGTATACTAGGGAAAAAGAGCTATATTACATCCGTAATCCGGATCGAAGGTGTCAACCCTTTTTCTAGAGCCGTTGCCGGGGAAGCAATATCTATCCTGGTGAAGTTAGTAGGAACCTTGCTAGTTTTAATTCTTGTTTTTAATTTTTAGTTTGCTTTCAGTCTTTATTTGAAAAACCAAAAAAATTTGTTAGTCTTTTAATTCTTGTTTTTATCATCATAATTACTTGTTTCAGAAAATCCAAAAACATAGGAAGTATGGCTGAAAAGAAACTAGGGGAGTTTGCAACTCCCAACAATGATAATATTTTTGTACTCTTATTACTCAGCCAACAATTTTTGCCAAGGATTATGAAATTAAGCCCCACTATTTAAGTTTGGTTCAATAGAATCAATTTGGAGGATCTGCTGTTGAAGATGCATGTATGCACTTTCACTGAAATATGTGATATGATGTGCATTAAAGATGTTGACCCTGATGCGGTCAAGTTGCGCTTATTTCCTTTCTCTCTTAGAGGAAGAGCAACACTACAAGGAATCTAGCTATATATGACCCTCCATTTTTGTCACAAAATCATCATAGTAGTCTGTTATGGCGATTCTATGACGATTTTGAGATCGTCGAAAGTTGGATGTCGCAAATGAACTATAACGAAGATTTTGGTAAAATCGTCATAACCGTCTATAACGATATTGGATCGTCATAACGTCACGTGCCATAAACGTCACGGGCCATAACATTAGCCATAACGTTATGATGATCACATGTCATAACTTCACGGGCCATAACGTTATGATGATCCAATATCGTCACGAGCCATCTAGCCTGGCCAAATCAGATCTTACGTGGCCAATCCTACGTGGAAAAATTATGAAGAAATTAAATCGTCTTAAATCGAAATTAGCCCAGTCCATTTCGATTGCTTACTTGGGTTGAGCCCAATAATTCTGGCCTTTTACTTCTTTCCATGGTTTGTTAGTGTTATGGGCTCTGACCATTGTGTTTCACATTTCAGTTTTGGGCCTTGGCCTTTTTACTGTCCAATTAGTTCCTAGCTTTTTCTATTTTTCTGAAACATTTCTGTCAATATAATTTGGGCCATGGCCTCTTTAGAGCCCAAATAATATTAAATCCAGTACAATTTTCAGCCATTTTTCTATATTTCTTCGATACCAAAAATTATAAGATGATTCTGCCCATCAAATTTCTATTCATCATATTACATAACATTTGTTTAACTAAAATATAGAAGACATAGAAAATTTCAAATAACATCCAAGAATATTCTTAGTCTATTACACAGTTGTTACATGGTTCATGCCAAACAGCCAGAAATTTTGACTATTAGAATAGAAGTAGCTCTAAAATTATAGGTCTTCAAGCTTTTTCTCGAATTTCTTTGGCTAGAACTCCTGGAAAAGAGAGGAAAAGCCAAGTTTTTAGAGTCGGGATATAGCAAATAATTGGCAACTATTACGAAACAGTAGAGAAGAAAATGTAACAATGCAAGAGATTTTAACATGCAAGAGATTTTAGTATCATTTTGGCACCTAGAGTAACAATGCAACACATATTTGTTGCTAAATTCTCCAACTAGTCCAAATATTGCCAGTTCATCTTACTAAGTACAATATGATACCAAAATTATTTCATTAATGTAAATACAATACACCATGTGAATCTAATGCTGGCAAGAACAAATAGTTCATTGAATGGCACACTTGATCACAAAATAGGCAACAACAATATTTTCCATACAATGCTTTCACATATAATCATAAAAAAATGTCTAGGACATTACAAAACTGACCTGTATGATGATAGTCTAATTCGCAGACCAGTCTAGGACTGTCGCTGCACCTCTGTTTGGATGCCCAAGTCGAAGACACCGGATCCTTGCAGGGATCCAACTCTCATTCCTTGTGCCCACACTCCAGTGGAGGCTTGAAGCTGGAGTCCGGGGGCGCCTGGAGAAAGAAAGAGAAAGTTTGAGATAGAGAAACTTTTGCATATATAGACTACTCTAATTCTAGAGGATGATCAGAATCATCAAACATGTATGCTCTACTATAATTTTCAGTGATCATAGAGAGATGGCATAGTAGTTTCAGTTGACATGGTTTCTTGCACTAGCCTGGACTATTTATGGTCTGACTTTCTTCCTATTCCTAGAATATTCATCTAGTGTGCACAAGATTATTTTAACAAGAAACTGCATTTGCTTTAAGCTTATGTGCTACATGTACTAGTGTATCTTATATATGAGAGCTGCCACTTTAGTACCTTTAGTTCATTCAAAACAGAAGTAAGATGTAACAAAGAGAGTTCATTTAGAGACAGATGAAAATATACCTCTAGTTCCATATGACCATGTAGGCTCATTCAATTATTGCCTTACGGACTCCAATATGTTACCCCGATTTGTTTACGGACCTACAAGGCTATAACAATTTTGTTTAGCCTGCAGGAAAGCCATAAAATCAAATTTGAGCATTAATAATACTATAATTTCTTTATAGACTCCATAGTGAAACAAACATTATTCAAGTACTCTCGCGGTTACAACTATTGTTATATATAACACAAGGGAAAAATGCAAAACTCCATCACAATGTACTCATATGCAACACATCACTACAAGTAGTTTTGAATTAACATTATGGTTACATCACAATGTACTCCATCCAATTATTTGTTTGAGTAAAACTAATGGGAGAAACAGACAACTCATTTCCCTCTCTGAATCAGACCTAGTAATTTCAAAAATCAGATGATTGACTACTGATTGCTAGCTCAACTATACCAAGGGAGAAAACATGATGTAGACTGACAGACCATAACACTCCAGATTGCATACAGTACGCAATATGCTATAGTAGGATCATTTTTCTTGTTTCTTCATGTCAAACAAGCATTTCTACAAAAGTTGATAGTAATCTCAGAGTCGCTTACAATAAAAACGAGATTGGGAGGTTGTCTCTGAATCTAGACATATTGTGAGGTGTTTTTGAAAATGTACATGTGAGCTGGCTAGGAATCACATGAAGTACCATCCTGTCCGTTGCTTCCCTATCATGCGGATTCATCTTATCTAGTGCAACGAATCAAATAATAAACGGTTCAATACTTCTTGTAGACAATCAGAAGTAAAACAAGCATATCCATCACTAGAAGGCATACTCACAAATAACAAACAGATATTTGCATGCCTACAGTCTAGAAAAATAGACTTTATTTTATGTAAACACTGCCAGGCATTTTGCTCGAGAGTATCACAAACTATTTGATGCCACGATACAATATGAACACATTTTGTAATCATAGTCATTATCTAATTAACTAGCACCCAAATATATACATGTACTAGTTCAGAAAACTCATGTCTTGGATATTACATTGATACAGATATGATCAAATAATAAATTAGTAATATTCTAGATTGGCAGCAATACTTGATAATTTGATAACATAGTTATCTGTTCAAAGGTTTGCAAACGAGCAATTGTGAATGGGCAAATGGAAGTAAAAAATGAGCGAGTGAACTAGCTGTACATGTTTCCACCATGCCTGACATGATAAATGAAATTAAATAGATCTCCCTTTTCATATTGAAAATTTATCAGCACATTGTTAGAGCAAACTAAATCATCTATTGATAGTAAATCTGAAATATATCTTCCCAAGAACTAGTTTGATATTTCTATGTTAAAAGAGTTCTTGTCACATGGAAAATGATTATGCATTGCATTAATCTGAAGTTTGGTATATAACAAATGTGTGGAACATAACATTGATAGTACTTTCCACAAAATAGTCCTAATTGATAATGAAGTGTCGGTCTGGTCTACCAAGTAGAAGCTAACATTAGCCCTGGAAATTCATCATGAATTTTAGCTAGCAAGGTTCCCAAAAATTAGGACAAAGTACTTACAATTGATCTGACACAGTTACTAGCTAAACAACTTGTTTTTGAACAGTCAAAACTTGTTGAACAATCGGACAACATCCATGTATTATTCATTCAACCTAATCAAAAGATTAAAACAAGGAGGGCGATGAAGACACAGATTCGTAGACATACCTGATGGTGCTGATTAGCACTTCGTTGGGAACCCCAAGAGGAAGGTGTGAAGCAACACAGTAGCAGTATTCCCTCAGTAAGAAACCAAGGTTATCGAACTAGTAGGAGGAAGGAAACGCCACACAGGTGTTGCAAGCAACGCGGAGACCTGCACAACACAAACTCAAGACTTTGCCCCAACTAGACAGTGAGGTTGTCAAGCTCACCGGTTTGCTGTAACAAAGGATTAAACATGTGGTGTGAAAGGTAATGGTGGATTGCAGCAAGTAAACAAGTAACAGTGGAAGATGTATCAATGGTAAAGATTGGACCGGGGTCCATAGTTCACTAGAGGTGCTCTCCTTAGATAAACAACATGGCATGAAAGGTAAACAAATTACAGCAGGGCAATTGACAGGAACTGAGCAAGGCATAACAATGTAATACTAGTCAGAAAGATCCTATGAGATTCGATTGGGCAATACAACAAGATAAATAAACCGCCATCCAACTGCATCTATGACTAGAAGTCCACCTTCAGGTTATCATCCGAACCCCCTCCAGTATTAAGTTGCAAGCAAGAGACAACTGCTTTAAGCAAAGTGTGTAAGGTAAACAGTCCACATGTTCCATGAACAAGAGACCGTTATTTTATCCCTAGTGGCAACAACACATCTACAACCGAAGAGATTTCTGTCACTTCCCTTGGAAACTAGAGGTATGAACCCACTATCGAGCATAAATACCCCCTCTTGGAGTCACTAGCAACTACTTGGCCAAGATCATCAGAGAGCATGCAAGATCACAAACAACACAGACATGATAAACCATTAATCAAACCAACATAATAATCTCAATATCCATTGGATCCCCACAAACACAACATGCATTGTCGGGGGGATAACCCCCGGTAGGGTCACGAGAGGTTAAACATAGCACAACTTGGTTAGCTCTGAGTAAAGAAAGAACCAGGCCGGGTAAAAACGGCCGGGTAAGATAAGCATGAGCGACCGACATATAAGTTATGCCGGCCCGCATAAGACAAAGTTTTAATTCTTGCAGGAACCGATGAGCCGAGTCTACCGAGGAAGGGCCGAGTCAAGAAGGACGCGTGGCACCTTTCCGAGTAAGGTTCAGGAGGGACCATGGTAAATCATGGTCCAAACAGAAGGGCGACGCCGGGTGACACAAAAGGAGAGGGGTGACGCCCAAAGCATACGCTGACGTACAAAGTTACAGCGTGACGCCAAAAGCAATAGGAAGCAGCGTACCAGAAGACCGTTAGCTGTCAAGCTTTATGGACTGAGCCATTGGGCTTAGGGCAAGCCCATGATCCGGCCCACATTGTAGGGACCAAGATCCAAACAGTAAAACCTAGAACCCAAAGGGGTATAAGCTAGTTAGCACTGCCTATATAAGAAAGGGCATAGCGGTAGTAGAAGGAGGTTGGACCAAATAGGGAACTAGGGCACAAAACCCTAGCCACGACGGGCTCCCTCCTCCCTTTCATTTCACCCTTCCCCCACCACTCTCTCACCTCCTAGAAGCCCAAACCCCCTCTCAATCTCGGCTGGCCGAAGGAAGCAAAATATCCACTTCATCCATTGCTGAACTCGTTCCGAGGTTGCCTCTTCCCTACTCCCATACTCCTGCACGTGGCCCATCTAAGTTCTCCTACATTGGACGTACCCACTTGTGCCCTCCCTTTTTCCCTAGGTACACCGAAGCTCCTACACCGGAGCACGTCGAAGAGGAAGCTCCCCGATTAAGCTCGCCTTCCCAAGCCCCTACAGTGGTAACCATACCTCCCTGGACATCCCCGGAAGCCCTTCCTCCTCTATGATGCCCTCCTTTTGAAATGTAGCAACACCATGGACGCATGTAGAGTCATGAGCAATTCCTAGAGGCGAGGACACGCGGGATCTACTTCTGCACCTAACTGCATTGTTCCACCCCTCTGCAAGCTCGCCCTAGTGGACCGTGTCTCCTCTGCCACCTCCCCATCACTAGAAAGCTCCTGGTAAGCCTCCCTGTTCCACCCCAAACCTAGCTAGGGTTTACTTTTTCTGTTCTGCGGCTGGAGGTTAAAGACGAACTGCCATCGTTAGATTCCCTTTAAACCTACGGCCCAGATGCCCCGATACCTCCTTGGGCTCCCACGCCGGCTGATTCACGGGCCCCTTCCCGATGGCGTTTGAATCCTCTTCCGCGTGCCCGAGACCCCGGGTGGGCCGATTTCCCTCCTGGATGGCCCACTTTTCCCAGAACTGTCCCTTTTTCTTATTTTCTCTATAGATCTACTATCTAGCTATTTACTTTTGTTTGAAGTAAAAATGTAAAATGACTCAAATGGCCCAGATCTAAATTTCTAGAGGATCCATGTGGTTTTCTTAAGAATGCAGAACAAATCTTCTGTCCAATTTTATTTCCTTTATTTTCTGGTATTTAAATTACTAGGAAGTATCGAAAACCCTTATTAAATTCTCCAGGGAGTTCCACAACACAAATTTGTTTGAAACCTTGGGTACTGAAGGGTATCCTGAATATCTTGCATATCACCCTAGCCCCATCTTAAATTGTTTGCTATTTTCCCTGGTAAAAATAACAAAAGTAGATCATTTATGCCTTTAATAATTTCCCTAAACCAAATAAAAATGGTATTGACCCAATTCCAACTCTCAAAACTCATAAACCATCATATCCTTCAAACCCTGGGACCCCAAATATTTATTGAGCTCTGATTGATTTATAGTGAATAAAACCATTCTATGTATGGTTGTTTCACAAATAAAATCACTCCAATAGTTCTGTACTACCAAAAAGGGTGCTTCCAATTTCTAATGAAAGGTATTCCAAATACCTAACATGTGTCATTGGAATCATATCAAAGTCCCTTATAGCTTAAATCTAGTGAAACAGACAAATATCTACCAGAACTCATCTTGGGACTTACCCGAGGGCATTTTGGTAAACAAATTCAAGTGATTCCAACTCTCATTGAACCACCCCATCAAACCATACTAAATCCTAAGAGGAATTAATTTTTATACCAACAGATCTTTTCTTATAAATTAATCCCTAAAACTAGAGCTTTTATCACTAGAAAATTCATAGAAAATCAAAGGAAATTGATAAAATAGTGAAACCACCTTTGTTGGTTTCATTTTATCAATACCTATATGATGGTATCATTTCTATACAAGTATACCATAACCCGGCCTTGGTCTAAAACCCCTAAACTAAGTAGATTCTAGACTATAAATCATTAATAAACTTCTCTAAAGGTTTCCAAGTAAATCCTAATCTCTATTAATCCATTACCCCAAACCCTACTGAAGAATACTAGGTTTTTATCAATTTGCTGCTATAATATGTTGTTGCTTGTATGCCTTGTTTTGATTGTGGCTTTGATTTTTTGCATTTATGCTCGATGTTGGCGATAGTTGCGATTGCGTGACGCCGAGAAGAAGGAAGCATCTTACTATTCTATACTTGTATTCTTGGTTATCTAAATAAGAAGCCCAGGGACATACCATCGGTCACAGGCAAGCCACCCCTTCCTGAATAATGATACTTTCCCAACTCCTCTTTATCACTTGTTTTGGATCTTGATTATAAACCGCATTACTACTTGCATGATTTGTTGTATTAATACTATGATAGTAACTTGGCTCCCCCAAGTTTTAAATGAGTTTCCTGTAGGACAACTACCTTTGTGACACCTACTTTACCCTTTAGATCGACGTTCAGATGGTTAGCATCTTACCTTGTTGGAAAACCCGGTTTTCAACGAATAACACTATTTTGGGGTTTGAACCAGCTTTCAAATGTTTCAAAAAGGATTTCTGTAAAACCCTTGGGAAGAGGCATAGTTCCTAAGTGGACATTTTCAAAACAACAAAAGTTGAAGGAAGTAAGTTATGACTAGCTGAATGTCCGTGCGTTGCAACGGATTTTAATTTTAAGTTTAAGTTATGACTAGCTGAATGTCCGTGCGTTGCAACGGATTTTAACAATAAAAGAAAAGGAAAAATAATTAAAGAGACACTTTTTTCCAAATGGATGGCAACCAAAATGGCCGGATTTTAATTTTAAGTTTAAGTTATGACTAGCTGAATGTCCGTGCGTTGCAACGGATTTTAACAATAAAAGAAAAGGAAAAATAATTAAAGAGACACTTTTTTCCAAATGGATGGCAACCAAAATGGCCGGCCAATGGCAGGCGCAGCCGGCACACCCAGAGGCCCACGTAGCACCACACCCCACTTGGTTTTCTTTTCCATAAACCATAAATCATAATTTTTTTTTTGAATATCAGAACGCCCCAGAAGGGGCTGGAGCCTTTTCATTAATTATCTCAGAGGGTGTACAATGAAAATACAGAAGACCCCATAAAAACAACAAATAGCACATGAGTCCCTGACATTTGTAGGTAGGACCTTGCTAAAAGATTGGCAATTGCAATCTAGTCCTATCTCTTCCCCGCTGTGGAGCAGAGGAGAACGAACGCTGCAGCCAAGGTCGGAGGCGGGGACGAGACCACTTGTCTCCGGCCCAGCGAAGTCCTCAGCGCCCGACTCCGGAAAGGGCCTCCGAGTGGAGGTAGAAGCATTGCCGCAGCTCACCGGCTTTGAGTTGTCCGTCTTGGCCATGAGGATCAGCGCCTTCTTGGATGCCATGGAAGTGCTCCAGAGAAGATAGGCTCCTGCGCTCCTATGCCGACCTGGCCAGAAGCTAGCCCTATTCCCTCGTTCCCACATCCCCACCATGAAGATTGAAGAGAAGAGGGAAAACAGAGCAAGCAGCAAATCCAGAGCGGCAACAGCACACCGGCATCGAAACGGAGATATCGGCTCACCATCCCCATGGAACCTGCCACGGACCAGGGTAGGTGGGCGAAGATGATGGTGATGACAGCGGGCCGGGGCAAAGCACCTCTTATTGAAGGAGGCTTCATCAGATCTGCCATTGAGGTCAAGCTTCCACCATGGAAGCTTTCCCGTCAGCGGCAGAGATGACCGGCCGGCGCCGCGGTAGAGCGCCAGATCGGAAGGCCTCCGAAGGGAAGGGAGGACGGCCTTATTGTCGGAGATGCCTTGCTCCCTCCTCCTCCCAATCCACTGCCTTTGCCACCAAAGCAGGGCTGCGAGGACGAAGCAGTCATGGACGCGCCAAGCTCGGCCGATGAAGCTCAGCGACCTACTCCCAGACGGCACTATGGCACAAGATCTAAAAAAGCTAATCCTAGATCCTACACTACTGAGTCCTGCGCCTCTCTTCAGCCTCCACCACCCGGCATCGCCGCCGGCGAGGGCGTCAGATTGGCCCGGTGCAGGTGGGTCGACTTTCAAAAGGGAAAGCTGTGGAAGCCGCTAGAGGTGGGTGTTCTTCTGGCGTTCTGTTTGATCGGGATAATCATAATTTTTTATAGAAGGAGTATTTTTGGGTACAAAAGCCTACCACTCGCTGCAAATAATCAACCGTAAATTCTAATGGAAATCTTCCTTGAACGATCTGATTTTTCATGATCTTTCCCTTCCTTCGAATGTTAATAGTCCAAATTCTTCAAGACTACTACTTCCATCCCTTTATTGTAAATAGCAGTCATCTATAGTATTTATTTTGAACCATTTCCTGCCAAAAATTTGTCAACAATCTGTTGCCATCAAACTATCAGATATTTTGTACATTCCTACAAGTGCATTTGCAACGTATACATCTGAAATCAAACCCATTTTTATATTGGAAGGATGCAATTGTTTTCCCACATATATGGCACATTGTTCACCGTTAAATTCTTGCAAAGCTAACACAGTCTGCACCCAAGCTACTGTGTTGCATTCTTGTGGAAAGTTGAAGAATTTCATCACTGCATCTGTTCTAAAAATAACCCGATTTTAATATTGCATAACGGTTTGTGTTTTAAAACACATTATCCACTGCTTGTCCTCGCCTACCTATGCCAAACGTATGTACACTGGAAGGCTCCTGGTTTCTAAATCCCCTCACTTGTCCACTTCATAAGAAAAAAATCCCCTCACTTTTTATTGGAAAAGAATGAAGAAGCACTTTCTTTATTTGCACCTGATCTTATCTTTGAGCTGGATGTTGATGTGCAGAGAGTTGAGGAAGTTGCCGGGATGAATTGGGGAGGAACCGGCAGGAGATTGACAGAGCAGCAGCCGCAATGGGAGTGGTGGAGTAGCAGGTCGCAGATGTAGAATTCGTACAGCCGAAGGCCAGGTCGTGCAAGCTCGGCAGTCGGGCGTATCTTCCTTCCTGTGAGGCAGGACTTCACTGTCCCACATCGGCGACCTAGAAAGGCGGTGACCCTCCCCGGAACTGGAGTGCTGGACCTCCAGATGTGGTGCCCACCTCTAGATCGGGGACGAATAATCAGGAGGCGCTGGGAGCATCAAGGCCTTCCTTTTGCGGTAGTTCAGACGGGACGACATGGATCTTGGGGCTGGTAAGATTGAGGTCGCTGCGATACGCTTACCACGCCTAACCCCTCTGCCTCATATCCCTCTCTCCATTAATCTCCATATACAGCCATCCCTGCCCCACGGCCGATGACGAGGTAGTGGAGGGACATCTACTATTACTCGTCGCAGCGGCGGGGATCCAACTGCAAGATCAGGCGGCCTATTGGCGTTCGCACTCGGCAACCGGCGTGGATGTTGTGGATAAGGCCAACTTTAGTCACCGAACGCTTGCTGATCCACAGGATACGTAGGCTAGGAGCATGGGCGTCTCGCCACCGGTTGGCCTCGTCCGCTAGCCGCCGGAGGAGGTGGGGGTCGCAGGTGGCAGGAGATCCTTGGGATGGCGGCCGGGACGGTTCTGTGCGGGGGATAGGATGTGTTTTTTTACATGCTTGACTTTGGCGGTGGCAGTTCCTGTAATATCCTCCAACTATCAGGGGCAAAAGCGTCAATTCACGGCAGACGGATTTTGAGGGCGACGAACGGTCCCAATTTTTTTAATAGTATAGATAATGAGAAGTATTAAGGATGGAAAAAAGAAAAGAGAAGGGATACTCTAGTCTTTTACGAGAAAAATTTCTCCGTGCAACCACATTACCCTGGGTGAAACTCGGGGCTTAGCTCGTAGTTTGGTTTCCTTAGTTTGGGAACTGCCATAATGCATACAAAAGGGTTCAAGGACCTAGAATAGAAGTAGGGGACGTCGTACCCGGAAGGTTCTATCCCCTCGGGGTAGGCTGTAACTATGGAGCTTCCGTGGATGGTACAAGTTTAAGGGAGTAAAGGGTGGCATGGACAAGGCAGTAAAGGGAGGGAGATTCGGACTTGCAAAGTCAGGTAATCGTCTAGGAAGAACTAAGCACCATAGGTAAAGTTCATATACTAGGTACAAAAATGAAAGGTTAAGTTTTGATTATCCAAACCCCCGTACAAGTGTGTATCTGTCCATGGTTGTATCCTTGTGATGTGTTGATATTTGTGGGGAATCTATTTGAATATCCGCGTCCACAGTCAAGGACGGTTGGAAAGGTGACTGCTAGGAGTATCCTTGTGATGTGTTGAGATAGATAAGAGATATGAGACCATATCATGAGAAGAATAATATTAAGGTTGGTTTTGACCATGAAGGGTCTAAAATGTTCTCAAAAAGGTCTTCCTCCTAAAAGGATATGGAGAAATCTCAACTTTCAAAAGAAGGCATATTTCAAAAACTCTTTTCAAAAAGTATATAGAGATTCCAAGTTAGGCTTTTATAAAACAACCTTAGTTTAGAGCTATCTCGCCACAGCCAAAATTGCATTTTCTTGATTACCTTATCTTGGTGGTTTGCAGGTACAATCAATGTACTCACCAGCTTTGTCCCTGGCTATTTACTTGGCTAGATATTCAGAAGCATGAAGGATGAAGATGCGGACGTCTGTACGAACTAGGCCGTCTTCCCAGTCAGTCACCTGTAGATTAAGGCATGACATGCACTCTTTGTTAAATGAAGATCTGCTACTAATGGTTGTATCGCCGTAATGGCCACAATGTAAGTCTCTTATTCATTATTTTTAAGGATGTTGTAATGATACTTATCGGTTAGGCGCATGTCTCACTGATCATGGGAATGTGAATAGTAGGCATAATGGGGATTCCTGGAACGTAAATCTAGGATACCACACACATGGTATTACAGCCATCCTGACTATAGGAGACCTTAGTTAGCATGGACGTTAGACATGACAACCATTCCTTCTGAAAACACTATCGTTTCTAAATTTTTTTCTCAAAAGCTTTTCAAAAGACTTCCATATCTTATCTTTCCTGACTTAAACTATTTAAAAGTGTCTTACTCTAAATCTCGTCTACCTTCAAAAATTCGGTATAAAAACAATTCCGACTTAGAAACCCTAAAAGAAGGAGATTTCGAGATGAAGAGCAACAGAGACAAGCAAACCAAAGGAACGACCAGCAACCAAAGACACTACAAGATTGCCCTACCTATGAAGTCCTTCCTTGCCCAAAATGGATCAAGTGCGGCATAGACGGCCCCACATAGAAAGACAGAAGTCAATATATCCCGTAACATTCGTACTTAGGATCAGTATCCCCAACATAAGATTACCCTTACGACACATAGTCACTCCTTGGTACCTATGGTATGCTTTGTTTGTTTTCCATGCGTTGTGATGCTTGAGATGTGTTGTTTTTCTTCCTTGGAACATTCGATCTTGTTGTATGACCACCTTGTTTGTGTATGCCAGCACTAACCCTCATAATCTCGTAATATGATACCTCTCCTCAGTAGGATGGAAACATAGGAACACAATGACAACTACACCCCGTATACACTCCTAACTACAAACAATGATGAATCTTCACCCTATAGCTAAACTCACTCCTAACCTCCCCTTGTGTAGATGGAACCCATAGATGAAGTGTGGTTAAGCATGGAATTTCCCCTGATCCTCTGGGATTCCTTGCAGCTCTGCGGCTACACCGAACCCCAAGTTTACACTCTTCACAAAGGACAAGAAACAGGGCAATATTTGGTACAAGTCACCATCCACCCCAAGCATGGATCAACAGGAGAACCCATCTATTCCACCAGACTTTGGATGCCTACCCCTATGATGGCTATCAATATGGTCGCAAGAGAGCCGCTCTTTCGCATAGGAGATATTCTTCCCAAGGTGAGGCAACCCACAACCTTTTATCTCCCCTCAAAGGAAGTGTTGAATTAGCCGAATGTTGGGGATATGCTATATGGGTATCAACATAGCATGTCTCTAATCCGGATAACCCGGGTGGACCACAGTTGGTAGCAAGGCCCATGGCCTGCTGGGCGTCCCAATTAGATGGATCCATAAGGGAGGCCTATGCCGGATAAAGGAAGGCTACGGAGGAGTCACTGACGTACCCGGAGCCTTGGAGTGCAAGACACGTTAGACTAGTTCTGTATTGTGTAGGACTCTGTAACCTGTCCGGCTAGACTTTCCCTGTAACCCTAGGACATAGAGACTATATAAGACGGACCTATCGGAGCCTTTAGGGCATGAAAAGTTAGACCAATCAACTTATACCGCGCACAGCGAACCGATCCCTGTAACTCTGTGTATTGCCATTATAGTGATTTATAGCAGGAGTAGGATCCCGCCACCGTCGTGGGATCTGAACCTGGGTAAGATGTGTTACCTCGTACCCGCCAACCTTCTGCCTTACCCCACGTCTCTAATCACTCTCTATGAGGACTCCTCCATGGCGTACTCGTCGGCAATACCATGACAGTTGGCGCACACCGTGGGGAAAGAGGGCTTCAGGATCTACAACGGGCGAGGTCCAAGCTCTTCGCGGGAATCGGCAAAACCGTAGCCATCGGTCGTGTTCTCTTCTCCGGCAACATTCTGATCGTCCCTCCCGATGAGTTCTGGATCCCGTTGAAGACAAACCCCACCCACTGCTCGATCGTCCCAATCGGGGACATCCACCTCTTCATCCGCGAAACCGACTCGGGCACTAGTTCCTTGGAAGTCGAAGGAGCATCAAGACCCGCACGTACCGCCTACGGGAAGTACATGCTCGTGGAAGGATCGAAGTCGGAACTCTCTTCAGAGTTTGCCGACATAGATCGAAAAAATTCAAGGCCCACCCAAACCGCCCCTGTGCAGGATATAATGGTGGATGATCACTGCAAGTCCGCCGGCTTCATTCGTGCGTCTAGACATCAGAGATCCAAGTTCGTCGGCGTGGTGACTATCTTCGATCTGGTGTGTTGTGTCCAGAGAGAGGGTCAAAGCCCCCACGATTACCTAGCCAGGTGGCTCCATATATGGGCCGTCCTGGAGCATTACCCCAATGATGATGCCATCTATCACTTTGTGGAAGGACTGGACCGCGGTACGCTTCTCCGGCATACGCTAAGGCAGCAGCAGGACGCAAGTGTCCTTACTTTCGAGGGCATGGTTCACACCGTCAACTACTACGTGGCAGCTAAGGAGGCAGCTCAGACAACTCCCTCGCTCTTATCCGGCGCATGTCCGCCTCAGCCGCCACCACCGCCGCCTCAGGTCGTTGTCGCTGCGGCTGCACCACCACCTCCGGTCATCGTCACTGTTGTCGCAGCTCCACCACCCATCATCAAGGTAGCCTTGGTACCCTCTGACTCTGTCCTAGACGCGCTCTACGCCAACATCAGCGCTGACTCGGAGGAGATAGACTTCAGCCCAGAGGAGCTAGACTCTGCTATGCAGGCAATGGAGGAGGATTTCAAACGCGACGAGCAGGCCGACAACACCGTCATATCCCAAGAGGTGTTTGTCGCCATTGGGACCATGATGTATGAAGATCAACCTGCACAAGCTCCACCTAAAGCGCTGGACAAGGGGAAGGGACCACGTGTTGCTGCCGACAATGATCGCGCAAAGGCCATGCACCCTCCGCCTAACCCAGTGCAGCAGCCGCAGGAACTCAAAATTGGTCCGAGTAACAATAACACCGCAAACCCGCCGCCTCAGGCATCTACGTCTGCATCGGCCCAAATAACTCCAGCTGATAAAGTGATGTACGACAACCTTCTCGTCGAGCCCATGACTGTGGCTCATATTCGAAAAGTAGTCCATCTTGACGAGAAGCGTCAGCAACTGCTGGAGGAAGCGCAGGCCATCACGAAGCAAGGCGCAAAGGTGGATCGAGATCTAGCCAACGCGCAGAAGTCAATAGAGAAAGCTAGAGCCATGGAGGCCGAGTACAAGACTCTGCTCAAGCAGTAGAAGGTTAAGAAATCTCTGTCTCGCATCATCAATGATCCTGGTGTACGGAAAAACCTAGGATGGGCTCCCTCGAACCCGCCACAAGCAAATCCATACATTGATAGTGAAGGCAGGCAGGTGATGCCCACTCCTATTCTCAACTTAGCAGTCGCCAAGACCCTTCTGGAGAAAGATAAATCACCCGCAGCTGTGGAACAGGTCTATGACCTTGTGGCAAAGGCGATGAAACAGCAGGAAAAGGCCACCTCTCAGAGACTTGAGTCTGACACAGCGTATTGCGAGTCTAGCAATCCTAAGCCGCCAAGGGGCCGATCACCTCATGATGTCGGGTCTCAGACAGGTTCATCAGAACAAAGACGGAGGGATGCGCGCAACAACAAAGACCGACCATGGAGGCAAGGCTCATTCTCGTCGCCCATCTCCATCGCCCCATTCCCCCCGACATCACGAAGACCCCAAGGCTCACCATCGCACGGACATGCCTCCTCCAAGGCAGAGCGACATTGTCATCCGCGACAACACGGAGCAGCCCCGTCATGATGGAGAGCGCAACCAAGGAAACAAAAGCAGGTCACGTCATGACCCTCCGTGTCCGACAAGAAACCGCGACAAGCGTGAGGCATCACAGGAGGGTAACAACGAGAAGGCTAACCCACCGCCACCTCCACGTCCGTCGCCCCTAGCAGCCACCATGGCGGAGGAGGTCCGCGTCGTTCACGTAGCCCAACCCCTGGCGGCAAGAAGAAAAGAGCAAGCCCGGAGCCATACGACGCACGTTCACACCTAGACAAGATTCACGAGGCCTGGGAAGGACAATACCTGGGACAAGGTTTCTTTGTACCAGTAATACGAACTGCAACTTACCCCAAGGGTTTCCGGATTGACAAGACCATCAAGCCCTATGACGGCACCACCAAACCAGGTACATGGTTTGCAGGATTACGGCAACACAGTGGAGATCGCCGGGGGTAACCCCAACGTCGCCGTCAAGTACCTCCCACTGATGCTGGAGGGCACTACCCGACAATGGATTGATGACTTGCCGGAGAAGTCCATCTTCAACTGGTTGGACATGCAAGAAGTGTTCACCAAAAACTTCAAGGGTACGTATAAATGTCCCTGCACTATTGGCGATCTAAAGCTGTGCGTGCAGGAGAAAGACGAGTCATCTCGCGCCTACATCTCTCGCTGGATAGATATGAAGAATTCCTGCGCAGGGGTGCACGCTCAGACAGCCATGGCTGCCTTCATCGATGGGTTGGAGAAAGGTACATTGCTCCAGCATAAGTTGAAGCGCCTGTAGGAAAATCACAGGCTCGATCTCAATCAGATGATCCAGTTGGCCAATGAGTTCGCGGCTGCCAACGACGATGCTCGCGGCTCCCTGCCGGCAATGGCCGTTCCAACCCAAGCTAAGAGGAGCAACATCACAAAGCGGAAGAACCCGCCAGTATAAAATCAAACCTCTGAAATGGTTTCCATGACATTTTCAGGACGAGGTGATGGTGGACAACATGGCCGAGGACGGGGGGCTGGTCGTGGGCAGCAGCAAGGTAGTGAAACTACCCCGGCAGCGCTCCGCGTTCCCCAAACATACGAGGAGTACTGTGATATGCCATGCCTTGTACACCTCGATACCAACGACAAAGCCACTCACACCAATCGCCATTGAAAGTTCGCCAATGACCTCAAGGAAGACCCGAAGTCTGGCTACAAGCAAAGTCGGAAGAATCGACCACGCGGCAAGGGCAATGGGAAGAAGAAGGAGGAGGAGTCCAAGGATTCATGTGACATGGACGAGGATGTTGACCCCTAGCACGCCGACAAGGGATATGGAAAGGGCAAGAACCCCTTTGAGAAGAAGGCTGTCGTCTACCACACTTTCCTTGGCACCCCTACTGTCCAACAACAGAAAACCTCCATGAGGATACTGATGGGTACTCTACCCCCAGTTCCCAGTACTTGCGCTGGTCGGAGATTCCAATTACTTGGGACAGGAAGGATCACCCAGACCACATCCCTACGGAGAACCAGTACGCCATGGTCATCAACCCCCTGATTGACGGCAACGAGTTCACCAAATACATGGTGGATAATGGAAGCGGCATCAACATAATGTACCTGGATACTCTACACAAGATGAACTTGAGGGAGGCCAACCTAAGGCGGACCAGCACCGTGTTCCATGGTGTAGTTCCTGGCCGGGAGGCTCGGTCCCTTGGGTGCATCACGCTTCAGGTTGCTTTTGGCGATGTTAACAATTACCCCCAAGAACGCATGACCTTCGAGGTGGTCCCCTTCAAGAGCGTGTACCACGTGATCTTCGGACGCGACATCTTCCACGCCTTCATGTCCAAGCCATGCTTCGTCTACAACAATCTCAAGATACCCGAACCAAATGGCATCATCACCATATCCGTAAGCTTTACCAAGGAAAGGGACTGCAAGATTGGAGAAGCAGCCTTTGCAGAAGCTGTCCTCTACAACGAAGAATTCAAGGAGATCCAGAGCAAGGTCGATGCGACGGAGATGCCGGTGTAAAAAAGAAGATATCTGATTCCGCCCCCGCCTTCAAGGTCGCCATCGAAACCAAGATGGTGGAACTTGTGGTAGGTGATGCCTCCAAGATCACTGCCATTGGGACGAACCTGGATACCAAATAGGAAAGCACACTTGTTGAGTTCCTCCGTGAGAATAGGGACATCTTTGCCTGGCAGCCTGCCGACATGAAAGGTGTACCTAGGGAACTTGCCGAGCACAACTTGAATATTGATCCAAAATACAAACCGGTGAAACAACCTCTATGAAGCTTCGGAGACGAGAAGAGACGCACCATAGGCAAAGAGATAGCTCGGTTACTTAAGGCTAGTTTTATCAGAGAAGTCTTTCACACCCGATGAGTGGACAATCATGTACTTTTCCTCAAAAAGGGAACTAAAGAATTATGAATGTGTGTTGATTACACCGGCTTGACCAAAGTGTGTCCCAAAGATCCGTTTGCTTTGCCTCGCATTGACCAAGTCATTGACTCGACGGCTGGCTCGGAACTTTTGTGTTTTCTCGATGTATACTCAGGATAGCACTAGATAAAAATGAGGAAATCGTACCAATTGGCCACTTCATTCACCACACCATACGACACATTTTGCTACGTCACGATGCCCTTTGGGTTAAAAAACGTAGGTGCTACGTACTAGTGGACTATGCAACGTTGCCTCCATGATCAAATTGGTCGGAATGTTCACGCCTATGTGGACGATATAGCGGTGATGTCCAAATAGTCAAACGACTTAATCTCTGACTTAAAAGAAACCTTTGATAATCTCCGGAAATACAACATGATGCTTAACCCTAAGAAGTGCGTCTTCGGGGTTCCAGCCGAAAAATTGTTGGGCTTCATCGTTTCCCAACAAGGAATTGAGGTAAACCCGGAGAAGATCAAGGTCATCCTAAAGATAAACCGTCCGACATGACAGAAGGACATACAAAGGCTAATAGGCTGCATTGCAGCAGTAAGCCGGTTTGTCAGCAGACTTGGAGAGAAGGCTCTGCCGCTATACAAGTTGCTGAAGAAGGCGGACAAATTTACATGGACGGACGAAGCAGAAGTAGCACTTAAGCAGCTAAAGGAGATACTTTGCTCGGCACCTATACTTGCAGCACCCGAGCCTATGGATGCTATGTTGATTTACATGGCGGACACCAACCGGGTAATCAACATCGTCGTCGTGGTAGAACGGAAAGAACCAGGGCATGAGTACGGAGTTCAACGACCAGTTTACTATGTAAGTGAGGTCTTGACGGAGTCCAAGCAGCGTTACCCGCACTACCAGAAGTTAGCTTATGGAGTGTGATATGCCCAATTTGCATCACCTTTCTATATCAGAATTTACCTCTATTCATTGATATTTGTCTTATTATGAGGTATTACTTATGGCTTTTTCATCTGTTTATGCATGTTGGATGATTCCTGAAGGATGGACTGTCGGAGTCTGGATTCTGATGTAAAAGAAGGCGTTTTGGTGCAATTTCTCGAAGATTAGAAAAATACCAGAAAAATATGGAAACGTATTATTTTACCAGAAGACGAAGGAAGCCAGAAGGAGGGACGAAGATGAGCCTCAGGGGTCCCACACCCCCTAGGCGCGGGCCCACCTGACCCCGCGCCTAGGGCAGGTGTGGCCCACCTGCTCGGACTCTGACTCCGCCCCTTCGCCTATATCTTCCCTACGGAGCCCTAATACCAAGGGAGCGACCACAGATAGATTTCCATCGCCTCTGGGGGTCGGAAAACACCAAGAGAGAAAGATCTCTCTAGCAGATAGATTTCTGCCAGGGGAATTCCTTCCCGGAGAGGGGAGACCATCGCCATCAACACCGTCATCAAGCTAGGCTTCATCGGTATCATCATCATCATCCACACCATCATCTCCACCAGCACCATCACCACCACTCCTTCCCGCTATAACAATTGTTTTGGATATTGCCTAGTTCATTAGAGGAAACTTTCCCCGTGTTGATTACTATTGTAGTTGATTCTTGTGAGTGGAACCATTGGATTATTGTTTATGTTCAGATTGTTATCCATTACCATATCATCTTTGATCTTGATCCATATGATGTCTTTTGAGTAGTTCTTTTAGTTCTTGAGGACATGGGAGAAGTCATGTTGTCATTAGTTGATCTATGATGAGTTATTATTCAATGGTTTAGTATTTAAGTTGTGGTGCTATTCTTCTAGTGGTGTCATGTGAACGTCGACTACATGGCACTTCACCATTTATAGGCCTAGGGGAATGCATTGAGTATTTGGATACTAATCGTGGGGTTGCCGGAGTGACAGAAACCTGAACCCCCGTTAGGACACCTTTGCACAAGGGAGCGTAGGATCTCAGAGTTTAAGGCTGTGGTTAGATTTATATCTTAATTACTTTCCTATAGTTATGGATGTTTGCAAGGGGTTTAATAACAAGTATGTATTAGTACTAGGAAGGGCGGTATTTTAGCACATGTTCACCCACACAACACTTACAAACACCAAAGAAGAGTACTCAGCTATTTGAAGTGAAAGCACTTGACAGAATTCCCATGTGTCCTCGAGAACGTTTGGTCCTTATAAGTATTTCCACTGGCTTGTCCTTTGCTAAGAAAGTATTGGGCCACATGCTCTGTTTGTTTGTTACTTCTGTTACTTGCTCTTTGTTTTGTTGCCTTGTCAGAAAACCACTAAAAATCCATTTGCTAAGTATTCAAAGGGATTTCCTGCTCCATACCAGTGTTCAGCACCTTTTGCTCCTCGTTGGGATTGAAATCACTGTATATTTTCTTTAATCAAAGGACCAAGCTAGTACAGAGAGACCACATGTTTTTATGCCCAGAAATATGAGTGTTACACTCTATAAAAATCTAGAAAAGATTTGAATTCAAATGGCTTTTAAAATCATTTGAAAATGTTTCCTGGAAATTCAAACAGAAAAAGAAAAAGAATAAAGAAATAAGAAAAGGCCGGCGCCAGACTTTTGGCCCACCAGCAAACGCAGCCCACAAGCCCACCCGGGCCGTTTCCCTCTCTCTCCTCGTTTCCTACCCCGCACACGCGTACCCACTCGCTGATGACTGGGCCCTCACTGCCATGTCACCCCTTCGTCCTCAATCAACGCCGACGACCACCTCGCCGCTGCCGTTTCCCCCATTGATGCCGCGCTTAATTGCATTGATTCGGCGAGTGATTTCTGCCCCCGCTCTGGCTACATAAACCCCTCCCCCTCACGACCATTTCCCCCAACAGAGCTAGCCAGAAGCGCCACCAGGCTTCCCGCAATTTTGCTCGCACCGCCGCAGTACAGAGCCACTCCGGCGGACGATTCTGGTAAGCCCCGTCCACCCCACTCAGTCTCGTTCATGCTATCATGCTTCCTTCGACCATGCGACTCACGTCATGCGTTTTCCTTGTCTGCTCGTGACCTAGATCGACGGATTCGACAACCACCGCAAGTGCCCGACGCCTTCCTCAACTCCGGTGAGAAATCACGGTACGAATCGAGCGCCCCTTGATCTCTCCTTGAAACCATCTTGCTCAGTGTGACTTTGCGCACCCCCTGATGCGTTTTATTCGTGCAAGGACGGCGCAGACCCTCGGCAAGGTCGACGTCTGCAACCACCCGACGCCGCGCATGACTCCGACGAGCTCCAGCGACCACCTCTGCACGCCCCTTCGCCAACGAAGCCTACCTCGAGCATCAGCAGCACACGGCGAGCACAGTAAGCCCCTTCTCCCCCTCCCGCGCGACCTAGAACATCGGCAACGACTCTGACAGAGCCGCCGCCGCCCGTCTGTGGTCAATAGAAATGTGGCCGTAGGATTTAGATCCAACGTATAAGATTAGATCTATTACGAAGAGGTAAGGAGCAGATCTGGCCGCATGTTTTAGTTAGATCTAACGGTTCGGAAGCGTGATCCTGAGCGAAGCGGTACCCTCCAATCAAGAAGTGCTGCGTGGCATGAGTTTTCTTTTAAATTTCTGAATTAGATCTTTTAGATGTTTAAATTTGATTAATTCATAACTTTTGATTCCCACGTCCAAATTTGACAAATTTCATATCAATGGAATCAGGAGAGAAAATCATTTCTATCTATGCAATGTGTTTAAAGTTTTGCCTCTGTTACGATGGTTGTTTTTGCAGAAACATGTGTAGGCCTATTTTGTGTATAATAATTATTTGGAAAATGTTTTGCTATGCAAATAAAGTTTATTTCGCTTATTTTGTACTTGTTTATGTTTCAGTACTGTGCACTTGTCTTGTTTGGTGTAGAAAATCATCACATGGCATTATGCATGCATCCATATATTTTTTCTTGTATTTATGTTGTATGTGATTTTGGTGCTATCATTTTATGTGTAGATTTTGGTGCAAATAGTGATTGTGATTGTGAGGATTGTAGCTAATCTCCAAACTACCAAGGCAAGTGGTGCTTCATGATTTTATTCCTATGTTTTTCAAATATGCATTAGAAATATTTTGCTAGTCTTGCATGGATATTTTTGATCTATATGCTATGCTTGGGAAATCCTAGTAGTTGTAGAATTGCTAGAAATATTTCTAAGTCTTATCAATGCCATGCTTAGCCTAGCTAGTAGCAACCAAGGGTGGTATATTCATGCTATGAATAAATATTTCTAAGTCTTTGGACTATGTTTTTGCTTAATAAAACAACTAAGTGAATGAAACACCTGGGTGGAATGGAAAGAATGGGTTATGTTGAGTGGTTACACAAGGCCCATTTCTATGGTTTACCTTGTGTATCTCACTTGTGGAAAGCCAGCCAGGAACAAAGGGATTTGAGAGGCCAAATGTTAAGAAGATTCTAGTGCATCCACTTGGCAATATGGGCTCTGCCTAGATCACATAGGTTGCAATAACTTAGCCATTTGGACAGTTGGTGGTAGTGGGATGATAGGTTGGAACGCGTCCATTTTGTCTAAGGGAAGGCTTCTGAAAGGTCCTGTCTTGGTGAAAAATCAAGTCTTGTGGGGAAAGTGCACAACCTCAGCAGATGGAAGAATCTAAGTACTTAGCCATGTCCCTGGTATTGGACAACTTGAGCATCAAGACATGGAAGCTATCAAGAATCTCCTCATCCCAATTTCTAAGTAAAAACTTGTGGTTGAACAAGGGTGAAGGACCCCAATGTATATTGGTGGTTCCTTGGGAAAGATTTTGACAAAGAAAAACTTAGTGTTTTCAACTAATAGGTAAAACCTATTTTGAGCAAAGAAAGCCTAAGCTACACTTAGCCAAAATGCGTATAGTATCTAGTCCACCAATATTCTACTAAGGTATCACTTGCCAATACTATTCCAATGTATTGACCCACTGTGGCTGTAACTTGTGATGTTGCAGGTTATTCTGATGATGATTAGGAGTCATGAGTCTACACTCAACATGCTTGCCTGTGGCACATGAAGATGAAGACTTATTTATTTTATTACATATTTGAGCTCTTGTACTAGGCCTATGGCCATGGAGTTTGTAAAAGACTATGTTTGTCTCTGGAATGACTTGTAATAATGACCTCTGTTTTTGTGTACTTCATCTTAAACTGTGGATGGTAGCATTGATCCAGGGACTAGCATTGCAATCATAGGGATCCTTTCCTTTACAAAGGAGGGATCTTACAGATGGTATCAGAGCACTGTGTTGCCTGTAGGATTATGACCCTAGGATTGGAAACCACTAAGGAAAATCTTTCAACAACTTCCACACTTGTCTTTTCTCCTCGTAAACTTTTCTAATCTTCTTTCTCATCTCTATTCGTAGATGAACTCCATTAACGAAGCCGTGAAGAAGGGACCACTCATGACTATGACTTTAGAATGTGAGACAGAATTCCCCAAGGCTCTCAAGGACCTCATGGTTGCCATGGGAATACATGGTGCAGCTGTGTACAAAGGTTTTCCTGTGATGGATGAAGGAGTTGAGTAGTGGTGGGTGCAACTTCACTTGTATAAAAACAAGGAAGACAACCACAAGGACTCAGGATTCTGCATGGTCACCAACTCAGTGATGCACACCACATTCTTTGATTCAGCAAGGGATGCAGCTTGGAAGGCCATCAAAGAACTTGGTGATAGAATCAAGTGCAGAATGGTTAACACCCAGAATGACCTTAGGGAAGAAAAGAAGCATACCCAAGAGTTAGAGGCTACCAACCAAAGTTTAAGGAAGGACATCATAGACTTAGCAATGGAATCATGTGATTTAGACAAACATATTGCCTCTAGGGATGCCCTGTTAGCCAACTTGGCAAGTGAGATGGGATTGTAACGTACTACATTAGTTGGACCACCACACTTATCATTTTATTTCACAAATGTTGTTTAAAATAAGATGAACCTTGGTTGTTTGTAATAAATCCATGTATGTCATGACTTGTGTGTTTTGATTTCCAAAGTTATGCATGTGATGCCTTGTCTTGTGATTTGTCTTAAATTGTGTTGATTCTAACTTTTTCTATCTTATTAAATAGATGCCTAATGTTACTATCAGCACGGCTGAAGAGTTCAAGGGAACTCGTTTTGGCACTCGTATTATTGAGCTCACTAGTCTGCTCAATCTCCCTCTTCCTACTATCATGATGCTTCCCCTCACCAAGTTTGAGAGGAAAGATCTTTGGGGCTTCAAGGTTAATCAGCCAGGACGCCAGACTGAGCCTACCACGGAGGCAATCATATTCAAGCTCATGCATGATGACAAGGAGAGAGGCCTAGAGGTAGTCATGCAGGATTTGCTTGGACGTTTTCTAGGGAGACACTCTCGAGAGGTTAAAGGTACTCACTTCCACACCTTTGGTAGACGTGATGATGATGGTGAGGCCATTGACTTTGAGGACACTTCGAGAGAGACGGCAGAGCTGATTCGCTATACCTCCAGGACTTAGAGGTTCTTCTTAGGCACATAGACACTGATAGGACCAACGTCATGCTTAGCAATGACGAACTCCAGGTGTAGCTTCGTTAGAAGGACAAGCTCTTTGCGGAGCAAGATGAGATAGTCAAAGAGATGGAGGCCAAGTTTGAGAGTCAGGACAGAAAGTTCAAGAGTCAAGAGAAGCGAGTCCAAGATAGGAACAAGAGGATTCGAGACATGACTGCAGAACTAGAGGCCAAGGACTTCGAGATCGAGCATCAGCAGACTGTGATTGAGAGGCTTCGTTCACAGAAGAGGGCTCTCAAAGCCAAAGTAGAGACCTTGACCACCAATACAAGACCGCAATGGAGAATGCAGGTCTTACATTTGTTGATGAGGAGGTTGATGTAGAGGAGTAGTGATGACTACTCATTTACCTTTATTTATCATGTCTTTGATTATTGAGTCGAAATGACCATCCAACATGTGGATGGCTTGCTATTAGTGTGTTTACTTTTCCAAAAACTTGTTGTCTGTGTTGTTGAACCTTTACTACTATGATGCATGATTGTGATTTGTTATGTGATGTATTGTTCATGTTAGCATCTATGGGTATCTCATTCTTATCCGTATTGGAAACCACAGATGCCTCCCCGACGTGCCAATACCAACCCCAACAACAACAACATCACCCCTGAGATGCAGCAGATGATGACATCTTAGACTCAGTTGATGCAAATGATGACCACGTTCATCCAGAATCAGAACAACAACAACAACAACAACAACAACAACAACAATCAGAATAACCCACCGAGTTTTGACATGCTTACCAGGTTCTTAAGACTGAGACCAGCAAAGTTCTCAGGAACTACTGATCCTATGGTGGACAATGATTGGCTATGCTCTATGAACAAGGACTTGGTAATTGTTGTCTGTACTGATGAAGAGAAAGTCAGATTTGCAACTCACTTGTTGGAAGGACCAGCAGCCACTTGGTGGGATAACTTCCAGATCACCACTCCCATTGAGGATGTGACATGGGCTATCTTTGAAGATGGTTTCCATACTGCTCGCATCTCATCCAGAGTGATGAGTTTGAAGAAGAAAGAGTTCCATAACTTGAAGCAGCGCCACCGTAGCGTGGCTGAATATATTGAGGAGTTCAACAATCTGGCGCGATATGCACCGGATGAAGTTGACACTGATGCTAAGAGGAAGGAAAATTTCCTTGAAGGGTTGAATGATGAATTGAACCTGCAGTTAGTTGTGGCCTATGTTCCCACATACCCGTCTCTTTGTGACAAGACTGCTATTTTGGAGAGCAAGATGAAACAAGTTGAAAGCAGGAAGATAAAGCACTCTGACAAGCACAGCTCCGGATCGTCTCACAAGCATTCCCATTATGATGACAGTGGGAGTTCTGGATCCCACAAGCATGGGAAGTTCAACAAGCACCACAACCACAACCGTTATCATGACAACAAGCACAATCGTAGTCATGACAACGATAAGTACAAGAATCACAAGGGTGGATATAAGAGCCACCACAATGGAAATGGAAGTGGCAGTGGAAGCCAGCCTGTCAAGAAGGATCTTAGTCAGGTTGAATGTTTCAAGTGCAAGAGGATGGGGAATTATGCAAATGAATGCCCAGAAAAGAAAGTTGAAGGACCCAACAAGCCCAACCCTTTTCAAAAGGGACAAGTGAACCACATCAATGTGGAGGAAATTTATGAGGAACCTGATGCTGTTGCTGGTAAGTTCAAACTCAATTCTGTTCCAGCATTTGTTCTCTTTGATACTGGTGCATCTCATTCATTCATATAAAGAGCATTTTTTGAAAGAAATGAACTACCGGTAGAAACTATTGGGTGTCCTATAAAAGTAAGTTCTCCTGGCGGAGAAATGATAGTGAATTCAGGATGTCATGATCTAGTCATAGAGTTTGGGAAGTATAAGTTTCCCGTTAACCTGATAATCCTAAACTCCCAAGGATTGGATGTTATTTTGGGAATGGACTGGATGACTAAGCACAAGGCAGTGATAGATTGTGCCAATCATACTGTCTCACTCACAACTCCAGAAAACAAAAGGATCAGATTCAAGACCAACTTTGAAGCAAAAAGGAGTAAGCTAAATTCTCTTAAGGGGGTTAGCATAGACAGTGTGCCAATTGTGAGTGAATATCCAGATGTGTTTATGGAAGAATTGCCGGGAATGCCACCGGATAGAGATGTGGAGTTTCTTATTGACTTGCTACCAGGAACTGGACCAATAGCAAAAAGACCGTACAAGATGTCAGTTGATGAGTTGAAGGAACTCAAGAAACAACTTGGGGAACAGTTGCAGAAAGGTTTTATCCAACCAAGTTCTTCATCTTGGGGAGCACCAGTTTTGTTTGTGGAAAAGAAATATAGAAGTCAAAGGTTATGCATAGATTACCGTTCACTCAATGAGGTGACTATCAAGAACAAATATCCTTTGCCTAGAATCAATGACTTGTGTGATCAGTTAGAAGGAGCTTGTGTGTTCTCAAAGATTGATCTCCGGTCAGGTTATTTCCAGCTCAAGATAAGGGAACAAGACATACCTAAGACAACTTTCACCACAAGGTATGGATTGTATAAGTATACCGTGATGCCATTTGGTTTGACCAATGCACCAGCATACTTCATGAATATGATGAACAAGGTGTTCATGGAATTCCTTGATAAGTTTTTTGTCGTTTTCATCGATGACATTTTGATCTACTCCAAGAGCAAAGAAGAGCATGAAGGACATTTGCGTTTGATACTTGAGAAACTTAGAGAGCATAAGCTGTATGCCATATTCAGCAAGTGTGAGTTTTGGTTGAATGAAGTTGGATTTCTTGGACACGTTGTGTCAGGAGATGGTGTAGCAGTTGATCCTGCTAAAGTTTCAGCTGTAACTGAATGGGAATCTCCCAAGTCAGTGAAAGAGGTTCGTAGTTTCCTTGGCTTTGCAGGATACTACAGAAGGTTCATTGAAAATTTCTCCAAGATAGCTAAGCCAATGACTGAGTTGCTAAAGAAGGACAAGAAATTTGCTTGGTCTGAAGGATGTGAACTCAGTTTTCAAGAATTGAAGAAGAGACTAGTGACAACACCAGTCTTATGTTTGCCAGATTTGGAGAAAGATTTCCAAGTGTATTGTGATGCATCTCATCATGGATTAGGTGCAATACTTATGCAAGAAGGGAAAGTTGTGGCTTATGCCTCGAGACAACTCAAAACTCATGAAGTAAACTACCCTACTCATGATTTAGAGTTAGCCTCTATTGTGCATGCACTCAAAACATGGAGACATTATCTTTTGGGAAAATGTTGTGAAGTGTTCACAGATCACAAGAGTTTGAAGTATATCTTCACCCAGAAAGAAATTAACATGAGACAAAGAAGATGGCTAGAACTCATCAAAGACTATGACTTGAGTTTGCAATACCACCTCGGTAAAGCAAATGTTGTAGCGGATGCTCTAAGCCGTAAGGTTTTTCTGAATGGCCTTACTAAAGAAGAATTGCCAGATGATTTGTGTGCCCAATTTAGAGATATCAGATTGGAGATTGTGCCTGAGGGACATCTCGTGTCTTTGGATGTTCAACCCACTTTGTTGGAAAAGATCAAAGAAGCCCAAAAGACAGATACAGAAATTGAAGAGATTAAGGAAAAGATTGGCAAGGGAAAAGCCAAAGGATTCCATGAAGATGAACATGGTACTTTATGGTATGGAAAACGTATCTGTGTTCCACAGGATCCGGAACTTCGGAAACTGATTTTACAAGAAGCACACAACTCACCATATTCTATTCATTTGGGTAACACCAAAATGTACGTGGATATGAAGGAAAGATTTTGGTGGAATAATCTCAAGGAGGACATCGCCGAACATATTGCTTTGTGTGATGTATGTAGTAGAGTGAAAGCGGAACATCAGAAACCAGCAGGATTGTTACAACCACTACCTATTCCTGATTGGAAGTGGGACAAGATTGGTATGGATTTCATCACCGGATTGCCAAGGACCCGGTCAGGATATGATTCTATTTGGGTAGTAGTGGATCGCTTAACTAAAGTGGCTCATTTCATACCCTGAAGACAACTTACACAAGTGCTAAGTTAGCCAAGATCTATATGAGTAGAATTGTATGTCTACATGGAGTACCCAAGAGTACTGTGTCTGATAGGGGAACTCAATTCACTTCACATTTTTGGAGGCAACTACATGAGTCATTGGGAACGAGGTTGGAATTCAGCACTACTTTTCATCCTCAGACTGATGGACAAACATAAAGGACCAACCAGATACTTGAAGATATGCTGAGGGCATGTCCTCTAGATTATGGAGCCAGTTGGGATGAAAGTCTGCCTTACGCATAATTTTCTTACAATAACAGCCATCACGCCAGTATCAAGATGGCACCATTTGAGTTCCTCTATGGGAGAAAGTGTACCACCCCATTGCTATGGAATGGTGTGGGAGAAAGAAGTTTGTTCGGACCAGAACTCATCAAAGAGGCTGAAGAGAAAGTCAAGCTGGTTAAGGACAGATTGAAGATAGCACAGTCCCGACAAAAGAGCTACGCAGATCCTAAGTGTAGAGAAGTCACCTATGAAGTAGGTGACAGAGCTTATCTTAGAGTGTCACCACTTCGTGGAGTGAAGAGGTTTGGTGTCAAAGGTAAATTGGCCCCAAGATATGTTGGACCATTCAAGATTCTGAGTCGTAAAGGAGAAGTAGCTTATGAGATTGAATTGCCAGAATCCTTGTCAGCTATTCATAATGTGTTCCATGTGAGTCAGCTTAAGAAATGCCATCCAGAAATGGAAGAGACTTCTTTGAAGGATACTATACCTCTGGAAGAGGTCCAATTGGAAAGTGATATCACTTATGAGGAGAAGCCTATCAAGATTTTTGAGACTGTATAAAGAGTTACTCGGACTAAGACTATCACATTCTGCAAGGTTCAATGGAATCATCATTCCGAAGAAGAAGCAACATGGGAAAGAGAAGATGATCTTCGGAAAGACCACCCTCACCTATTTGCTAGCCAACCTGAATCTCGAGGGAGAGATTCACCTTAAGGGGGTTAGATTTGTAACATCCCTAAAATCATGTTTTCAAAGATTTCATATCATTCATGCATGCATATCATTTAGGGATCAAATTCAAACTCATTTGATAGAAACAGAAACTTGAGAGCTATGATTTTATGTGATCAAACACTAATAAAATGCCACTCTTATATGAGAATATAATTGTTTTAAAACCAAGCCTTGTTGCTCTCAGATTGTTTTTCTTGAATGCTAGTGCTTAAACAAAAATTTACAAACCATTTTTAAAACTTATTCAAATCAAGTGCTATGTCACTGTATATTTTGTTTAATCAAAGGACCAAACTAGTACAGAGAGACCACATGTTTTTATGCCCAGAAATATGAGTGTTACACTCTACAAAAATCCAGAAAAGATTTGAATTCAAATGGCTTTTGAAATCATTTGAAAATGTTTCCTGGAAATTCAAACAGAAAAAGAAAAAGAATAAAGAAATAAGAAAAGGCCGGCGCCAGACTTTTGGCCCACCAGCAAACGCAGCCCACAAGCCCACCCGGGCCGTTTCCCTCTCTCCCCTTGTTTCCTACCCCGCACACGCGTACCCACTCGCTGACGACTGGGCCCTCACTGCCATGTCACCCCTTCGTCCTCAATCAACGCCGACGACCACCTCGCCGCTGCCGTTTCCCCCACTGATGCCGCTCTTAATTGCATTGATTCGGCGAGTGATTTCTGCCCCCGCTCTGTCTACATAAACCCCTCCCCCTCGCGACCATTTCCCCCAACAGAGCTAGCCAGAAGCGCCACCAGGCTGCCCGCAATTTTGCTCGCACCGCCGCAGTACAAAGCCACTCCGACGGGCGATTCTGGTAAGCCCTGTCCACCCCACTCATTCTCGTTCATTCTAGCATGCTTCCTTCGACCACGCGACTCACATCATGCATTTTCCTTTTCTGCTCGGGACCTAGATCGACGGATTCGACAACCACCGCAAGTGCCCGACGCCTTCCTCAACTCCGGTGAGAAATCACGGTACGAATCGAGCGCCCCTTGATCTCTCCTTGAAACCATCTTGCTCACTGTGACTTTGCGCACCCCCTGATGCATTTTATTCGTGCAAGGATGACGCAAAGCCTCGGCAAGGTCGACGTCTGCAACCACCCGACGCCGCGCACGACTCCAACGAGCTCCAGCGACCACCTCTGCGCGCCCCTTCGCCAACGAAGCCTACCTCGAGCATCAACAGCACACGGCGAGCATAGTAAGCCCCTTCTCCCTCTCCCGCGCGACCTAGAACGTCGGCAACGACTCTGACAGAGCCGCCGCCGCCAGTCGCCGCTCATCTGTGGTCAATAGAACTATGGCCGTAGGATTTAGATCCAACGTATAAGATTAGATCTGTGACGAAGAGGTAAGGAGCATATCTGGCCACGCGTTTTAGTTAGATCTAATGGTTCGGAAGCGTGATCCTGAGCGAAGCGGAACCCTCCAATCAGGAAGCGCCGCGTGGCATGAGTTTTGTTTTAAATTTCTGAATTAGATCTTTTAGATGTTTAAATTTGATTAATTCATAACTTTTGATTCCCACGTCCAAATTTGACAAATCTTATATAAACGGAATCAGGAGAGAAAATCCTTTCCATCTATGCAATGTTTTTAGAGTTTTGCCTTTTTTAAAATGGTTGTTTTTGCAGAAACATGTGTAGGCCTATTTTGTGTATAATAATTATTTGGAAAATGTTTTGCTATGCAAATAAAGTTTATTTGGCTTTTTTGTACTTGTTTATGTTTTAGTACTGTGCACTTGTCTTGTTTGGTGTAGAAAATCATCACATGGCATTATGCATGCATCCATATATTTTTGCTTGTATTTATGTTGTATGTGATTTTGGTGCTATCATTTTATGTGTAGATTTTGGTGCAAATAGTGATTGTGATTGTGAGGATTGTAGATACTATCCAAACTACCAAGGCAAGTGGTGCTTCATGATTTTATTCCTATGTTTTTCAAATATGCATTAGAAATATTTTGCTAGTCTTGCATGGATATTTTTGATCTATATGCTATGCTTGGGAAATCCTAGTAGTTGTAGAATTACTAGAAATATTTCTAAGTCTTATCAATGCCATGCTTAGCCTAGCTAGTAGCAACCAAGGGTGGTATATTCATGCTATGAATAAATATTTCTAAGTCTTTGGACAATGTTTTTGCTTAATAAAACAACTAAGTGAATGAAACACCTGGGTGGAATGGAAAGAATGGGTTATGTTGAGTGGTTACACAAGGCCCATTTCTATGGTTTACCTTGTGTATCTCACTTGTGGAAAGCCACCAAGGAACAAAGGGATTTGAGAGGCCAAATATTAAGAAGCTTCTAGTGCAGCCACTTGGCAATATGGGCTCTGCCTGGATCACATAGGTTGCAATAACTTAGCCATTTGGACATTTGGTGGTAGTGGGATGATAGGTTGGAACGCGTCCATTTGGTCTAAGGGAAGGCTTCTGAAAGGTCCTGTCTTGGTGAAAAATCAAGTCTTGTGGGGAAAGTGCACAACCTCTGCAGATGGAAGAATCTAAGTACTTAGCCATGTCCCTGGTATTGGACAACTTGAGCATCAAGACATGGAAGCTATCAAGAATCTCCTCATCCCAATTTATAAGTAAAAACTTGTGGTTGAACAATGGTGAAGGACCCCAATGTCTATTGGTGGTTCTTTGGGAAAGATATTGACAAAGAAAAACTTAGTGTTTTCAACTAATAGGTAAAACCTATTTTGAGCAAAGCAAGCCTAAGCTACACTTAGCCAAAATGCATATAGTATCCAGTCCACCAATATTCTACTAAGGTATCACTTGCCAATACTATTCCAATGTATTGACCCATTGTGGCTGTAACTTGTGATGTTGCAGGTTATTCTGATGATGATTAGGAGTCATGAGTCTACACTCAACATGCTTGCCTTTGGCACATGAAGATGAAGACTTATTTATTTTATTACATATTTGAGCTCTTGTACTAGGCCTATGGCCATGGAGTTTGTAAAAGACTATGTTTGTCTCTGGAATGACTTGTAATAATGACCTTTGTTTCTCTGTACTTCATCTTAAACTGTGGATGCTCGCATTGATCCAGGGACTAGCATTGCAATCACAGGGATCCTTTCCTTTACAAAGGAGGGATCTTACAATAAGTTACTCTCCATATCCTTGAAAGGGAGAGATGAAGCATGGTATAAATTGTTGAAGAATGGACAATCCATGGAATGGGAGGAGATGGCATCTCTCTTTTACTCTAAATTTTATCCTCCCAGTGAAATCCATATGGATATAAGTATTATATATAACTTTTGGCCTCATGATGGAGAGAGTACAACTCAAGCTTGGGGGAGATTGAAGTTAATAATGCTTAAATGTCCTATTCATGAACTCCCTACAATATTATTCTCAATAACTTTTATGCTAGGATTTCTCTTCATGATAAAGATTTACTAGATGGTTCTTGTGCTGGATCATTGACACGTATGAAGGAAGAAGCTAAATGGGATCTCTTAGACCATATTCAATATAACACTGAGGCTTGGGAGAATGACAAAGGAAGAAAGTCAGGTATAAACTATGATTATGAATGCATTAAATCTTTTATGGGTACTGATAACTTTCGTGATATTTCAATAAGTTTGGCCTTTATCCCCAAGTTCTTGCAAAATGTTTTAATGCCTTTGCCTCTTATATTGAACTTCCCAAGAGAGAGTGGGACAAGTACCACACTCCTTATAAAGAAACTGTCACCCATATTCCCGCTAGTACAGAAGTTTGCACTATTGATCCTATTTTGCTTGAACCTTATATTGAGAAAACTCATTTTCCTTCTAATGTGAGAGAGCATTCTATTATGGCTACTGTGGTTAGAAAAAGTGCAAAGAAAACTGCAGGGTCCGATGAGCTTATTGATATTAAGCCTGTGGTAGCTATTGTGCAAGATCTTGTCATTAGAAATATAGAGGATGAGCATATTGTCTTCTGTGAAGACGATAATAATATTGTTGCTCATCCTAAGAAAGTTAGAAAAGCTAGTGTAACTGTGCTTTCTGTTAAAATTGATAGCCATAGCTACTATGGTTTATGTGATATTGGTGCTAGTTCTAGTGCTATTCCTTATGAGCATTACAGGGAAATTATGCATGAGATTGGTCCTTGTGAGCTTGAGGACATTGATGTGGTGATTCACCTTGCTAATAGAGAGCAAGTTTGTCCCATTGGCATTGTAAGAGATGTGGAGGTCCTTTGTGGTAAGATTAAATATCCTGCTGATTTTCTAGTACTTGGTAAAGAAGCTAGTAAACCTATCTTATTATCTTTGTTAGACCCTTTCTGAACACTTGTGGGGCTATCATAGATTGTAGGAAGGAAAAAGTTTTGACTAAGTTTGCTGGAGAGTCTTATGAGTTTAATTTTTCCAAATTTGCCAAAACTTCTTATGAAAACGAATTGCCTAATGAGGATTTAAGGGTCAAACAACTTTCTGCTATTTCTCTTGCTCCTAACATTGCCTTGCGGCAGTTGATGGAAGAACATGAAAGTGATGCCTTCATGAAGGAAAGGAATGAGATTGATGAGGCTTTCCTTCGTCAGCATGTGTTACTTGAGCATAATTTACCTGTGGAATATTTGGGTACCACACTACTGAAGCGTTCGCAGCATAGAAAAAAAATTCCTACGATGGGAACTATGTACGAAGATCTATATACTAGATACAAACAACGGGCAGATGTATATCCGTAGAGAACATACCCTTGAAGACCGACAAAGCTTAACGAGTTGAAATCGTGGTTGATGTAGACGATCTCTTGCCGATCTCAAGATCAAGAGGAAGTCCTAGCACCGCAAAGCAGCAGCGCATCCGTGCTCGCACACACGTACAAGACACCGAGCAACCTCCGCGTCCTCGCTCCAGCGATGCAGCGGAAGCACAACCCTTTCTTGCCGAATAGCCACTAGGAACATGTATCTCGCTAGTCCGATACCATGGGGGATAAATTCTAGAGGGGAAGAGAGATCCTTCACGAGGAGGTCTGAGTGAGAGATAAGGTGGCCGGCGCATGGGGGCTGCCCCCTTGCCCTCCCCTCATTCATGTGGGTGGACACTCCACTCACAAAATTCCTTTAAATTCCCTCCACTCAAAATCCCACACAAAATTGCTATTAAATTTCCACCAAATTTAATGCAAACTCTCATTAAATAAAACTCTTTTTATTTATTCAGAATTTTGTCAATTACTTTAATGACAAACATTCACATATAACCCCTAGCTAGAATTCCATTTCACATGCAAAAACACTTTCTGCAATTTCACCCGAAAACCTGTTTCAGTATCTAGTGAAATAAATTCTTGCGCTTGTTATTCTTTCTGGCATGAAACTTTTGCTCCAATTATATGTCAGTGTCCCTTAAGTGTGTCACCCTATGGTTCGCGAATAATGCGGACATAATCGAGACCCTTCTCCGATCAATAATCAGAAACAGGACCTAGAGATCCATACTGACTCCCACACATTCAACGATCACTTTCCTGTGATCGTCGAAACCTTTTATGCTAGTATCTTAATCCCTTTGTTTCACGATATATTACATGTCCGAGATTAGATCATCGGTATCTCCATACCTAGTTTGATCTCTTTACCGACATGCACTCTTTTCTCTTTCCCGTGATATAACATTCTAGTGATCAAATAACTTGCTTGCAAGCTAACCAATGTGATATCACCGAGAGGGCCCCGAGTATATCTATCAGTCATCGGGATGAACAAATTCCACTCTTGATCCATGAGCCTCAACATAACACTTTAGTAGTTTTAAAGCCATCTTTATAATCACCCAGTTACGGTATGACATTTGATGTCATCAAGAAACTCTTCCAGTGTTAGTGATTGACATGATCTCATGGTCTAAGGATTAGGATCACTTTGTAAGTTGTTTATAGCAATATAAACTCAATGACTTTGATCGTAATACTATACTTTGGATGAATGTTCATCACATCATTACACTAATGTTGTGATCTTGTTATTAACAACATCCAATGTCTATGATCAGGAAACTGTGATCATCTTTTGTAATCAACGAGCTAGTTTATGAGAGAGGCATAACTAGGAACTCTCTGTTTGTTTATTAAACACACATGTATTAACGTTTCTGTATTAATACAATTATAGAATTCAAAATAAACATCTATCATATACTTGGAATACACATAATAAACACTTTATTATTGCCTCTCAGGGCATATTCCCTTCAGTCTCCCACTTTCACTAGAGACAATAAACTAGTTACATAGTGATGTATCTAACACCCATGGAGTTCTGGTGTAGATCATGTTTTTATCTAGGGAGATTTTTAGTCAACGAATCTGCTACATTGAGATATTATGTACTTTACAAATCTTTATATCTCCATCCTTGACATGCTCGCGGATGGAGTGAAACCAACGCTTAATATGCTTGGAATGCTTCTGAGACCGTGGTTCTTTGGAATTGGCAATGGCACCATTGTTGTCACAATAGATTACCATTGGTCCAACGCGTTTGCAACCACACCTAGTTAGGTTATGAACTCCTTCATCCAAACTGCTTCCTGAGCCGCTTCCGAAGCAACAACATATTCGGCCTCCGTTGTTGATCCCGCCACCACATGTTGTTTGGAGCTCCTCCAACTAACCGCTCCGCCATTCATGAGAAATACGTATCCGGATTGAGACTTAGAGTCATCCAGATCGGTGTCAAAGCTAGCGTCAATATAACACTTAGCCACGAGCTCTTCTTCACCTCCGTATACAAGAAACATATCCTTAGTTCTTCGCAAGTACTTAAGGATATTTTTGACCGCTTTCTATTGTTCCGAACCTGGATCTGATTGGTACCTACTAGTCAAACTAATAGCATGTGCCACATCCGGTCTTGTACATAGCATGTCGTACATTATAGAGCCTATGGCTGAAGCATAGGGGACATTGTCCATTATCTCTCTTTCTTCCGCCGTAGCCGGACTTTGAGTCTTACTCAATGTCGTGCCTTGTGTCATAGGTAAGAACCCCTTCTTACTTTCATCCATTTTAAACTTCTTTAAAATCTTATCAAGGTATGTACTTTGCGATAACCCTATTAGGCGCCTAGATCTATCTCTATAGATCTTTATGCCTAATATGTATGACGCTTCACCTAGGTCCTTCATTGAAAATTTGTTGTTTAGATAACTTTTAACACTGTTTAAAAGATCTATATCATTTACGATCAATAATATGTCATCCACATATAGTATCAGAAATGCCACATTGCTCCCACTCACTTTCTTATAAATACAAGCTTCTCCACAAGTTTGGACAAATCCAAACTCTTTGATCACCACATCAAAGTGGAGATTCCAACTTTGTGATGCTTTCTTCAATCCATAGATGGATCGCTGAAGCTTGCACACCTTGTTAGCATCCTTAGGATCGCTAAAACCCTTTGGTTGTATCATATACAACTCTTCTTCAATATTACCATTGAGAAACGCGGTTTTGACATCCATCTTCCATATCTCATAATCGAAATATGCAGCAATTGCTAACATAATCCTAACTTATTTTAGCATCGCTATGGGAGAGAATGTCTCATCGTAGTCAACTCCTTGTTGGGGATATGCTATATGGGTATCCTCATAGCATGTCTCCTATTCGGATAACCCGGGTGGCCCACAGTTGGTAGCATGGCCCATGGCCTGCTGGGCGGCCCAGTTAGATGGATCTAGAAGGGAGGCCCATGTCGGCTAAAGGAAGGCTATGGTGGAGTCATCGACGTACCCGGAGCCTTGGAGTACAAGACACACAAGACTAGTAATAGACGGTGTAGGACTCTGTAACTTGTCTGTCTAGGTCTTTTCCCTGTATCCCTAAGACCTGGCGACTATATAAGTCGGGACTATGGGAGCCTTTAGGACACGATAACTTATACTTTCTAGTCACCTCGCACAGCGAACCAATCTCTGTAACTCGGCGTATTGCCATTATAGTGATTTATAGCAGGAGTAGGATTCCGCCACCGTTGTGGGATTTGAACCTGGGTAAGCTGTGTTACCTCGTACCCGTCAACTGTCCGCCCTCCCCCACGTCTCTAAACATGCACTGTGAGGACCCCTCCATGGCGTACTCGTCGGCAATACCACGACAGTTGGCGCCCACCGTGGGGAAAGAGGCGCTCCAGGCTCTTCAGCGGGCGAGGACCAAGATCTTCGCGGGAATCAGAAAAACCGTAGCCATCGGTCGCGTTCTCTTCTCCGACAACGTTTCGATCGTCCCTCCCGACGAGTTTTGGATCCTGGCGAAGACGAACCCTACTCGGTGTTCGATCGTTCCTATCGGAGACATCCACCTCTTCATCGGCGAAACCGATTCGTGCACTAGTTCCCTGGGAGTCGGAGGAGCATCAAGGCCCGCACGGATCGCCTACGGGCAGGATACGTTCGTGGAAGGATCGATGTCGGATCTCTCTTTAGAGTTTGCCGGCAAAGATTGGAAAAAATCAAGGCCCACCCAAACCGCCCCTGTGCAGGATATAACGGTGGAAGATCACTACAAGTCCGCCGGCTTCGCCCGTGCGTCTGGACAGCAGAGATCCAAGTTTGTCGGCGTGGTTACCATCTTCGATCTGCCGCGTTGCATTCAGAGAGAGGGCGAAAACCCCCACGATTACCTTGCCAGGTGGCTCCGTATACGAGCCGATCTGGCCCACTACCCAAATGATGATGCTATGTATCACTTTGTGGAAGGACTGGACCATGGCACCCTTCTCCGACATTATCTAAGACGGAAGCAGGCTTCGGGGCATCTCACTTTCGAAAGTATGGTGAACACCGTCAACAGCTACACGGAGGCCGACGAGGTAGCTCAGGCGGATCTTGCGCTCATTGGCGGAGTGCCGCCGCCTCAGCAGCCTCCTCCACCACCTCTAGCCGCCATCACCGCAGCTGTGCCACCACCTCCAGTCATCGTTGCTGCTGTTGCACCTCCACCCCCGTCATCGAGGAAGTCCTGGCACCCTTCGACTCTGTGATTGACGCGCTCTATGCCGACTTCAGTGCAGATTCAGAGGAGATAGATTTCAGTCTAGAGGAACTAGAGTCCGCCATGCAGGAGATGAAGGAGGAGTACACGCGTGACGAGCAAGCCAACAATGCCGTCACGTCTCGAGAGGTGTTCGTCACCATTGGGACAGCGATGGATGAAGATCAAACCGGACGAGCTCCGCCTACAGCGCTGGAAAAGGGGAAGGGGCCACTTATTGCTGCTGACGATGATCGCGCAAAGGTCATGCCTCCTCCGCCTAATCCAGTGCAGCAGCCGCAGGAACTCGGCACCGGCCCGAGCAACAACAACACCGCAAACTTGCCTCCTCCGACATCTACGTCTGCGGCTGCCCAAGTTACTCCAACTGATAGAGTGATGTACGTCAATCTCCTCGTTGAGCCACTGACCGTAGCTCATATCCGGAATGTGACTCAGCTTGACGAGAAGCGTCAGCAGCTGCTGGAGGAAGCGCAAGCCATCGCGAAGCAAGGCGCTAAGCTAGATCAAGATTTGGTCAACACGCAGAAATCCATAGAAAAATCTAGAGCAATGGAGGCCGAGTACAGGACTCTGCTGCTGCAGCAGAAGGCCAAGAAAGCTCCGGCTCGCGTCATCAACGATCCTGGTGTACGGCAAAACCTAGGATGGGATCCCCCGAAGCCGGCACAGGCCAATCCATACATTGACAGTGAAGGCAAACAGGTGATGCCCACTCCACTCCTCAACCTTGTCGTCGCCAAGACCCTTCTGGAGCAGGATAGATCGCCCGAGGCAGTGGAACAGGTCTATGACCTGGTGGCCAAGGCGGTAAAACAGCAGGAAAAGGCCACCTCTCAGAGTCTTGAGTCTGTCCCAGCATTTTTACATTCTAGCCAGCATAAGCCGCCAAGGGACAGATCTCCTCTTGATGACGGGTCACATACGGGTTCATCAGAACAAAGACGGAGGCATGCGTGCAACAGGAAGGATGCTATCCCCATATCCTCCGACCATGGAGAAAAGGCCCGACCTCGCCGCACATCACCACCGCCCCGATCCCCCCGACATCTTGAAGACCCCAAGGCTCACCATCGTCCGAATATGCCCCCGCCAAGGCAGTGCGGCATCGTCATCCGCAACAACACGGAGCAGACCCGTCATGACGGAGAGCGTAACCAAGGAAACAAGAGCAGGTCGCGCCATGACCCTCCATGTCCGGCAAGCAATCGTGACAAGCGTGAGGCATCGCAGGAGGGTAATAGAAAGAAGGCTAACCCACCACCACCTCCGCCTCTGTCGCCACCTAGCAGACACCATGGCGGAGGGGGCTCGCGTCGATCACGCATCCCATCCCCTGTTGACAAGAAGAAGAAAAACCCAGAGCCGAACGGTGCATGTTCGCGGATCGATAAGATCCACGAGGCCCGGAAGGACCATACCTGGGACCATGTTACTTTGGACCTACGTTACGGTCCGCAACTTACCCCAAAGGTTTCCGGATTGACAAGACTATCAAGCCCTATGACGGCACCGCCAAGCCAGCCACATGGTTGCAGGACTACGGCAACACGGTGGATATTGCCGGAGGCAACCCCAACGTTGTCGTTAAGTACCTCCCGTTAATGTTGGTGGGCATACCAAGAACTTCGAGGGTACGTACAAGCGTTCCTGCACGGTTGGAGATCTACAACGGTGAGTGCAAGAGAAAGACGAGACATCTCGTGCCTACCTCTCCCGCTAGCTGGATATGAAGACTTCCTGCGCAGGAGTGCACGCTCAAACTGCCATGGCCACCTTCAATGATTGGTTGGAAAGGGTCACGTTGCTCCGACATAAGCTGAAGCGCTTGCAGGACAATCACCAGCTTAACTTGAACCAGATGATTCAGTTGGCTAGTGAGTTCACAGCTGGTGACGATGATGCTCGCGGCTCTCTGCCGGCAACGGCCGTTCCAACTCAAGCTCAGAGGAACATCGGCACAAAGCGGAAAACCGCTCCAGAAGAAAAGCAAACTCCCGACATGGTCGCCATGACCTTTGCAGGACGAGGTGATGGTGGACAATGTGACCGAGGACGGGGAGCTGGTCGTGGGCAGCAGCGAGGAAGTGAAACTACCTCGGCACCGCTCCGCGTTCCCCAAACATACGAAGAGTATCGTGATATGCCATGCCTCGTACACCTCGATGTCAACAGCAAGGCTACCCATACCAATCGACACTGCAAATTCGTCAACAACCTCAAGGAGGACCCGGAGTCCGGCTACAAGCAAAGTCGGAAGAACAGACCGCGAGGTAAGGGCAAGGGGAAGAATAAGGAGGAGGAGTCCAAGGATTCAAGTGACATGGACGAGGATGTTGACCCAAAGCACGCCGCCAAGAGCGACGACAAGGGCAAGAACCCCTTCGTAAAGAAGGCCCTAGTCTACCACACTTTCCTTGGCACCCCCACCGTCCGACAACAGAAGACCTCTTTGAGGATCCTGATGGCTACTCTACCCCCAGTTCCCTAGTACCTGCGCTGGTCGGAGGTTCCAATTACTTGGGACAGTACGGATCACCCAGACCTTATTCCTATGGAGAAGTAATACGCCATGGTCATCAACCCCTTGATTGACGGCGTTGAGTTCACCAAGTGTATGGTGGATAGTGGAAGCATCATCAACATCATGTACTTGGATACACTACAGAAGATGAACTTGACGGAGGCAAACCAAAGGCAGACCAACACCATCTTCCACGACGTACTTCCTGGTCGGGAGGCCTGGTCCCTTGGGTGCATCACACTTTAGGTAGCTTTTGGCGATGTTAATAATTACCGCAAAGAGCGCATGACCTTTGAGGTGGTCCCTTCAAGAGTGTGTACCACGTCATATTCGGCCGCGATATATTCCACACCTTCATGGACAAGCCATGCTTCGTCTACAACAAACTCAAGATACCCGGACCAAACGGTATCATCACCGTATCCGGAAGCTTTACCAAGGCAAGGGACTGCGAGATTAATGAAGAATCCTTCATGGAAGTTGTCCTCTACAGCAAAGAATTCAAAGAGATCCAGAGCAAGGTCGATGACTCAGAGATGCCCACGTCGAAGAAGTAGATCTCCGACTCCGCTCCTGCATTCAAGGCCGCCATCGAGACCAAGCTGGTGGAACTTGTGGTAGGCGATGCCTCCAAGACCACCTCCATTAAGACGAACCTGGATCCCTAATAGGAAAGATCGCTCGTCGAGTTCCTATGTGAGAACATGGACATCTTTTCCTGGCAACCTGCCGACATGAAAGGTGTACCTAGGGAACTTGCCGAGCACAGCTTAAACATTGATCCAAAATGCAAACCAGTGAAACAACCTCTACGATGCTTCGGAGACGAGAAGAGACGCGCCATTGGCAAAGAGATAGCTAGGTTACTTAAGGCTAGATTTATCCGAGAAGTCCTTCACACCCGATGGGTGGCAAATCCCGTACTTGTCCCCAAAATAGGAACCAAAGAATTAAGAATGTGCGTTGATTACACCGGCTTGAACAAGGCTTGCGTCAAAGATCTGTTTTCTTTGCCTCGCATTGACCAAGTCATTGACTCGACGGCTGGCTCGGAACTTTTGTGTTTTCTCGATGCATACTCAGGATACCACCAGATCAAAATGAGGAAGTCGTACCAATTGGCCACTTCGTTCACTACCCCATACGGCACGTTTTTCTATGTTATGATGCCCTTTGGGCTGAAAAACGCAGGTGCTACGTACTAGCGAACAATGCAACGTTGCCTTCACGACCAAATTGGTCGGAACGTTCATGCCTATGTGGATGATATCGCAGTGATGTCTAAAAAGTCAAATGACTTAATCTCCGACTTAAAAAAAACTTTGATAATCTCTGGAAATACAACATGATGCTTAACCCTAAGAAGTGCGTCTTCGGGGTTCTAGGCGGCAAATTTTTGGGCTTCATCGTTTCCCATCATTGAATAGAGGTCAACCGGAGAAAATCAAGGCCATCTTAAACATAAACCGTCCGACATGCCTAAAGGACATTCAGCGACTAACATGTTGTGTTGCAGAAGTTAGTCGGTTCGTCAGCCGACTTGGAGAGAAGGATCTGCCGCTGTAGAAGTTGTTGAAGAAGGCGGACAAATTTACATGGACAAACGAAGCAGATGTAGCATTGAAGCAGCTCAAGGAGATTCTTTCCTCATCGCCCATCCTTGCAGTACCCGAGCCTAGAGAGCCCCTGTTAGTCTACATGGCGTCAACCAACCGGGTAATCAGCATCGTCGTCGTGGTAGAGCGGAAGGAACCAGGCTATGAGCACAGAGTTCAACGACCAGTTTACTATGTGAGTGAGGTCTTGACGGAGTCCAAGCAGCGTTACCCGCACTACCAGAAGATAGATTATCGAGTATTCCTTGCTTCTCAGAAGCTGAGGCATTACTTTCAGGAGCACCCAATCACAGTGGTGAGCAAGACTCCACTGTCCGACATTATCAACAATAGCGACGCTACAGGAAGGGTCGCGAAGTGGGGCATTGAACTTGCCGCCTTCGAGATCACCTACAAGAGACGCGACGCTATCAAATCACAAGCCTTGTCGTATTTTATCGCAGATTGGACGGAGATGCCAGATGCTACTCCGTTGCCGTAGCTAGAGTACTGGGTGATGCACTTTGATGGATCAAAGCTGCTCAATGGCTCGGGGGCTTGTGTATTGCTAGTCACCAACTGGCGACAAGCTACACTATGTTCTGCAAATCCACTTTGAGGCTACGAACAACATGGCGGAGTATGAAGCACTCATTCACGGACTACGTGCAGCCAAGGATATTGGCATCAAGCGCATAGTTTGTTGTGGAGATTCCGACTTGGTTGCCCAGCAGGTGGCTGGCACTTGGAATGCGTGGAACCCTATGATGGCGGCATATCGAGACGAAGGGGACGAGATAGCCAAGAGCTTCTTGGGCTACGAAGTCAAGTATGTGCCTAGGGAGCAAAACGAGGTGGCTAATCTGCTATCTAAGCTTGGATCAGGGTGCAAACGAATTCCGCTAGGAGTTTTCCTAGAGCATATACGAACACCATCCGTGAAGGGAGCCGACATCGACAACTTGGATAGAGTTGACTCTTTCGTCCACATGGTGGCAAAGGTCCCTCTGGCTTGGACAAAACCGTTCATGGAATATCTCGAACACGGAACATTGCCCGACGACAAAGTCGAAAGACGACAAATAGTACGACGAGCAAAGGGTTATACCATAATCAATGGACAACTCTACAAATGGAGCAGTACTGGTGTATACCTAAAGTGTGTTTCCCAGCTAAAAGGTATGGAAATCCTACGCGAAATCCATCTAGGAGATTGCGGGCATCACGCTGATCCTCGATCGTTGGTCGCGAAAGCCTTCCGGCAAGGATTCTACTGGCTGACCGCGAAGGCGGACGCTGACGAGATGGTTGAGACATGCATGGGATGCCAGTATTATGCCCGACAACCACATGTTCCTGCTGAAGAATTGCGAACAATACCAATAACTTGGCCGTTTGCAGTCTGGGGGCTAGATATGGTAGGATCATTACAAACGGCACCTTGTGGGTTTACGCATCTGCTAGTAGCAGTTGATAAATTCACTAAACAGATAGAAGCTAAACCCATTAGAATTATTGATGGGGCAACTGCCCTCAGGTTTGTCCGGGATCTAGTGGTGAGATTTGGTCTCCCACATAGCATTATCACCGACAACGGCAGCAACTTGTCACTCGGAGAAGTGGAGGCTTATTGTTGGGAGAAGGGCATCCGACTTGTCCTTGCATCTGTGGCACATCCACAATCCAATGGTCAGGTCGAGCGAGCCAATGGATTAATCCTGCAGGGAATCAAACCACGTCTTGAGGCACCTCTACATAGAGCAGCTGGAGCCTGGGAGGAAGAATTGCCATCTGTGCTGTGGAGTTTACGAACTACACCCAACAGATCCACCGGCTACACCCCTTACTTCATGGTATATGGAGCAGAAGCCATCCTACCTTCCGACATACTTCACGATGCACCAAGAGTCACCTCCTACGACGAAGATGACGCTGAAAAATCCAGACGCCTAGATGTGGACCTTCTGGAGGAGGAGCGCGTTTTGGCATGCCAAAGATCCGCCATCTACCAACAGAAGCTACGCAGCTACCATAGTCGCCGCGTTCGGCATCGCTCATTTAAAGAGGGGGATTTGGTGCTCCGACTTAAGCAGAAGAAGTCACACAAATTTTCCCCACCATGGGAAGGACCGTTCATCATAAGCAAGGCGCGACTCAATGGTTCTTACTACCTCGTTGACAATCGTGAACTGAAGGATATACCCAACAAGGATCATAAGCGTAAGCGACGTGACCCGGATGATGACTACCCGGAGCTTGATCGGCCATGGAACATAGCACAGCTACGTCCTTTTTACACTTAGCATTTTTTATCTAATTGTGTACCTCTTATATGATCAATGAAATAAAGCTCTCTGGTTCACTCATATTTCTGAGTCTTTTACCTCCTTTAGTATTCATTTTTGGATCATATAAAACCTTTATGCACAAGCTTTGACATTGCACTTGTGAAAATTCCTCCTATGGGCGTTAGCTTAAGTTTCCTGGTCTACACGTTCTTTGTCGTTTTTATGTGGATTCTGGAGTAGTGACTTTGGCACTAATTCTCGGTGATTTGTGCTTAGGTTATTGAAGGTTCCATTGGGAATCATCGCCTTAGCGCATGGTTCCGACAACGAGTCTTCCGACTCACGAAAAGTCAAGCGTAAGAACCAAAGTAATGGATAAGCCAACACTTGCTTAAAAATATATACATGCTAGAAACTTGTTCTTAAGTAGCAGGACATACATCATTGTTTTCGGCCTTAAGTTAAATACATAGTTTTTTCCGCATACGCATCAAAGATGAAACAAATATTACAAGTTGTTTTTCATTCCTTTGGCACATGAGACTTGGAAGCAGCGTCATCGACAGCAGGAGAATCGCCCTCGAAGTCGGTAGTGTGAAGAGACTCGGAGGAGCTTTGGTTGCCGCCATCGATGGTATTCATCGGCATGATGACGTTGACGTCGACCAACTCGGAAACTCTAGTGTCATAGCCCACGAATGACGACAAGATGGATTTGTGATTAATCGCTTTGCCATCGTCATCTATGTCGGGAATGCCAGAGGTTACCGTGTCGATGTCGGCATCTTCGTAGTGTGCCTTTACCATGGATAGCGCCATCCTTGCACCGGCCCGTGCACATGAAGCTCTCCAGCTTGTGATACGCTCGGGGGCTCATTGCAGGATCTCCGAGAACTTCCCCACAGAGTCCAATGCCTTGATGTTGATTTCAAGGGGCTTGGCAATCTCTTTGGCTTACACGATGGCGGTGTTGATGAAGTTGCCGACAAAAACCATGCATTCCTTTGCTGGAGGAGGCGATCGGGTTAAACCCATAAGAGCTGCAAATTCCGACAAGGAGCACATGAGTTCAAAAATTCAGAGTATCTAGACTACAGAAATCCAAGACGGAGAATCACTTACTGAAGATGCTGGCCTCAGCTTGCCAGAGGGTATCCGCCAAGGAGTCCCGTTCTTGTTGGAGTAGCTTGTATGCTTCATGGTGGCGCTGATTCTGCTCATCAGAAGCTTTCTTCTAATCTCTTAAGATTGAGATCTCCTCCTTCAAGCTGTTCATTTCCTCAGTGGCGGAGTCCTGCAAGGCTTTCATTAACTCCTCATGCATCTTCAGCATGTCCTTCCTCTCCTGCTTAAGGATCTTGTTCTCGCTATCCAGCTCTTGAATGTGCTTGGATTGCTCGACAATGTCCTTAGCCTTGGCAATGGTTTCTGCAAGTCGGAGAAAGAAAAGTACACAGTGAGTACTCGGAGAATACACAAGTCTAAGTCGGAATACGAAAAAGAAAGGAAAAACAGACGCTTGCTCTTGATGATCTGTTCCTTCAAGAAGGCAGTTTTACCCTTTTCGGCTTCCAAGTCCGCTCGCATCTTCTGGTACTTGTAATTGGCCATGCCCCTCCGAGCATTCTCATTCTATGGAAAAAAAATTAAAACGTTGTTTGGTCTACTTGGAGCATCTAGTCGGAAAATTTCCACCTAGACGCTCGTTGGCTACATTGAGAGTTTTTAACTTAGCAATATGCTTAGTATTTCTTTAAGCATCTAGTCGGAACTAATTCAGTTTATGATTAGAAGCTTGGGGGCTACAGTATAAAGTTTTTAACTCGGATGTATGCTTATATTTTCTTTAAGCATCTAGTCGGAACTAATTCAGTTACAACTAGAGGCTTGGGGGCTACAGTATTGAAATTTATAAACACTGTGTATGCTACTCTTAAAGCATCTAGTCCGAATAATTCATTCAAACTACATGCTTGGGGGCTATAGTGAGAATTTTTCTACTTTAGTTACTCTTAGAGCATTCAGACGCAAAGACCTATGGTTTTCCGTCTAAATCCTCGGGGGCTTCAGTAGGATATTCATATGAAATGCAAACGGAAAATAAAACTTACAAGTGCAATGATCTTGAGGTTGGTAGCACTCTCGGCCAGCAGCTTGGCAAAGGATACGCTGTTTCCTTGCAAGATCTCTGCTTGTCGGAGGAGCTCCTCTAGACCGCACGTTGGAGATGTCAGCGCCGCACCAGGAACCAGAGAAATCCTACGCGGTGTAAGTACCGGATAGAATATCTTTGGATACTCTATGGTTTTCTGGGGTGCGGAGGCACCGCCTACGGAAGAAGTACCAGCTTCCACCACCGCCTTACCGCAACCGATGGCATCCATAGCCGGATCTTTAGCCATTTGGTGTGCGGCACTCTCTTGCGTCGCCTTCTCGCCGACGACATCAATCTCGGTAGAGGCACCTGAGTCCACTTCCATGGCGGAATGGCTAGATGCTTCTTTAGCTTGTGAGCTTGTCGGAGCGGAGGAGGGCTTCAAGGTAGGAGTGACAGCGGCTATGGCGGGAGATGCGTCGCGACGCAACATGTCCTTGATGGTTCTAGAAGCCCCCGATGTTTTGGAGGTCTTCTTCAAGCTGGTTGTTGATTTCTTCCTGAAATGTGCAAAATGTACAAGTACAGGAACAAGACAGATAAATGGACAATGTCGAAGAGAAAGAATCTTACACAAGAGGCGGTGCTTTGGCAAAAGGGATCCCAGTAGTCTTTCTTTTCTCCGCCTCCAGTGCGGCGGTAGTCTTTTTGGAGGCTCCACCCTCCGTCTTCTTCTTGCCTCCGTCGGCAGCGTCAAAGGTGGAGCTCTTCCGCTTTTGCACCAACGGAGCATCGTCGTCGGACACGACGGTGACTTCCTTCATCTTTGGATCATAGATTTGAGGACCCATGCTGTCCTCATCTATGTCGCGAAGCTATAAGGTGAAGAACCACCATGTTATATGAGATGGAAATTGCTAGACGGAAGAACTGGAGCATATGTCATACACGGAAAATAAACAGTTACCTTTGGGCACTTGCTATCCACGAACATGTCATAGGTGATGGTGAAGCCACGCTTCTTGTCCTTCACATTGACGATGTCCTTGAGACGGAGCTTGACGGAGTCGCTCGATAAATTGTCCACGGAGATGAGGAGGCTATCCCTTATGTCGCTGGTATACTCGTGCATCGGCTTCGAGCGGTGCTACAGAGGCTGTATTCGCCTGATGAACCAGCACATGGCTAGGTCCAAGCCGGTCAAACCTGTCTCTACGAACCACTCTATCCGCCTTATGGAGCGGGAAGCGTCGATGTCGGGTGGAAGGGAGGCCTGGGATCTCCATGTCGAAGTTTTGGAGGCGGCTCCATCGACGAAGTCCGGGTATGTTACTTATCGGCCAGCCAGAGGGATATCTGGGCCATAGAAGTAAGTATGTTTCCAGTTCTTGCAGGACTCGTGGCCGACGATGTCGGGGAACCGCCGGCCAGGACGGATCTTGAAGCTAATGGTGCCACAATTTCTAAGTTCATCCTTGATGGCTCCGGCTTTACGCTTGACGGTGAATAAATACACGAAGAGATCTAGCCTAGGCTTAATCCCTAGGTAACCCTCGCAAAGCACCGCGTAATTGCTAAGCGCTAGGATACTATTGGGAGAAAGGTTTTTGGGTTGTACTCGGTAGTGGTTCAAGACGGAAAGGAAGAAGTTAGAGATGGGCAGGGAGATGCCGCGTACCAATTGTGCTTTGAGGTACACCTTTTCTCCGGCTTGGGGAGAAGGTGTGACCTCGCCGGCCGGTGCCGCCCGCCAGGCGAGCCCCTCCGTCACGGGGATATAGCCCTCCACGATCAGCTCCTTGATGTCGCGGTCCATGATGTCCGAACTGCACCAATCGCCTTTGTGGGAGTTGTTGTCCTCCTCCAGCAGCTCCAGTACCGCTGGATTATGGTCGCCGCTGTTGGACTCATTCACCGCAGAGACGGGGATGACCAGGCCCTTTGGGGCACGACAACGGAGCTCGCCGGCTTCGCCGCAGCTTTGCCCGACGCCGCCATCGAGGGAGTAGAGCTGCTACTGGCCATTGCGCGAGTTTGGAAGTGACTGGCGAGATTGGGAGTTAGGGTTTTTCGCAAGGTTGCGCAGAGACCTCGAGGGGGCGCTCGGTGGAGGAAGAAGACGATGCTAGGAGAGAGTGAGGTGAAAAGTAAATTTCCACCACAGTTACTATTTATGATCTCCAGCATCAAGATTCTTGCAGCTTGATCAGACGGTTGCCGCGTAGACGACGTGTGCGCGAACGTGCTCAGAAATTTCGCAACGTCCCAACCGTCACCGCCAACGGTTCATATCGCTCGCGCGGGAAATATGGACATGATTGCGTTATCTGCATGTGTGAGTTACGAGGCATCGCTGACCTATCTGCGTCACCCTAGATGACATAGGCAGATGAACCATCACATCAGAAGATTCCGGCATGGACGGATCCAGTCCGGCTACAGAAGAGTATGATGGAAGATTTAGCAATTCTCCGACTTACGAGTTGAACACGGAGAAAACCTTGCAGGGTTCTTTGGGAGGACTACAAGATATTTCTTGACGATTTGCCGACATCCATCTAGACGGAGCATTCTACGTGAAGAGGTAAGACGACGCAAGATCTCAGAGTTCTCCGGGGGATACTATTGGGGATATGCTATATGGGTATCCTCATAGCATGTCTCCTATCTGGATAACCCGGGTAGCCCACTGTTGGTAGCATGGCCCATGGCCTGCTGGGCGGCCCAGTTAGATGGATCCAGAAGGGAGGCCCATGCCGGATAAAGGAAGGCTACGGTGGAGTCACCGACGTACCTGGAGCCTTGGAGTACAATACACACAAGACTAGTAATAGACGGTGTAGGACTCTATAACCTGTCCGGCTAGGACTTTTACCTGTAACCCTAGGACCTGGAGACTATATATGTCGGGCCTATGGGAGCCTTTAGGACACGATAACTTAGACTTTCTAGTCACGTCGCACATCGAACCAATCTCTGTAACTCGGCGTATTGCCATTATAGTGATTTATAGCAGGAGTAGGATTCCGCCACCGTTGTGGGATCTGAACCTAGGTAAGATGTGTTACCTCGTACCCGTCAACCGTCCACCTTCCCCCACGTCTCTAAACACGCACTGTGAGGAACCCTCCATGTCGTACTCGTCGGCAATACCACGACACTCCTTGAATTTGTTGAAACCCCTTTGCGACAAGTCGAGCTTTATAGACGGTCACATTACCATCAGCATTAGTTTTCCTTTTGAAAATCCATTTATTCTCCATGGCCTTTGGGTAAGTCCACCAAGTTCCAACCTTTATTTCCTTGCATGGATTCCATCTCGGATTTCCTGGCTTCTAACCATTTGTTGGAATTCGGGCTCATCATCGCTTCTTCATACGTCGCAGGGTCATCATTTTCATCAACCATGAAATTCATGACAGGATTTCCATACAGCTCGGGAGCTACACGCGTCCTGCTAGACCTGCGAGGTTCGGTAGTACTCTCTTTCGGAGTTTCATGATCATAATCATTAGTTCCCTCTTCAACTGGTGAAGCCAACTGTAGAACGACTTCCGGCGATGCTCTACTCGCCATACTTTGAAGAGAAGGTTCAATAACCTCTTCGAGTTCTACCTTCTGACTACTCACACCTTCCGCGAGAAACTCTTTCTCTATAAAGGATCCATTCTTGGCAACAAAAACATTGCCCTCGGATCTGTGATAGAAGGAATACCCAATAGTTTTCTTAGGCTATCCTATTATGAAGCATTTTTCCGCTTTGGGTTCGAGTTTATCTGGTTGAAGTTTCTTCACATAAACATCGCATCCCCAAACTTTAAGAAATGACAGCATAGGTTTGTTTCCAAACCACAATTCATACGGTGTCTTTTCAGCGGATTTAGATGGTGCCCGATTTAAAGTGAATGGAGCAGTTTCTAGTGCATAACCCCAAAATGACAATGACAAGTCCGTCAGAGACATCATAGATCGAACCATATCCAATAAAGTACGATTATGACGTTCCGACACACCATTTCACGGTTGCGTTCCGGCAGGTGTGAGTTGTGAAACAATTCCACACTCTTTCATGTGAGTGCTAAACTCGTAACTTAGATACTCACCTCCACAGTCGGACCATAGAAATTTGATCTTTCAATTATGATGATTTTCCACTTCATTCTAAAATTCCTTGAACTTTTCAAAGGTTTCAGACTTGTGTTTGATCAAGTAGATATATCCGTTTCTACTCAAATCATCCGTGAAAGTAACAAAATAACGATATCCACCACGCGCCGACATACTCATTGGACCACATACATCAGAATGTATGATTTCCAATAAATATGTCGCCAGTTCCATTGAGCCAGAAAACGACGCTCTAGTCATCTTGCCCATAAGGCATGGCTCACATGTATCAAATGATTCAAAATCAAGTGATTCCAAAAGTCCATCCGAATGGAGATTCTTCATGCGTTTAACGCCAATATGACCTAGACGGTAGTGCCACATATATGTGGATATATCATCGTTAAGTTTAATCCTTTTAGCATCAACATTATGAATATGTGTAACATTATTATCGAGATCCAATAGAAATAAACCATTCATCATCGGTGCATGACCATAAAAGATTTCATTCATATAAATAGAACAACCATTGTTCTCGGATTTAAATGAATAACCACTTTGCATCAAACACGATCCAGATACATTGTTCATGCTCAGTGCTGGCACCAGATAACAATTATTCAAGTTTATTACTAATCTCGACGCCAAGTGGAGAGGTAGCGTTCCGACGGTGATCACATCAACGCTTGATCCATTACCGACATGCATCCTGACCTCACCCCTTGCTAGCGGTCGCTTGTTCCATAGCCCCTGATTCGAGTTACAAATATTAGCAACTGAACCGGTATCAAATACCCAGGTGCTACTGCAAGCACTAGTCAAGTACACATCAATAACATGTATATCATATATACCTTTGTTTGCTTTGCCGGCTTTCTTGTCTTCCAAATACTTGGGGCAGTTGCGCTTCCAGTGGCCAGTCCCTTATAATAGTAGCACTCGGTATCAGACTTAGGGCCAACTCGGGGTTTCTTTTCAGGCACGGCAACCGGCTTGCCGCCCTTACTTCCCTTCCATTTTCCTTTCTTGTCTTTCTTGAAACCAGTGTTCTTATTGATTATCAACACTTGATGTTCCTTTTTTATCTCCACTTCTACAGTTTTAAGCATTGACAGAAGCTCGGGGAGAGAGTTCTTCATGCCTTGCATATTATAGTTCATCACGAAGCTCTAGCTAGGTGGGAGAGACTACAGAAAACGATGGATGCCTAAGTCAATGGTAATCGTTATTCCCAAGGACACAAGCTTATCGGCGTAACCCGACATCTTGAGCACATGCTCACTTACGGAGTTGTGCTCTTCCATCATGCAGCTAAAGAACTTTTCTGAAGCATTGTAGCTCTCTACAGTAGCATGTGTGTCAAAAATCATTTTCAACTCACCCATTGTATCAAATGCATTGCCGTTTTCAAAACGCTTTCGAAGTTCTGGATCTAGCCCATACAATATGCCGCAATGAACTAAGTTGTGGTCCTCCTGACGAGTCTGATAGACATTCTTCTCCTTGTCAGGGGCATCATCAAAAGGTGGGGGGCCTAGTGGCGCTTCTAGCACATATTGCTTTTGTGCAGCAGGGAGGAGAATCCTCAAATTCATGGCCCATTTGGTAAAGTTTCTACCGTTCGTTGCAAGTTTCTCTTTCTCCATGAACACATTGAAATTAAAGGCAGGTGGTGCCATCTACAACAGAATTTGTAAAGTTTAGACTAAGTTTATGATAGATTGAGTTCAACTAATCCATATTACGAATGAACTCCCACTCAAAAACGACATCCCTCGTGCCTTTTTGGTGATTACATGAACCAAATCCACTACACCAAGTCCGATCATCACGTGAGTCGGTGTAGCTTCAAAGGCGAGCATCAAATGGGCATCATATCTACTATATGATTCATGCTTAACCTTTCGGTCCGTGTTCCGAGGCCATGTCTTTACATGCTAGGATCGCCAAGTTAGAACCTTAGTATTCACGTGTGTAACTATCTTACACCCTAAATATGGTCGTGGATCCAAGAACACCCGATCATCACGTGATGTCTTGGAGCGACAAAAACATAATCGGTGCATACTAAAGGAAGAACACATTCTTATCTTGATATTTAAATGAGGGATCATCTTATTGTGCTAATAAAGCGCTAAACAAGCAATATAAGATGCTATCAAACATCACATGTTTATTAGTGAAATGATATGGTTCCCGCATATGATCTCTATCATGTGCATTGTGGTATGATCACTATCATACCTTTATGTGTAAGGCCAAGGTCTATGTAACTTACATGTTGTGTGTGTTGTAAGAGTATCATATCATACTTCTACTTACAACAACACCATAACATAACACTAGCCCAGCAACAATCTAAACTAGACGCCTCTAATTTATCCATTGCAAGTTTTATGTGGGTTAGGTCTTTCAAAGATAGAACTGTTCTTATGTATGAACATCAACCACAACGAGGATAACCAAATTGTTGACAACTCGTTGCAAAATAGATATTGACTATAGTAGGAGAGACAGACACCCGCTAGCCACTTATGCAAACTAGTTGCATGTCAAGCGTGGAACAGGTCTCATGTGCGAGGACATGTAAAGTTTGTCCGGGCCGCTTCATCCCACTATGCCACCAATATCCAAAATTACAACTAAGAAGCAACAACATGATCATCATTTCCCACATACTCATATGTGTACTACCCGTGTAAAGCATCTACGCATAGATCCGGCTCTGATACCACTGAAGGGTTCGCAGCATAGAAAACAAAAAATTTCCTACGATGGGAACTATGTACCAAGATCTATCTACTAGATACCCTTGAAGACCGACGAATCTTAACGAGTTTAACTCATGGTTGATGTAGACGATCTCTTGCCGATCTCAAGATCGAGAGGAAGTCCTAGCGCCACAAAGCAGCAGCGCATCCGTTCTCGCACACACATATAAGACACCGAGCAACCTCCGCCTCCTCGCTCCAGCGATGCAGCGGAATCACAACCCTTTCTTGACGAATAGCCACCAGGAACATGTATCTCGCTAGTCCGGGACCATGGGGGATAAATTCTAGAGGGGGAGAGAGATCCTTCACGAGGAGGTGTGAGTGAGAGAGAGGGAGAGAGGTGCCTTTTATAGGAGAGGGGGGACCCCAAGGGGGTGGCCGGCGCATGGGGGCTGCCCCTTGACCTCCCCTCATTCATGTGGGTGGACACTCCACTCACAAAATTCCTTTAGATTCCCTCCACTCAAAATCCCACTCAAAATTGCTATTAAATTTCCACCAAATTTAATGCAAACTCTCATTAAATAAAACTCTTTTTATTTATTCAGAATTTTGTCAATTACTTTAATGACAAACATTCACATATAACCCCTTGCTAGAATTCCATTTCACATGCAAAAACACTTTCTGCAATTTCACCCGAAAACCTGTTTCGGTATCTAGTGAAATAAATTCATGCGCTTGTTATTCTTTCCGGCATGAAACTTTTGCTCCAACTGGATGTCAGTGTCCCTTAAGTGTGTCACCCTATGGTTCGCAAATAATGCGGACATGATCGAGACCCTTCTCCAATCAATAATCAGAAGCCGGACATGGAGATCCATACTAACTCCAACACATTCAACGATGACTTTCCTGTGATCGTCGGAACCTTTACGCTAGTATCTTAATCCCTTTGTTTCACGATATATTACATGTCCGAGATTCTATCATCGGTATTTCCATACCTAGTTTGATCTCGTTACCGACATGCACTCTTTTCTTGTTCCCGTGATACAACATTATAGTGATCAAATCACTTGCTTGCAAGCTAACCAATGTGATATCACCGAGGGGGCCCAGAGTATATCTATCCGTCATCGGGATGAACAAATTCCACTCTTGATACATAAGCCTCAACATAACACTTTAGTAATTTTGGAGTCATATTTATAATCACCCAGTTACGGTATGACGTTTGATGTCATCAAGAAACACTTCCGGTGTTAGTGATTGACATGATCTCATGGTCTAAGGATTAGGATCACTTCGTAAGTTGTTTATAGCAATATAAACTCAATGACTTTGATCATAATGCTGTACTTCGGATGAATGTTCATCACATCATTACACTAATGTTGTGATCTCATTATTAACAACATCCAATTTCTATGATCAGGAAACTATGATCATCTTGTTAATCAACGAGCTAGTTTATGAGAGAGGCATAACTAGGAACTTTCTGTTTGTTTATTAAACACACATGTATTAATGTTTTCTTATTAATACAATTATATCATGCAAAATAAACATCTATCATATACTTTGAATAAACATAATAAACACTTTATTATTGCCTCTCAGGGCATATTCCCTTCAACTATCACCTAAAGGGGACCCTATTTTCGAATTAAAACCTTTATCTGATGATCTTAAATATTCTTATCTTAATTAAAAAAAGATATATCCTGTTGTTATTAGTTCTAAACTTTCATGAAAGGAAGAAGAAAGGTTATTGGAGATATTGAAGAAACACCGAGGAGCTATGGGCTATACTCTTGATGATTTAAAGGGGATTTCTCCTACTATATGTAAGCATGCTATTAATATAGATCCTGATGCAAAACCAGTTGTTGAGCACCAACGCCATCTAAATCCTAAGATAAAGGTTGTGGTAAGAAATGAGGTATTAAAACTCCTTGATGCTGATATTATTTATCCTATTGCTGATAGTAAGTGGGTTATCCCTGTTCATTGTGTTCCCAAGAAAGGAGGAATAACTGTTGTGCCTAATGAAGTTAACGAGCTTATACCCCAAAGAGTAGTGGTTGGGTATAGAATGTGCATTGATTTCAGAAAGATTAATAAAGTTACTAAGAAATATCATTATCCTTTGCCCTTTATTGATCAAATGCTTGAGAGGTTGTCGAAAAAGACTCACTTTTGCTTTCTTCATGGTTATTCTGGGTTTTCTCAAATTTCTATGAAAGCACATGACCAAGAGAAAACTACTTTCACTTGTTCCTATGGTACTTATGCTTATAGCCGTATGCCTTTTGGTTTATGTAATGCTCCTGCTACCTTTCAGAGATGTATGTCTGCTATCTTTCATTGTTATTTTGAAGAAATTGTGGAGGTTTTCATGGATGATTTTTCCGTCTATGGAACTTCTTTTGATAATTGTTTGCACAACCTTGATAAAGTTTTGCAGAGATGTGAGGAAACCAACCTTGTTCTTAACTGGGAAAAATGTCATTTCATGGTTAATGAAGGAATTGTTCTTGGACACAAGATCTCTGAAAGAGGTATCGAAGTTGACATAGCCAAAATTGAAGCAGTTGAGAAGATGCCTTGTCCTAGAGATATCAAAGGTATTCGTAGTATCCTTGGTCATGCTGGTTTCTATAGGAGGTTTATTAAAGATTTCTCCAAAATTTCAAATCCCCTTACTAATCTTCTTCAAAAAGATGTACCTTTTGTTTTTGATGATGATTGTAAGGAAGATTTTGAAACGTTGAAGAAAGCCTTAACAACTTCTCCTATAGTCCAACCACCTGATTGGAGTTTATCTTTTGAAATTATGTGTGATGCTAGTGATTTTGCTATGGGTGCTGTCTTGGGACAACGCGTTGACAAGAAGCTAAATGTCATTCATTATGCTATCAAGACTCCAGATGCTGCTCAAAAGAATTATGCTACTAATAAAAAGGAGTTCTTAGCTGTAATCTTTGCTTGTGATAAGTTTAGACCCTATATTGTTAATTCCAAGGTTACTATTCATACTTAGCATGCAGCTATTAAATACCTTATGACAAAGAAGGACGCCAAGCCTAGGCTTATAAGGTGGGTGTTGCTTTTTCAAGAGTTTGATCTGCATATTGTGGATAGGAAAGGTGCTGATAATCCTGTTGCTGATAATTTATCTCGTTTGGAAAATATTTCTTTTGACCCTTTGCCTGTTAATGATAGTTTTCCAAATGAGAAGTTAGCTGCAATAAGGGTAAGTCTACATGAGAGTCCTTGGTATGCTGATTATGCTAACTTTATTGTTTCCAAGAATTTTACTCCAACCTTTACAGCTCAGCAAAGAAGGAAATTCTTTTATGATCTAAGGCATTACTTTTGGGATGACCCACACTTATATAAATAAGGAGTAGATGTCATTATGAGAAGATGTGTTCCAGAATTTGAACAACAAGAGAAATTGAGAAAATGTCATGGCAGTGCTTATGGAGGACATCATGTTGGGGATAGGACTGCAAAAAAGGTTTTACAATCTGGATTTTATTGGCCTACTCTTTTTAAGGATGCAAGGAAGTTTGTCTTATCCTGTGATGAATGCCAACGAGTAGGTAACATCTCTAGACGCAATGAAATGCCTATGAATTATTCTCCTGTTATTGAACCTTTTGATTGTTGGGGATTTGACTTTTTGGGGCCTTTTCCTCCTTCAAAAGGGTATACTCATATTCTTGTTGTTGTTTACTATGTTACAAAGTGGGTAGAAGCCATACCTACAAACATTGCTGATGGTAAGACCTCATTGAAAATGCTTAAAAATGTCATTTTTCCTACGTTTGGTGTGCCTAGATATCTCATGCCTAATGGATGCTCTCATTTTATTCATGGGGGTTTTAGAAAAACTCTCGCTAACTATGATGTAAACCACAGGATTGCTTTAGCTTATCACCCCCAAACTAGTGGGCAATTAGAACTTTCCAATAGGGAAATTAAATCTATCTTGTAGAAAACTGTCAACAGATCTAGGAAAAGGGATAAAAAGTTGAATGATGCTTTGTGGGCTTATAGAACTGCTTATAAAAATCCTATGGGGATGTCTCCTTACAAAATGGTCTATGGGAAAGCTTGTCACTTGCCTTCAGAATTAGAACACAAAGCTTATTGGAAGTGAAAGAATTGAATAGATATTTTAGACTTGCTGGTGAGAAAAGGCTGCTTGATTTAAGAAATATAGATGAGTGGAGAGGGGAAGCTTACAAAAATGCTAGGCTCTTTAAGGAAAAAGTAAAAAGATGGCATGATAGGAGGATTCTCAAAAGGGAGTTCCATGTTGGTGAGGAAGTCCTTTTATATAGGTCTCGTCTCATATTTTTTGCAGGGAAACTACTCTCCAAATGGGAAGGACCTTTTGTTATCAAGGAAGTATACCGTTCAGGTGCCATCAAAATCTCCTCTTTGAAGGATGACACAACACAGGTGGTTAATGGTCAAAGACTAAAGCATTATATTTCTGGAGATTCTTGTAATGAAGATGTGGATGTCATTCAAATGGTGACTCCAAAAGAATTTATCAAGAACCAAACACCAGAATCTGCAGAGTTCGTATTTGAATAGGTAAAATGGGTGAAAACAGAAGGTTCGTGAAACTCCAATATTTTAATTTTTTTGACGATTTCAATACATAAGGGACGTTACGAGACGAAACTGAAGAGGAACCGGAGTCCGGGGTGGACAAAACCACCCAAGGCGCGAGCCTAGCCTAGTGTAACATCCCTAAAACCGTGTTTCAAACTCATGCATATCATCCATGCATCCATGATCATTTAGAGTTCCATTTCAAAACCATTTCAAAAACAGGAGCGTACGTTGCTCATTATTTTATGTAAGTATGCTCTAGCCTTAGTGCTACTTTCTAATGAGATAGGTACTTATTTTATTCAGTAATGTTTTGACTTCAAACTTAAGTGATTTCCAAAGCTTGAGCAAAGTTTTCAAAACAAAGTATGAATATAAAACCAATTTTATGCCTATTATTTATATTTCATTAAGGCTTGGTTTTATTTTATTTTTCAAATGATCAAAGTGTGTTTGAGTAAACAGAAGTGTTTGACACACATTTGAGTACAAAGTTCACTGTACAAAAATCTAGAGAAGATTTGAAATCAAACTTGTTTGAATTAGGGTTTGAAAATCATTTCTAAAAATCAAACACAAAAAGAAAAGCAAAAAAGGAAAAAAAATAAAACCTGGAGCCAGCCTTTCGGCCCAACCCAACCACTCAGCCCATCTAGCGCAGCAACTCTCTCCCGCAAAGGAAACGATTCGCACTTAGAAACCTACCCCTCAGTCACTGACTTCCTGGACCCACCTCCTCTTCTTTTCTCTCGCTGACAACCACGGCCCACACGTCAGTCATCGTCTCCACCCCCATCGACCAGTTCTTCCCCAAATCACTCCGGGCCTTTCCTGTTTAATTCCGCGGCTTCAATTCCCGTTGAATGCTCGAGTAATTCACGCCCACGTCCTCGCCTACTTAAGCACCATGCCACCCTCCTCCTTTTCCCCCAAACCCCACTGCACCGGAGCCACCAGGCTGCTCGGATTTCTCTCAAGACCACCCTCTGCTCCGACGAGCTCGTCGTCGAATTCCGGTAAGCACCGCATTCCCCTGTTCCTATGGTTCAGACTAGCTGTTTCTGCATCCTCCTACGCACCTACTGACACCCTCCGCTTGCTCGCACATGCTCTGTAGCCTCGGCAACAACATCAACTGAGCTCCGCCACCGTCTACTTGAACTCCGGCGACCGTTCCCCTTAAGCCCCAGCTTCCCCTCTCCCTCAGTTTGATAGGCGTGTGATCCCCAGCATCCTACGCACCTAACGGCACCCTTTTCCTGTCTTAGTGTGGCCCAGGACATCGTCTCCGTCGCCAATCGAGAGCAACCGATGCTGTCTCGATCTCCGATGAGCAATCGACATCGACTCCGTACGCCCCTCTGCCAACCGAGCACACGTCGAGCATCCCCTCGCCACGGAGATTCTGGTGAGCATTCTCACACCTCCCCGCGCGACCTAGCTCACCGGCAAGCTTGCAGCCAGAGCGCGCCGCTGCCTGTCGCCGCCGCTAGCGCCGCCTGTTTAGGGTTAGCTGCTTAGGGCCGTTGGATCTAGATCCACTGGACACGATTGATTCAATCACCGAAGAGGTACGGTTAGATCTGAGCCATAGGATTTTAGTTAGGTCTGATGGTTCGCGAGCGTGATCCAGCACGAAGCGGTACCAGCCAACCAGATGCTGCCGTGTGGCATGAGTTTCGTTTTAAAAATTTGAATTAGATCAATTAGATGGTTAAACTTGTTTAATTCATAACTTTTGATTCCCACGTCCAAATTTGACAAATTTTATATTATTACAATCAGGAGAGAAAATAATTTCTGATTATACAATGTGTTTAAAGTTTTGCCTCTGTTAAAATGGTTGTTTTTGCAGAAACATTTGTAGGCATAAATTGAGTATAGTAATTATTTGGAAAATGTTTTGTTATTCAAATAAAGTTTATTTAGCTTGTTTTGTACTTTTTTATGATTCAGTACATGTCTTGTTTTGCACTTGTCTTGTTTGGTGTAGAAAATCATCACATGGCATATTGCATACATTCATGTTTTTTTGCTTGTATTAATTGTGTATGTGATTTTGTGTCATTATTTTATGTGTAGATTTTGGTGCAAATAGTGATTGTGATTGTGAGGATTGTAGCTACTCTCCAAACTACCAAGGAAAGTGGTGCTTCATGATTTATTCCTATGTTTTTCAACTATGCATTAGAAATATTTTGCTAGACTTGCATGGATCTTTTGATCTATATGCTATGCTTGGGAAATCCTAGTAGTTGTAGAATTGCTAGAAATATTTCTAAGTCTTATCAATGACATGCTTAGCCTACCTAGTAGCAACCAAGGGTGGTTATATATTCATGCTATGAGAAAATATTTCTAAGTCTTTGGACTTGTGTTTGTTTAATAAAACAACTAAGTGAATGAAACACCTGGGTGGAATGGAAGGAATGGTTTGTGTTGAGTGGTTACACAAGGCCCATTTCTATGGCTTACCTTGTGTATCTCACTTGTGGAAAGCCACCCAGGAACAAAGGGATTTGAGATGCCATATGTTAAGAAGCTTCTAGTGCAGCCACTTGGCATTATGGGCTCTGCCTGGATCATATAGGTTGCAATAACTTAGCCATTTGGACAGTTGGTGGTAGTGAGATGATAGGTTGGAGCGCGTCCATTTGGTCTAAGGGAAGGCTTCTGAAAGGTCCTGTCTTGGTGAAAATCAAGTCTTGTGGGGAAAGTGCACAGCCTCTGCAGATGGAAGAATCTAAGTACTTTTCCATGTCCCTGGTAAAGGACAATTTGAGCATCAAGACATGGAAGCTATCAAGAATCTCTTCATCCCAATTTCTAAGAAAAAACTTGTGGTTGAACAAGGGTGAAGGTACACCAATTTCCATTGGTGTTTCCTAGGGAAAGTTTTGTCAAAGAAAAACTTAGTGTTTTCAACTAATAGGTAAAACCTATTTGAGCAAAGCAAGCCTAAGCTACACTTAGCCAAAATGCATATAGTATCTAGACTACCATTATTCTACTAAGGTATCACTTGCCAATACTATTCCAATGTATTGACCCACTGTGGCTGTAACTTGTGATATTGCAGGTTATTCTGATGGTGATTAGGGGTTATGAGTCTACACTCAACATGCTTGCCTGTGGCACATGAACATGAAGACTTATTTATCTTATTACATATTTGAACTCTTGTATTAGGCCTGTGGCCATGGAGTTTGTAAAATACTATGTTTGTCTCTAGAATGACTTGTAATAATGACCTTTGTTTATGTGTACTTCATCTTAAACTGTGTATTCTAGCATTGATCCAGGGACTAGCATTGCAATCACAGGGATCCTTACCTTTATAAAGGGAGGGATCTTACAGATGGTATCAGAGCACTGTGTTGCCTGTAGGATTATGACCCTAGGATTGGAAACCACTAAGGAAAATTTTTAACAACTTCCACACTTATCTTTTCTTCTCGTAAACTTTTCTAATCTTCCTTCTCATCTCTATTTGTAGATGAACTCCATCAACGAAGCCGTGAAGAAGGGACCACTCATGACTATGACTTTGGAATGTGAGACAGAATTCCCCAAGGCTCTCAAGGACCTCATGGTTGCCATGGGAATACATGGTGCAGCTGTGTACAAAGGTTTTCCTGTGATGGATGAAGGAGTTGAGTACTGGTGGGTGCAACTTCACTTGTATAAAAACAAGGAAGACAACCACAAGGAGTCAGGATTCTGCATGGTCACCAACTCAGTGATGCGCACTACATTCTTTGATTCCGCAAGGGATGCAGCTTGGAAGGCCATCAAGGAGCTTGGTGATAGAATCAAGTGTAGAATGCTCAACACCCAGAATGACCTTAGGGAAGAAAAGAAGCATACCCAAGAGTTAGAGGCTACCAACCAAAGTTTAAGGAAGGACATCATAGACTTAGCAATGGATTCATGTGATCTAGATAGACAGATTGCCTCTAGGGATGCCCTGTTAGCCAACTTGGCAAGTGAGATGGGATTGCAACGTACTTCGTTAGTTGGACCACCACACTTATCATTTTATTTCCCAAATGTTGTTTAAAATAAGTTGAACCTTGGTTGTTTGTAATGGATCCATGTATGCCATGACTTGTGTGTTTTGATTTCCAAAGTTATGCATGTGATGCCTTGTCTTGTGATTTATCTTAAATTGTGTTGATTCTAATTTTTTTTATCTTATTAAATTGATGCCTAATGTTACTATCAACACGGCTGAAGAGTTCAAGGGAACTCGTTTTGGCACTCGTATTATTGAGCTCACTAGTTTGCTCAATCTCCCACTTCCTACCATCAATATGCTTCCCCTCACCAAGTTTGAGAGGAAAGACCTTTGGGGCTTCAAGGTTAATCAGCCAGGACGCCAAACTGAGCCTACCACGGAGGCAATCATCTTCAAGCTCATGCATGATGACAAGGAGAGAGGCCTAGAGGTAGTCATGCAGGACTTGCTTGGACACTTGTTAGGGAGACACTCTCGGGAGGTTAGAGGTACTCACTTCCACACCTTCGGTAGACGTGACAAGGATGGTGAGGCCATTGACTTCCAGGATACTTCTAGAGAGACGGCAGAGCCGATTCGTCTATACCTCCAGGACTTAGAGGTTCTGCTTAGGCACCTAGACACTTATAGGACCAACGTCATGCTCAGCAATGAAGAACTCCAGGTGCAGATTCGTGAGAAGGACAAGCTCTTCGCGGATCAAGATGAGATAGTCAAGGAGATGGAGGCCAAGTTTGAGATTCAGGATAGAAAGTTCAAGAGTCAAGAGAAGAGAGTCCAAGATCGGAACAAGAGGATTCGAGACATGACTGCAGAACTAGAGGCCAAGGACTTCGAGCTCGAGCATCAGCAAGGTGTGATTGAGAGGCTTCGTTCACAGAAGAGGGCTCTCAAAGCCAAAGTAGAGACCTTGACCACCAATGTCAAGGAATACAAGACCGCTATGGAGAATGCAGGTCTTACACTTGTTGATGAGGAGGTTGATGCAGAGGAGTAGTGATGACTACTCATATACCATTTATTTACCATGCTTTTGATTATTGAGTCGCAATGAGCATCCAACATGTGGATGGCTTGCTATTGGTGTGTTTACTTTTCCAAAAACTTGTTGTCTGTGTTGTTGAACCATTACTACTATGATGCATGATTGTGATTTGTTATGTGATGTATTGTGAATGTTCGCATCTATGGGTATCTCATTCTTATCCTTATTGAAAACCACAGATGCCTCCTCGACGTGCCAATCCCAACCCCAACAATAACAACATCACCCCTGAGATCCAGCAGATGATGACAGCTCAGACTCAGTTGATGCAAATGATGACCATGTTCATCCAGAATCAAAACAACAACAACAACAACAATAATAATAATAATAATAATAATAATAATAATAATAACAACAACAATCAGAACAACCCACCGAGTTTTGACATGCTTACCAGGTTCTTAACACTGAGACCAGCAAAGTTCTCAGGAACTACTGATCCTATGGTGGCCAATGATTGGCTACGCTCTGTGAACAAGGACTTGGTAACTATTGGCTGTACTGATGAAGAGAAGGTCAGATTTGCAGCTCACGTGTTGGAAGGACCAGCAGCCACTTGGTGGGATAACTTCCAAATCACCACTCCCATTGAGGATGTGACATGGGATATCTTTGAAGATGGTTTCCGTACTGCTGACATCTCATCCGGAGTGATGAGTTTGAAGAAGAAAGAGTTCCATAACTTGAAGCAGCGCCACCGCAGCGTGGCTGAATATATTGAGGAGTTCAACAATCTGGCGCGATATGCACCGGATGAAGTTGACACTAATGCTAAGAGGAAGGAAAAGTTCCTTGAAGGGTTGAATGATGAATTTAACCTGCAGTTAGCTATGGCCTATGTTCCCACATACCAGTCCCTTTGTGACAAGGCTGCTATTTTGGAGAGCAAAATGAAACAAGTTGAGAGCAGGAAAAGAGGAAGCACTCGGAAAAGCACAGCTCGGGATCGTCTCACAAATGTTCCCATTATGATGATAGTGGAAGCTCAGGATCCCACAAGCATGGGAAATTCAACAAGCACCACAACCACAACCGTCATCATGACAACAAGCATCACCGTAGTCATGACAATGACAAGTACAAGAATCACAAGGGTGGATACAAGAGCCACCACAGTGGTAGTGGAAGTGGCAGTGGAAGCCAGCCTGTCAAGAAGGATATTAGTCAGGTTGATTGTTTCAAGTGCAATAATATTGGGCATTATGCAAATGAATGCCTAGAAAAGAAAGTTGAGGGACCCAATAAGCCCAACCCTTTTCAAAAGGGACAAGTGAATCACATTAATGTGGAGGGGATCTATGAGGAATCTGATGCTGTTGCTGGTAAGTTCAAACTCAATTCCGTTCCAGCACTTGTTCTTTTTGATACTGGTGCATCATATTCATTCATATCAAAAGCATTTGTTGATAGAAATGGGTTTCCAACTAAAAACATTGGGTGTCCAATAAAAGAAGTTCTCCTGGTGGAGATATGATAGTAAGTCTTGGATGTCGGGATCTAGTGATAGAGTTTGGAAAACATAAGTTTCCAGTGAGTCTGATAATCCTAGATTCCCAAGGACTGGATGTAATTCTGGGAATGGATTGGATGACCAAGTATGAAGGAGTACTAGATTGTGCCAACCGTACTGTCGCACTCACAACCCTAGAAAAGAAACGGATAAGATTCAAGTCCAATTTTGAATCGAAAGGGAGTAAGCTTAATTCTCTTAAGGGGGTTAGCATAGACAGTGTGCCTATTGTGAGTGAATATCCGGATGTGTTTCCGGAAGAATTGCCGGGAATGCCACCAGATAGAGATGTGGAATTTCTTATTGATCTACTACCAGGATCTGGACCAATAGCAAAGAGACCATACAAGATGTCAGTGGGGAGCACCAGTTTGGAGAAAATTTGCAGAAAGGTTTTATCCAACCAAGTTCTTCATCTTGGGGAGCACCAGTTTTGTTTGTGGAAAAGAAAGATAGAAGTCAAAGGTTATGCATTGATTACCATTCACTCAATGAGGTGACTATCAAGAACAAATACCCTTTCCCTAGAATCAATGACTTGTTTGATCAGTTAGAAGGAGCCTGTGTGTTCTCAAAGATTGACCTCCGGTCAGGTTATTTCCAACTCAAGATAAGAGAACAAGACATACCTAAGACAGCTTTCACCACAAGTTATGGATTGTATGAGTATACCGCGATGCCATTTGGTTTGACCAATGCACCAGCATACTTCATGAATATGATGAACAAGGTGTTCATGGAGTTCCTGGATAAGTTTGTTGTCGTTTTCATTGATGACATTTTGATCTACTCCAAGAGCAAAGAAGAACATGAAGGACATCTACATTTGATACTTGAGAAGCTTAGAGAGCATAAGTTGTATGCCAAATTCAGCAAGTGTGAATTTTGGTTAAATGAAGTTGGTTTTCTTGGACATGTTGTGTCAGGAGATGGTGTGGCAGTTGATCCTGCTAAGGTTTCAGCTGTAACTGAATGGGAATCTCCTAAGTCAGTGAAAGAGGTTCGTAGTTTCCTTGGCTTAGCAGGTTACTACAGAAAGTTCATTGAGAATTTCTCCAAGGTAGCTAAGCCAATGACAGAATTGCTAAAGAAAGACAAGAAATTTGCTTGGTCTGAAGGATGTGAACTCAGTTTTCAAGAATTGAAGAAGAGACTTGTGATAGCACCAGTCTTATGTCTTCCAGACTTGGAAAAAGATTTCCAAGTGTATTGTGATGCATCTCATCATGGATTAGGTGCAGTACTTATGCAAGAAGGAAAAGTTGTGGCTTATAGCTCGAGACAACTCAAAACTCATGAGGTAAACTACCCTACTCATGATTTAGAGTTAGCATCTGTTGTCCATGCACTCAAAACATGGAGACACTATCTTTTGAGAAAACGATGCGAAGTGTTCACAGATAACAAAATTTTGAAGTATATCTTCACCCAGAAAGAAATTAACATGAGACAAAGAAGATGGCTAGAACTCATCAAGAACTATGAATTGAGTTTGCAATACCACCCCGGTAAAGCAAATGTTGTAGCGGATGCTCTAAGCCGTAAAGTTTTTGTGAATGGCCTCACTAAGGGAGAACTGCCAGAGGATCTGTGTGCCCAATTTAGAGACCTCAGATTAGATATTGTGCCCGAAGGACATCTCATGTCTTTGGATGTTCAACTTACTTTGTTGGACAAAATCAAGGAACCCCAGAAGACTGATAAGGAAATTGAAGAGATCAAGGAAAAGATTGGCAAGGGAAAAGCCAAAGGATTCCAAGAAGACGAACAGGGTACTTTATGGCATGGAAAACGTATCTGTGTTCCACAAGATCCAGAGCTTCGAAAACTGATTTTGCAAGAAGCACACAACTCACCGTATTCCATTCATCCGGGTAACACCAAGATGTACATGGATATGAAAGAAAGATTTTGGTGGAATAATCTCAAGAAGGACATCGCCGAACATATTGCTTTGTGTGATGCGTGTAGTAGAGTGAAAGCGGAACATTAGAAACTAGCAGGTTTGCTTCAACCACTACCTATTCCTGATTGGAAGTGGGACAAGATTGGTATGGATTTCATTACCGGATTACCAAGGACCCGGTCAGGATATGATTCTATTTGGGTAGTAGTGGATCACCTAACTAAATTGGCTCATTTCATACCCGTGAAGACAACCTACACTAGTGCTAAGTTAGCCAAGATCTATATGAGTAGAATTGTGTGTCTACATGGAGTACCCAAGAGTATTGTGTCTGATAGAGGAACCCAATTCACTTCCCATTTTTGGAGACAACTACATGAGTCGTTGGGAACGAGGTTGGAATTCAGCACCGCTTTCCATCCTCAAACTGATGGACAGACAGAAAGGACTAATCAGATTCTTGAAGACATGTTGAGGGCATGTGCCCAAGACTATGGAGCCAGTTGGGATGAAAGTCTGCCTTATGTAGAATTTTCTTATAACAACAGCTATCAAGCCAGCATTGAGATGGCACCATTTGAGTTTCTCTACGGGAGAAAGTGTACCACCCCATTGCTATGGAATGGTGTGGGGGAAAGAAGTTTGTTCGGACCAGAACTTATCAAAGAAGCTGAAGAGAAAGTCAAGCTGGTCAAGGACAGATTGAAGACAGCACAGTCCCGACAGAAGAGCTATGCAGATCCTAAGCGTAGAGAAGTCACCTATGAAGTGGGTGAAGCTTATCTTAGAGTGTCACCACTTCGGGGAGTGAAGAGATTTGGTGTCAAAGGTAAATTGGCCCCAAGATATGTTGGACCATTCAAGATTCCGAGTCGTAAAGGAGAAGTAGCTTATGAAATTGAATTGCCAGAATCATTGTCTGCTGTTCACAATGTGTTTCACGTGAGTCAGCTTAAGAAATTCCATCCCAAAATTGAAGAGACTTCTTTGAATGATACTATACCATTGGAGGAAGTTCAATTAGAAAGTGATCTCACTTACGAAGAAAAACCTATCAAGATTCTTGAGACTGCAGAAAGAGTTACTCGGTCTAAGACTATCAAATTCTGCAAAGTTCAGTGGAACCATCATTCCGAAGAAGAAGCAACATGGGAAAGAGAAGATGATCTTCGGAAAGACCACCCTCACCTATTTGCTAGCCAACCCAAATCTCGAGGGCGAGATTCACCTTAAGGGGGTTAGATTTGTAACATCCCTAAAATCATGTTTTAAACTCATGCATATCATCCATGCATCCATGATGATTTAGAGTTCATTTCAAACAAATCAATTCAAAAACAGGAGAATATGAGCTCATTATTTTATGTGATCAGCTTTTAAAACAAATGCAAATCTCCAATGTGAGATAGGTGTTCAGTGAACCAAACCTTGTGTCTTATTGCTTTCAGAGTGTATTGCTAGATTGCTAAGATTTAAACCCAAAGTTTCAAAGCAAATATAATTTGAAAACCAATTTAAAAACCTATATAAAACTAGTGCTATGTCACTGCTTATTTTATTTTTTCCAAGTGACCAAGCCAATTCAAAGTGACCACTAGATTTTATGCCCAGAAATGTGATTGTTGCACACTACAAAAATCTTGAAAATATTTGAATTCAAATAGATTTTGAAATCATTTGAATTTGATTGCTGAAATTGAAAACAGAAAAAGAAAAGGAGAAAAGAATTAGAAAAGGGCCGGCGCCACCTATCTAGCCCAACTCCGGATTCAGCCCACTAAGCCCACCCGGGTTCCCCCTCTCTCTCTCACTCGCAGACGAACCCACCAAGTCACTGACCACCCGACCCCACCTCCTCTCTGTTTCACTCGCTGACAAGTGGACCCTGCGACCACGTCGTCGTCGTCAATCACGCGCGGCCGCGACGCTCGCTCCGCCGTTACCTCGCCGCAGTCACTGCGGGCTTAATTGCCATTGATACCGCGCGCGATCCTCGCCCCCGCTCTGGCTATAAGACCACCTCCCCCTCGCGGCCATTTCCCCCAACAGAGCCAGACAGAAACGCCCCTAGGCTGCCCGCAATCGCTCTTGCACCGCCGCAGACAGAGCAACTCCGGCGACCAATCTCGGTGAGTACTGGCCGCCCCCCTGTCTCTGGTTCAAACCATCGTGACCAGCATGTCTTTGCGCATTCACTGATGCCCTCTGTTTGCTTTCTCGTGACCCAGAGCGACGTCTTCGTCCACACCCGTGAACACCTGAGCCACCGCTCGACTCCGACGTGCAATTCAGGTAAAACGAGACCGCCCCTTCCCTCCCCTTTGATACTATCTTGATCGCCAGGCCTTTGCGCATCTCCTAAACCATCTGGCTCATGCTAGGTCGACGCGGAACCTCGGCAACATCTTCGACAGCAAGCATCTGATGCCGCCAGCAACTCCGACGAGCCCGTGCAGCCGTGTCCGTGCGCCCCTTGCCAAGCCGTCGCCACGTTGAGCATCGGTGCATCGCTACGAGCCCGGTAAGCATCTCCGACGACCTCAGAACCCCCTGTAGCGCCCCGCCGCCATAGACAGAGCTCGCCGCCACCAGTTGCCACCGCCAGCGCCGCCCATCTATGGTCGCTTGATCGAGGACCATAGGATCTAGATCCAGCGCGTATAAATAGATCACTTAACGAAGCGGTATGAGTAGATCTAGGCCGTACAGATTAAATAGATCTAACGGCCTATGCGCGTGATCCTGTGCGAACCGGTACGCGCCAATCAGAACATGACGCGTGGCACAGAGTTCGTTTTAAAAATTTGAATTAGATCTATTAGTTGTTTGATTTTGTTTTAGCCATAACTTTTGATTTCCACGTTCAAATTTGACAAATTTTATATCAATGGAATCAGGAGAGCAAGCCCTTTCTAAATATGCAATGTTTCTAATGTTTTGCTTCTGTTAAAATGGTTTTATTTACAGAAACATGTGTAAGGCTATTTTGAGTATAGGAATTGTTTGAGAAATGTTTTAGGGTTTAAATAAATGTTGTTTGGCAAGGTTTGAACTTGTTTATGAACCAGTACTGTACACTTGTTTTGTTGAGTTTATAAAATCATCACATATCATAATGCATGCATCCATATATTTTTTCTTGTATTTATTTTGTATGTGATTTGTTGCTATGATTCTATGTGTAGATTTTGGTGCCAATAGTGATTGTGATTGTGAGGAGTGTAGCTACTCTCCAAATTACCAAGGCAAGTGGTGCTTCATGATATTTTCATCCCTATGTTTTCTACTAAGCATTAGAAATATTTTGCTAGTCTTGCATGTTATATTTTGCTTATATACTATGCTTGGGAAATCCTAGTAGTTGTAGAATTGCTAGAAATTTCTAAGTTAAGATGCTTATCTATGACATGCTTAGCCTAGCTAGTAGCAACCAAGGGTGGTGAAATATACATGCTATGATGAAAATATTTCTAAGTCTTTGGACTTGTGTTTTTACTTAATAAAACAACTAAGTGAATGAAACACCTGGGTGGAATGGAAGGAATGGTTTATGTTGAGTGGTTACACAAGGTCCATTTTTATGGTTTACCTTGTGTATCTCACTTGTGGAAAGCCACCCAGGAACAAAGGGATTTGCGAGGCCAAATGTTAAGAAGCTTCTAGTGCAGCCACCTGGAAATATGGGCTCTGCCTGAATCACATAGGTTGCTAGAACTTAGCCATTTGGATAGTTGGTGGTAGTGGGATGATAAGTTGGAACGCGTCCATTTGGTCTAAGGAAAGGCTTCTAAAGGTCCTGTCTTGGTGAAAATCAAGTCTTGTGGGGAAAGTGCACAACCACTGCAGATGGAAAAATCTAAGTACTTAGCCATGTCCCTGGAAAAGGACAACTTGAGCATCAAGACATGGAAGCTATCAAGAATCTCCTCATACCAATTTCTAAGTAAAAACTTGTGGGTGAACAAGGGTGAATGACCCCAATGTCTATTGGTGGTTCCTTGGAAAAAGTTTTGACAAAGAAAAACTTAGTGATTTCAACTAATAGGTAAAGCCTATTTTGAGCAAAGCAAGCCTAAGCTACACTTAGACAAATTGCATATAGTATGTAGTCCACCAATAATATACTAAGGTATCACTTGCCAATACTATTCCAATGTATTGACCCACTGTGGCTGTAACTTGTGATGTTGCAGGTTACTCTGATGAGGATTAGGAGTCATGAGTCTACACTCAACATGTTTGCCTGTGGCACATGAAGATGAAGACTTTTATCTATTTACTTATTTAAACTCTTGTACTAGGCCTGTGGCCTTGGAGTTGTAAAGACTATGTTTGTCTCTCGAATGACTGTAATAATGACCTTTGTTTCTGTGTACTTCATCTTAAACTGTGGATGCTAGCTTTGATCCAGGGACTAGCATTGCAATCACAGGGATCCTTTTCCTTTATAAAGGAGGGATCTTACACCGCCTATCGCCGTCGCTAGCGCCGCCTGTTTAGGGTTAGCTGCTTAGGGCCGTTGGATCTAGATCCACTAGACACGATAGATTCAATCACCGAAGAGGTATGGTTAGATCTGAGCCGTAGGATTTTAGTTAGATCTGACGGTTCGCGAGCGTGATCCAGCGCGAAGCGGTACCAGCCAACCAGATGCTGCCGCGTGGCATGAGTTTCGTTTAAAAAAATTTGAATTAGATCAATTAGATGGTTAAACTTGTTTAATTCATAACCTTTGATTCCCACATCCAAATTTGACAAATTTTATATCATTGGAATCAGGAGAGAAAATACTTTATGATTATGCAATGTGTTTAAAGTTTTGCCTCTGTTAAAATGGTTGTTTTTGCAGAAACATTTGTAGGCATAAATTGAGTATAGTAATTATTTGGAAAATGTTTTGTTATTCAAATAAATTTTATTTAGCTTGTTTTGTACTTGTTTATGATTCAGTACAGTGCACTTGTCTTGTTTGGTGTAGAAAATCATCACATGGCATATTGCATACATTCATGTATTTTTGCTTGTATTAATTGTGTATGTGATTTTGTGTCATTATTTTATGTGTAGATTTTGGTGCAAATAGTGATTGTGATTGTGAGGATTGTAGCTACTCTCCAAACTACCAAGGCAAGTGGTGCTTCATGATTTATTCCTATGTTTTTCAACTATGCATTAGAAATATTTTGCTAGACTTGCATGGATATTTTGATCTATATGCTATGCTTGGGAAATCCTAGTAGTTGTAGAATTGCTAGAAATATTTCTAAGTCTTATCAATGCCATGCTTAGCCTAGATAGTATCAACCAAGGGTGGTTATATATTCATGCTATGAGAAAATATTACTAAGTCTTTGGACTTGTGTCTGTTTAATAAAACAACTAAGTGAATGAAACACCTGGGTGGAATGGAAGGAATGGTTTGTGTTGAGTGGTTACACAAGGCCCATTTCTATGGCTTACCTTGTGTATCTCATTTGTGGAAAGCCACCTAGGAACAAACGGATTTGAGATGCCATATGTTAAGAAGCTTCTAGTGTAGCCACTTGGCATTATGGGCTCTGCCTGGATCAAATAGGTTGCAATAACTTAGCCATTTGGACAGTTGGTGGTAGTGGGATGATAGGTTGGAGCGCTTCCATTTGGTCTAAGGGAAGGCTTATGAAAGGTCTTGTCTTGGTGAAAATCAAGTCTTATGGGGAAAGTGCACAGCCTCTGCAGATGGAAGAATCTAAGTACTTAGCCATGTCCCTGGTAAAGGAAAATTTCAACATCAAGACATGGAAGCTATCAAGAATCTTCTCATCCCAATTTCTAAGTAAAAACTTGTGGTTGAACAAGGGTGAAGGTACACCAATTTCCATTGGTGTTTCCTTGGGAAAGTTTTGTCAAAGAAAAACTTAGTGTTTTCAACTAATAGGTAAAACCTATTTGAGCAATGCAAGGCTAAGCTACACTTAGCCAAAAGGCATATAGTATCTAAACTACCATTATTCTACTAAGGTATCACTTGCCAATACTATTCCAATGTATTGACCCACTGTGGCTGTAACTTGTGATATTGCAGGTTATTCTGATGGTGATTAGGGGTTATGAGTCTACCCTCAACATGCTTGCCTGTGGCACATGAAGATGAATACTTATTTATCTTATTACATATTTGAACTCTTGTATTAGGCCTGTGGCCATGGAGTTTGTAAAAGACTATGTTTGTCTCTGGAATGACTTGTAATAATGACCTTTGTTTCTGTGTACTTCATCTTAAACTGTGGATGCTAGCATTGATCCAGGGAGTAGCATTGCAATCACAGGGATCCTTACCTTTATAAAGGGAGGGATCTTACACCTGGTCGCCCCTGGAGGGGGTTTGACACCCTCGAACTCCGACTCTGCTTTGTTTTTGTATAAAAACCTTCCTTATGCATTGAAACTTCGTAATATATAACCCCCTGGGTTCCCCGAGGTTCCTGCGTCGTGTTCTCGTCGTGTTTTCGTTTTGATCTGTTTCTGTCAGGAAAATTCTCAGATTTGGAGCCTCAATGTCTTATTCTTGATCACCCACAGAGGGTTCCTCTACATAGGACCTCAACCCGCACATGTATGAGTTGAGGATTCATCCCAAAGAGTTGATCCTCAAGGAGGGGAAGGTACAGATGAAATAAGTTCAAGGCCCTAAAGTAGAAGGGAGTCTAGAAGACAGGATGGAAGCATTGGAACAGGAAGTTTTCAGGTACAAGAAGATGACAAAACGCGAGGTGGATATTATTCATGAAATAAGTTCAGAACTCATCACCAAGCACGAGGGAGAAGTAGCTGAGCTCCGAGAAGAGATCTTTCCACTCCGTCAGACCACCAACCAATTGCAAGCACAACTCTATGACATACAGAACCAAAACTGTGAGTATGAGGCTATATTTGATCGCATAAGCTCTGCTGCTATGTAAGATCCCACCCTTATAAAGGTAAGGATCCCTGTGATTGCAATACTAGTCCCTGAATCATTTGCTAGCATCCACAGTTTAAGATGAAGTACACAGAAACAAAGGTCATTATTACAACGTCATTCCAGAGATAACATAGTCTTTTACAACTCCATAGCCATAGGCTAGTACAAGAGTTTAACTTAACAATATAAAATAGAAGTCTCCATCTTCATGTGCCACAGGAAAGCATGTTGTGTGTAGACTCATAACCCCTAATCATCATCAGAGTAACCATCACAAGTTACATCCACAGTGGGTCAATACATTGGAATAGTATTGGCAACTGATACCTTAGTAGAATATTAGTATCTAGTAACTACAGGAATTTGGATAAGTGTAGCTTAGGCTTGCTTTGCTCAAACTAGGTTTTACCTATCAGTTGAAAACACTAAGTTTTTCTTTGACAAAACTTTCCCAAGGAACCACCAATAGAAATTGGTGAACCTTCACCCTTGTTCAACCAAAAGTTTTAACTTAGAAAATTGGGATGAGGAGATTCTTGATAGCTTCCATGTCTTGATGCTGAAATTTTCCTTCACCAGAGACATGGCTAAGTACTTAGATTCTTCCATCTACAGAGGTTGTGCACTTTCCCCACAAGACTTGATTTTCATCAAGACAGCACCTTTCAGAAGCCTTCGCTTAGACCAAATGGACGCGTTCCAACCTATCAACCCACTACCACCAACTGTTCAAATGGCTAAGTTATTACAACCTATATGATCCAGGCAGAGCCCATAATGCCATGTGGCTGCACTAGAAGCTTCTTAACATTTGGCATCTCAAATCCCTTTGTTCCTGGGTGGCTTTCCACAAGTGAGATACACAAGGTAAACCATAGAAATGGGCCTTGTGTAACCACTCAACACAAACCATTCTTTCCTTTCCACCCAGGTGTTTCATTCACTTAGTTGTTTTATTAAGCAAAACCATAAGTCAAAGACTTAGCAATATTTTACATAGCATGTATATATTCCACCCTTGGTTGCTATTAGCTAGGCTAAGCATGGAATTAACAAGTATCTTAACTTAAAGGAAATTCTAACATTTCTACAACTACTTAGGATTTCCCAAGCATAGCATATAGATACTTAGCAAAATATTCATGCAAGACCTATACAAAATATTTCTAATGCATAGGCAAAAATATTGGGACATAAGTATGAAGCACCACTTGCCTTGGTGGTTGGGGGAGTAGCAACAATCTTCACAACCACAATCACTATTAGCACCAAAATCTACACATAAAATAATAGCACCACATTCACATATCAAAATATACAAACAAAAAATATATGAATGCATGCAAATGCCATGTGATGATTTTTCTAAATCAAAAAATACAAGTATACAGTACTGAATCACAAACAAGACAAATATATACTAAATAAACTTTATTTAGTCTTTAAATCATTTTTCAAATCAATTCTATACTCAAAATAAGCCTATAATTGTCTCTGCAAAAATAACCAATTTTACAGAAGAAAAACATTAAACACATTGCATAAATGGATAGAATTCCAATGATATAAAATTTGCAAAATTTGAACGTGGGGATCGAAAGTTATGAACTTTGCAAGTTTGAACATCTAATAGATCTAAATTCTATTTTTAAATTTAAACACAGACAAGCATCATGACCTGATTGGTGCGTACCGGTGCGCGTGGATCGTGCTACGTGGGCCGCAATGATCTAAATGAAGATGCACGGGCGAGATCTAAACGTACCCCTTCGCTAAGTGATCTATTCCTATGCGCTGGATCTAGATCCAACAGTTGCTAAGCATGCGACCATGTATCGGCGACGCTAGCGACGACGACACGGCGGAGGCGCACTGGCGATGGTGTTCTGGCAAATACAGGAGGGGCTGGGGGTTGAGGTGTGGCTTACCAGACTCGCAAGGTCACGAGGAAGCTCAACGTGTAGACGGGCAGGGTCGGGGCGCACTGTAGAAGTCGCTGGGGCTCGTCGGACTTGCGGACGACGTCGGGTTCTTGCAGACGATGACGTTGCCGATGAAATAGACCTCCCTATCACGAACCGGATGTGCCAGGAGGTGTGCAAGGTTGTGGCGAACACGCCAGGTTCAAAGGGGAAGCAAGGGGTGCTCGAAGACTACCAGTATTCCTCATCGGAGTTGGGCGGCGGCACTGACGTTTGCGGGCACGAACGTGTAGGGTTCCCAACCTTAGATAAGATTGATCCCTCCTGTGTTTTACAATGCTAGTCCCTGGATCATTAGCTAGCATCCACAGTTAAGATGTAATATCAAGATACAAAGGTCATAATATAAATTTATAACCAGGAATAATATAAGTTTATTACATCAAACATAGCTCATTTGGCTATTACAATACATTGCAGCGGAATAATTATAGTCATGGGTCCTTCATCTTCAAAGTGCCACAGGCAGATGTTGGTTGTAGACTTTGTAGTCCTAGTCAATCAAACAATCTTCATTTTAAAAACAATCAACCTGCAACATTTCAAGTTACAGCCACAAGGGTCAATACATTTTGAATTGTATTGGCAAGCTTCACTTCTATGTATAATATGAGTGGATCCTATCATTATATGCATATTTGGCTAAGTAGAGTTTAAGGCTTATTTGCATAAAGCAATATTTTATCCTAATCTTTTCAAAAGGGTTTTAAAGTCCTTTGTCAAATTTCTTTTCCAAGTTCCTTGAACTCCTTGGTAGAAACTCAAGTGTTCAAATCCTTGTCAAAATCTCTTGAGCACCTTGGTAACCCCAAGTGCAACAAGTTTTATCAAAACTCATGAGTTCCTTGGTAACCCCAAGTACATCATGCTCTTGAGCACCTTGGTAACCCCAAGTGCAACAAGTTTTATCAAAACTCATGAGTTCCTTGGTAACCCCAAGTACATCATGCTCTTGAGCACCTTGGTAACCCCAAGTGCAACAAGCTTTACAAAATCTCTTTGAATTCCTTGGTACCCCCAAGTGCATCAAGTTTTTATATAAGAAGTTGGAATGTCGAGATCTCCCATAGTTCAAACTTTAGTTGCTCAGTATTGTCCATAACCGGGGACACGGCTAAGTACTTAGATTTTATTAACTTCTGCAGAAGGAGTACACTTTACCCACATGTCACAATCCCATCCTTTTGCCACCAGTGGCCTACTGGATTAGTGCTCACCAAGATGGAGTACTGGCAGATTGAGAATGTGACGAAGTCTTTCCAAAAGGTCCTCCCATACATCATTGCTAGCTTTGTCTTCAGCCCCCATGAAGCATTCCAGATCCCCATGTCCAGTAACTAAAGACAATGTATGGGTCTTCCTAATGTAATTGACTAAGCCAGAGCCATAATAGCATGTGGTTGCACACGAAAGCCACAATTGGAGAAGCATGTTTGATCTCTAAGTTTCCTAGGTGGTTTTATTTTGGAGCCCAACACAAAGTGATTGCCATAGACATGGTTCCCTTTTGTTGCCACCTTCTCCAAAACTTAAAGTATCCTCCACCTAGGTGGTTTATTGAGTCCTTGTTTTATTATGTAAAACACAAGTCCTTTTCTCAACCTTTGTAAAATCTCAACATGTATCTCTTTTTCAAATTATAGCATATAGCATGGCTAAGCATGTACAACTTCAATATTTTCACTAAGGAGTGTATAGGGAATCCTATTAGGATTTAGCATAGCATAAGTATAGAAATATCTTTTCATGCATGTTTTCAAAATCCACTAAGTATAATGAAAGTAGTAGGACTTTTGTATGATAGTGTAACTTGCCTTTTGGTAGGGAATGTGGGTTCACTCCTTGATCTTGCTAGTCTCACACTTTGTTAATTTTCACTACAAGTCAATCAAGCAAGACACAAAATCAACTAACATTCCAAACCAAGGTTAAACAAACAATTTCTCACACATAGCAATGGAGTCTAAGTCATGCAAAGGGGGTTCTTTTGCAAGGTTGGTCTCTACTAGGTTTATAAACTTTGTAAGGCCCAAATTGGTCATTTACCAAAATGGCAAAGTCATTTGCATTTGGGTTTTATCTTAAGACCATTTTAAAATTCATTCATCATTTTATGTGGTGAAAATTATTCTTATCAAAGCAAAACTTTAGGTTTTTCACCAAGTGAGTTGCCCTTGGCATGGCTTGGTGTTTTGGGTCAGTAAGTTTGGTCCAAAACATTTTTCCCAAAGTTTTCCTTGCAAAAACATTTCCATAATAAAATCATTCTTTTTATTTGGCTAGAAAATGACTAAGTCAAGTAATCCAACCTAAATCTTACCAAAATCATTTTTAACACCAAGGGTTGGTTCCTAGGGTCAGTAAGGTCACAACAATCCAATTTGCAAAGGTTTTATCCTTAAATTCAATTTTAAACAATTTTTCTACCCTAAACAAGTACACAAAAGTTTCTGCTAATTCAAACAAGTTAACAGATATTATTTGTCAAACTAAGGCCATGGTTGGCTAGGGCTTGTTCTCCTGAATCCATTGATATAAAATTTGTCAAATTTGGACGTGTGGATCCAAAGATACAAGGGTTTGAAGTTTGCAAAAGTTTCTGTTTTCAAATTCTGTTTTAAACAAAATAACAGACACGTGTCCTAACCCTATTCGCTGATACCGTTTCGGTTGGATCAAGCGTCGAGAGGCGTTGGATCTAACTCAAATCGTGCGGTCCAGAGGACATACCTCTTCGCGTTAAGTGATTCTGTCCAGTGCGTCCGATCTAGATCTAACGGCTGTGGGGTGTTCGACCATAGACGAGCGGCGCTGCGGCGGCTAACGGCGGCGGAGCGGTCGGTCAACGACGGAGGCGACGCTACAGGAGGTGAGGGAGAAGGAGGGGTTGCTCACCGGGCTCAGGGGGTCACGGTGAAGCTCAGGGTACTCGTGGTTGGTCAAGGGGTGCTCTGGTCTTGGCAAGACTGCTCGCCGGAGTTGCTGCGGGCGGCGGTGCTCTCAGGTTGCTGTCGAGGACGATGCTGCAGATCACCAGGAGGTAAACAAAACACATAGTCAGGAGCGCAAGGACACGTCGAAGGTGTGTGCGTGAACGAGAAGGCGCGGGGCGGTCTGGTTCACCTGGGAGACGTCGCCGGAGAAGAAGCAGACACGGCGGCGCTCTGTGCTTGACGATGGCGAGGATTGGGGGCGCCCTAAGACAAACGGGAAGTGCTGTTAGGTTCGTATGAGCTTGGAGATCATCATCGTGTTCTCGGGGAGGAGAGGGGCGACCAGAATCTACCTGTGGGGCTCGTCGGAGAAAGAGGCAGACGGTGGCGACGGTGGTCGTCGTGGTTGTCGACGCTCTGGATCGCTCGGGGCAAGCTGGTGCTACGGGGATGATCGCCAGGAGGTGGGGATCACGAGAGGATGGTCGAGGAGGCAAGGGGCGGTGAGGTTTCGTCTGAATTGCTCGGGGACGGTGGTCGGAACAGAGGAGCTCGAGGAGAAATTGGGGGCGGTCTGGGGCATGCGAGCGCGAGGTGTCAGAGGGGAAATATAGAGGAGACACGGGCGTTTACGTCTGCGTGATCAACTCGAGTAACGGTGGTCGCGTTAAGGCGAATTGAATCCGCGGTTTGAAGGCAGCAACGGCAGCGAAGGGGAAGGCTCGGTCAGCGGCGGGTGAGAGAGAAGAACAGTGGTGTGGGGTCGTCTTGTCAGCGAGTGAGAGAGAAGGAGAAGAGGGGCCACCGGTCAGTCTCTGTCTGAGTAGATTTCTGAGTAAGAAAAGAAACGCTTCGGGGAAGGGGAGAGGGGAGCTGGGCTAGATGGGCTGGAGCTGGGCCAGATGGTTGGGCTGCTCGTTTTGTTCTATTTTTTTCTGTCTAATCCTTTTTCTTTTTCCATTTCTATTTCTTGATTTGTTATTTCAAACAATTACTCAAGCATTCAAATAATTCAACAATTCAAACAATCATTAAACTTTGCATTGTGTTTTTGGTTCTGTTCATCAACAAAGTCCAAAGTCCAAAATAAAATAATATTTTTATTTATTTTAAGACTCATTTATTGATTAAAAAAATGGATCTTTAGTTATTTAATAAATTAGGGTTTGTTTTAATTAATAAAATCTTCATTAGAAATCCAAATGCTTTCAAATCCAAATCAGTAGGTTTTATTTGTTAGTAAAGAATATTTTGAAAACTTGTTTAAAATAATATAATCCTTTTACTTTAGGGTCCATTAATAATTAAATAAAATGGACCTTAGTTATTAAATCAAATAGGGTTTGATTTTATTAATAAAAACTTTATTTGAACCTAAATATTTTCAAAATCAAATTAGTAGGTTAAATTTGGGAAATATATAATATTTGGAAATTTGTTTAAAAACAAAATAACCTTTTATTTTAATGTCCATTATTAATTAATATAATAAAATTTCATTTATTAAATCCAATAGGATTTGTTTTATTGAGATATTTATTTTGAAATCTAAAATAAAGCCAAATCACTTTAGTAGATTTTATTTGTGAATTTCAAATAATTGGGGAAACTTATTTTAAATAATTTAATAAGTTTTGATGTTTCAATTTAAATTGGTAAAACCTTTTATCTTCAAATAAGGTTGGATGTTAGATCCTTATTACTTTATTTAAAATAAACTTTTATTATTTTAGTCAAAGAAAACTCTTTGGTTTCAAAATCTTGCCAAAGTTTAATTTGGCTTTATAAAATAATCCTTATTTATAAATCCATCTTTTCTTTTGAATACCAAATCCTTTTATTAAAAGATCTAAAATAGTATTTCCCAAATATTTTGTTTTCCTTTATTTAAAATGTTTATCTTTTTAAATCCCTTTAGGATTTATTTAATTCAAATGTGTTTGAGGTTCCATTTAGATTCAAAAAGTTTCTTCCGGCCTTGAAAATCAAACAAAGTTTTGTTTTATTAATTTATTTTCACATTACAGGATTTGGAAAATCTTGGGATGTGACAGGCTACCACCCTTAAAATAAATCTCGTCCCGAGATTTGGGAAGGCTGGGGTTACAAGCAAGTTCAAAACAACTAGGGTACTACCACCCTTAAAAATTTTCAAACAAAAATTACATATTGGCCTTCTTGGGTCCTGGAAAACTTCTCTAAGCAAACCTTTGTTTTATTTCTACACTTGATTCATGGGCCAAGGTTGAGTTTCTCCATAGGCTTGTTCAACTTGTTTTTCATCCTTTCTGGACAGTTGCTTGCATAATGTCCTGGATTCTTGCAGTTGAAACAATGAATGTCCTTGAGTTCTTTGCGTTGCTCTTGTGGGCAAGTTGCTACATAGTGGCCTGGTTCTTTGCAGTTGTTGCACCACACTTGGTCAATCTCTTTATTCTTCTTGTTCTCTGGGCATCCACTGGAGTAGTGTCCCATTTCCTTACATTTACGACATTGCACAAGGCTCATGTCTTGCTTGGGCTTCTTGATTTTCTTTGATCCTTTGAATTGGGTTGTCTTGTTTGGATGTAGAAGTGGTCCTTTTCCTTTGGTAGACTTGGATCCTTCTTGTTTCCTTTGTTCCACCATGGCATAGATAGGACATAGACCTGGGGTATGATCACTTCCTTCACAAAGGTAACAAGTAGCTTGAGAGGTGGGGCATTGTCCAACAGGATGATCTTCTTCACAATTGGGGCATTGTCCTTCATGCTCCTTGGAAGTATGATCCTTGTCTCCACAAATAATGCAAGCTGGGGCTCCATCTAGAACAATATTCTTTTCATCCTTGTTATCATACATTCTCTTTGGATAGTTTTCTTCCATGCTAATCATTTGATTAGTCACCTTAAGCATCATTTGAGACTGCTCTTCCAAAAACCTTTGTAGTGCTGGATCTTTATCACTATTGTTGACTATGAACTGAGCTGTCAGTTGATTCAACTGGTGTTGGGTTGCTATGAGCTCCCTCATGCTGTCAGCTTGGTTGGTGTTGGTGTCATCAACCTTGGAGTCTTTTGGAGTAGTCATCTGTTTGGGTTTGAAGTGAGTTTAGATTAGGCTAGATATTTCTAAGGAATTATTTCTAATCACACACATCACAACTTACACAAACAATGTGCATGCAATCACAAACAATCCTTTCACTCATACAACAAAGTTCAAGCACACTTTTAGGCAACAAAATATTTTTGTTACACCCCATAAGTTGGTGTGTTTGACTTAACTATAAATGGTGGTCCATCTATATGGTTTACTTGTGATCTTTCCTTCCTTCATGATTCTTCTTGTATGAGATCTTGGTTTCCTTGAGAAAACTCTTGGTCACAATACTTCAAAGTTGTTGATGGCTTCTTCTTATTTTGCATTCCCTCAGTCTCTAAATCTTGAGCAAGATTTCCTTGTTTCACTTGTGGTCCTTAGTAGTTTCCAAGTTGGAAGTCCTTGGTGAACATGCTGAAGATGTTGAAGTCATTAGAGTTGAAAGTGTTGAAGAAGTCCTTTGTTCATGGTGTAGTCTTTGGTCATGAGGTTGGCTTTTCCATCAAGTTGAAGTAGAAGAGGTGTAGAGTTAAACCAAAAATGGTTGAGGAAAGAGTTTACAAGTGTTTTTTGTAAATAGTTTTTGGAACAAAATACAACTCCTATTTTTCTAAGGGTTTTTGTCCAATCCTAGGGTTTACAAATCCTACAGGCAACAAAATGCTCTGATACCATCTGTAGGGTTCCCAACCTTAGATAAGATTGATCCCTCCTGTGTTTTACAATGCTAGTCCCTGGATCATTAGCTAGCATCCACAGTTAAGATGTAATATCAAGATACAAAGGTCATAATATAAATTTATAACCAGGAATAATATAAGTTTATTACATCAAACATAGCTCATTTGGCTATTACAATACATTGCAGCGGAATAATTATAGTCATGGGTCCTTCATCTTCAAAGTGCCACAGGCAGATGTTGGTTGTAGACTTTGTAGTCCTAGTCAATCAAACAATCTTCATTTTAAAAACAATCAACCTGCAACATTTCAAGTTACAGCCACAAGGGTCAATACATTTTGAATTGTATTGGAAAGCTTCACTTCTATGTATAATATGAGTGGATCCTATCATTATATGCATATTTGGCTAAGTAGAGTTTAAGGCTTATTTGCATAAAGCAATATTTTATCCTAATCTTTTCAAAAGGGTTTTAAAGTCCTTTGTAAAATTTCTTTTCCAAGTTCCTTGAACTCCTTGGTAGAAACTCAAGTGTTCAAATCCTTGTCAAAATCTATTGAGCACCTTGGTAACCCCACTGCAACAAGTTTTATCAAAACTCATGAGTTCCTTGGTAACCCCAAGTACATCATGCTCTTGAGCACCTTGGTAACCCCAAGTGCAACAAGTTTTATCAAAACTCATGAGTTCCTTGGTAACCCCAAGTACATCATGCTCTTGAGCACCTTGGTAACCCCAAGTGCAACAAGCTTTACAAAATCTCTTTGAATTCCTTGGTACCCCCAAGTGCATCAAGTTTTTATATAAGAAGTTGGAATGTCGAGATCTCCCATAGTTCAAACTTTAGTTGCTCAGTATTGTCCATAACCGGGGACACGGCTAAGTACTTAGATTTTATTAACTTCTGCAGAAGGAGTACACTTTACCCACATGTCACAATCCCATCCTTTTGCCACCAGTGGCCTACTGGATTAGTGCTCACCAAGATGGAGTACTGGCAGATTGAGAATGTGACGAAGTCTTTCCAAAAGGTCCTCCCATACATCATGGCTAGCTTTGTCTTCAGCCCCCATGAAGCATTCCAGATCCCCATGTCCAGTAACTAAAGACAATGTATGGGTCTTCCTAATGTAATTGACTAAGCCAGAGCCATAATAGAATGTGGTTGCACACGAAAGCCACAATTGGAGAAGCATGTTTGATCTCTAAGTTTCCTAGGTGGTTTTCTTTTGGAGCCCAACACAAAGTGATTGCCATAGACATGGTTCCCTTTTGTTGCCACCTTCTCCAAAACTTAAAGTATCCTCCACCTAGGTGGTTTATTGAGTCCTTGTTTTATTATGTAAAACACAAGTCCTTTTCTCAACCTTTGTAAAATCTCAACATGTATCTCTTTTTCAAATTATAGCATATAGCATGGCTAAGCATGTACAACTTCAATATTTTCACTAAGGAGTGTATAGGGAATCCTATTAGGATTTAGCATAGCATAAGTATAGAAATATCTTTTCATGCATGTTTTCAAAATCCACTAAGTATAATGAAAGTAGTAGGACTTTTGTATGATAGTGTAACTTGCCTTTTGGTAGGGAATGTGGGTTCACTCCTTGATCTTGCTAGTCTCACACTTTGTTAATTTTCACTACAAGTCAATCAAGCAAGACACAAAATCAACTAACATTCCAAACCAAGGTTAAACAAACAATTTCTCACACATAACAATGGAGTCTAAGTCATGCAAAGGGGGTTCTTTTGCAAGGTTGGTCTCTACTAGGTTTATAAACTTTGTAAGGCCCAAATTGGTCATTTACCAAAATGGCAAAGTCATTTGCATTTGGGTTTTATCTTAAGACCATTTTAAAATTCATTCATCATTTTATGTGGTGAAAATTATTCTTATCAAAGCAAAACTTTAGGTTTTTCACCAAGTGAGTTGCCCTTGGCATGGCTTGGTGTTTTGGGTCAGTAAGTTTGGTCCAAAACATTTTTCCCAAAGTTTTCCTTGCAAAAACATTTCCATAATAAAATCATTCTTTTTATTTGGCTAGAAAATGACTAAGTCAAGTAATCCAACCTAAATCTTACCAAAATCATTTTTAACACCAAGGGTTGGTTCCTAGGGTCAGTAAGGTCACAACAATCCAATTTGCAAAGGTTTTATCCTTAAATTCAATTTTCAACAATTTTTCTACCCTAAACAAGTACACAAAAGTTTCTGCAAATTCAAACAAGTTAACAGATATTATTTGTCGAACTAAGGCCATGGTTGGCTAGGGCTTGTTCTCCTGAATCCATTGATATAAAATTTGTCAAATTTGGACGTGTGGATCCAAAGATACAAGGGTTTGAAGTTTGCAAAAGTTTCTGTTTTCAAATTCTGTTTTAAACAAAATAACAGACACATGTCCTAACCCTATTCGCTGATACCGTTTCGGTTGGATCAAGCGTCGAGAGGCGTTGTATCTAACTCAAATCGTGCGGTCCAGAGGACATACCTCTTCGCGTTAAGTGATTCTGTCCAGTGCGTCCGATCTAGATCTAACGGCTGTGGGGTGTTCGACCATAGACGAGCGGCGCTGCGGCGGCTAACGGCGGCGGAGCGGTCGGTCAACGACGGAGGCGACGCTACAGGAGGTGAGGGAGAAGGAGGGGTTGCTCACCGGGCTCAGGGGGTCACGGTGAAGCTCAGGGTACTCGTGGTTGGTCAAGGGGTGCTCTGGTCTTGGCAAGACTGCTCGCCGGAGTTGCTGCGGGCGGCGGTGCTCTCAGGTTGCTGTCGAGGACAATGCTGCAGATCACCAGGAGGTAAACAAAACACATAGTCAGGAGCGCAAGGACACGGCGAAGGTGTGTGCGTGAACGAGAAGGCGCGGGGCGGTCTGGTTCAACTGGGAGACGTCGCCGGAGAAGAAGCAGACACGGCGGCGCTCTGTGCTTGACGATGGCGAGGATTGGGGGCGCCCTAAGACAAAGGGGAAGTGCTGTTAGGTTCGTATGAGCTTGGAGATCATCATCGTGTTCTCTGGGAGGAGAGGGGCGACCAGAATCTACCTGTGGTGCTCGTCGGAGAAAGAGGCAGACGGTGGCGACGGTGGTCGTCGTGGTTGTCGACGCTCTGGATCGCTCAGGGCAAGCTGGTGCTACGGGGATGATCGCCAGGAGGTGGGGATCACGAGAGGATGGTCGAGGAGGCAAGTGGCAGCGAGGCTTCGTCTGAATTGCTCGGGGACGGTGGTCGGAACAGAGGAGCTCGAGGAGAAATTGGGGCGGTCTGGGGCGTGCGAGCGCGAGGTGTCAGAGGGGAAATATAGAGGAGACATGGGCGTTTACGTCTGCGTGATCAACTCGAGTAACGGTGGTCGTGTTAAGGCGAATTGAATCCGCGGTTTGAAGGCAGCAACGGCAGCGAAGGGGAAGGCTCGGTCAGCGGCGGGTGAGAGAGAAGAACAGTGGTGTGGGGTCGTCTTGTCAGCGAGTGAGAGAGAGGGAGAAGAGGGGGCCACCGGTCAGTCTCTGTCTGAGTAGGTTTCTGAGTAAGAAAAGAAATGCTTCGGGGAAGGGGAGAGGGGAGCTGGGCTAGATGGGCTGGAGCTCGTCCAGATGGTTGGGCTGCTCGTTTTGTTCTATTTTTTTCTGTCTAATCCTTTTTCTTTTTCCATTTCTATTTCCTGATTTGTTATTTCAAACAATTATTCAAGCATTCAAATAATTCAACAATTCAAACAATCATTAAACTTTGCATTGTGTTTTTGGTTCTGTTCATCAACAAAGTCCAAAGTCCAAAATAAAATAATATTTTTATTTATTTTAAGACTCATTTATTGATTAAAAAAATGGATCTTTAGTTATTTAATAAATTAGGGTTTTTTTAATTAATAAAATCTTCATTAGAAATCCAAATGCTTTCAAATCCAAATCAGTAGGTTTTATTTGTTAGCAAAGAATATTTTGAAAACTTGTTTAAAATAATATAATCCTTTTACTTTAGGGTCCATTAATAATTAAATAAAATGGACCTTAGTTATTAAATCAAATAGGGTTTGATTTTATTAATAAAAACTTTATTTGAACCTAAATATTTTCAAAATCAAATTAGTAGGTTAAATTTGGGAAATATATAATATTTGGAAATTTGTTTAAAAACAAAATAACCTTTTATTTTAATGTCCATTATTAATTAATATAATAAAATTTCATTTATTAAATCCAATAGGATTTGTTTTATTGAGATATTTATTTTGAAATCTAAAATAAAGCCAAATCACTTTAGTAGATTTTATTTGTGAATTTCAAATAATTGGGGAAACTTATTTTAAATAATTTAATAAGTTTTGATGTTTCAATTTAAATTGGTAAAACCTTTTATCTTCAAATAAGGTTGGATGTTAGATCCTTATTACTTTATTTAAAATAAACTTTTATTATTTTAGTCAAAGAAAACTCTTTGGTTTCAAAATCTTGGCCAAGTTTAATTTGGCTTTATAAAATAATCCTTATTTATAAATCCATCTTTTCTTTTGAATACCAAATCCTTTTATTAAAAGATCTAAAATAGTATTTCCCAAATATTTTGTTTTCCTTTATTTAAAATGTTTATCTTTTTAAATCCCTTTAGGATTAATTTAATTCAAATGTGTTTGAGGTTCCATTTAGATTCAAAAAGTTTCTTCTGGCCTTGAAAATCAAACAAAGTTTTGTTTTATTAATTTATTTTCACATTACAGGATTTGGAAAATCTTGGGATGTGACAGAATGGGAACGGCAACCTGGGTCACGAGAAAGCAAACGAAAGGCATCAGGGGATGCACAAGAACATGCTGGTCACGCTCGTTTGAAGAAGAGGCAAAGGGGCGGAGTGTGCTCACCGGAATTCACCGCCGGAGTTCGTCTGTGCAGCGGCGGAGTGAGCTCAAATACACGCAGCCTGGGGGCGACTGGGTGTGGGTGTTTGGGGGGAAAGGATCGCGGCGAGATGGTGATTAAATATCCAGAGAAGGGGCGAAAATCTCGTGGCAGTGAAGAGGAGGAAACGGCCGGGGACGACGTGTTCATCGCGTGGGTTCTGGGAGGATGATGACGACGTGGCGATGGCGCCATTGGTCAGTCTCTAGTGGGTTGGCTCGGCGCAGATGAGAGAGAGAGGGGGGAATGGCCCGGGTGGGCTGTTTTGGCTACTGGGCCGAAAGGGTGGCGCCGACTCATTTATTATTCTTTAACCTTTTTCTTTTTCTGTTTGAATTTCCAGGAAACATTTTCAAATGATTTCAAATGTGTTTGAATTCAAACTCTTTCTGGATTTTTTTTATAAAGTGAAACCTACACATTTTTAAGTATAAAACCATGCTGTTTCACAAAACTTGCTTTGGTCCTTAGGAGTTTTAAAATAAAACAGTGCCTTTACCAATGTTTTAGTAAAGATATAAAAATTGTTTTAAAGTCATATTTTGTTTTGAAATTTTGTCCAAGCTTTGGAATACATCAATCAACTATAGGATCAAATACATTTGTTTTAAAACAAACAATCTCATATTAGACAGTAGCATTGGGTCAAAGTTTTGCTCACATAAAATAACAGACACTCAAATGCTTCTCTTTTTGAAATGACAATGAAAATGATCCTAAAATGATTATGAATGCATGGATGATATGCAAACTTTGAAATCATGATTTTTGGGATGTTACAAATCTAACCCCCTTAAGGTGAATGTCGCCCCCGAGATTCGGATTGTCTAGCAAATAGGTGAGGGTGGTCTTTCCGAAGGTCATCTTCTCTTTCCCATGTTGCTTATTCTTCGGAATGATGGTTCCACTGTACTTTGCAGAATTTGATAGTCTTTGTCCGAGTAACTCTTTCTGCAGTCTCAAGAATCTTGATAAGTTTTGCCTCGTAGGTGAGATCACTTTCCAACTGGACCTCTTCCAAAGGTATGGTATCCTTCAAAGAAGTCTCTTCCATCTCTGGATGGCATTTCTTTAGCTGACTCACATGAAACACATTGTGAACGGCAGACAATGATTCTAGCAATTCAATCTCATAAGCTACCTCTCCCTTACGACTCAGAATCTTGAATGGTCCAACGTATCTTGGTGCCAATTTTCCTTTGACTCCAAATCTCTTCACTCCATGAAGTGGTGACACTCTAAGATAAGATCTATCACCCACTTCATAGGTGACTTCTCTACGCTTAGGATCTGCGTAGCTCTTCTGTCGGGACTGTGCTATCTTCAATCTGTCCTTAACTACCTTGACTTTATCTTTAGCCTCTTTGATTAGTTCTGGTCCGAACAAGTTTCTTTCTCCCACACCATTCCATATTAATGGGGTAGTACACTTTCTCCCATAGAGAAACTTAAACGGTGCCATCTCAATACTGGCTTGATAGCTGTTGTTGTAAGCGAATTCGGCGTAAGGCAGACTTTCATCCCAACTAGCTCCATAGTCTAGGGCACATGCTCTCAAACTATCTTCTAAAACCTGGTTGGTCTTTTCTGTCTGTCCAGCAGTCTGGGGGTGAAAAGCAGTACTGAATTCCAATCTCGTTCCCAGTGATTCCTGTAGTTGCCTCCAAAAATGTGAAGTGAATTGGGTTACCCTATCTGACACAATACTCTTGGGTACTCCATGCAGACACACAATCCTATTCATATAGATCTTGGCCAACTTAGCACTCGTATAAGTTGTCCTCATGGGTATGAAATGAGCCACTTTAGTTAGGCGATCCACTACTACCCAAATAGAATCATATCCTGACCTGGTCCTTGGCAATCCGGTGATGAAGTCCATGCCAATCTTGTCCCACTCCCAATCAGGAATAGGTAGTGGTCGTAGCAACCCTGCTGGTTTCTGATGTTCCGCCTTCACTCTACTACATACATCACACAAAGCAATATGTTCGGCGATGTCTTTCTTGAGATTATTCCACCAAAATCTTTCCTTTATATCCATGTGCATTTTGGTGTGACCCGGATGAATAGAATATGGTGAGTTGTGTGCTTCTTGTAATATCAGTTTCCGAAGCTCAGAATCTTGCGGAACGCAGATACGTTTTCCATACCATAAAGTACCTTGTTCATCTTCATGGAATCCTTTGGCTTTTCCCTTGCCAATATTTTCCTTAATCTCTTCAATTTCCGTGTCTGTCTTTTGGGCTTCCTTGATCTTGTCCAACAAGGTGGGTTGAACATCCAATGACATGAGATGTCCTTCAGGCAAAAATTCCAATCTGAGGTCTCTAAATTGGGCACACAGATCATCTGGCAACTCTCCCTTAGTAAGGCCATTCACAAATACCTTACGGCTTAGTGCATCCGCTACAACATTTGCTTTACCGGGGTGGTATTGTAAACTCAAGTCATAGTCCATGATGAGTTCTAGCCATCTTCTTTGTCTCATGTTGATTTCTTTCTGAGTGAAGATATACTTCAAACTTTTGTGATCTGCGAACACTTCACATCTCTTTCCCAAAAGATAATGTATCCATGTTTTGAGTGCATGGACAACATAGGCTAACTCTAAATCATGAGTAGGATAATTTACCTCATGAGTTTTGAGTTGTCTTGAGGCATAAGCCACAACTTTCCCTTCTTGCATTAGAACTACACCTAAACCATGATGAGATGCATCACAATACACTTGGAAATCCTTCTCCAAATCTGGCAGACATAAGACTGGTGCTGTCACTAGTCCCTTCTTCAATTCCTGAAAGCTGAGTTCACATCCCTCAATCCAAGCAAATTTCTTGTCTTTCTTTAGTAACTCCGTCATTGGCTTAGCTACCTTGGAGAAATTCTCAATGAATCTTCTATAGTATCCTGCCAAGCCAATGAAACTACGAACTTCTTTCAATGACTTAGGAGATTCCCATTCAGTTACAGCTGACACTTTTGCGGGAACAACTGCTACACCATCTCCTGACACAACGTGTCCAAGAAATCCAACTTCATTTAACCAGAATTCACACTTGCTAAATTTGGCATACAGTTTATGCTCTCTAAGCTTCTCAAGTATCATACGCAAATGTCCTTCATGCTCTTCTTTGCTCTTGGAGTATATCAAAATGTCATCGATGAAAACGCCAACAAACTTGTCAAGGAATTCCATGAATACCTTGTTCATCATATTCATGAAGTAAGCTGGTGCATTGGTCAAACCAAATGTCTCATATCCCAAGATTTACCAAATCTTGTAATGTGAAAAATAAAATAATTTTTTGTTGAAAATCAGGGTGAAAAGAAACTTTGTTTCGAAAAAGGAAACTTAAAATCCCATCTTGAACAAACTTTGGTTAAAGTTTGAATCTAACTAAATTCAAATCTAGAGAAATGCATTCCTCAATGAATGTATCTGGAAATTTAAACACTTGGAAAAAATAAATCCAAATCCCAAAGCCCTAATGGAATAAAAATCATTTCCAAAGTTATCTCCAAGTCTATGGATTTGATCCATATAAGATCTTGTCAAAAAACATTTACAAATGATCAAGGATGACAAATAGAAATATTATAAGACCATAGAAATTGGTTTCATTTAAATTGGAACCATGGATAAAATCTTATGAATAAAGTAAGATAAGGAAATTAAAATTTCCAAAGCAAATAAAGCACTTATCTAGAAATCCAAACCAAATGGTGAGCAAATAATCCTAAAGACATTTAAAAAGACAAACAAAGATAAAACAAGATTTCACAAATTGGAATCACCAAGTTTGGATCTCTAAATAAAAAGATATGGATTTTATAAGATAAAGAAAGAATTATTAAATAAAGAATATTTAAAGACCCAAATCAAATCTTGGCCAAATCCATAAGCAAATGGAATGAATATGATCCAAATCCAAATAAAAGGGTAAAGGAATTCCAAAATAAAATAAAATGGCTAAAACCAAATTCCAACTTGATTAAAGACAAAACCAATTTTAAATGATTAATAAATCTTATTAAAAGCTTTTCCCAAATAATTCAAAGATGAATTATTTGACACCCTTTTAAGTAAACAAAACCTACTGAAAAGATTTGGAAGGTTTAAAAGATTATAAATGGTGTTGAAACATTATTAAATCCTATCTATTTAAAAACTAGAGCCTATTTTGAATAAATAAAAGACCCCCAAAATGAATAAAGTTTTATTCAAAAATTGACATCAGAATACAATACTAATCAGTATTTGAACCTACTCAAATTTTGGCAAAAGTTTGAATTCAAATGGATGCTTGAATTGATTAAATGAAATCAAACCAGAAAATCAGAAATGGAAAAAGAGGAAAACAAACAGAACAAAAAAAATACAAAAGGGAGCCAGCCCAGAGAGCGAGCCCACTAAGCCCAGCTCGCAGCCCACCTGCAACCCCTCTGCCGAAACGTTTTTATCACTCAGAAACTCACCCGCGCAGTCACTGAAGCGTAGACCCCACTCCCCCTCTCTCTCTCATGCGGACAGACACGCCCCACCTGCCAGGTTTCTCCCCTACCAGCGACGACCCCTTCTCCCTCCCCTCGTCGCCGTTTCTGGCTATGATTCCGCGGCTTAATTCGCCTTAACGCTGCAGCCATTACTCGCTGTGATCACGCACGCTTAAACACCCACGCCCCCTCTCCATTTCCCCTCTGTCGCCAGAACCTATACGCCCCCAGGCCGCTCCAATTAGCGCCTAGACCTCGCCTTGCTCCGACGAGCTCGCAACCGAATTCCGGCAGCCCCGCGCCACCCCTTGCCTCCTCGAGCACACGTACGTGACCTTCAGGCTCTGGCGCATCTCCCTGCCTCCTCAGCTCACTCGCACGTGCCCCACATCATCGGCAGCAACCACGACTGACTACACCACCGTCTGCAACCGCTCCGGCGACGCTCCCAGGTAAAGTTCGACCGCGCCTCCCCGTCTCCTGGATGCACTCGTACTCGCCGCTTCTGTGCGCAGCTAACGCACCCTTTTTCGTGCCTTAGCGTGAACCGTACACTCGCCTCCGACGACGAACAGAGTCGCCAGACGCCGGCGACAACTACGGCGAGGAATCACCGGTGGTTCCGAGCGCCCCTCGACAAGTGACGACCACGTTGAGCATCAGCAAAGCAAGGCGAACCTGGTAAAGCCCTCCCCCATCAACCTTGCTTCCTAAATCGCCGGCTCCGCCACCGTCTGACCGCGCCGCCGCCAGTCGCCGCCGTCAGCGCCGCTGCTTATTGGTCAAAGCAATAGGGACCGTTAGATCTGCATCTGATGGCTTGGATAGGTTAACTAACCGAAGGGGTAACGATGAACCTGCGCCGTGCGATGTCAGTTAGATCCAACGGCCTACAGCGCGTGATCCAGACAAAACGGTATCAGCGAGTAAGAACTCGACACATGGCTCAGACTTCGTTTTAAAAACAGAAACTTTCCTATTAGAAGTTCAAATTTGTAAAATCCATAACTTTAAATCTACACGTCCAAATTTTGCAAACTTTATATCAATGGATTCAGAAAAACAAGCCCTAGCCAACCATGCACTTTGTTTAGTAAAAAGCTTCTGGTAAAATGTTTGTTTTTGCAGAAACTTATGTATGCTTGTTTAGGATATAAAAATTGTTCTAAAATAATTTTGGGGATAAAATCTTTGGAAAATGGTGTATTTTGAACCTACTGACCATAGGAATCACTTTGTGGTTTCAAAAATGTATTTGGTGAAACAAAAGAATGAATCTTTGATTTAAACCATTTCTAGTCTAATAAAAATATGGTTTATTTATTAAGAATGGTTTTGGAAGAAAACCTTTGAGAATTTTTTGGAAATAAACTCTCTGACCCTAAACACAAGATTTTATGGTTTGAAAACATATTTTGAGAACCCTATAGATTAATGCCTTATTGAAAACATTTTTACACCACATAAAATGATACCTTGTTTTAAAAAGGGTTTATAAAGTGAAACCTATTGCAAATGACTTTGCCACTTTATAAAATGACCAATAGGTGTTTCCAAATGTTTATGAACCATTAGAAACCACTTCTCCAAATAAAACAATCTCTTGCATGCTTGCATGCATTATTTTTATTTTATTATTTTATGTGATGAATTGCTTGAATGGTAGATTGAAATATTGTTTGCTTGATTGAATTCTAGTGATTTGAAGTGAGTGAACATTGCAAAGATAAAGGAATGAACTTATACTCTCTACCAAAAAGGCAAGTGATGCTACATACTTTTCTCCCATTATTTTCACTATGCATTAGTGATATTTCTAAGTAAGACTTGCATGGAATTCTGCTAAGTATAAACCATGCTATGGGAAAACCTACTATATGAAACCTTAGTAGAATTTTCCTAAGTTAAGGTTCCTACTACTATCATGCTTATCTTAGGCTATAGAAAACAAGGGTGGAATATATATTCATGCTATGGAAAATTTCTAAGTCTTGGGACTTGTGTGTTGTTTAATAAAACAACTAAGTGAATGAAACACCTGGGTGGAATGGAAGGAATGGTTTGTGTTGAGTGGTTACACAAGGCCAGGGGACTGGTGAACCTTGTGTATCTCACTTGTGGATGGCCACCCAGGAACAAAGAGATTTGAGATGTCAAATGTTGAGAAGCTTCAAGTGCAGCCACTTGGCATTATGGGCTCTGCCTGGATCATATAGGTTGCAATAACTTATCCAAATGGACAGTTGGTGGTAGGGGATTGATAGGTTGGAACGCGTCCATTCTGGTCTAAGGGAAGGCTTCTGAAAGATCTTGTCTTGGTGAAACCAAGTCTTGTGGGGAAATTGCACCACCTCTGTAGAGTGTAAAAATCTAAGTACTTAGCCATGTCCCTGGCAAAGGACAATTTGAGAATCAAGACATGGAAGATATCAAGAATCTCATCATCCAAATTTCTAAGTTAAAAACTTGTGGATTGAACAAGGGTTAAGGGATCTTCAATCTTTGATTGGTAAATGCCTTGGGTCATTTTTGCCAAAGAAAACTTAGTGTTTTCAACTGATAATAAAATCAATTTTTGAGAAATGCAAGCCTAAGCTCCACTTAGCCAAATGCATATAGATGACAGATACTACTATTCTACCATAGTATCACTTGCCAATACAATTCAAATGTATTGACCCTTGTGGCTGTAACTTGTTATGTTGCAGGTTTGTTTGATTTAGTGAAGTGTGTTGATTAGGATTACAAAGCCTACAACCAACATGTCTGCATGTGGCACTTTGAAGATGAAGGACCCCATGTTTATAGATATTCTGCTGCAATGTAATCTAATAGCCAAATGAGCTATGTAAGATGTAATAACTTATTTTATTCCTGGTTATAAAGTTGTATTATGACCTTTGTTTCTTGATATTACATCTTAACTGTGGATTCTAGCTATTGATCCAGGGACTAGCATTGTAAACATAGGGATCTCTACCTTATTAAAGGTTGGGAACCTTACAGAATGGCATCACGATGTACTCATACAATCCATACCTAGTGGTGAAAGCTGTCTTAGGTATATCTTGTTACCTTATCTTAAGCTAAAAATAACCTGACCGGAGATCAATCTTTGAGAACACATAGGCTCCTTCTAACTGATCAAACAAGTCATTGATTCTGGGCAAAGGATATTTGTTCTTGATAGTCACCTCATTGAGTGAGAGATAATCTATGCATAACCTTTGACTTCTATCTTTCTTTTCCACAAACAAGACTGGTGCTCCCCAAGATGAAGAACTTGGTTGAATAAATCCTTTCTGCAACTGTTCTCCAAGTTTTTTCTTGAGTTCTTTCAACTCATCAACTGACATCTTGTAAGGTCTCTTTGCTATTGGTCCTAATCCTGGCAAGAAGTCAATCAGAAATTCCACATCTCTATCTAGTGGCATTCCCGACAATTCTTCCGGAAACGCATCTGGATATTCTCTCACAATTGGCACACTATCTATGCTAACCCCCTTAAGAGAATTTAGCTTACTCCCTTTTAATTCAAAGTTAGTCTTGAATCTAATCCTTTTATTATCCGGGGTTGTGAGTGTGACAATATGATTGGCACAGTCTAGTACTCCCTTGTACTTAGTCATCCAGTCCATTCCCAAAATGACATCCCCAATCCTTGGGAATTTAGGATTATTAGATTAACGGTAAAATTATACTTCCCAAACTCTATGATTAGGTCATGACATCCTGAGTTCACTTTCATTTCTCCACCGGGAGAACTTACTTTTATAGGACACCCAATAGTTTCAACTGGAAGTTCATTTCTATCAACAAATGCTCTTGATATGAATGAATGCGATGCGCCAGTATAAAAAAGAACAAATGCTGGAAAAGAATTGAGTTTGAACTTACCAGCCACAGCATCAGGTTCCTCATAGACCTTTTCCACATTGATGTGGTTCACCTGTCCCTTCTGGAAAGGGTTGGGCTTGTTGTCACCATCAACTTTCTTTTCTGGGCACTCATTTGCATAATGCCCCATCTTCTTACACTCGAAGCATTCAACCTGACTGAGATCCTTCTTGACAGGCTGGCTTCCACTACCACTTCCACTTCCATTGTGGTGGCTCTTGTATCCACCCTTGTGGTTCTTGTACTGTCATTATCATGACTACGGTGATGCTTGTTGTCATGATGGCGGTTGTGGCTGTGGTGGTTGTTGTGCTTTCCATGTTTGTGGGATCCAGAACTCCCACTATCATCATGATGGGAATGCTTGTGAGACGATCCCGAGCTGTGCTTGTCAAAGCTGTGCTTCCTCTTTCTGCTTTCAACCTGTTTCATCTTGTTCTCCAAGATGGTAGCCTTGTCACAAAGTGATTGGTAAGTTGGGACCTAGGCAACAGATAGCTGCAGGTTCAGTTCATCGTTCACTCCTTCGAGGAATTTCTCCTTCCTCTTGGCATCAGTATCTACTTCATCCGGTGCATAACGCGCCAGATTGTTGAACTCCTCAATATATTCAGCCACACTGCGGTGACGATGTTTCAGGTTATGGAACTCCTTCTTCTTCAAACTGATCACTCCGGATGAGATGTGAGCTGTACGGAAACCATCTTCAAAGATAGCCCATGTCACATCCGCAACGGGAGTGGTGATCTGGAAGTTATCCCACCAAGTGGCTGCTGGTCCTTCCAACAGATGTGTTGCAAACCTGACTTTCTCTTTGTCGGTGCAGCTGACAGTTACCAAACGCTTGTTCAGCGAACGTAGCCAATCATTGGCCACCATGGGATTAGTAGTTCCCGAGAACTTTGTAGGCCTCAATCTTAGGAATCTGGTGAGCATGTCAAATCCTGGTGGATTGTTCTGATTGTTGTTGTTGTTGTTGTTATTGTTGTTGTTGTTGTTATTCTGGTTCTGCATAAAAGTGGTCATCATCTGCATCAGCTATTCCTGTGCTGCCATCAGTTGCTGCATCTCGGGGGTGACATTGTTGTTGTTCGGGTTGGGGTTGGCACGTCGAGGAGGCATCTCTGGTTTTCATAAGTATAAGAATGAGATATCCATAGATGCTTAACATGCACAATACATCACATAGACAATCACCAAAACAAGCATCAAAATAACATAAAGTTCAATGACATAAACAACAAGTTTAAAAAAACAAACACACCATAGCAAGCCATCCACATGTTGGATGGTCATTGCGACTCAATAATCATAAGCATGGTAAACGAAAGGTAAATGAGTAGTCATCACTACTCCTCTGCGTCAACCTCCTCATCAACAAGTGTAAGACCTGGATTCTCCATAGCGGTCTTGTATTCCTCGACATTGGTATTCAAGGCCTCTATCTTAGACTTAAGAGCCCTCTTATGTGAACGAAGTCTCTCATTCACACCCTGCTGATGCTCGAGCTCGAAGTCCTTGGCCTCTAGTTCTGCATTCATCTCTCGAATCCCCTTGTTCCTCTCTTGGAATCTTTTCTCTTGGCTCTTGAACTTCCTGTCTTGGCTCTCAAACTTGGCCTCCATTTCCTTGACTATCTCGTCTTGCTCTGCGAAGAGCTTTTCCTTCTCACGAAGCTGCACCTGGAGCTCATCATTGCTAAGCATGATGTTGGTCCTATCGGTATCTAGGTCCTGAAGGTACAGACGAATAGGCTCCACCGTCTCTCTAGCAGCATCCTCGAACTCAATAGCCTCACCCTCCTCGTCACGTATCCCGAAGGGGTGAAAGTGGGTGCCTCTAAGCTCTCTGGAGTGCCTCCCTACCAGACGCCCAAGTAAGTCCTGCATAACTACATCTAAGCCTCTCTCCTTGTCGTCATGCATGAGCTTGAAAGTGATAGCCTCCATGGTTGGCTTAGTCTGGCGTCCTGGCTGAGTAACCTTGAAGCCCCAACGGTCCTTCCTCTCAAACTTGGTGTGGGGAACCGTCATGATGCTAGGGAGCGGAAGGTTGAGCACGCTAGTGAGCTCAATAAGACGAGTGCCAAAACGAGTTCCCTTGAACTCTTCAGCTGTGCTGATAGTAACATTAGGCATCTATTTTATAAGATAGAGAAAAGTTAGAATCAACATCAATAGAGATAAATCACAAGACAGAGTATCACAAGCATAACTTTTGCAACAAACACACAAGTCATGGCATACATAAATCCATTACAAGCATCAATGGTACAAAATAACTTAGATAATTTTTTGGAAATAAAACGATAGGTGTGGTGGTCCAACTAACGAAGGACATTACAATCCCATCTCACTTGCCAAGTTGGATAACAAGGCATCCCTAGAGGCAATCTGTCGATCCTGATCACATGACTCCATTGCTAAGTCTATGATGTCCTCTCTTAAACATTGGTTGGTAGCTCTAACTCTTGGGTATGTTTCTTTTCTTCCCTAAGGTCATTTTGGCTGTTAAGCATTCTGCACTTGAGTCTGTCACCAAGTTCCTTGAGAGCCTTGGGGAATTCTGTCTCACACTCCAAGGTCATAGTCATGAGTGGTCCCTTCCTCATGGCTTCGTTGATGGAGTTTCATCTACAAATAGAGATGAGAAAGAAGATTAGAAAAGATTACGAGAAGAAAAAGACAAGTGTGTAAATTGTTGAAAATTTTTCCTTAGTGGTTTCTAATCCAATCCTAGGGATATAATCCTACAGGCAACACAGTGCTCTGATACCATCTGTAAGATCCCACCCCTATAAAGGTAAGGATCCCTGTGATTGCAATGCTAGTCCCTGGATCATTTGCTAGCACACAGTCTTTTACAACTCATTATTACAAAATTTACAACTCATTATTACAAAGGTCATTATTACAACGTCATTCCAGAGATAACATAGTCTTTTACAACTCCATATCCATAGGCTAGTACACGAGTTTAACTTAACAATATAAAATAGAAGTGTTCATCTTCATGTGCCATAGGCAAGCATGTTGAGTGTAGACTCATAACCCCTAATCATCATCAGAGTAACCTGCAACATCACAAGGTACATCCACAGTGGGTCAATACATTGGAATAGTATTGGCAAGTGATACCTCAGTAGAATATTAGTATCTAGTAACTACATGAATTTGGCTAAGTGTAGCTTAGGCTTGCTTTGCTCAAACTAGGTTTTACCTATCAGTTGAAAACACTAAGTTTTTCTTTGACAAAACTTTCCCAAGGAACCACCAATAGAAATTTGTGAACCTTCAGCCTTGTTCAACCACAAGTTTTAACTTAGAAAATTGGGATGAGGAGATTCTTGATAGCTTCCATGTCTTGATGCTCAAGTTGTCCAATACCAGGGACATGTCTAAGTACTTAGATTCTTCCATCTGCAGAGGTTGTGCACTTTCCCCACAAGACTTGATTTTCACCAAGACAGAACCTTTCAGAAGCCTTCCCTTAGACCAAATGGACGCGTTCCAACCTATCAAACCACTACCACCAACTGTCCAAATGGCTAAGTTATTGCAACCTATATGATCCAGGTAGAGCCCATAATGCCATGCTGCGCTAGAAGCTTCTTAACATTTGGCATCTCAAATCCCTTTGTTCCTGGGTGGCTTTCCACAAGTGAGATACACAAGGTAAACCATAGAAATGGGCCTTGTGGAACCACTCAACACAAACCATTATTTCCATTCCACCCAGGTGTTTCATTCACTTAGTTGTTTTATTAAGCAAAACCATAAGTCAAAGACTTAGCAATATTTTACATAGCATGTATATATTCCATCCTTGGTTTCTATTAGCTAGGCTAAGCATGGCATTAACAAGTGTCTTAACTTAAAGGAAATTCTAACATTTCTACAACTACTTAGGATTTCCCAAGCATAGCATATAGATACTTAGCAAAATATTCATGCAAGACCTATACAAAATATTTCTAATGCATAGGCAAAAATATTAGGACATATGTATGAATCACCACTTGCCTTGGTGGTTGGGGGAGTAGCAACAATATTCACAACCACAATCACTATTAGCACCAAAATCTACACATAAAATAATAGCACCACATTCACATATCAAAATATACAAACAAAAAATATATGAATGCATGCAAATGCCATGTGATGATTTTTCTAAATCAAACAAGACAAGTATACAATACTGAATCACAAACAAGACAAATATACACTAAATAAACTTTATTTAGTCTTTAAATTATTTTTCAAATCATTTCTATACTCAAAATAAGCCTATAATTGTCTCTACAAAAATAACCAATTTTACAGAAGCAAAACATTAAACACATTGCATAAATGGATAGAATTCTTTCTCCTGATTCCAATGATATAAAATTTGCAAAATTTGAACGTGGGGATCAAAAGTTATGAACTTTGCAAGTTTGAACATCTAATAGATCTAAATTCTGTTTTTAAATTTAAACACAGACATGCGTCATGACCTGATTGGTGCGTACCGGTTCGCGTGGATCGCGCTACGTGGGCCGCATGATCTAAATGAAGATGCACGGGCAAGATCTAAACATACCCCTTCGCTAAGTGATCTATTCCTATGTGTTGGATCTAGATCCAACGGTTGCTAAGCATGAGACCATGGATCGGCGGCGCTAGCGACAGCAACGCTGCGGCGACGCCCTGGCGATGGCATTCTCGTGAATACAGGAGGGGATGGGGGTTGCGGTGTGGCTTACCAGACTCGCAAGGTCACGAGGAAGCTCAATGTGTAGACGAGCAGTGTCGGGGCGCGCTGTAGAGGTCGCTGGGGCTCGTCGCACTTGCGGACGACGTCGGGTTCTTGCAGACAATGACGTTGCCGACAATATAGACCGCCCTAGCATGAACCAGATGTGTCAGTAGGTGCGCAAGGTTGTGGCGAACACGACAGGGTCAAATGGGAAGCAAGGGGCGCTCGAAGACTACCTGTATTCCTCGTCGGAGTTGGGCGGCGGCACTGACGTTTGCGGGCACAAACGGTAATAGCGACCTGGGTCATGTGAAAGCAAACGGAAGGCATCAGGGGATGCGCAAGAACATGCTGGTCACGCTCGTTTGAAGCAGAGGCAAAGGGGCGGAGTGTGCTCACCGGAATTCACCGCCGGAGTTCGTTTGTGTAGCGGCGGAGTGAGCTCAAATACGTGCAGCCTGGGGCGACTGGGTGTGGGTGTTTAGGGGGAAAGGATCGCGGCGAGGTGGTGATTAAATATCCAGAGGAGGGGCGAAAATCTGGCGGTGAATCAATGCAATTGATCGAGGCAGTGAAGAGGAGGAAACAGCCAGCGACGACGTGTTCATCGCGCGGGTTCTAGGGAGGACGATGACGACGGGGCGATGGGGCCACTGGTCAGTGTCTGGTGGGTTGGCTCGGCACGGGTGTGAGAGAGAGGGGGAGGGAATGGCCCGGGTGGGCTGTTTTGGCTACTGGGCCGAAAGGGTGGCGCCGGCCCATTTCTTATTCTTTAACCTTTTTCTTTTTCTGTTTGAATTTCCAGGAAACATTTTCAAATGATTTCAAATGTGTTTGAATTCAAACTCTTTCTGGATTTTTTTATAAAGTGAAACCTACACATTTTTAAGTATAAAACCATGCTGTTTCACAAAACTTGCTTTGGTCCTTTGGAGTTTTAAAAGAAAACAGTGCCTTTACCAATGTTTTAATAAAGATATAAAAATTGTTTTAAGTCATATTTTGTTTTGAAATTTTGTCCAAGCTTTGGAATACATTAATCAACTATAGGATCAAATACATTTGGTTGAAAACAAACAATCTCATATTAGGGAGTAGCATTGGGTCAAAGTTTTGCTCACATAAAATAACAGACACTCAAATGCTTCTGTTTTTGAAATGACAATGAAAATGATCCTAAAATGATTATGAATGCATGGATGATATGCAAACTTTGAAATCATTATTTTTGGGATGTTACATGCTAGTTTCAGGATTGCAGAAACAAGGACATCCTTTTTGGATGGGGAACCATTGCCTTGGAAGTTTGATGATGACAAGGCAACACCACCACCACTGAAGGAGTAATTCGTCATCAGGTTTGGCATCCCCTTGGCTTGTTCCAAACTTGGGGGAGTGTCGGGGTATCACCACCATTATCTTTTATCTTTTACCTTTTTAGTGGATTCATATCTGTGGTAGAGAGGTTATCTTATAGTTAGGTTTTCATGTGGAAGTATCTCTCCTTTAGTTGATTATCTATGTATCCCTTGGTCTGAGTGCCTTCATTGGAATATTAATGAGAAGTCTCATCTTTTACTTTTTGCACTTCTTATTTTTAGTTTGCAATATCTTTTATATGATGGATATTGTTGTTCAGTATTGGCACCACTCTGGATCATCAAGTGGATCTAAATTGGTTTTGGCAAACCGATTTCTGGTCAGTGGCATTAGTTTGAAAGAAAAAGAAAGAAACAAAAAGCTCATAGATATTTGGTATCATTTGTTTTCTTTCTTGTTGGCTCATAAGCTTAGTATTGTTTATTTTAAGATTCTTTTGTGTCTTCAAGGAAGATTGCATGTTTGCCTTTCTTACTTGTATGTTTGCTTGTTTCTTTCTACTCTCTTGCTTGCTACCCAGCCTTGCTAGCCAAAAACCTGTTTTGAGAAGCCATACTTCTCATGTTTCCAAAACCCTTTGAACCAAAAACTTTTACCACTTGTGTCCACCATATCTACCTACTAGATTCTGCTATTCCAAGAAAATTCTCAAGCTTCATCTACCTTTCGAATTAAAAAGTATTTTGTTATGTGAAAACTAGTCAGTAAAGCTCTCACGAACTTGATGGAACACTTTATTTACTTGCCCCTAATAGACTTGAACCATTGTGGACATCGAAGTTGTATATGCTTGCATCTATACATTGGGATTAGCAGAACTGTGCAGTCATGGGGAACGTTTTCAACATTTCACTTGTACTTTGTACACAGTTGATATCATGCTCTTTTGTCTATGGATGTCAAAGGTGTGAAATAAAGAGGGAACTTGTAAGTCCATGGAGCTGTGTTAGAGAAATGCCTGGGCTGCTACCCTAAGCCATGCTTAATCATGGTGGAAACTTGCAGCATCACCATAGTGAGTTATCTATGAAGCATCCTCAATAAAAAGCTATGCATATGGTAAATAAAAAGATTGCTGAGATGCTCATTGTCTGCTTGCCTTGTCACTTTGGTTATGGGAAAGCTCCTGTACCATGTGCAAGGGGTACCCTGTTGGCGGTTCTCAATGATATTGTAAGGTTCCCAACCTTTAATAAGGTAGAGATCCCTGTGTTTACAAAGCTAGTCCCTGCATCAATAGCTAGAATCCACAGTTAAGATGTAATATCAAGAAACAAAGGTCATAATACAACTTTATAACCAGGAATAAAGTAAATTATTACATCTTACATAGCTCATTTGGCTATCTCATTACATTGCAGCAGAAATAACTATAGCATGGGGTCCTTCATCTTCAAAGTGCTACAGGCAGTCATGTTGGTTGTAGACTTGTAATCCTAATCAATAAACTTCACTAATATCAAACAAACCTTCAACATAATAAGTTGCAGCCACAAGGGTCAGTACATTTGAATTGTATTGGCAAGTTTCACTACTATGTAGAAATAAGTGGATCCTATCATTTACATGCATATTTGGCTAAGTAGGGTTTAGGCTCATTTGCAGAAAGCAATATAGTTTTATCCTATCTTTTCAAAATAGTTTTGATCTTTTGTTAAATCTTTCCGAACTTCTTGGAAAACTCCAAGTGCTTCAAATACCTTGTTGTCACCCTCAAGTTTTTAACTTTGAGAAATTGGAATGTCGAGATCTTCCATAGCTTCAGGCCTTAGTTGCTCAGTATTGTCCATAACCGGGGACACGGCTAAGTACTTAGAATTTTTATCTTCTGCAGAAGTTGTACACTTTAACCACATGACACAATCTCATCTTGATGCCACCAGTGGCCGCTGGATAAGTACTCACCAAGATGGAGTGCTGGCAGATTGAGAATGTGACAAAGTCTTTCCATAGGAGTCCTCCCAATACACAATGCTAGCTTGTCTTCCAGGCACCAATGTAGGGTTTCAAGTTCCTTACACAATTCTAGTTAACCTGAAGATGCCAATGCATGGGTCTTCCACTATGTAGTTGACTAAGCCAGAGCCCATTTAGCATGTGGCTGTACACGGAAGCCACTGTACGAGAAACATGTACAATCTCTAAGTCCCTGGGTGGTTTTTTTTCTAGTGCACATACAAAAAGAGATAGCCATATAAACATGGTTCCTTTTTTTGCCACCTTGTCCAACCTTGAGTATCCTTGTCCACCCAGGTGGTTCATTGAGTACTTGTTTTATTATATAAAACATATATCTTTTCAACTCTTCATATATTCATAACATGTATCCCATCCCAATATATAGCAGGGCTAAGCATACTACAACTACAATGTTTCCACTAAGGGAGATATAAGGGTATCCTAATAGGATTTAGCATAGCATAAAATATAGTAGTCCTTATCATGCATGTTAAAAAAATCCACTAAGTGTAATGAAAATAGTAGGACATGGATGATAGTGTCACTTGCCTTTTTAGTAGAGAATGTTGGTTCACTTCTTGATCTTTCTAATATCACACTCTTCTAATTCCACTACAATACAATCAAGCAAACGCAATTTCAACTAGCATTCCAAACAATTTATCACACATAAAATAATAGAAACAAGGTCATGCATGCAAGCATGTAAAAGATAGTTTTACTTGCAAAAGTGGTTTATACTAGGCTCTAAACATTATAAAGTTCAAAGTGGTCATTTTCTAAAGTGGTAAAACCATTTGCAAAAGGTTTTATCTATAAACCATTTCTAAATCAAACCAATATTTTATGTGGTTGAAAATGCTTCTAGTAAAGCAATATTCTTTAAGGAGTTCACCAAATATATTTTAATTCTCAAAACTTGGTGTTTAGGGTCAGAAGGTTTGAATCAAATCATTTCCCAAAGGTTTTACTCAAAAATCATTTCTAAAACAAAATCAATATTTTTATTTGACTAGAAATGAGCTAATTCAATTATTTATTCCCTAACTTCACAAAATACATTTTTTCAATCCATAAGTTGGTTCCTAGGGTCAGTAGGTTCACAACAAACCATTTTGCAAATATTTCACATTAAAAATATATCTAGAATAATTTTTATATCCATAATAAGCATACACATGTTTCTGCAAATTCAACCAATTTTACAGAAGCAAAACATTAAACAAAGTGCATGGTTGCAAAGTACTTGTTCTACTGATTCCATTGATATAAAATTTACAAAATTTGGACGTGTAGAATTAAAGTTATGAATTTTACAAGTTTGCAATTCAAATAGATTCTAATTCTGTTTTTAAACATAACCCCGTCCACGTGGCTCAATCTCATTGGCCTGTAACGGTTCGCACGGATCAATAAATTCTGGCCGTCAGATCTAATGGAAATCGCACGGCACACAACACATGATACCCTTTCGTTTAATGATTCTATCTCTATCGCTGGATCTGCATCGGACGGCTCACAGCACACTGACAAGAACTGGCGGCGCTGGCGTGGCGGCAAGCGGCGGAGCGGCTCTGGCGGTGGTGTTGGCGACGATTCAGGAAGCGAGAAATAATGGGAGAGGGCTCACCGTGTTCGCCTTGATGTGCTGATGCTCAACTTGCTCACGAGGAGGAAGGGGGCGCACTGGGACGAAAGAAATTGCTCGCCGGAGTTGCTGCGAGCGGCGGGTGTCTCTGGAGGTCGTCGAGGGCGAGGCTGCAGATCACCCCAAGGCAAGATAGGGGCATGGTTAGATGCGGGGGAACGTGGGGTTCACGTGAGCATCATCGAGAGAGTTTGGGGCAGTCGGAGTTCACCTGGGAAGCTCGACGGAGCAATGGCAGACGACCGGTGGCGCACGATTGGAGAATTTGCCGACGTTCTGGAACATGCGTGGCCGAGCTGGAGGTACTGGTGGATGCGCCTGGTCCTGGCGAGTACCCTAGTGGCAACCAGGTGCAGTGGAGGTGGGTGTTCTCGCCGGAATCGATGTTAGAAACTCGCCGAAGACAGTAGAGTGTGGTAGGACAGCCCTTGGACAGAGAGGAGCGGGCAAGTGAGGCGAACGAGAGGGGAGGGAGAGGCGTTTATGCAGGTGTGGTTACTGGCGGGTTTACTCCGGCCATCAACGCGTAATCAAGAGAATTTAATCGCGGCAGAACGCCGTTGAGCAAGGGAAAAACGGCCGGCGAGGGGTTGATGACGATGACGAGGCAGTGGGGCCATGCTGTATGTGAGGGAGAGAGAGGGGTCGTTGGGTCCACTACTCAGCGTCTCTGCGGGTTCTTTTCCTGGTGCAAAACGTTTCGCTGCGGGTGAGTTATTTGGGCTGGCTATTGGGCTGCTGGGCCTGTTGGGTTGGGTTGGGTTTGATTCTTTTTTTTATACAGAAGCTTTTTCCTTTTTCTATTTGAATTTCTGTTTTGATTTTATTCAAACAATTCAAACACCCAAATGAATTCAAACTTTTGCTAAACTTTGTGTAGATTTTAATTATGTTTAACATCACAAATCAAAGTCCAAAACAAAATAATTTTTATTCTTTTTAGGATCCATTAATAATTAAATAAATAGACCCTAGTTATTAATTCAAATAGGATTTTATTTATTTAAAGACTATTTGAAGTCTAAATATTGTCAAAAACATTTCAGTAGGTTTTATTTGAAAATATAAAAAACTTGGAAATCTTATTTAAAATAAATTAACAAGTTTTAGTGTTTATTTAAAATGGAAAAGCCTTTACCTTAATAAAATTGGATATTAATAAATCCTCATTACTTTATTTAAATAACCTCTACTCTTTTTATCAAATAGAAATATTTTATTTCAAAAGCTTGGCCAAGATTTAATTTGGCTCTATAAAATAATTCTTATTTCTAATTCTACATTTTCTTTTGAAAACCAAATCTTTTTATTAAAGGATCCAAAAAAATAGTGATTCCATATATCATAATTTTATTTATTAATTGTTTATCTTTTTAAATCCCTTTAGAATTTTATTTGATCAAAATAGGTTTTGATATTTCCAATTGGAATCAAAAGTTTCTTCTCACCCTAAAAATCAATAATTGTTTATTTATTTTTCACATTTCAAAATTTGGAAAATTTTGGGATGTGATAGGCTACCACCCTTAAAATAAATCTTGTCCCAAGATTTGGGAAGGCTAGGGTTACAAGTTGGCATCAAGGCAACTAGGGTACTACCACCCTTAAAATAAAGTCTCATAGGGTTACATTGATGGTTCACTTGACCATAGGTTCAACACTTGATATCTAGACAAGGAATCCTTATTTGACCCAACTGAGTTATCTAGTTCCTGACATCCACTTCTTCTATCTCTTCAAAGTTTCCATCCATATCAATGTGGTTCACATGTCCTTTCTGGATCACATTGGAGTCATTTCCATTGGCTCTTCTATCATCCCTTTTCTTGTTCTTCTCAGGACAGTCTGATGCATAGTGTCCAAGCTCCTTACAATTAAAGCATTGCAACATGCTAATGTCCTTCTTCCTGAAAGTGTCTTGTTGGTTCTGACCAAGGTCATCTCCATTGTCATTATCATTTCCATTATTATCACTTCCATTGTTGTTGTGGTGATGCTGATGTGGTTCAGAATCTTCCTTGCTCTTTTTGAATGAATGCTTCTTTTGTGATGAAGAGTGATTCTTGAGTTTATGTTTCCTCTTTCTGTTCTCAACTTGGTTCATCTTGTTTTCCAATATAGTGGCTTTGTCACAGAGTGATTGATAAGTTGGAACATAGGCAACAGCTAGCTGCAGGTTCAACTCATCTTTAAGTCCTTCAAGAAATTTTTCTTTTCTCTTAGCATCTGTATCAACTTCATCCGGTGCATAGCGTGCCAGATTGTTGAATTCTTCAATATACTCAGCCACACTGAGGTGACGTTGTTTCAAATTGTGAAACTCCTTTTTCTTCAAGTACATCACTCCAGGTGAGATGTGAGTTGTTCTAAATCCATCCTCAAAAATAGCCCAAGTTACATCTTCAAGGGGAGTGGTGATCTGAAAGTTGTCCCACCATGTTGCTGCTGGTCCTTCAAGCAGAAATGCTGCAAACCTTACTTTTCTTCATCAGTGTAGCCAACAGTCACTAAGTCTTTGTTCACTGAACGTAACCAATCATTGGCTTCCATTGGATCAGTTGTTCCAGACAACCTTGCAGGCCTAAGTTTAAGAAACTTGGTGAGCATATCAAGTGCTGGAGGATTATTCTGATTGTTCTTGTTGTTGTTCTTGTTGTTGTTGTTGTTGTTGTTGTTGTTGTTGTTGTTCTGATTCTGTATGACCGTGGTCATCTCCTGGATCAATTGTGTCTGAACTGCCAACATCTGCTGCATCTCAGGGGTGATGTTGTTGTTTTGGTTGGGGTTGGCACGACGAGGAGGCATCTGTTGGTTGATAGGGATAAGTATTGATGGATGGTTTTTAAGAAGTTCTAACACAAAACTCAAAACCAACCAAGTTCAATCAAACAATCAAGCAATCAACAAACAACTATTCACTTATCAACTTATGGGTTTAACTCATGAGTTGATAGAAACAACAAGTACTTTGAAAATAATAACTTAGTATAGTCATACCTCATAGGTCAATATGATCCATACTCTAACTTGATATCAATGTCTTTGGTAGGCAATATAATGTCTCTTGGTTTTTCACTTGTAGTCCTTAGTGAAACTAAAGTTGAAATCACTTGAAGATGTTGAAGTCATTAGAGTTGATGAAATCTTTTGCACATGGTGAAGTCTTTGGCCATGGGGTAGGCTTTGTCCATCAAGTTTGAAATAGAAGAGATGTAGAGTCAAAACCAAAAAGGCTGAGGAAAGAGTTTACAAGATTGTTTGTAAATAAGTTCTGGAACTAATACAACTCCTATTTTTCTAAGGGGTTTTGTCCAATCCTAGGGTTACAATCCTACAGGCAACACAGTGCTCTGATACCATCTGTAAGGTTCCCAACCTTTAATAAGGTAGAGATCCCTGTGTTTACAATGCTAGTCCCTGGATCAATAGCTAGCATCCACAGTTAAGATGTAATATCAAGAAACAAAGGTCATAATACAACTTTATAACCAGGAATAAAGTAAATTATTACATCTTACATAGCTCATTTGGCTATCTCATTACATTGCAGCAGAAATAACTATAGCATGGGGTCCTTCATCTTCAAAGTGCTACATGCAGTCATGTTGGTTGTAGACTTGTAATCCTAATCAATAAACTTCACCAACATCAAACAAACCTGCAACATAATAAGTTGCAGCCACAAGGGTCAATACATTTGAATTGTATTGGCAAGTTTCACTACTATGTAGAAATAAGTGGATCCTATCATTTACATGCATATTTCGCTAAGTAGGGTTTAGGATCATTTGCAGAAAGCAATATAGTTTTATCCTATCTTTTCAAAATAGTTTTGATCTTTTGTCAAATCTTTCCGAACTTCTTGGAAAACTCCAAGTGCTTCAAATCCCTTGTTGTCTGTAAGGTTCCCAACCTTTAATAAGGTAGGGATCCCTGTGTTTACAATGCTAGTCCCTGGATCAATAGCTAGCATCCACAGTTAAGATGTAATATCAAGAAACAAAGGTCATAGTACAACCTTATAACCAGGAATAAAATAATTCATTACATCTTACATAGCTCATATGGCTATCACATTACATTGTAGCAGAATATCTATAAAGCATGGGGTCCTTCATCTTCAAAGTGCCACAGGCAATCATGTTGGTTGTAGACTTGTAATCCTAATCAACACACTTCACTAACATAAAAAAAACCTACAACATAATAAGTTGCAGCCACAAGGGTCAATACATTTGAATTTTATTGGAAAGATGCACTACTATGTAGGAATAAGTGGATCCTAACATTACATGCATATTTGGCTAAGTAGGGTTAAGGCTCTTTTGCAGAAAGCAATATAGTTTTATCCTATCTTTTCAAAATAGTTTTTGATCTTTTGTCAAATCTTTCTAGCTTCTTGGAAAACTCCAAGTGCTTCAAATCCCTTGTTGTCACCCTCAAGTTTTTAACTTTGAGAAATTGGAATGTCGAGATCTTCCATAGCTTCAGGCCTTAGTTGCTCAGTATTGTCCATAACCGGGGACACGGCTAAGTACTTAGAATTTGATCTTCTGCAGAAGTTGTACACTTTACCCACATGACACAATCTCATCTTGATGCCACAAGTGGCCGCTGGATAAGTACTCACCAAGATGGAGTACTGGCAGATTGAGAATGTGACAAAGTCTTTCCATAGGAGTCCTCCCAATACACAATTGTAGCTTGTCATCCAGGAACCAATGTAGGGTTTCAAGTGCCCTTACACAATTCTAGTTAACCTGAAGATGCCAATGCATGGGTCTTCCACTATTTAGTTGACTAAGCCAGAGCCCATTTAGCATGTGGATGTACACGGAAGCCACTATACGAGAAACATGTTCAATCTCTAAGTCCCTGGGTGGTTTTCTTCTAGTGCACATACAAAAAGAGATTGCCATATAAACGTGGTTCCTTTTGTTGCCACCTTGTCCAAAACTTGAATATCCTTGTCCACCCAGGTGGTTCATTGAGTACTTGTTTTATTATATAAAACATATGTCTTTTCAACTCTTCATATAACCATATCATGTATCCCATCCCAAATATATAGCTGGGCTAAGCATACTACAACTACAATGTTTCCACTAATGGAGATATAAGGGTATCCTATTAGGATTTAGCATAGCATAAAATATAGTAGTCCTTTCCATGCATGTTACAAAATCCACTAAGTGTAATGAAAATAGTAGGACATGGATGATAGTGTCACTTGCCTTTTTAGTAGAGAATGTTGGTTCACTTCTTGATCTTGCTAATATCACACTCTTCTAATTCCACTACAATACATTCAAGCAAACACAATTTCATCTAGCATTCCAAACAATTTATCACACATAAAATAATAGAAACAAGGTCATGCATGAAAGCATGTAAAAGATAGTTTTACTTGCAAAAGTGGTTTCTACTAGGCTCTAAACATTATAAAGTTCAAAGTGGTCATTTTCTAAAGTGGTAAAACCATTTGAAAAAGGTTTTATCTATAAACCATTTCTCAATCAAACCAATATTTTATGTGGTTGAAAATGCTTCTAGTAAAGCAATATTCTTTAAGGATTTCACCAAATATATTTTAATTCTCAAAACTTGGTGTTTAGGGTCAGAAGGTTTGAATCAAATCATTTCCCAAAGGTTTTACTCAAAAATCATTTCTAAAACAAAATCAATATTTTTATTTGACTAGAAATGAGCTAATTCAATTATTTATTCCCTAACTTCACAAAATACATTTTTAAATCCATAAGTTGGTTCCTAGGGTCAGTAGGTTCACAACAAACCATTTTTCAAAGATTTCACATTAAAAATATATCTAGAATAATTTTTATATTCATAATAAGCATACACATGTTTATGCAAATTCAACCAATTTTACAGAAGAAAAACATTAAACAAAGTGCATGGTTGCAAAGTACTTGTTCTACTGATTCCATTGATATAAAATTTACAAAATTTGGACGTGTAGAATTAAAGTTATGAATTTTACAAGTTTGCAATTCAAATAGATTCTAATTCTGTTTTTAAACATAACCCTGTCCACGTGGCTCAATATCATTGGCTGGTAACGGTTCGCACGGATCAAGCAATTCCGGCCGTCAGATCTAATGGAAATCGCAAGGCACAGAACACATGATACCCTTTCGTTTAATGATTCTATCTCTATCGCTGGATCTACATCGGACGACTCACAGCACACTGCCAAGAACTGGAGGCGCTAGCGCGGCGGCAAGCGGCGGAGCGGCTCTGGCGGTGGTGTTGGCGACGATTCAGGAAGCAAGAAAGAATGGGAGAGGGCTCACCGTGTTCGCCTTGACGTGCTGATGCTCAACTTGCTCACGAGGAGGAAGGGGGCGCACTGGGACGAAAGAAATTGCTCGCCAGAGTTGCTGCGAGCGGCGGGTGTCTCTGGAGGTCGTCGAGGGCGAGGATGCAGATCACCCTAAGGAAAGATCGGGGCATGGTTAGATGCGGGCGAACGTGTGGTTCACGTGAGCATCATCGAGAGAGTTTGGGGCGGTCGGAGTTCACCTGGGAAGCTCGACGGAGCAATGGCAGACGCCGGTGGCGCACGATTGGAGAAGTTGCCGACGTTCTGGAACAAGCGCGGCCGAGCTGGAGGTACTGGTGGATGCGCCTGGTGCTGGCGAGTACCCTAGTGGCAACCAGGGGCAATGGAGGTGGGTGTTCTCGCCGGAATCGATGTTAGAAGATCGCTGGAGATAGTACAGTGTGGTTCAAAATTAGGACAGCCCTAGGGCAGAGAGGAGCGAGCAAGTGAGGGGAACGAGAGGGGAGGGATAGGCGTTTATGCAGGCATGGTTACTGGCGGGTTTACTCCGGCCATCAACGCGTAATCAGGAGAATTTAATCGCGGTAGAACGCCGTTGAGCAAGGGAAAAACGGCTTGCGAGGGGTTGATGACGATGACGAGGCAGTGGGGCCGTGCTGTCTGTGAGGGAGAGAGAGGGGTCGTTGGGTCCATTGCTCAGCGTCTCTGTGGGTTCTTTTCATGGTGCAAAACGTTTCGCTGCGGGTGAGTTAGTTGGGCTGGCTATTGGGCTGCTGGGCCTGTTGGGTTGGGTTGGGGTTGATTCTTTTTTATATACAGAAGCTTTTTCCTTTTACTATTTGAATTTCTGTTTTGATTTTATTCAAACAATTCAAACACCCAAATGAATTCAAACTTTTGCTAAAATTTGTGTAGATTTTAATTCTGTTTAACATCACAAATCAAAGTCCAAAACAAAATAATTTTTATTCTTTTTACGATCCATTAATAATTAAATAAATAGACCCTAGTTATTAATTCAAATAGGATTTTATTTATTTAAAGACTCTATTTGAAGTCTAAATATTGTCAAAACCATTTCAGTAGGTTTTATTTGAAAATATAAAACACTTGGAAATCTTATTTAAAATAAATTAACAAGTTTTAGTGTTTATATAAAATGGAAAATTCTTTACCTTAATAAAATTGGATATTAATAAATCCTCATTACTTTATTTAAATAACCTCTACTCTTTTTATCAAATAGAAATATTTTATTTCAAAAGCTTGGCCAAGATTTAATTTGGCTCTATAAAATAATCCTTATTTATAATTCTACCTTTTCTTTTGAAAACCAAATCTTTTTATTAAAGGATCCAAAAAAATAGTGATTCCATATATCATAATTTTATTTATTAATTGTTTATCTTTTTAAATCCCTTTAGAATTTTATTTGATCAAAATAGGTTTTGATATTTCCAATTGGAATCAAAAGTTTCTTCTCACCCTAAAAATCAATAATTGTTTATTTTGTTTATTTATTTTTCACATTTCAAAATTTGGAAAATTTTGGGATGTGACAGATATGCAAATACTTACAATGACAAGAACTTACCTGGACCCAAATTTGAGTATGCATGAGGAGTGGCCCTCATATTTAAGGGACATGAGATTGCCAACTTATATTTCGTCAAGAATATACTCCATCTTTGTTAACTTCAACCTTAATCATCTCAATATGCTTATGATAGGGGAAATGAGGGGTCAAAGCTAGTAAGTACCATAATCATTTGGAAGCTCTTTATGACTTGTAATCCCTGCTACCCTCTAAGAAGGGACCTTTCTCCCACTACCAGTTTGAGTTAGTGAACCTACTTCCTCTCTATCTCCAGCAAGCTTTTGAGTTGTTGTGTTTCAAGCATTCATATGGTGATTTATTCAATCATGTTCTTTATCTTCCTTGTTTGCACAAAACTCTTATCTTTGAAAGCCTTCACTTGTGAAAAACCTTTTTGAGCAAAGAGTGTTCCTATTTTGAAACTTCTATAAAAAGCTTTTGTGAAACTGTTTGCCAGGTGTTCTCTGACCAAGAACAAGTTTGCCAATTCCAATTATGATTTATCTTTATGCATCTCTATTGTGACTGCTGTACTTGGCTGCAAGCTAAGTTATATAATGGTGAGTTGCTTTCTTCTATGAGTTGTGCAATGGTAAGTGTGATGCTTCTTGTTCGTATTCTTTTATCGACATTTCACTCCATAAACCTGTGGACATGTTTACTGAGCTCAGTATTCGCTTGGGGACAAGAAAAGTCTAAGCTTGGGGGAGTTGATACACCCAATTTGCATCACCTTTCTATATCATAATTTACCTCTATTCATTGATATTTTTCTTATTATGAGGTATCTGTTGGGGATATGCTATATGGGTATCCTCATAGCATGTCACTTATCCGGATAACCCGGGTGTCCCATAGTCGGTAGCATGGCCTATAAGGGAGGCCCATGCTGGATAAAGGAAGGCTACGGTGGAGTCACCAGCGTACCCGAAGCCTTGGAGTGCAAGATACACAAGACTAGTAATAGACGGTGTAGGACTCTGTAACCTGTCCGGTTAGGAATTTTCCCTGTAACCCTAGGACCTGACGATATCAGTAGGGACTATGGGAGCCTTTAGGGCATCGATTCACACAACTTCGCACAGTGAACATATCCCTGTAACTCGGCGTATTGCCCTTATAGTGATTTATAGCAGGAGTAGGATTCCGCAACCGTTGTGGGATCTGAACCTGGGTAAGCTGTGTTACCTCGTACCCGTCAACCGTCCGCCTTACCCCACGTCTCTGAACACGCACTGTGAGGACCCCTCCATGGCTTACTCGTCGGCAATACCACGACAGTTGGCGCCCATCGTGGGGCAAGAGGCTCTTCAGGCTCTTCAGCGGGCGAGGACCAAGATCTTCGCGGCAATCGGCGAAACCGTAGCCATCGGCCGTGTTCTCTTCTCCGGCAATGTTCCGATCATCCCTCCCGACTAATTCTGGATCCCGGCGAAGACGAACCCTACGCGGTGTTCAATCGTTCCTATCGGAGACATCCACCTCTTCATCGGCGAAACCGACTCGGGCACTAGTTCCCTGGGAGTCGGAGGAGCATCAAGGCCCGCACGGACCGCCTACGGGCAGGATACGTTCGCGGAAGGATCGATGTCGGATCTCTCTTCAGAGTTTGCTAGAAAAGATCGGAAAGCATCAAGGCCCGCACGGACCGCCTACGGGCAGGATACGTTCACGGAAGGATCGATGTCGGATCTCTCTTCAGAGTTTGCCGGCAAAGATATGAAAGCATCAAGGCCTGCACGGACCGCCTACAGGCAAGATACGTTCGCGGAAGGATCGATGTCGGATCTCTCCTCGGAGATTGCCGGCAAAGATCGGAAAAATTCAAGGCCCACCCAAACCTCTCCTGTGCATGATATAAAGGTGGAAGATCACTGCAAATCCGCCGGCTTTGCCTGTGCGTCTAGACAGCAGAGATCCAAGTTCGTCGGCGTGGTTACCATCTTCGATCTAGCGCGCTGCGTTCAGAGAGAAGGCGAAAACCCCCGCGATTACCTGGCCTGGTGGCTCCGTATACGAGCCGATCTAGCCCACTACCCCGATGATAACGCTTTGTATCACTTCGTGGAAGGACTGGACCGTGGCACGCTTCTCTGATATTCTTTAAGACGGCAGCAGGCAACAGGACGCCTTACCCTCGAAGAGATGGTGAGCACCGTTAACAACTACACGGAAGCTGACGCAGCAGCCCAGATGAAGCTTGCACTCAGAGACGAAGAACCTCCGATTTAGCAGCCCCCGCCACAGCCTCCCGCCGCCATCGTCGCAGCAACACCACCACCTCCAGTCATCGTCGAGGCCGTTGCACCTCCACCGCCCGTCATCGATAAAGTCCTGGAACCCTCCGAATCTGTCATTGACGTGCTTTATGCTGACTTCAGTGCAGATTCAGAGGAGATAGACTTCAGTCCAGAAGAGCTAGACTCCTCTATGGAGGAGATGGAGGAGGAGTACTCGCGCGACGAGCAAGCCAACGACGCCATCACGTCTCGAGGGGTGTTCGTCACCATTGGGACGACGATGGATGAAGATCAACCCGGACGAGCCCCGCCTACGGCACTGGAAAAGGGGAAAGGGCCACTTATTGCTGCTGACGATGATCACGCAAAAGTCATGCCTCCTCCGCCTAATCCAGTGCAGTAGCCGCAGGAACTCGGCACCGGCCCGAGCAACAGCAACACCGCAAACTTGCCGCCTCCAGCATCTACGTCTACAGCAGCCCAAGTTACTCCAGCTGATAGAGTGATGTACGGAAATCTCCTCGTTGAGCCACTAACCGTTGCTCATATCTGGAACGTGACCCAGCTTGACGAGAAGCACCAGCAGCTGCTGGAGGAAGCGCAGGCCATCACGGAACAAGGCGCGAAACTAGATCGAGATATGGTCAATGCAAAGAAGTCCATAGAGAAAGCTAGAGCAATGGAGGCTGAATACAAAACCTTGCTGCAGCAGCAGAAGGCTAACAAAGCTCCGGCTCGCGTCATCAACGATCCTGGTGTACGGCGCAATCTAGGATGGGCTACCTCGAAGCCGGCACAGGCCAAGCCATACATTGACAGTGAAGGCAAGCAGGTGATGCCCACCCTACTCCTTAACCTCGCCATCGCCAAGACCCTTCTAGAGCAGGATAGATCGCTTGAGGCAGTGGAACAAGTCTATGACCTAGTGGCCAAGGCGGTGAAGCAGCAGGAAAAGGTCACCTCTCAGAGACTCGAGTCTGACCCAGCGCTTTGCTAGTCTAGCCAGTACAAGCCGCCAAGGGACAGATATCCTCTTGATGTCGGGTCCCAGACGGGTTCATCAGAACGAAGACGGAGGGATGCGCGCAACTGGAAGGATGCTATCCCCATATCCTCCGATCATGGAGAAAAGGCCCGACCTCGTCGCCCTTCGCCACCGGCCCGATCTCCCCGACATCGCAAAGATTACAAAGCTCACCATCATGCGGATATGCCCCCACCAAAGTAGTGCGGCATCGTCATCCGCGATAACACGGAGCAGACCCGTCATGACGGAGAGCGCAACCAAGGACACAAGAGTAGGTCACGCCATGACCCTCCGCGTCCGACAAGCGACCGTGACAGGCATGAGGCGTCGCAAGAGGGTAACAGCAAGAAGGCTAACCCACCGCCACCTCCGCCCCCGTCACCACCAAGCAGTCACCATGGCGGAGGAGGCCTGTGTCGTTCGCGCAGCCCATCCCCTGTTGACAAAAAGAAGAAGAACCCGGAGTCGTACGATGCACGTTCGCGGATCGATAAGATCCACGAGGCCCGAGAAGGACCATACCTGGGACCACGTTGCTTTGGACCTGCAATACGGTCCGCAACTTACCCCAAAGGTTTCCGGATTGACAAGACCATCAAGCCCTATGACGGCAACGCCAAGACGGCCACATGGTTGCAGGACTACGGCAATGTAGTGGAGATTGCCGGAGGCAACCCCAACGTCGCCGTCAAGTACCTCCCGTTAATGTTGGCGGGCACGGCCCGTCAATGGATCGACGACTTGCCAGAGAAATCTATCTACAAATGGCTGGACATGCCAGAAGCGTTCACCAAAAACTTTGAGGGTACATACAAGCGTCCCTGTACTGTGGGCGATCTACAGCGGTGCGTGCAAGAGAAAGACGAGACATCTCGCGCCTACCTCTCCCGCTGGTTGGATATGAAGAATTCCTGGGCAGGAGTGCATGCCCAGATTGCCATGGCCGCCTTCATCGACGGATTGGAAAGAGGCACGTTGCTCCGACATAAGCTAAAGCGCTTGCAGGACAATCACTAGCTTGACTTGAACCAGATGATTCAGTTGGCTAGTGAGTTCGCAGCTGCCGACGACGATGCTCGTGGCTCCTTGCCGGCAACAACCGTTCCAACTCAAGCTCGGAGGAACATCACTACAAAACGGAAAACCTCTCCAGAAGAAAAGCAATCTACCGACATGGTCGCTATGACTTTCGTAGGACGAGGAGAAGGCGGACAACATGGCCGAGGAAGGGGAGCTAGTCGTGGGCAGCAACGAGGAAGTGAAACCACCTCGGCGCCGCTCCGCGTTCCCCAAACCTACAAGGAGTACCGCGATATACAGTGCCTCGTACACCTCGACGCCAATGGAAGGCCACCCATACCAATCGACACTGCAAGTTCGTCAACGACCTCAAGGAAGATCCGGAGTCCGGATACAAGCGAAGTTGGAAGAACAGACCGCGAGGCAAGGGCAAGGGGAAGAAGAAGGAGGAGGAGTCCAAGGATTCAAGTGACATGGACGAAGACGTTGACCCCAAGCACGCCGCCAAGAGCGACGACAAGGGCAAGAACCCCTTCGCAAAGAAGGCTCCAGTCTACCACACTTTCCTTGGCACCCCCACTGTCCGAAAATAGAAGACCTCTCTCAGGATCCTGATGACCACTCTCCCCCCAGTTCCCCAGTACCTGCGCTGGTCGGAGGTTCCAATAACTTGGGACAGGACGGACCACCCAGACCTTATACCCACGGAGAACAAGTACGCCATGGTCATCAACCCGTTGATTGACGGCGTGGAGTTCACCAAGTGTATGGTGGATAGTGTAAGAAGCATCAACATCATGTACCTGGATACACTGCAGAAGATGAACTTGACGGAGGCAAACCTAAGGCGGACCAACACCATCTTCCACGGCGTAGTTCCTGGCCGGGAGGCCCGGTCCCTTGGGTGCATTACACTTCAGGTTGCCTTTGGCGATGTTAATAATTACCGCTAAGAGCGCATGACCTTCGAGGTGGTCCCCTTCAAGAGCATGTACCACGTCATATTCGGTCGCGACATATTCCACACGTTCATGGCCAAGTCATGCTTCGTCTACAACAAACTCAAGATACCCGGACCAAACGGTATTATCACCGTATCCGGAAGCTTTACCAAGGCAAGGGACTGTGAGATCAATGAAGTAGCCGTTGCAGAAGCTGTCCTCTACAGCGAAGAATTCAAAGAGATCTAGAGCAAGGTCGATGACTCAGCCCGCGTCGAAGAAGCAAATCTCCGACTCCGCTCCTGCGTTCAAGGCCGCCATCGAGACAAAGTCGGTGGACCTTGTGGTAGGCGATGCCTCCAAGGTCACCGCCATTGGGACGAACCTGGATCCCAAATAGGAAAGCGCGCTCGTCGAGTTCCTCCGTGAGAATAGGGACATCTTTGCCTGGCAACCTGCCGAGATGAAAGGTGTACCTAGGGAACTTGCCGAGCACAGCTTAAACATTGATCCAAAATGTAAACCAGTGAAACAACCTCTACGACGCTTTGTAGATGAGAAGAGACGCGCCATTGGCAAAGAGATAGCTAGGCTACTTAAAGCTAGATTTATCCGAGAAGTCCTTCACACCCGATGGGTGGCCAATCCTGTACTTGTCCCCAAAAAGGGAACCAATGAATTAAGAATGTGCGTTGATTACACTGGCTTGAACAAAGCATGTCCCAAAGATCCATTTGCTTTGCCTCACATTGACCAAGTCATTGACTCGACGGCTGGCTCGGAACTTTTGTTCTCGATGCATACTCAGGATACCACCAGATCAAGATGAGGAAGTCGGACCAGTTGGCCACTTCGTTCACTACCCCATACAACACGTTTTTCAATGTCACGATGCCCTTTGGGCTGAAAAACGCAGGTGCTACTTACCAACGGACAATGCAACGTTGCCTCCATGACCAAATTGGTCGGAACGTTCACGCTTATTTGGACGATATGACCGTGATGTCTAAAAAGTCAAATGACTTAATCTCCGACTTAAAAGAAACCTTTGATAATCTCTGGAAATACAACATGATGCTTAACCCTAAGAAGTGCGTCTTCGGGGTACCAGCCGGCAAATTGTTGGGCTTCATCGTTTCCCAACGTGGAATCGAGGTCAACCCGGAGAAAATCAAGGCCATCTTAAACATAACCCGTCTGACATGCCTAAAGGACATTCAACGACTAACAGGTTGTGTTGCAACAGTTAGTCGGTTCGTCAGCCGACTTGGAGAGAAGGCTCTGCCACTGTACAAGTTGCTGAAGAAGGCGGACAAATTCACGTGGACAGACGAAGCAGATGCAGCATTGAAGCAGCTCAAGGAGATTCTTTCCTCAGCACCCATGCTTGCAGCACCCGAGCCTGGAGAGCCCCTGTTAATTTACATGGCTGCAACCAACTGGGTTATCAGCATCGTCGTTGTGGTAGAGCGGAAGGAACCAGGCTATGAGCACGGAGTTCAACGAATAGTTTACTATGTGAGCGAGGTCTTGACGGAGTCCAAGCAGCGTTACCCGCACTACCAAAAGATAGCTTATGGAGTATTCCTTGCTTCTCGGAAGCTGAGGCATTACTTTCAGGAGCACCCAATCACAGTAGTGAGCAAGACTCCACTGTCCGACATTATCAACAACAGCGACGCTACAGGAAGGGTCGCGAAGTGGGGCATTGAACTCGCCGCCTTCGAGATCACCTACAAGAGGCGCAACACTATCAAGTCACAAGCCTTGGTGGATTTTGTTGGAGATTGGACGGAGATGCCAGATGCTAATTTGTTGCCAGAACCAGAGTACTGGGTGATTTACTTTGACGGATCAAAGCTTCTCAACAGCTCGGGGGCTGGTGTATTGCTACAATCACCAATAGGATACAAGCTACACTACATTCTGCAAATCCACTTCGAGGCTACAGACAACATGGCGGAGTATGAAGCACTCATTCACGGACTGCGTGTAGCCAATGATATTGGCATCAAGCGCATAGTTTGCTGTGGAGATTCCGACTTGGTTGCCCAGCAGGTGGCTGGCCCCTGGAATGCGCGGAACGCTATGATGGCGGTATATCGAGACGAAGTGGACGAGATAGCCAAGAGCTTCTTGGGCTACGTAGTCAAGTATGTACCTAGGGAGCAAAACGAGGCGGCTGATCTGCTGTCTAAGCTTGGATCAGGGCGCAAGCAAATTCCACCAAGAGTTTTCCTAGAGCACCTGCGCACACCATCTGTAAAGGGGGCCAACATCGACAACCCGGATAGAGCTGACTCTTTCGTCAACATGGTGACTAAGGTCCCTCCGGCTTGGACAAAACCGTTCATGGATTACCTAGAACACGGAACTTTGCCCGACAACGAAGTCGAAAGACGACAAATAGTACAGCGAGAAAAGGGTTATACCATAATCAATGGGTAACTCTACAAAAGGAGCACTACTGGTGTATACCTAAAGTGTGTTTCCCAGCTAGAAGGTATGGAAATCCTACGCGAAATCCATCTCGGATATTGCGGGAATCACGTCGCTCCCCGATCGTTGGTCGCGAAAGCCTTCCGGCAAGGATTCTACTGGCTGACCGCGAAGGCGGACGCCGACAAGCTGGTTGAAACATGCACAGGATGCCAGTATTATGCCCGACAACCACATGTTCCTGCTGAAGAATTGCAACAATACCAATAACTTGGCCGTTTGCAGTCTGGGGGCTAGACATGGTGGGACCGTTACAAATGGCACCGTGTGGATTTACACATCTTCTGGTAGCAGTTGACAAATTCACCAAATGGATAGAAGCTAAACCCATTAGAAAGCTTGATGGGGCAACTGCCCTCAGGTTTGTCCGGGATCTAGTGGTGAGATTTGGTCTCCCACACAACATTATCACCGACAACGACAGCAATTTATCACTCGGAGAAGTGGAGGCATATTGCTGGGAGAAAGGCATCCTACTTGACCTTGCATCTGTGCCACACTCACAATCCAATGGTCAGGTTGAGCGAGCCAATGGATTAATTCTGCCTGGAATCAAGCCACGTCTTGAGGCACCACTACATAGAGCAGCTAGAGCCTGGATGGAAGAGTTACCATCTGTGTTGTGGAGTTTACGGACTACACCCAACAGATCCACCGGCTACACCCCTTATTTCATGGTATATGGAGCAGAAGCCATCCTACCTTCCGACATTCTTCACGATGCACCAAGAGTTGCCGCCTACGACGAGGATGACGCCGAAGAATCCAGACGCCTAGATGTGGACCTTCTCGAGGAGGAGCACGTTTTGGTATGCCAAAGATCTGCCATCTACCAGTAGAAGCTACGCAGCTACCATAGTCGCCGCGTTCGGCATCGCTCGTTTAAAGAGGGGAATTTGGTGCTCCGACTTAAGCAGAAGAAGTCGCACAAACTATCCCCGCCATGGGAAGGACCGTTCATCATAAGCAAGGCGCTACTCAATGGGTCTTACTACCTTGTTTACAATCATGAACTAAAGGATAGACCCAACGAGGATCATAAGCGTAAGCGACGTGACCCGGATGATGACTACCCGGAGCTTGATCGGCCATGGAACATAGCACAGCTACGTCCTTTCTACACTTAGCATTTTTTATCTAATTGTGTATCTCTTATATGATCAATGAAATAAAGCTCTCTGGTTCACTCATATTTCTGAGTCTTTTACCTCCTTTAGTGTTCATTTTTGGATCATGTAAAACCTTTATGCACAAGCTTTGCGTTTGCACTTGTGAAAATTCCACCTATGGGCATTAGCTTAAGTTTTCTGGTATACACGTTCTTTGTCGTTTTTATGTGGATTCTGGAGTAGTGACTTTCGGCACTTATTGTCGGTGATTTTGTGCTCAGGTTATTGACGGTGCCATTGGGCATCATCACCTAAGCGCATGGTTCCGACAATGAGTCTTCCGACTCATGAAAAGTCAAACATAAGAACCAAAGTAATGGATAAGCAAACACTTGCTTAAAAAATATATATATATGCTGGAAACTAGTTCTTAAGTAGCAGGAAATAACAACCATTGTTTTCCGCCTTAAGTTACATCAACAAGTTTTTTCCGCACAGACACCGAAGGTGAAACAAATATTACAAAGTTGTTTTTCATTCCTTTGGCGCAGGAGACTTGGAAGAAGCATCGTCACCAGCCGGAGAATCACCCTCAACGTCGGCACTATGGTGTGACTTGGAGGAATCTTGGTTTGTGCTGTCGATGGTGTTCATGGGCACGAAGACGTCGATGTCCACCAACTCGGCAACTCTGGTGTCATAGCCCGCGAGTGACGATAGGATGGCTTCATGATCAATCTCTTTGCCATCATCGTCGACGTCGGGGATACCAGAGGTCACCGTGTCGATGTAGGCACCTTCGTAGTGTTCCTTCACCATTGACAATGCCATCCTTGCGCCAGCCCGTGCACATGAAGCTTTCCAGCTTGTGACACGCTCGGGGGCTCGGCGCAGAATCTCCGAGTACTTCAACACAGAGTCCGAGGCCTTGATGTGTATCTAGAGGGGCTTGGCAATCTCTTTGGCTTGGGTGGTGGCGGTGTTGATGAAGTTGCCGGCAAGAACCATGCATTCCTTGTCCGAAGGAGGCGATCGGGTCAAACCCATAGGAGCTGCAAGTTCTGACAAGGAGCGCATGAGTTCAATAAATTCAAAGTATCCAGACTACAGAAATACAAGGAGGAGGAAACTTACTAAAGATATTGGCCTTAGCCTGCCAAAGAGTGTCCGCCAGGGATTCTTTCTCTCGTTGGAGGAGCTTATACACCTCGTTGTGGCGTTGGTTTTCCTCATCAGCAGCGTGCTTTTGATCTTTTAAGATCGCAAGCTCCTCCTTCAAGCGACTGATTTCCGCGGAGGCAGAATCCTGCAGGGCCTTCATTGAATCCTCATGCATTTTCATCATCTCTTTCCTCTCCTCCTTAAGGATCTTGTTCTCGCTGTCCAGCTGCTGGATGTCCTTGGACTGCTCGACAATGTCCTTGGCCTTGGCAACATGTTCTGCAAAGTCGGAGAAAGCAAAGTACGCAGTGACTACTCGGAGAATATAGGCACAAGACCAAGACGGAATGCGCAAAAAGAAAACATACTCTTGTTTTTGATGATTTGTTCCTTCAAGATGGCAGTTTACCCTTTTCGGCTTCAAGATCTGCGCGCATCTTCTAGTACTTGTCATTGGCCATGCCCCTCCGAGCATTCTCGTTCTGTGGAAAAAACAACAAAGTTAAACCGTTGTTTAGTCTACTTGGAGTATCTAGTCGGAAAATTTCCACCTACACGCTCGGGGGCTACAACGAGAGTTTTTAACTTAGCAATATGCTTAGCTTTTCTTTAAGCATCTAGTCGGAACTAATTCAATTCTCGATTAGAAGCTTGGGGGCTATAGTATAAAGTTTTTAACTCAGATATCTACTTAGCTTTTCTTTAAGCATCTAGTCAGTACTAATTCAGTTACAACTAGAGGCTTGGGGGCTACAGTATTGAAATTTATAAACACTGTGTATGCTACTCTTAAAGCATCTAGTCGAAACATTTCATTCCATCTAAATGCTTGGGGGCTACAGTTAGAAGTTTTCTAGCTTAGTCACTCTTAGAGCATATAGATGCAAAACCTATGGTTTTCCGTCTACATCCTCGGGGGCTACAGTGGGATACTCATATGAAATGCAAAAGGCAAAGTAAAACTTACAAGTGCAATGATCTTGATGTTTGTAGCGCTCTCGGCTAGCAGCTTACCAAAGGAGATGTTATTTCCTCGCAATACTTCTACTTGTCGGAGGAGCTCCTCAAGACCACACGTCGGAGATGTCGGTGTTGCTCCAGGAACCAGGGTTGTGCTGCTCGGCATAAGCGTCGGGTAGACTATCTTGGGGAACTCAAAAGGTTTCTAGGGAGCAAGGGTGCTGCCTTCGGCAGAAGTACCAGCTTCCACCACCGCCTTGCCGCCACCGATGGCATCCTTAGCCGGAGCTTCAGCCATTTGTTGAGCGATGATCTCCTGCGTTACCTGCTCCCCGACAACAGCGAGTTCCGTAGAGGTGCCAGAATCCACTTCCATGACGGAAGGGCCTGATGCCTCCTTAGCTCGTGAGCTTGTCGGGGCAGACGAGGGCTTGACGGCAGGAGTAGCAGGGGCGATGGCGGGGGAGGCGTCGTGAAGCAGCATGCCTTTGATATTTTGAGAAGCCCCCAAAGTTTTGGAGGTCTTCTTGAGGCTGGTCGTGGCTTTCTTCCTGAAACGTGCGAAATGCATAAGTACAGGAGCAAGACAGATAAATATACAATGTCGGAGAATGAGAAGCTTACACTAATGGGGGTGCTTTGGCAAAAATCCCGGTGGTTCTTCTCTTTTCTGCCTCCAGGGCGGCGGTAGTCTTTTTGGAGGCTCCACCCTTCGTCTTGTTCTTCTTGCCTCCATCGGCAGCATCAGAGGTGGAGCTCTTCCGCTTCCGCGCCAATGGACCTTCGTCGTCGGACACGACCGTGACTTCCTTCATATTTGGATCGTAGATTTGGGCAGCCATGTTGCCCTCCTCTAGATCGCTAAGCTGTTAAGTGAGAAATCACCGTGTTAGATAAAATGAAATTTTCAAGACGGAAGAACTGGAGTATATGTCGTACATGGAAAATAAAAACCTACCTTTGGTCACTTGCCGTCTACGAACATGTCATAGGTGATGGTGAAGCCTAGCTTCTTATCCTTCACCTTGACGATGTCCTTAAGGCAGAGTTTGACGGAGTCGCTCGAGAAGTTGTCCACGGAGATGCGGAGACTATCCCTTCTGTCGCTGGTATACTCGTGCATGAGCTTCGTGCGGTGCTGCAGAGGTTGGATTCGCCTGATGAACCAGCACATGGCTAGGTCCAAACCGGTCAGACCCGTCTGTACAAACCACTCGATCCGCCTTATGGCCCGAGAAACGTTGAGGTCGGAGGGAAGGGAGGCTTGGAATCTCCATGACGAGGTTTCAGCGGCGGCTCTGTCAACGAAGTCCGGGTACATAACTTGTCGGCCAGCCAGCGGAATGTCTGGGCCATAGAAGTACGTCCATTGCCAATTCTTACAGGACTCGTGGCCGACGATGTCGGGGAACCGCCGGCCAGGTCAAATCTTGAAGCTTATGGTGCCACGGTTCCTAAGATCTTCCTTGCTATGTCCGGCTTCACGTTTGACGGTGAATAAGTACACAAAAAGGTCTAACCTAGGCCTTATCCCTAGGTATCCCTCGCAAAGTGCCGCATAGTTGGTAAGCACTAAGATGCTATTGGGGGAAAGGTTCTGAGGTTGGACCCTATAGTGGTTTAAGATGGAGAGGAATAAGTTGGAGATGGGAAGGGAGACGACGCATACCAATTGAGATTTTAGGTACACATTTTCTCCGGCTTGGGGAGAAGGTGTCACCTCGCCGGCCGGCGCCGCCCGCCAGGCAAGTCCCTCCATCGCGGGGAGGTAACCTTCAGCGACCATCTCTTGGATATCGCGGTCGGTGATGTCCAAGCCGCGCTAGTCGCCCTTGTGCGAGTCTGGTTCCTCCTCCAGTGGCTCTAGCGCCGCCAAATTTGGGTCGCCGCCGGTGGACTCGATCACCCCCGATGCGGGGATGACCAAACCCTCTGGGGGCACGACAACGGAGCTCGCCGGCTTCGCCGCAGCTTCGCTCGATGCCGCCATTGATGGAGAGGTGCTGCTGCTAGCCATGGAGTGGAGATTGGGTGCGACTGGTGCAGATGAGAGCTAGGGTTTTTTCGAGGAGAGCTCGAGGAGACGCGCGACTGGAGGAAGAAGATGATGCGAGGAGAATGAGGTAAAAAGTGAAAATTTCCCCCGGGTACTATTTATCATCCTTGGCGTCAAGATTCGTGCAGCTTGATCGAAAGGTTGCCGCGTAGACGACGTGTTCGCGAACGTGAGCGGAAATTTCGCCACATCCCCAACCGTCACCACCAACGGTTCGTATCGCTCGTGCGGGAAAATCGGATATGATTGTGTTCTCTGCATGTGTGAGTTACGAGGCCTCACTGACCTAAGCCTACGTCGTTCTAGCTGACATGGGTAGATGAGCCGTCACATCAAAGATTCCAACATAGACGGATTCATTCTGACTATGGAGGAGTACGATGGAAGATTCAACATTTATCCGGCTTACAAGTTGAAGACGGAGGAATTTTTGCAGGGTTCTTTGGGAGGACTACAAGATATTGCTTGGCGATTTGCCGACATCGAACTAGACGGAGCATTCATCTGAAGAGGCAAGACGGCGCAAGATCTCGGAGTTCTCCCGGGGCTACCGTTGGGGATATGCTATATGGGTATCCTCATAGCATGTCACTTATCCGGATAACCCGGGTGGCCCATAGTCGGTAGCATGGCCTATGGACTGCTGGACGGCCAAGTTAGATGGATCCAGAAGGGAGGCCCATGTCGGATAAAGGAAGGCTACGATGGAGTCACCAGCGTACCCGGAGCCTTGGATTGCAAGATACACAAGACTTGTAATAGACGGTGTAGGACTCTGTAACCTGTCCGGCTAGGACTTTTCCCTGTAACCCTAGGACCTAGCGACTATATAAGTCGGGCCTATGGGAGCCTTTAGGGCATCGATTCACACAACCTCGCACAGCAAACATATCCCTGTAACTCGGCGTATTGCCCTTATAGTGATTTATAGCAGGAGTAGGATTCCGCCACCATTGTGGGATCTGAACCTGGGTAAGCTGTGTTACCTTGTACCCGTCAACCGTCCGCCTTACCCCACATCTCTGAACACGCACTGTGAGGACCCCTCCATGGCGTACTCGTCGGCAATACCACGACAGTATCACTTATGGATTTTCATCTGTTTATGCATGTTGGATGATTCCTGTAGGATGGACTGCCGGAGTCCAGATTCTGATGGAAAATAAGGCGTTTCGGTGCAATTTCTCGAAGATCAGAAAAATACCAGAAAAATATGGAAACGTATTTTACCAGAAGACGAAGGAAGCCAGAAGGAGGGATGGAGATGGGCCTAAGGCGGCCCACATCCCCTAGGCGCGGGCCCACCTGACCCTGCGCCTAGGGCAGGTGTGGCCCACCTGACCCTGCGCCTAGGGCAGGTGTGGCCCACCTGCCCGGCCTCCTACTCTGCCCCGTCCCTGTGTCTTCCCTATGGAACCCTAATACCAAGGGAGCGATCACAGATAGATTTCTGCCGCCTCTGGGGGCGTAAAACACCGAGAGAGAAAGATCTCTCCGGCAGACAAATTTCTGCCGGGGGAATGCCTTCCCGAAAAGGGGAGACCATCGCCATCAACATCGTCATCAAGGTAGATTTCATCAGGATCATCATCATCATCCACACCATTATCTCCACCAGCACCATCACCACCACTCCGTCTTGCTGTAACAATTGTGTTGGATATTGCTTAGTTCATTAGAGGAAACTTTCCCGATGTTGATTACTATTGTAGTTGATGCTTGTGAGTGGAACCATTGGATTATTGTTTATGTTCAGATTGTTATCCATTACCATATCATCTTTGATCTTGATCCATATGATGTCTTGTGAGTAGTTCGTTTAGTTCTTGAGGACATGGGATAAGTCATGTTGTTATTAGTGGATCTGTGATATGAGTTATTATTCAATGGTTTAGTATTTAAGTTGTGGTGCTATTCTTCTAGTGGTGTCATGTGAACGTGTTCTACATGACACTTCACCATTTATGGGCCTAGGGGAATGCATTGTGTATTTGGCTACTAATCGTGGGGTTGCCGGAGTGATAGAAACCTGAACCCCTTTTAGGACACCTTTGCACAAGGGAGTGTAGGTTCTCAGAGTTTAAGGTTGTGGTTAGATGTATATCTTAATTACTTTCCTATAGTTACGGATGTTTGCAGGGGGTTTAATCACAAGTATGTATTAGTCCTAGGAAGGGCGGTATGTTAGCACAGGTTCACCCACACAACACTTACAAACACCAAAAAAGAGTACTCAGCTATTTGAAGCGAAAGCACTTGACAGAATTCCCATGTGTCCTCGAGAACGTTTGGTCCTTATAAGTATTTCCACCGGCTTGTCCTTTGCTAAGAAAGGATTGGGCTACTTTCTCCGTTTGTTTGTTACTTCTGTTACTTTCTCTTTGTTTTATTGCCTTGTCATAAAACCACTAAAAATAGTTTGCTAAGTATTCACAGGGATTTCCTGCTCCATACCACTGTTCAGCACCTTTTGCTTCTCGTTGGGATCGACACTCCTATTTATCGAAAGTACTACGATACACCCCCTATAGTTGTGGGTCATCAGAGTGTTCCTTTCTTCTCGGAAGCTAAGGCACTACTTCCAGGAGCACCCTATCATAGTGCTGAGCAAAGATCCACTGTCCGACATGATCAACAACAACGATGCTATAGGAAGGGTCGCGAAGTGGGGCATTGAGCTTGTCGCCTTCAAGATCACTTACAAGAGACGCGATGCTATCAAATCACAGATCTTAGCGGATTTTATTGCAGATTGGACAGAGATGCCAGATGCTACTCCTATACCAGAGCCAAAATAATGGGTGATGCACTTTGACGGATCAAAGCTACTCAATGGCTCGGGGGCTGGTGTACTATTATAGTCACCAACAGGGGAAAATCTACACTACGTTCTACATATCCACTTTGAGGCTACAAACAACATGGCAGAGAATGAAGCACTCATTCACGGAGTATGCGTAGCCAAGGATATTAGCATCAAGCGCATAGTTTGCTGTGGAGATTCCTACTTGGTTGCCCAGCAGGTGGCTGGCACCTGGAACGCGCGAAACCCTATGATGGCGGCATATCGAGATCAAGTGGACGAGATAGCCAAGATCTTTGTGGGACACAAGGTCAAGTATGTCCCAAGGGAAGGAAATGAGGCGGCTGATCTACTGTCAAATCTTGGACCAGGGCGCAAACAAATTCTGGCTGGCGTTTTTCTGCAGCATCTATGGACACCATCCGTGAAGGGAGCGGACCCCGAGAACCCGGATAGAGTTGACTCTTTCGTTCACATGGTGACAAAGGTCCCTCCGGCTTGGAAAAAATCATTTATGGAGTATCTCGTACACAGAACTTTTCCCATCGACGAGGTCGAAAGTCGGCAAATAGTACGTCGCGCAAAGGGCTATACCATAATCAATGGATATCTCTATAAAAGAAGCACCACTGGTATATACCTCAAGTGTGTTTCCCAGCAAGAAGGTATTGAAATCCTTCGTGAGATCCATCTCGGAGATTGTGGGCACCACGCCACTCCTCGATCGTTGGTCTCCTAAGCCTTCCGGCAAGGATTCTAATGGCTGACGGCAAAGGCGGACGCCGACAAGCTGGTTGAGACATGCATGGGATGCCAGTATTATGCCCGACAACCACATGTTCTAGCTAAAGAATTGCGAACAATACCAATAACTTGGTCGTTTGCAGTCCGGGGCTAGACATGGTTGGTCCATTATAGATGGCACCATATGGGTTTATGCATCTGCTAGTAGCAGTTGATAAATTCACCAAATGGATAGAAGCTAAACCCATTAGAAAGCTTGATGGGGCAACTGCCCTTAGGTTTGTCCGGGATCTAGTGGTGAGATTTGGTCTCCCACATAGCATTATCACCGACAACGACAGCAACTTGTCACTCAGAGAAGTGGAAGCTTATTGTTAGGAGAAGGTCATCCGACTTAACCTAGCATCTATGGCACATCCACAGTCCAATGGCCAAGTTGAGTGAGCCAACAGATTAATTCTGCAGGGAATCAAGCCACGTCTCGAGGCACCGCTGTCGTGGGAATGGTCACGGCAGATGCTGCAATCGGCAGCGAGTAGTAGAACGAGGGGCAAGGGCGGCCAGCCATCTGCGGTGCGAGATGAGGGCAAAGACACAGGGTTTTACCCAGGTTCGGCCCCCCGGAGGGTAAAGACCTACTCCTGCTAAATTGTATTATGGAGGTGGTACAATGGGCGAGCTCGGCGGCTAGGCGGCGAGTCGCTTAGGTGTATGATGGAACGTATCTCTACTCGCCCTACAGGGGGGTTTATATAGGCTCACCTCCCCTAGGGTTTACATATCTCAACCGATTCAGTTAAAGCTTCGGTACTCGTTTAACCTAATCCGACTAGGCCTATCTACTCGCCTGGGCCTTCAGCTTCCAATCTCTTGGTTCCTCGCTGGGCTTCAATCCAGTCGCCGTCTTGCAGGCCCACTCGCCAGTTCTTGGGCCAGTCGGAAACGTCCTGCTGGGTATACCCCTATAGGCATATCCCCATCAGTAGTCCCCGAGGCCGCCGTCGATTAGGCGTGGGTGGCTGCTGGCAGTCGGAGTATACGGCTTCAAAGTGGGCATCCAGTCGAATCGTCGGCGGGCTCCCGTATAGAGGAGAATCCAATCATCCAGGTCGTAGCTTTGGCGTGTCGAATCGGCAAAACACTGTCACAGTGAGAGGGTCGGCGAGTCGAGTGGCTGAAGTTGGACCGTTAACCGTGGTCAAACTAGCCGTTGGGGTAATCCAACGATAACTTTTGGCGTAATCACAACGTAGTAACGACTCCCTGATTTGGCGGGTAACAACCTCTATATAAGAGGAATGGCAGGCGATCAAAGAACCACCTTCTCACCATTTCCTCCGACTGCGCGCACCTTTCGCCTCCCTTCGCATCGCGATCCAGCCGACCTGAAATCCCCCGACCCCCAGCAAATCTCTCTGCCATGGCCCTCTCCACCGAGCCGTGGGGTAGATCTAAATGCACGAGGGCACAACTGGCTTCCTTCGAGGAGGCCGGGATCTTGCGAGCCGGCTGTTGGCGCATTCCCGCAGAGGGAGAGACGGCCCCGAATCCGCGAGAGAGGGAGTTCATCTGCTTCACCAGCCACCTTGAACGGGGGCTAGGGTTCCCCACGTCCCTGTTCTTCCGGCGCTTCTGCGCCTACTACGGGATCCAGCGTTCGGATCTGGGTCCCCACAGCATCGAGCAGCTCGCCATCTTTGTGGTGTTCTACAAATGCTACTTGGGCTGCCGGCCCTACTTCCCCTTGTGGCAAGATCTGTTCCACGAACGGATCAGCCGCGAGGAAGCGGGCGGCCCAATGCTAGCCGCGGGCGGCCTAACCTTCCAGCTCAAGTCGAAGGCTTCATTCTTCAACCTGATGCTGCCCGCCAAGGCAGCGAGCGACTGGAAGAAGTCGTGGTTTTACGTAGCCGAGGCGACCCCGGAGGGCGAGGCGGCGATCCCGCGGTACTCCGCCAATCGGTCCGAGCCGCGCCGTCTCCAAGTCGGCAAGCTCCCCAATGACCAGCGGATGGTCGTCAACGAGATGCTCCAAACCATCCGCGGTCTGAAGAAGAAGGGCCTCCAGACGATAAACCTGTACAACTGCTGGCTCGGGCGGCGGCTCGTCCCATTCGCTCGACGCGAGCATTACATGTACCAGTACACGGGCCGGGAAGACTCGACGAAGGCCTGCCTCGATGAGTGGAAGCTGGAGGACTACATCCCAGCACTGAAAAAAATCACCCAAGCGGTGTACCTGGACGCACAGGCTGGGGTCGCCCCCTATATCGCAAAGCGTCCAGCCCCAACGGTAATCACTTCACTTCGCTCGCAGTCGCAGTTTATGCAGTCGCGGTAATTCTAACTTCATCTTGTATTCATTGCAGCTATTCCAAGTGGTGGAAGGATGGCTCCCACCTTCGGACGACGAGAACTCGAGCTCGTCCGTTCAGGACGTGGGCGAGTCGCCTCCCGCCAAAGGCAATGCCGGGAGCGACGAGGGCGACAGCGACGACGAATCTGAAGAGGAAGTCGCCCCACTGCTCCGCAAGACCCGTGGGCAACATCGACGAGAGCTTGAGGCAAGTAAAATCCTCGAGCGTCACGATGATGACGACGAGCTTCCAGAAACCACCTTGCGCTGCCAGGCGACTCCATCAAAAAATAAGAAGAAGACAAAGGAGGTGAAGGCGCCTCCGAGGAAGACGAAGACCAAACCGACGAGGCCGGCCTCACCGCCACTTTCAGCGAGCAGTTCTGACGCCCCCAGCCCGGCCAAGGACGAGGCGCCGCCAACGACAGCCGCGTTGGACACGGCCACCATCGAGGTGCCCCTGGCGTCGATGCCTCCGCCATTCACCCCAGTCTCTGGGCTGGGGGATGCTCCGGCCGTAGCGACTTCGCCTCGTAGGGAAGCTCCTGTCGAGGAGGTCATAGAAGCTCCGGTCGCAGCCTCTACGACGAAGAAGCCGTCCGTGTCTTGGGCACACGACGTCCTTGACATGGGGCTCAGCCGCCAACTGGGCCCTGAACTGGAGAAGCCAGCCGGCCTCCGTACGGGGATACGCTTCATTTCGGTCACCAAGTGAATACACTCGCCTTCCTTTGTCTTTCATAACCGCTTGAATTATCTTGCTTACATGATTATTGAACAGGACCAGGGTGAAAAGGATGGGCCACCCAACCGTGGCTAAGGTGCCACCCGTCGTTAGCGAGGAGGATCCTTCCCGCAAGAGGAAGGCGGACGAGGTCGTCGTCTCTGCGGATGGAGGCAAGAAGGCCAAGGGTGACGACGTCATCACGATTTCTGACGACACGGCGGTCGCGCCAGCTGGACCCGCAACGGAGGCGGCCGCGTCCACGAAGGAGGGTGCTCTGTTGCCTGGAACGGCCGAGCCGACCTCCTTTGGGGCAGGTGCCTCTATAGCCACCTTTCCGCGCTTCATGACCAAGGCGGCCGCGGCGAGTGGAACTTCGCCCTCGAGCCACACTCCTGGAACCGCCGATGCTGAAATCGACCAACGTCGTGGGCACACGCCGGCTCTCCTCGCGTCCGTGGACGCGATACAACTTCACGGCATGCTTGGCGCAGCCATCCAGGTACCTCCAGTCCCCGAGGATCAGGTCGGTGCTTTGCAGCGGCCTGATTCTTTTAATGTCTTATCTTTATTTTTCGCATCCAGTCCCCGAGTGCGCACGCGCTGAATTTCAGCGGGTGGGCACTTAAGAATTTTTGATTGCCAGTCCCCGTGTGCGCACACGCTGAATTTCAGCGGGTGGGCACTTAGGAATTTTTTGGTTGCCAGTCCCCGAGTGCGCACTCGCTGAATTTCAGCGGGTGGGCACTTAGGAATTTTGCTTTGATTAACCTTTTTGGTGATGTGCAGGGTCTGCAGCTTGAGTCGGCTGACCGATTGGCCGCGAAACAGCGCGCGGAGAAGGAGCTGGCCATCGTCCCGGAGGCGAACAAAGGGCTTTAGGCTGTTGCCGCGAAGGCAGAGGAAGCTCGCCAGGGGCTTGTCCCCGCTGGTGAATTGGCGGCGGCGCAAACGGCTTTGAGTGCGGCTGAACAGTGGATCGCCGACCTCGAGCTTGAGCTGCGGGAGGAAAAGGAAGAAGTGAGCTCGGCTGACGGGCGAGCCAAGGCCGCCATTGCAGCCGCCGAAGAGGATCGCAAAGTGTCAGATGCCCTTGTTGTTGGGCTTCAGGACGACCATACGTCGCTTCAAAGCTTCATCACGGAACTCGCCCGCCCGTTGATTGGTAAGTGCGTATGCCCATTCTAGTGGTTGGGCCTTTTGTGTTGTCCGTCATATTCATTATTGTCTTCTACTCGCAGGTCGCATCATCGATAGCGCGGAAGAGGCGAGCTAGTTCGACGCGCGGCAGTGCGTAAGCATGCTTGTCGACTCGGCAACGTTGTTGGCGACGTGCATCTGTGCCTATCTCCAAGAGATATCTCCCACGGAGGTGATTCCCAGCGACCTCGTTGAAGTGTGGAGGTATTTGGAGAAGGCGCCCGCGGTCGTTGAGTTCATGACGCGGTCGGCGTTTCGGCGCGGAGCGGCGACGACACTTAGTCTTGGACTTGCCCACTTCCCCGAGGACTTCGACATCGACGATGTGACGAGTGGCTACCCGTCGTCGACTGGCGCGGTGGAGCTTTCCGAGGTCCTCAAGTTGCAAGATCGCGCCGCCGCGTACTCGGAGCGTGTATGGGAAATGGGCGACCTCCTTCCATACCAGGAGACGGTCGTCGTGCCAAACGATCCCGAGTCGCCGCATCGTGATCTCAAGGTCGAGCAGCCCTTCCGCGCGGCGATGGCGGGTGAACTGACGATGTATCCGTCGAACCCGTACACGCCGTTCATCCGCAATCGTCGGGGTGTTAGCGAGTCGTCATCAAAGCCTACAGAGTAGGATAGGTTTCCTTGTGGCGTTAGCAGCAGGTCTGCCATGCGGGCATATTTTGTAACCTGAGACAATGCGACATGCAATCGAATGAGACATCGTGTTTATTTTGGTATTTGTCGTGTGTTTGTGATTGATGTTTGAACGAGTCCCCGAGCGCGTCCGCCCTTTTGTGGGGTTTACCTCGTATGTGATATGTTTGTTGTTTTTATGTGTTTTGTCATTGTGGTCGACTCGCCCGGGCTCGGAGAGCCAGTCGCTAGGCGACTCCCTTGAGTGCTCTGTACTTTGCCGTTTTCCCTTGCGCGAACGAGGTCGGGTGGCCGAGTCCCCGAGCGTGGTACTTGGTTGTTCTAGGCGCGACTCGAGGGTGGTTGAGGACTTAGCGCGTTAATTTGAGCACGTCACTCCTGCCTGGCCCGTGGGGTCAGTCGCGTGGCGAGTCCTGGGTGTGCTCTCCTACTTGGCGTTTTCCCGGACCGCTCGCGATGAACTGGTCTTCAGTCCCCGAGCGTGGTACTTAGCCGTTCGAGTCGCTATGCCAAGGATGCGGAGGACCATGGTCGCTGTAAGAAGCGAAGGCAGTTGTCTTGGTTCGTAGAACCAGTCGAGCTAGGCGACTCCAATGGGGCTCCGGATAGGCGTTTTTCATGGACGATGCAAGACCTGAGGTTACTCAGTGCTCTTGCACCGCACTACTTAGCCGTGCCGATCGCTATACCAAAGGTTGACTTCTGCGGTTAGCGTAACGCTGTTATTACGAGTGCGAGTGGCACAAGACATGGAGAGTAGGCGCAATTTTGCGGTAACCGTTTCTTTTTATTTCATAGCGACTGGAGAGTACATGTGTGGGGTTCTAGGAGTAGAACTTCCGTAGGAGGTTTACATTCCATGGTCGCTTGACGTCGAGTTCGCCGTCCCCGCGGACATCGATGAGGTAGTAGGCGTCGTTGCCGAGCACGCGCCCGATGGCGAATGGCCCTTCCCACGGAGGGGAGAGCTTGTGCATGCCCTTCTTGTCCTGTATGAGGCGTAACACCAGGTCGCCCTCTTGGAAGGTGTGAGTCTTCACCCGCCGGCTGTGGTAGCGGCGGAGTCCCTGCTGGTAGATGGCGGTGCGTGACCGAGCGAGGTCACGTGCCTCTTCGAGTTGATCGACCCCGTCTTGCCGGGCGAGCTCGTTTGCGGCCTCAGTGTAGTGGACGATCCGCGGCGAGTCGTGCTCGAGGTCGGTGGGCATGACTGCCTCGGCGCCGTAGACCATGAAGAAGGGGGTGAACCCTGTCGACCTGTTGACTGAGGTGCGGATCCCCCAGATGACAGAGGGAAACTCCTCGACCCAGCACCCGGCAGTGCGCTCGAGTGGTACTTGGAGTCGTGGCTTCAGGCCGTGGAGGATGCTTTGGTTGGCCCATTCTGCCTGGCCGTTGGATTCCGGGTGGGCGACCGACGCGAGGTCGAGCCGGATGTGGTGCTCTTCGCAGAATTCAGCCATGGCTCCTTTGGTGAAGTTGGTGCCATTGTCCGTGATGATGCTGTTTGGGAACCTGTAGCGATATATGAGCTCGCGTAGGAATTTTGTGGCGGTCTTCCCGTCGCATTTCCTAACTGGCTTGGCCTCCACCCACTTTGTGAATTTGTCGACTGCGACTAGCGGGTGGGTGTAGCCGGAGGGGGCCTTCTTGAAGGGGCCTACCATGTCCATGCCCCACACAGCGAATGGCCAGGTGATGGGGATTGTTTTGAGCGCTGAGCTCGGCACGTGCGTCTGATTGGCGTACTTCTGGCACCCGGCGCACCGCTGGACAATGTCCACAGCATCGGCGTGTGCGGTGGGCCAGTAGAAGCCATGTCGCATAGCCTTGGCGACCAGAGAGCGGGCGCCGGCGTGGTGGCCGCAGTCGCCGGAGTGGATATCGTGGAGGATCTTGCGTCCTTCGGCGGGTTGGACGCAGCGTTGGAACACGCCGGTGACACTGCGCTTGTGGAGCTCGCCGTCGATGATGGTGTATGACTTGCATCGGCGAGCGATCATCTGGGCGTCCGTCTTGTCTGCCGGCAAGGTGCCGGCTTCCAGGTAGGCGATGTAGGTCTTGGTCCAGTCGTCTGGCTCGTTGACGAGAGCGACCAGGGCTGCCTCTGGTTGGAGAGGGACTCCGATGTGGATCTCCCTCGGGGGAGAGACTGATGGCTTGGTTATCGTGTCGAGGAAGACGCCGACGGGTGGTGCGAGTCGAGCCGACCCAATGCGAGAGAGTGCGTCGGCCTCCTCGTTCTTCCGCCTGTCGATCCACTCGACGGAGTAGCCTGTGAAGTGTCCGCCCAACTTGACCACTGCTTGGCGGTACGCCGCCATGGTGGGGGAGACGGCGTCGCAGGTGCCAGCGACTTGCCCTGCGACGAGGTCGGAATCGCCGTAGCAGCGTAGGCGGTTGACATTCATCTCCTTGGCCGCTCGCATGTCGTGGAGTAAGGCCTCGTACTCAGCCATGTTGTTGGTGCAGGGTGTGAAGTCGAGGCAGAGGACGTAGCGGAGCTTGTCGCCCTTCGGCGAAGTTAGCACGATCCCTGCGCCTGCGCCGTCCGCGTTCTTGGAACCGTCGAAGTGCAGGCTCCAGTAATGGAGGTATGACAGCTTCTCTGGCTGCTGGGCCTCTTCCCAGTCGGCGATGAAGTCCGCTAGGGCCTGCGACTTGATTGCTTTTCGCGGCTCGTATTTGATGTTGTGGATGCCAATCTTGACGGCCCACTTGGCGACCCGCCCGGTCGCCTCACGGTTGCGGATGATGTCCTGCAGTGGTGCCGGGGAAACGACCGTGATCGGGTGCTCCTGGAAGTAGTGCGGCAGGCGCCGCTGAGCTCTGAAGACCGCGTATACCAGCTTTTGGTACTGGGGGTACCGCTGGCGCGACTCGGTGAGGACCTCGCTGATGTAGTACACCGGCCGCTGTACTGGGCGCTCCTTTCCTTCCTCCGGTCGCTCGACGACCATCACGGCGCTGACGACGCGCTCGGAAGCCGCGACGTAAACCAGCATGGGTTCTTTGTCGGCGGGGGCGGCGAGTAGCGGTGCGGCGAGTAGCACCTTTTTGAGGTCGCGGAGCGCGTCTTCCGCCTCCTTGTCCCACTGGAAGGTGGGGTTCTTGCGCATCAGGCGGTATAGGGGCATCGCCTTTTCGCCCAGGCGGGGGATGAAGCGACTGAGAGCCGCTACTCGCCTGGCTAGTTTCTGGACGTCGCGCAGGCACTCGGGTTTGCCGAGCCGGGCGATCGTGTCGATCTTCGTGGGGTTCGCCTCGATCCCTCGCTTGGAGACGACGTACCCCAGTAGTTGTCCTGCAGGTACACCGAAGGTGCATTTGCCTGGGTTGAGCTTTATCTTGTATTTTCGCAGGTTGGCGAATGTTTCCGCCAGGTCGGCGAGTAGGTCGCCCTGGCGAGCGGACTTTACGACCACGTCGTCGATGTAGACGTGGATGTTGCGGCCAATTTGGCTCGCGAAGCATTCTTGCATGCACCGCTGGTAGGTCGCCCCGGCGTTTAGCTTGTGTAGCAAAAGGCTCCGAATGGCGTGATGAACGCCGTCTTCGACAGCCATTTTGATCTGGTTGTACCCAGAGTAGGCGTCGAGGAAACATAGCGACTCCGAGCCCGCGGTTGAATCGATTATCTGGTCGATCCACGGGAGGACGAACTGCTCCTTTGGGCAGCCACTTGGAGTATTTGATTGGCCGGATGAAGCCTGCAGCGAGTAGACGCTGCCCCTCCTCGGCGATTGCTCGGCGGCGCTCTTCATTGAAGGGCCGCAGCGACTGCTTGACAGGTCGCACTTTGGGGTCGGCGTTTAGCTTGTGCTCAGCGAGCTCCCTAGGGACACCGGGCATGTCAGAGGGCTTCCATGCGAAGATGTCCCTGTTCTCACGGAGGAACTCGATGAGCGCGCCTTCCTATGCTGAGCTCATGCCCGTCCCGATCGTCACCGTCTGGCTAGAGTCGCCTAGGACCAGCTCGACGGTGCGGGTGTGCGTAGTGGACTCGAAGGTTGTGGTGTTTGCGCCCTCCCAGTTGGGCTTCTTGAGTATTGTGGGGTCGTCATTGTTGACCCCGCTCGCGTACTTGGCGAGCTCATCGGCATGGTTGGTCTCCGCCGCGATGACGGCGTCGGCGAGCTCGGCTCCTTTGGCCTCGCACTCGGCGGCCATGTCGGGGTCGCCGTTGATGGTGATGACGCCGCACGGCCCGGGGAGCTTCATCGCGTTGTACGCATAGTGGGGCGCTGCCATGAACTTGGCGAACGCCTGGCGCCCCAGGACGCAGTGGTAGGGGCTGTCGAAGGGCACCAGCTCGAAGACGATCCGCTCGGTGCGAAAGTTTGCCGGTGTGCCGAAGGTGACTGGTAGCGTGACCTTGCCGATCGGGTACGCCTTCCGACCGGGGACGATGCCGTGGAACGTGGTGTGAGTCGTCTCGATCATCGACTGCGGGAGCCGCAGCCGCCTGAAGGTGTCGAGGTACAGGATGTTGATGGAGCTGCCGCCGTCCATCAATGTCTTGGGGAGCTAGTAGTCGCCGACCTTGGGCTTGACCACCAGGGCGACTCGTCCTGGGTAATCGATGCGTGGCGAGTGGTCTTGGCGGCTCCAGGTGATGGGCTGCTCTGACCAGTTGAGGAACTGGGGAACGTCCACCTGGGCCACCGCATTGACGGCGACGGCGCGGGCGATGACCTTCTTCTCACGCTTCGTGTTGAAGCCTGTGAAGGTATGGAGCGAGCCGGCCACTTTGCCGAATTTTCCGCCGTTTGGCGGGTCGTTGTCGGGGTCCTCCCGTGCTCGCCGTGCCTTCTCGATCTCCCTGAGGGTGTGGCAGTCGGCGGTGGTGTGCGTTGCGGGCTTCCCTTCCGTGCTATGAAACGCACATGGTTGGTTAAGGAGAGCCGCGGGGTCAAACCTTGGCTTGGCATTGTAGTTGCCGCCATCGCGGCGTTGCCCTCCGTCGCGGCGGAAGCTCTTGGGCTCGTGTTGCGCGTGCCCGGCGTTAGCGACGAAGTCGACTCGCCCGTCACTGCGGCGCTTGCCGGTGAGGCGAGTGTTGCTGTAGCGTAGGTCGGACCGTCGTCCGCTGTCGTTGCCGCTCGTGCGGCGTTGACCTCCTGACTCGTCGTCAGTTTCCTGGTTTGGATCTTCCTCCGCGTACCGTTTGGCGATCTCGAGGAGGTCGGGGATGTTGTCGAGTGTGCGAGAGTGTCGCTTGAGCTTGGCGACCAGGGGCTCGTAGCGGCACGAGGTCTTGAAGCAATGGATCGTGGTGTCTGGGTGGATGCCGATCGCGTTGTACCAGAGTTCTTGCCATCGTTGGACCCAGTTGCGGGTCGACTCGCGGGGTCCCTGGACGCATCGCTCCAGGTCCTCGATAGTGGTGGCGCGGGTGTAGGAGCACTCGAAGTGCCTGACGAAAGCGTCGCGCATCTCCTCCCAGGAGTCTATGCTGTCCTGAGGGAGGGTGTTGATCCACTGCCTGCACGTCCCCTCCATCATCAGGGGGAGGTAACGGGCGGCTAGCAGGTCAGTGTGGCCTGCGATCCCCATTTCCATGAGGTATGTGTCGAGCCAGCCAGCAGGGTCGTACGAGCGGTCGTACTTTTCTATCTCCTTCGGCGCCTTAAAGTTTGGCGGGTACTTCTCGCCTCGGATCATTGGTCCGAAGCACTTGGGGCCGAGTCGACTGAGCGACCCCATGGGCTCGCCGTCGCGGCGATTGGTTAGGGTGTGTCGCAGGTCGTCGGGCTGGCGTGCGCGCCAGCTTTGGTTGTTGATGATGTGGGTGCGGGCGTCGATGGGTTGACCGTTGGCGGCGACGAGGTTGGTCACCGGCCTGGGGTCATTGGTGGAGAGTGCCGCGTTCGCGGGTCGGTGTCGGAGCTGCAGTGGCTCCGGTGGTGGGCAGTTGAGTGTGTTTGCCGCCATTGGGCAGCCGCTCGAGGCCGCCCTGCTTCCCGAGGAACGTGAGTATACTCGTCCTTGCGAGTCAGCGCCCGCTCTTTGCTGCTCGACGGCCTTTGCGAGCAGGGCCCTGACGTATTGGATCTGCAGGGCGCCGTCGCCGGTGGCCGTGATGCTGTCGGCTGCTGCTCGGCCTGCCACGAGGTTGTCCATCGGGGTGGAGAACGGTGGGAGGCCGTTTGCGTCTCGCTCCCTTGAGGAGACTACTATCCGCGGCTGGTCCCTGGGGGGTGTGCGGTTGGGTGGAGGCGGGGCGCCCATCGCCGTCGACCCTGGCGGGGGTCGGGCGCTTCCTCCTGGTGACGCGTTCTCGCAGATCGCGCGCTCGGCCACACGGGCCGGGTCGTTTTCGTCGTCGAAGTTCAGGGCGCGCCCCTAAACGGTAGGGTTCAGGCGCGACCTGATCCGCTGTTGGTGGTAGCGCGATAGCTCCTGCGCCGTTACTTGCTCGAGGCGGAATTTTTCGCGCTCGGCTTGTTCCTTGCGCACCGCCTCCGCTAGTTTCAGGCGGAGTTCCTCGACCTCCGTTGCCGTGGCGTTAGGAGGGATCGGGGTGGAGAATGGATCCTCCGGCGGATCGGTGCCGCTCGCCATGTAGGTCGCGGCGTGGCGACCGGTTCCGTCGTGGAGGTCGGCGGAATTCTCCGACCCGGAGTCGAATTCGAAGATCCCGAGGATGGAGGGGTCCTCGAAGTCTCCCACGTTGGAGACCTGAGTGATGGAGCCCGCGGGTGAAGCCGCGGTGATGGACCCGGCGAGTGACGCCGAGGTCGCCGAGTCGGCGTCGTCGTCGAGGGCCGCGTCTCCTGCGGCCGCTGAGTTTTCGGCCACGTCGCTGTGGGCCGAGTTGTACTCGGAGGCGAGGCGATGGATCGTGCAGATCTGGCTCTCGAAGAGCCGATCGCGTGGCGGCGACTCGCGGATGCGAGCCGAGTCCTCCGAGACGATGACGTCGGTGAGGCCGACAAAGAGGCTGATCGTGCCGATCGGCAGGATCACGCTGTGCGTGACGGGCCGCGCCGACGGGACGTAGCTGCTCGGCAAGATTTGGAGCATCTCGCCGATCGCTATCATGCGGCCGGTGGCGACCGTCTCGTTGATGGGCAGATTGGATCTCGCTGTAGAACACCGGCCAGACCGGCCAGGCCCCACGGTGGGCGCCACTGTCATGGGAATGGTCACGGCAGATGCTGCAATCGGCAGCGAGTAGTAGAACGAGGGGCAAGGGCGGCCAGCCATCTGCGGTGCGAGATGAGGGCAAAGACACAGGGTTTTACCCAGGTTCGGCCCCCCGGAGGGTAAAGACCTACTCCTCCTAGATTGTATTATGGAGGTGGTACAATGGGCGAGCTCGGCGGCGAGTCGCTTAGGTGTATAATGGAACGTATCTCTACTCGCCCTACAGGTGGGTTTGTATAGGCTCACCTCCCCTAGGGTTTACATATCTCAACCGATTCAGTTAAAGCTTCGGTACTCGTTTAACCTAATCCGACTGGGCCTATCTACTCGCCTGGGCCTTCAGCTTCCAATCGCTTGGTTCCTCGCTGGGCTTCAATCCAGTCGCCATCTTGCAGGCCCACTCGCCAGTTCTTGGGCCAGTCGGAAACGTCCTGCTGGGTATACCCCTGTAGGCATATCCCCATCAACCGCTACATAGAGCAGCAGGAGCCTGGGCGGAGGAATTACCATCTATTCTGTGGAGTTTATGAACTACACCCAACAGATCTACCAGCTACACCCCTTATTTCATGGTATATGGAGCAAAAGCCATCTTGCCTTCCGACATCCTTCACGATTCACCAAGATTTGCCGCCTACAACAAAGATGACGCCGAAGAATCCAGGCGCCTAGATGTGGACCTTCTCGAGGAAGAGCGCATATTGGCATGCCAAAGATCCACCATTTACCAGCAGAAGCTACGCAGCTACCATGGTCTCCGCGTTCGGCATCGCTCGTTTAAAGAGGGGGATCTTGTGCTCTGACTTAAGCAGAAGAAGTCACACAAATTATTCCCGCCACAGGAAGGACCGTTCATCATAAGCAAGGTGTTGCTCAATGGGTCTTACTACCTCGTTGACAATCGTGAACTTGAGGATAAACCCAGCGATGATCATAAGCGTAAGCGACATGACCCGGATGATGACTGCCCGGAGCTTGATCGGCCATGGAACATAGCATAGCTACATCCTTTTTACACTTAGCATATTTTTTATATACTATGTACCTCTTATGTGATCAATGAAATAAAGCTCTCTGGTTCACTCATATTCCTGAGTCTTTTACCTCCTTTAGTGTTCATTTTTGGATCGTATAAAACCTTTATCCGCAAGCTTTGCATTTGCACTTGTGAAAATTCCGCCTACCGGCGTTAGGTTAAGTTTTTTGGTCTACACGTTCTTTGTTGTTTTTATGTGGATTCTGGAGTAGTGACTTTCGGCACTTGTACTCGGCGATTTTGTGCTTAGGTTTTGACAGTGCCATTGGGCATCATCCCTTGAGCGCATGGTTCCGACTATGAGTCTTCCGACTCATGAAAGGTCAAGCATAAAAACCAAAGTAATGAATAAGCCAGCACTTGCTTAAAAAATATTTACATGCTGGAGCTAGTACTTGAGTAGCAGTAAATATACAACTATTGTTTTTTTCACCTTAAGTTAACACAGTAGTTTTTTTCCGCATACAAAAACCTAGAGGAAATAAATATTACAAAGTGTTTTTCATTCCTCTGGCGTAGGAGACTTTGAGGCAGCATCGTCAGCAGCAGGAGAGCCATCCTGATCATCTTCAAAGTCGGTGGTCTTGAGGGACTCAGAGGAGCTGGGATGGTTGCCGTCAATGATATCAAGAGGCACGATGACATTGTGATCGACCAACCCGGCGACCCTGGTGTCAAAACCCACGAGCGATGCTCAGATAGCCGAGGTCACCTTGTCGATGTTGGCACTCTCGTAGTGTGACTTGACCATTACCAGCGACATTCTTCCACCAGTCCGGTACATGAAGATTTCCATCTTACAATACGCTTGGGGGCTTGGCGTCGAATATCCTAGTACTTCATCATGGAGTCCACCGCCTTAATGTTGCCGGCAAGAACCGACAGTGCTGATGAAGTTGCCAGCGAGAACCATGCATTCCTTTGGTGGAGGAGGCGAATTGGTCAAACCAATAGGAACTGCATTTCTGACAAACAAAGGAGCACATTTGTTCAATAATACAAAAAGTTCAGAGTACCTTGCTTACAGAAGCACAAGACGGAGATCGCTTACCAAAGATGCTCGCCTCCGCTTGCTGGAGTGTCTACGCCATGGAATCACTTTCTTGTCGAAGAACCTTGTAAGCCTCAAGGTTGTGTTGATTCTACTCATCGGTAGTTTTCTTCTGCTCCTTGAGGATGGCAATTTCCTCCTTCAGACGGTTCATCTCCGTGCTGGTGGACTCCTGCAAGGCCTTGATGGATTCCTCGTGCATATTCAGAGAGTCATCCATCTCTTCCTTAAGGATCTTGTTTTTGCTATCCAGCAACTCAATGTGCTTGGATTGCTCGACAATGTCCTTGGCCTTGGAGATGGTTTCTGCATGTCGGAGAAAGAACAACACATAATGAGTAGTCAGAGAGTGATGGCACAAGACCAAGTTTGATTGCAAAATTGAAAGGAAAAAAAGACTCTTTCTCTTGGTGATTTGTTCGTTCAAGAAGGCAGTTTTACCCTTTTCAGCTTCCAGTTCATCGCGCATCTTGTGGAACTTCTCGTTGGCGACGCCTCTCCGAGCATTCTCATTCTGTGGAACGAAATTCAATGTTACTTAGTATACTTGGATCATCTAGCCGGATAATTATCCACCTAGAGGCTTGGGGGCTACAGTGAGAGTTTTTAACTCGACAATATGCTTAGTCTTTCTTTAAGCATCTAGTCGGAACTAATTCTGTTTCAACTAGAGGCTTGGGGGCTACAGTATTGAAATATAAAAACACTGCGTATGCTACTCTAAAAGTATCTAGTCGGAATAATTTATTCAAATTAAATACTTGAGGGCTACAATGAGAAGCTTTCTAGCTTAGTCACTCTTAGAGCATTCAGATGCAAAGACCTATGGTTTTCCTTCTAAATCCTCAAGGGCTACAGTTGGATACTACTTATGAAATGCAAAATGCAAACAAGACTTAAAATGTGATGATCTTGAGGTCTGTGGCACTCTTGGCAAATATCTTGTTGAAGGAAATGTTATTTCCTCGCAGGATATCCGCTTGCCTGAGAAGCTCCTCAAGGCCGCAATTCGGAGAAGTTGGCGCTGCACTAGTAGCCAGAGTTGAGCTACTCGGCGTAAGGGTCGGGTAGACAATCTTCGGGAGCTCTATTGATGTCCTGGGTGAAGTGGCACCGCCTTCGGCAGACATTCTGCCTTCCAGTATCGCCTTACCGCTACCGATGGCATCCTTAGCCGGAGCTTCAGCCATTTTGGACGCGGTACTTTCTTGTGTCACCTGCTCAACGGCAACGACAAGATCCGTGGTGACACCTGGGTCCACCTCCATTGTGGAGGGGCCAGATGCCACCTTAGCTGGAGAGCTTGTCGGTGTGACAGCAGGCTAGATGCTGGGAGTGGTAGGGGCGATGGCGGGAGACGCTTGGTGCAACATATCTGTAATGTTTTTAGAAGCCCCCGATATTTTGGAGGACTTCTACAAACTTAAACTGACCTTCTTCCTGAAACGTGCAAAAGTATAAGTACAGGAATAAGATGAGCAATGGAAAATGTCGGAAGATAAGAAGCTTACACAATGGTGGGTGCCTTGGTGAAAGGGATGCCGGTAATTCTTCTGTACTCCACCTCAAGGGCGGCAGTGGACTTCTTAGAGGCTCCACCCTCCATCTTTTTCTTCTTGGCTCCATCGGCAGCATCAGAGATGGAGCTCTTCTACTTACGCGTCAACGGGACGTCGTCGTCGGACACGACGGTGACTTCCTTCATCTTGGGGTCATAGATTTGGGCAGCCATGCTATCCTCCTCTAGACTTTTGAGCTGTTAAGTGAAATCCCAAAGTGTTAGATGCAATGGTAATGTTTAGACGGAAGAACTAGAGTATATTTCATACACAGAAAATAAATACATACCTCTGGGCACGTGCCGTCAACGAACATGTCGTAGGTGATGGTGAAGCCACGCTTCTTGTCCATCACCTTGACGATGTATTTGAGGCGGAGCTTGATGGAGTCACTCGAAAAGTTGTCCATGGAGATGTAAAGGCTATCCTTCCTATCCTTGGTGTACTAGTGCATTAGCTTCGTGCGGTGTTGCAGAGGCTGGATCCGCCTGATGAACCAGCACATGGCTAGGTCCAATCCGGTTAAACCTGTCTCTATGAACCGCTCGATCCGCCTTATGGTGCAGGAAGCGTCATTGTCGGAGGGAAGGGTGGTCTGGGATCTCCATGTCGGGGCTTCAGTGGCGGCCCCGTCGACGAAGTCCGGGTACGTTGATTTTCGGCCATTTAGAAGTATCTGGGATATCTGGGCCGTAGAAGTACGTCCGCTACCAATTCTTGCAGGACTCGTGGCCTACGATGTTGGGGAACCGCCGGCCAGGACGGATCTTGAAGCTAATTGTTCCGCAATTTCTAAGCTCGTCCTTGCTCGCTCCGGTTCCCTCTTGACTGTGAAAAAATAGATGAACAGATCTAACCTAGGCCTAATTCCTAGGTAGCCCTCGTAAAGCGCTACATAGTTGCTAAGCGCTAGGATGCTATTTGGATAAAGGTTCTGAGGTTGAACCCGGTAATGGCTAATGACAGCAAGGAAGAAGTCGGAGATTGGGAGGGAGACGCCGTGTACCATTTGCTCTTTGAGGTACACCTTCTCTCCGGCTTGGGGAGAAGGAGTGACCTCGCCGGCCGGAGCCGGCCGCTAGATAAGCCCCTCCATCGCGGGGAGGTATCCTTCAGCAAGCAACTCATTGAGATCGCCATCGGCGATATCCGAGCCGCACCATTCTCCCTTGTGGGAGTCTCTTTCCTCTTCCAGCGGTTCCAGCCCGCTGGAATATGGTCGTCGCCAGTGGTTTCCAGCATCGCGGACCGTGGCACAACCACGCCCTCTGGAGGCACGTCGACGGAGCCTGTCGGCTTGGCTGCAGCTTCGTTCATTGCCGCCATGGAAGGGGTGGAGCTGCTTCTTGCCATTGGAATAGGAGGAGAGGGGACTGGGAGATTGGGGAAGAACTAGGGTTTTCCCGTACGCGGGAGAGTTCGAGGAGATGGTTCGCAGGGGGAAGAAGATGACACGGGGGAGAATGCGGTGAAAAGATAAAATCTATCACAGTTGTAATTTATAACCCCCTGCGTCAAGATTCGTGCAAAGTGATCGGATGGTTGCTGTGTGGACAGCGCGTGCGCGTAAATTTCGCCACATTCCCACGACCGCCGCCAACGGTTCGTATCCTTCGGCGGGATAAACGGACATGAGTGTGTTCTCTGCATGTGTGAGTTATGAGGCGTCGTTGACCTATGGTCTACATTGCTCTAGCTGACACAGGCAGGTGAACCATCCAATCGGAAAATTCTGGCATGGACGGATCCAGTCCGGCTATGAGAAGAGTATGATGGAAGATTCAACAGTTCTTCGACTTAAAAGTTGAAGACGAAGAACATTACAGGGTTCTTGGGAGGACTACAAGATATTGCTTGACGATTTTCCTACATTCATCTAGACGGAGCATTCAACCTGAAGAGGCAAGACGGCGCAATATCTCGGAGTTCTCCGGGGGCTACTGTTGGGGATATTCTATATGGGTATCATCATAGCATGTCTCTAATCCGGATAAACCGGGTGGCCCATAGTTATATGGATCTAGAAGGGAGGCCCATGCCGGATAAAGGAAGGCTACGGAGGAGTCACCGACGTACCCGGAGCCTTGGAGTGCAAGACACGTTAGACTAGTTCTGTATTGTGTAGGACTCTGTAACCTGTCCGGCTGGGACTTTCCCTGTAACGCTAGGACCTGGAGACTATATAACCGGACCTATGGTTTCCTTTAGGGCACGACAAGTTAGACCAATCAACTTATACCGCGCACAGCGAACCGATCCCTGTAACTTGACGTATTTCCATTATAGTGATTTATAGCAGGAGTAGGATCCCATCACCATCGTGGGATCTTAACCTGGGTAAGCTGTGTTACCTCATACCCGCCGACCTTACACCTTACCCCACGTCTCTAAACACGCTCTGTGAGGACCCCTCCATAGCGTACTCGTCGGCAATACCAAGACACCCGAGAATCCCAAGAACCTCGCCTGGGCAATCCTTCCCTATAGTTCCAAGGCCGTTATAGATATGCCACAAACAAGCTACTCATAGCAGTTACCGATGAATATCGTCACTCCCAAATGGAGCTCCACCTTGTCCAAACCATCCTGACTCGCAAGGAAGCTCTATAAGTCCAGCAAAGGAAACAAGCCTTGATCCAGATGGAGGAAAAACATTTGGAAGCAGTGTCCCTAAAGGAGGAAAGAAGAGCATCAACGCTCGTTAGTACATCAAGAAGTTCAAGCCATCCTAGGAAATGCAATAATCCTCCCGTCTTCCCGAAGACCAAGATGAAGACGAAGAAACGTCCGAGTAGTCGGCATGCGACTAGAGACTCACCCGAATAGCCTAGGGTAGAGTTATGTAATCGTCCCTGAACCTGTATTGTAAACCCTAAGTAATTAGACTCCTCCTAGCTCCGACTTGATTGCCATGAATGAACCTTGTTTGGATGATATGCTAGTCTGATGTTCCATTCTACGTGTTTTACCCATGACGTTGCACCAGACCCAAGCGGAATGACTGTATCCCATAAGACCGCGTCCCCCCAACCGCCAACCGCAAATAGCATCATCCAACCAGCAAGATCCCTATCTAGCTCATATGTAACTCCTAGGAGGTTAGTTAGATGCCTTTCCCGATAGCCCTCCTACCTCCGAAATTAGTATCTGCATCTCTCAAGAAGAAGAATGTACAAGTTCGACTGAAGATACCAATCCCGCAAGAAAGGTACAACGTGCCTCCAACCTCATCCTACCACTCCATCAAAGAAGGTCTCCTACTTCACCGAGCACCCTAGTGTCACCTTAAGAGGGAAAGACTGCGTATTTCCCTCAAAACAAGAATAAACCTCCACCCGAATATCGCCGGGAATTGACCCCTACTTGTCATTAGGTAATGACCATCCCCTAAAGCATCCTTATGGACACTACGTAAGGATTGAAATCGCAAATTCTCTAGAATCAGAAGGTATTCTGGGAATGTTCTCCACTCCAAGATTGACCGTCCATCCACCACTCCCGGCGTATCAAGACATTGAAACAACCCACGTTATAGAGTAAAACTAGATTGGTCCGGTAAAAAAAGGTAAAACAAAAAAAAGTCTTGTAGACGAGTCCTTTTTAATTCCTTGAAGTGTTGTTTCCCAAGGTTCGCTTAAGGTCTACTAGGGAAAAAATACTATTATACTACAACCATGAATCCAGATCGAAGGTATCAACCCTTTTTTTGGCGTCGTGGCTGAGAAGTAATCCGCTATCCTGGTGAGGTCACTAGAGACCTTGTTTTTAGTTTTATTTTTATTTGTAATTTATTTCTTGTTATGTATTTTAAATCCAAAAAATAGTTACTAGTTTAATAGTTTCCTTTTCTTTAAATACCAAAAGGAAAAGAGCCATCAGCCCGTTGTTGATGCAGAAGCATATGAAATTAAGCCTAATCTTTTAAGCTTGGTTTAGTAGAACCAATTTGGAGGCTCATCTTCTGAGGATTCAGTTTTGCACCTACATACTTCACTAAAATTTGCGACATGATGCGTATTAAGGATGTTGATCCAAATGCTATTAAATTACATTTGTTCCCTTTCGCTCTAAGAGGAAAGGCTAAGGACTAGTTACTAGCTCTACCTAAAGGCACTATTACATCCTGGGAGGAATGCACTAGTCTTTTTATGACTAAATTTTTTCCCTCAACTAAGAATATGCAGCTGAGATCAAGCATCACAAGTTTTAAACAAGAAGAACGCGATCCACTAGATCACGCATGGGAAATGATTAAAGAAGTCATAATGAACTATTCTAGTCATGGTATGGAAGAATGGATTATATTGCATTTATTTTATAATGGCCTTAACCCAATGTCTAAGTCTATTCTAGATACTACAGCAGGAGGAACAATCATGGTAAAGCAAGTGAGTTTTGCAAAGAAATTACTGGATGATATGCAAAAAAACCATGCCTAGTAGCATGTGGAAAGAACCTCAAAAAGGGTGAATTGAATCAGTGAGGTAAATAATGAAGAGCTTACTACAAATGTATATGAGTTACTCAACATAGTAAAGGGTACGGAAGATACCCAAATTAGTACTATCACTACCGATGTTAATGATGTTAATTTTATAGCATGTTGTCCTTATAATCCTACTTGCAAGAACCAAAACTTTGCTTTTAATGTTCAAAAACATTATTCTAATCCTATAGGATCTCCTTACAATAATTATGATAATCATAATGGAGAAAATCATGGCAAAAATCTCTCCTTTGAACATAATATTATAACTTTCATGCAAGCTAATATCGAGAAAAATAATATGCTTATTAAAATCATGGATAACCATGAGACTAGTATTGGTAAATTATATAATCAAGACATTGCAATTAGAAATGATGTACATGATCTATAGGAAAGGACAAAGACCATGGAGGAACAATTGGGCAAGGTAGCTGAGAGCCGAGCTCTCATACTGGAAAAATTAGCAGGAAAGTCCGAGTCAAATCCGGTAGAAGACCTCAAGATGATGAGGGTGGAAATGAATGAAGAGAAGCCCAAAGAACTGGATTATAGAAATGCGCCAAAACCTAAATACACCATGGAAGATCTATAAAAGATGATCACCATAAAGAATCATGGTCTAGAACAAGGTAACGATGCTACATACCAACAATTTATACAACAAGTAGCATGTAAAGTTTGGGAATTATAAATGTAGTATAAGATACTATCTGATAAGCTTCCTGCTAAGCTAGATGATATATTTGATCCTACTATTAAAATTAAAATTGGTATTAATAAGTTATATGAACTTTGTGATCTTGGTGCAAGCGTCTTAACAATTTTCAAAAGTTTATTTGACAAGTTAAACTTGGGGCCTTTTGCAACATCTGATATGAGACTCCATCTTGCAGTCCTTATCTTATTGATCTTGTTATAGTGGACATACCTGAAGATCCCATAGCACCTATAATTCTAGGTAGGCCATTCCTAAGAACTATTAAAGCTATAATCAATTTACATGAAGGGAATGTGCGAATAGGAATACCGTCTAGACATCCTTTTATAGTTCACTTCCCTAGCAAGAAGAAGGCTAAACCTAATAATGATGATGGTATAATCACACTAAAAGTCAATTACTTTGGAGTGGGTGTTCCACTCACAAAACCTAAATGATCACCATCTAGGTCAAGATAATTGACCTTAAATAGAAGCGATGCATGGGAGGCAACACATGTGAAATAAAAGTTTTTATTCTTCTGTTAAGTTTTTTTTGTCTTTGTTTTTGTTTCGTTTTCGTTTTTAATAGAGTGTTCAAGAAGTCTTTTGGAGAGAGGAGTACAAAATAAGGTAATACTCGATCTTTTATTTACTAACATATGGCCTCAAGGTATTGCTGATTTTTATGAAGTTTATTTTTTGTTATTTTGTCATTTTCTAAGATGTGCAAAGGCGCGCGAAGCTACTAAACAAATTCTACAAGTTTTTCATCTTCCAGGTCACATAACGACCATAGGTATGGCCGGGATACTCCATACCATGCGCCCGTAACACATCGCATCTCTAAGAAATGGAAGTGTTGATTTTTCTCGCAAGACACAGTGGACATAATGACCACTGACAGCCTGCCCATACCGTATCCTCGAGAAAAACATCAACTTTCAAGCAAACCTTCTATCCGCATAAAGAAGAGTATTATGGGTGCGCATGACCGTGCTGCACGTCCATACCGGGTGCACCTCTAGAAGGAATCCTTCGAACTCAAGGTTTTTCACTCGGTACGGGCGGGCTCTGGCCATACCATCCGCCCGTGCCATGTACTTGGCCACCATATCAACCCAGGAAGAGGTAACCCTAAAATTCCCAAAACAAAAATTTCTCTTTATTCTACCTCCAAACTCCAAACCACATCCATTGGATCTTCAATTTTACCCATTCTTTATTTGATTCCTCGCACCCAATCGATCTAAGGTGTATTTATTCTCCCATCCCCGACTTATTTGCATCAAAACCTTGCTCAATCTTTCACCATTAACTACAAGAAATGTTTCCTTCCCCAACTACTGGGCCCGTTGGTTGTCGTAGATGGAGCGTCTTCCGCAACGAAAATCTCGGCTTGACCGTGGCCGATGCAAAACTTTTTTCTATTTTCGTTCCCCTCTACTATGAACAAACCGCTAAAAACATGGAGGAAACTCGACGGGCGCGTGGCAGAAGTAAGATTTCCGCTTCCTCGCGAGATGTTTACTCGCCGAAGTATTTTTTGCATGTAGGTCCTAGACGTCAATGACTCTAGCAGACCAAACTTTTCGGCCGCGCCTCCCTGAATTGAACTCGATAACGTTGTTTGATTCCTCTTCGTTTAGTTAGGCTACTATTTCTTGCATGTCTGCTTCACATTAGAGGAATCATGTGTATGATGAATTTTTTTCCTTACATGTTACGAAGTTGATAGCGTCGCTCGATGCATCTACCGTTTAATCAGGCTAGTGGGTCCCACGTGTCATCCCCACACTATAATAAACTTGTGCATGATGGATTTTTTCCTTGGATCGTGCCTCCTTGATATGAAATCGGTAACGTTGCTCGATCTATCTACTGTTAATCATGATGCTGGGTCCCAGATGCCAGCCTCTCATTATAAGAATCATGTGTATGATGGAATTTTTTCCTTCCCTCTCGCTACTATGTTCCGAACATTATTGCGTTGCTAGATGCATCTACCGTTTAATCACGCAGCTGGGCCCCACATGTCATCCTCACATTAGAAGAAACGTGTGCATGATGATTTTTTCATTGGCTTGTGCCTCCCTGATTTGAACTCGATGACGTTGCTCGATCTATCTGCCATTAATCGCGCTACTGGGTCCCACATGTCAGCCTTTCATTAGAAGAATCATGTGTATGATGGAATTTTTTTTCTTTTGCTCCCGTTTGTTGGGGATATACTTTTCGGGTATACCCACAGGACTCGCTGACCAGGGTGGCCCACCAACGGGTTAGAGATTTTCTTCACGGGCGGCCCAGTTAGAGAAAGAGGCGGAGCCATTTCTGGCTACGACAAGGCCTAGTAGAGTTACCGACTTAGGCATGTAGTATTACTTGTAGTCCAAGCTATACATAGTGACCGACTCTTAATGTAGCCGGATAGGTCTCTCCCTGTAACCCTATGCCCCGGTGACTATATAAACCGGCCCTATGGGATCCTTTAGGGCAATAACACAACAACCCCAACAATCAACTCGCACAGGCGAACCTCTCTTGTAATCCATTGTAACATCTGGCTTACGCCGATATATTACGGGGTTGCTAGCAGGATTAGGATCCGATCACTGCAGTCGGATCTGAACCTGGGTAAACTTGTGCTCACCGCTCCTGGAACATCCGACGTCTCACACCCCATCCTTCAAATGCCACTAGGACCCCCTATGGCGTACTTGTCAACAACCCGACGATAGTTGGCGCCCACCATGGGGCGAGTGACCTTTGGAGCATCGTTCCAGGCAGAATCTGGCGTGCAGGAATCGACAAAACAATCGCCATGGGTCGCATGGTCTACGCCAGTAATGTCCCTCTCATCCTCCTCGACGAGACTTGGATTCCGGCTTCTAAGCCCGTGATGACCTACATAATCATTTCAATCGGCGAGATCGATATTTATCTTGGTTTCGCTGATCCTGCCCAACCCACCCTTGAGGTGATGACCACGGCGGAAGAAAAATCCGGATCTACTTTGTCCGCAGAGGCGGAAGAGTTCAGGGTCCCGGAGAAAAACAAACCACCCAACCCACTCCTGTAGTCGAAGAAGAGGTGGAAGAAGAAGCCAGATCCGACCTATGGAAGAAGAAGCTAGATCCGACCTATGGAAGAAGAAGCCAGGTCCGACCTATGGAAGAAGAAGAGGTGGAAAAACAAACCACCCAACACAGACGAGGAATACATCCTATATGGATCCAGCTTTGCTGACGTTGAAGCGAAAACCAAGTTATACAAGTACCTCAAGAACATGAACAAGAAGAAGCACTGTTTCGTATACCACATAAGCACTGGATCCGACTTTGTCGATGCTGGAGCTGGTAGTGACTCGGTCCTAGAAGGAATCGAAGAAAGCACCGACTTACCTGGCTCCCCAACAGAGTCAATCACGTCGCAGGAACTTCGAGACTTCGACAAAGAGATGCAGGAGTACGAGCAATAGCATGTCTCTAGACAATCGCAAGGTGAGCCGTAAACTCCTCCTAGTCCATATGATAGCATGGATGAAATCTACACCTCGCAGGATGACATGGACACTAGAGATTCCTCCGAGGTCCACAACCCACCATGACGGAAAGTACCGACGGAAGTTTATCCCCCGGGACTGGACCAAAAGCCCTCTTTGCCACCGGTACACACGTTAAGGGTACTAGGCGGTCAAAGAAGAAGAAGAACAAGAATCCGACTCCGACAGAACCGGACATCGAGGAAACCAAAGACGAAAAAGTTGATGAAGAGATCGAGATGGAGAATTAGGACGGAAATCTGATTAGTCCCACCCCGATCGATCCTCCTATGGATGGACACATTGTCACCAAGGGTGCACGTGAAATTTACGGATATGCCCTCAAAATTCCAATGCCAACTGCTTCGGATCTTACGCCGGAGGCACTGGAGAAAAGGGCCGAAGACCTGGAAAAGCACCACTTGTTTCTACTTGAAGAAGTCGCACGCCTCGTTGAGATGAGACAGCAGTTAGACAGTGTTCCTGCCAGATACCAGTCAGATTTCAAGTGACATCCAAACAAAACAAGGAGAGGTCCGTTTCTTTATAACAAGAATCCGAATATCCACAGAGATCTATTTGACAAAAAAGATGGAGAGAAGATCTGAGTCTATAGCACGCCGGTCGACGTCTATGTCATTTAGTGGCAAGTTGGCCTCAAAATACGAGTTTTGCCACACTGGCGCTGACCAAAGCACTGATGTAAGACTCCGCAGGGATACTACTCAACGCTATCATCCCTGTGGATAAGAAGAAGAGAATTGAAGAACCGGCTCAAACAGCCACTCCCGCCGGCCAGCACATGACTGGGCAAGAGTTATTCCGGCTGCGGCCGAAGAAACCATCAGGGCAATGGTTCCCCATCAGGACCATCGTCAGCAAAACAATCACTATAGAGAAGAGCTGGAAACACGCCGCCAGTGAGAGGAGGAAGATCGGCTAAGGATGCCACCACCGAGCCGTCCGGCTGGTAATGCCAGATGAAGAGATGATCCGGATCATCCTGAATCTAGTTGGGATGGTGCCCGAAGAAACATGCACCAGAGTCAACATAATGAGGCTCCACCACCACCACCAAGAAGCCTAGCCAGAAATAACCCACCAGGGCCACCATCGCCTCCTAGCAGCGACCATGAAGGATCATGTCGTAGCCACAGAAGCCGCAGGGGTGGAGGTGGCAATGGTGAGAGAAGAAGCAGAAATCCGACTCCACCGCGCAGAAGCCACGAGCCTCCAAGGCACATATCTCTCTCGCCAAACGACGCTCGCCATCGCATCGAGTCAAACATAGAAGCGCGGTGGTACGAGGAAGAGGATGTTTACATAGGACCCAAGTGCTTTGGTCCACGTATAGGTTAGACCAAATTTCTGGTTGACTTTGGCATTGCGAAGCATATTCAACCCTATGACGGCGTAGCTCGGCGAGATACTTGGCTCCAGGATTTTTCCAGGCTTGCTGCATCGCCAAAGGAGGAAAGAGCCTTGTTGCAGTTTGATATCTCCCACTGATGCTGAGGAAGACAGCTCGATCATGGCTCAATAAACTGCCATAGAATTCAATTCATAACTGGTATGATATGCAAAGTATGTTCTTTTTAAACTTTGAGGGAACATACAGGAGGCCCTGCACAGTCGGAGACTTGCAGCGTTGCACCCAAAGACCCAGAGAAACATGCCAGGATTACCTCGGACGCTGGATCTATACGAAGAACTCCTACGAAGGAGTAAACGAGCAAACTGCGATAGAAGCTTTTATTGCGGGACTTCCAGTAGGACTTTTACATCACAGGATGAAGCGTGACCATGTCACAGATTTGGGAGAAATGATAGAGACGACAAGCAAATATGCTGACGCAGATGATGATTCAGAAGGGCTTCTCAACATTCTGGCCAATCCCAATGTGGCCAAACAGCCAAAGAAAACTCAGAAGCGCAAGAACACCTCGGACAAAAAACCAGCTCCGGACAACGCAGCTGTCAATGCAACGTTCGGGTCTGGAGGATGAGGAGGGCGCGGAGGCGGCCGTGGAAGAGGCCGAGGAACTTCCCGAATCCAGGGCAGAGGAGACCAACAACCCGGAAGAACCTATACCTAGACTGACATTGCCAATAATCCCACTGTCCACCACTTGCTTAGTAACGGAGGATTTACCCATACAAATACCGAGTGTCGTTTCAATGACGACATCAAGAAAGACGAATCCACTGGCTATAGAGCCAAGCGACGAAAAAGAAAGAAAAATTCCGATAAAGGAAAGGAGCCCAAGGAAGATTCTAACATGGAAGAGGCGGAAGCCGCCACAGAGCCCAAGCCAGATGGAAAGAAAAATTTTCCAACTAAGAAAGACGCATACGTATGCTTCCTTGGATCCCAACCATCTAAGGACAAAAATGCGTTTCTTCGTGAGCTCAATGCCACGGTTCCGGCTGTCCCCCAATTCTTGGACTGGTCAGAGGTGACCATCACCTTTTGATCGTTCAGATCACCCTAGGAAAACACATCATCGGGGAAAGTACCCTCTGGTCGTCAATCCTCTTATTGATTGCTATGAGTTCTCTAAAACACTCATGGATGGTGGGAGCAGCATTAACATCCTATACATCGAGACGCTCCACCGCATGAATCTACACGAGAGCCAGTTTAGTTACAACAGTGTAACTTTCCATGGCATTGTACCAGGAAGATAGGCGGATTCTCTAGGTGATATTACTCTAGACGGGACCTTCGGAACCCGAGATAATTACCGGACCGAGCCACTCTCATTCGAGGTGGTACCGTTCAAAAGTTCTTACCACGCCAATTTCGGACGTCCGGCTTACTAGGCGTTCATGGCCCGTCCCTGTGACACTACAACATGATTAAACTTCCAGGACCAAAGGGCGTAATCACCGTACGAGGAAATCCAAGGAAGGCGCAAGAGTGTGACGAAGGATCTGCTGCCTTCGCCGAAGCAATGCTACTCTTCCAGGAGTACCAGGAGATCAAGAAGACCATCAATCCGTTCGAGATGCCCGCTACGAAGAACGAGGTACTGAAGACAAGTTTGCAGTTCAAGGCATCAGAAGAGACGAAGAAGACGTCTCTAAAGGAAAATGATCCCTCCAAGACAACGAACATAAGGGTAGGCTTAGGCCACGCATAGGAAAGCGCGCTCGTCGAGTTCCTCAAAGCTAATAGTGATATCTTCGCATGGCAGCCATCTGACATGACCGGAGTACCTAGGGAACTTGCCGAGCACTCTCTTAACATGTACCCAGACGCTAAACCCGTCAAACAATCCTTACGACGGTCTGGTGATGAAAAGCGCAAAGCAATAGCCAAGGAATTAGACTGCTTAGAGTTAGCGGATTTCATAACAGAGGTCATCCATACAGATTGGGTGGAAAATCCTGTACTCGTCCCTAAAAAGGACACCATTGATTTAGGGATGTGTGTTGAATATACCGCTTTGAACAAGGCATGTCCAAAAGATCCATTTCCTTTGCCAAGAATCGATCAAGTTATCGTCTCAACGGTAGGGTCGGAATTACTCGGTTTTCTCGACGCATATTCCAGATATCACCAAATACCGATGAAAAAGTCGGATCAAATTAAGACGTCTTTCGTCACTCCTTTCGGAACCTTCTGCTACAAAACTATGCCTTTTGGCTTAAAGAATGTAGGAGAAACATATCAACATACCATGCAACGTTGTCTCAACGACCCAATCGGATGCAACATCCATGTATATGTAGACGACATAGCAGTTATGTCCAAAAAGAAGGAAACTTTAATTTCTGACTTGGATGAAACGTTTGCTAGTCTACGAAAATTCAACATGATGCTGAATCCGATGAAGTGTTTCTTTGGAATTCCAGCCGGAAAATTATTAGGTTTCGTCGTCTCTGAGCGAGGCATCGAGGTGAACTGGGAAAAAATCTAGGCTATGTTAAACATTACCAGGCCGACTCGCCTGAAGGAAATACAACGCCTCACTGGTTGCATTGCAGCCGTGAGTCGGTTTGTCAGCCGGCTTGGAGAAAGAGTCGCACCTTTGTACAAACTCTTGAAGAAAACCGACAAATTTGTTTGGACCCCAGAAGCCGAAACTGCCCTGCAAAGTTTGAAAGGTCTGCTTTCAAATCCACCAGTTCTCGCAACGCCAGAACCTCAGGAACTTATGTTACTTTACATCACAGCGACCAACAAGGTCATAAGCGTGGTAATAGTAGTTGAGCGCGAGGAAGAAGTCCACGAGCATAAGGTGCAGTGGCCAACTTATTATCTAAGTGTGGTCCTAACAGAATCAAAGCAACTATATCCATATTATCAAAAGCTAGTCTATGGAGTGTTCTTTGCATCCAGAAAGCTATGTCACTATTTTCAAGAGCACAAGATCACAGTAGTGAGCACGGATCCTCTGCGAGATATAATCAACAATCGCGACGCCATATTTAGTACAAACCACGTACAACAATCAAGTCCCAAATTCTCGCCGACTTTGTAGTTGATTGGACAGAAACGGCAGAAAACTCAGGCCCTCCAGACTTGGAATTTTGGACCCTTCACATGTCAGCCTCTCATTAGAAGAAACGTGTGCATGCTGGACTTTTTTCTCGCTCGCGCATCCTTGTATCGAACTTGGCAACGTTTCGCGATGCCTCCTCTGTATTAGGTCTCTCTGGTGGGTCCCACATGTCAGCCCTCTGTGTAGAGGACACGTGTGTATGTTGGGCTTTTTTCAGACGCCTCCCCTGGTTTGATCTTGGTAATGTTGATGGGTCCCAGTTTTTAGCCTTCTTTGTGCAAGAAACGTGTTTATGATGGAACAAATATACAAGTACAACATAGATTGTATATATTCATAACCCTAGGTTTCAAATCGAACTCAATACTTCAACAAATGGCAACTGTCTGCGCTTACACTATGCTAGAACCAACTATGCTACTCATAAAATATTAGGTTTAGAAATGTTGATATCACTTAATTCATGACTAAAATTTTCCCACCTACAAAGACTATGCAACTAAGGTCTAATATTACTGGTTTTAGATAGGAAGAGTGTGAGACACTAGCGCTTGCATGGGAGAGAATGAAAGAATGCATGAGAAACTGTCCAAGCCATGGGATGAAATATTGATTAGTTCTCCATTTATTTTATAATGCTCTTAACCCTGTGTCTAAGTCTATGCTTGATACTACAGCTGGAGGAACATTTATGGGCAAACAAATTGCTAAAGCGAAGCAGCTGCTAAACAATATGCAAGACAACCATGCCCAATGGCATATGGAAATATCAAACCCAAAGAAGGTGAACTCCGTCACACCACAGAAAAATGAAGAACTCACTACTAATTTGGATGAGCTCATATCGTCATGGCATATGGTAAGAGCTGTCCTAGAATCAAATATTGAAGAAATAGACTTTATAGCTCATAATGACTATAACCCTGCTTGTAAGAACTATAATCCAAATTTCCAAAAACATTATTCTATCCATGCAGGTAACTCTAATAATAATATTGTAACAAGTAATGGTAGTCTCGAAGAATCACTTAAGTACTTTATGGACTTGCAAACTGAGCAAAACAATATCCTTGTTAAGATAACAGAGAACCATGCTAATATGCTTGGAAAATTGTCTAGCCAATCTTTGAGTTTGAGGAATGATTTGCACGCCCTCCAAGAAAGAACAAAGATTGTTGAGGCATAGCTAGGCAAGATAATTGAGAGTCAAACTCTCATTCTAGCTAAATTTGCAGGTAAAGCTGAGCCCAATCTGTTTGAAGACCTCAAGATGATAAGAATCCAAAGGGAGGAGCCTGAAGAACATGACTATAGCAATTCCCCTTCACCAAATTACACGGTTGAAGATCTTGTGAAAAGGATCAATATCAAGTTTCCTGTAAGTGAAGGAAATGATGAATCTATGTATCAAAATTTCATTAATCAGGTAGCAATAAAGGTATGTGAGCTTAAGGATGAATATAAGAAAATTGCTAAAAAACTACCTGTTAAGCTTGATGATATATTTGAGCCTACTATTAAAATTAAATTGGGACTAATGAGATAACTGCACTTTGTGATTTGAGGTGCAAGTGTTTCAACAATTCCAAAAAAGTATTTTTGATAAGTTAAATCTTTGCTCTTTTGAAATCACTGAGTTAAAATTACATTTAGCAGATTCTACCTACAAACAGGCTGTAGGAATTAAAGAGAATACTTTAGTATACATTAAAGGTTGTCCTTCTCTTATTGATTTTGTTATTGCTGACATGCCTGAAGATGCTACTGCTCCTATTATATTAGGCTGTCCGTTCTTAAGAAGTATTAAGGATTTGATTAATCTACATGAAGGGAATGTGAAGCTTCAATTTCCTTCGTGGGATCATTTTTGTATTCATTTTCCCAGGAAGAAGGAAGCCAAACATGATGATAAGAAGGCCATCACTTTGAAGGCCAACTATTTTGGAGTGGGTGTTCCACTCACTTGGCCTAAGTGAGCAAGATCATGGTTAAGCTATTGGCCATAAAAGAGTGCTTCATGGGAGGCAACCCATGTAAAATAAAGGTTGGAGAAAACTTTTTTTAAGTTTTAATTTAAGTTTCATGATGAATAAAGAGTTCTAGAAAACTCCAGTTGTGGAGGAGAAGTTCGGTGGTACTGAAATACCTGTCTTATACATGCTGTTGTTGGTCGAAAATTTAAGCTGTCATTTTTCTGTCAAAACATGGTGTTTCACTAAGTTTCAGGTTAATAAAGAATTCTCAAAGAAACACGTAAATTTTGCCGACTCCAGAGGGTTTAATGACCAACTATACGGCGAGAATAAAATTCTGGCCGTATAGTTCCGGTCGTATAGTTGTTTCGACATCACCTCTTCAGTTTTCAAAAGTTACCGTAAATTTAATGACCAAGTATACGGCGGGAATAAAAATTATGGCCGCATAGTTGCGGTCGTATAGATATTAATGCCTTTGTCAAATTTCTTTTTTAAGGTACCGCAAACTTAATGACAAACTATACGACGAGAATAAAAATCCCGGTCGTATAGTTCCAGTCATATAGTTTGCGGCGCCAGGAGGAAACCCTACAAAAAATTGAACAAATCCTAAAATATTGTCGTCAGACCAACTATACGACTGGAACAAATATTTCGTCCATATAGTCTTGGCTCTATAGTTCGTGCGACCACAAAAACTCCACGGGAAGGTACCCCTAACACCAAAATTTCAATCATTTTTTCTCTCTTCTACCTCAAAACTCTCTCTACACCTCAAGAGTTCTTTATCTCTACTCAATTTCGTTCGATGTCCTTACACACAAGTGATCTGCGGTATGTTTCTCCTCCTATCCTCTAATTACTTTTTTGCAAATTCATCTTTGATCTGTTGTCATTATCAATCTAGGGTGAGAACTATTTTGAACTAATTGCCATGTTTCTCTTGCCTATATTATTATTTTGAGCAGATTCTTTAGTGTGCTATGATGAGGAATATGTTAGGTTTATTACTATTGGATCAAAAAGTTTTATTTTTGTCTTATTATTTTAGATGATGAACATAAGGAGCCAATCGCGTGAACCTGCCATCGCGAGTTCTTCTCGGACTGCTGCTGCAGCTCAGGACCGTATGGGGATACAATTTAGGAATGATCTCCAATATGATCTCTTCAATAAGATCAAAAACCGAGAAGAGAAGATAACCAAGTGGGCTTGTCCCATTATATTGAATCAACTCGGTATTTCTAATGACTTCAATTTATTTTGCAATAGAGTTGGCCTACAAAACTTTGTATTTCAAGATCCACCTACTTATCGCCGCTTAACCCTTGAATTTTTAAGTTCTTTGAAAAGAACCGTTAAAACATGGCAAGAAGAGGACCCCTGATTTCTTTTCGACTTATGAGTAAAAATTATACATTATCACTTGATGAATGGTGCAATTATTTTAATTTACCAAACAATGATGTTAATGCTTTACGTGCATCTTTTGCTGGCATGCACCCTTCCCCGGATTATTATTATAATAGAATGAGTTTCACCTCTAAAGTCAACAAGGGGAAGAATATTCAGCATCCTGCTATTCACTATTTGTTCTATGTTATTTCTAACACCTTGATGGCACGAAATGAGTTAGACTCAATGAGGAGGACATTTTGGTCCTCGCAAAATATGCTTTCAACAACAACTTTTCACTCAACTTGGGCGCAATTCTTGTGTTCTACTTGGAGCACCAATCCTCCCAAAGCCATGGGCCAATAACATGTGGAGCCGTCATGACCGTGCTTGCGTCGACCTAAGTGAGTTGTAACCATTGCTAGGTGAGCGATGTGTTGCTTTCTCTACTTTAAAAGCTTGTGTAATACTCACTAGGAGAGGTGGTGGTTATTAATTGCATATTGCTGGAGTTGGGCGTATCTACCCCGCACCTTTGCCTAATGGTCTTTTCTCTATCGAGGAAGGACGTTTTCTATATGATTTGCAGTTTGAACAACACCAACCCGACAAGGAGATTCCGGATGAGGATGAAGACCAAGAAGAGGAGCAAGAAGTTCCTGATCAAGAGGAGCAGCCACCAAACCAGTTTGCTACATATCAAGATTTCCAAGAACTTGGAGGAACTTTGGAGGGGATGCATAATCTCCCCCTGAATCTCCGAGAAACCACTAGTAATTTATCAACTCAATTTTCGAAATGGAGCCACAACTTTTTCCCTCCACCATAATGATTTGAAGGGCTTGCAAAAGCCTAAGCTAGGGGAAGTCTCCCCATTATCTTTATTTGGCATTTGTTTTTAAACATTTCGAGGCATGCTTTTTGTTTGAGTTTATAAGCACTCGTGTTGGTTTCCCCAACACTTTATCTTTAGTCATTTTTATTTGTTTTCAAGATTTTATATCTGAGCATGGTCGCCAATTTTCTATTCTTTAACTCCCTCTCTTAAAAAACAACAAAAAGATTTTTATATTTATCTTTATTTTCCCTATTTTTTCTATTATCCTCGTGGTTCTAGCATATTTGCAGGAGAGTGATTGACTTCGAGTTTCCAAGAAATGAATAAAGGGGGAAGAGAGAAGTGGAACCAATCATGAGAGGTATGCCTTATGACTACCCACTTTTTATATTTGAGAAACACATGCTAGTTAATAGTAAATGTTAAGATATTATATTGGTGGAGTGAGTCGTTATATTGGAGTAAAATTTTGTTTTCATGGGTATTTAGTTGAGTATGTTTTGTTCCAACTCTTGTAGTTAACCAAGTCTTGCTAAAATTTTTCTAAATAATTGTAATAAGAAAAAGTCTCACAATTGAAGGCTTGGGTGTTGTAGTGTTTAGTCTTGAAAGCATATTCCTAGAGACACTCAACACCATGGAAAATAATGATTGACTTGATAGCTCTCTTTGAAAGGATTTGTTCAATAGAATTAATGTTTAGAGGTTTTTTTGAGCATGCCAAATTTTGACATGTGAATCATAAGAATGATATATCTTTATGCATGTCAAACTTCATGGGATGCCAACAACTCCGCTAGCATACGAACGATCTTCATGGGGGAAACTCCTAGATTTCGGCTATGAGTTGATTAAACATTTGTAGCAGCAATGCTATAATGGGTAAGATTCTTGGCATCCTCGTGTAGCTCTATTCATGATGGATCTACTCCTCTGGCTGATATGAGTAATCATTATGCAAAGGGAACAAAAACCTTGGTAATGCCACGAGTGTCCATCACAGTCCGATGAACTAACTATTTTTTTGGCATGCTCTCAATTACTTAAGAACTGAAATTCTTGAAGGAGAATGAATAGAAAAGTAGTGCTTGAAAAGTCTTGACTTATTGATGTGGGAGAATTGAGATACTTTAGTGTATATGTTTTTCATGACAAAATCTCACACTCTCAAATTTAAATGATTATACTTTATTGTTCAAAGGCAAACTTATGAGTTGATTACATGACATGGAATAGTTTTTACTCATTTGAATCATCCACGTTAACAATAATCTTGCTACTCTATAATGATTCATTAAAATCCGTATGATATGCTTGCCATTACTCTATCTATGCTGAGTTTTTCAGATTAATAAAGTGGAGGAAACTTGAGACTACCTATCATGAGTAAGATCATAATTTCGTTTTTTAGTTTAAATGCTGAGTTCTTTTTTTGATTTTGGTTTTCTTGCTCGAGGACAATCAAGTTTAAGATTACGGAGGTTGATGGCCGTGAAATATATCCGTCCACATCCACATTTAAACTAGATATTATTCATACTTTTGATGAAATATCTCTCTAAATTATGTCAATAATTCCTAATGATCAAAGGGTTATGCAATCATGTCTTTCCATTTTTACCTGCACAGGAAATGACGTTGGATTATGGGAATCACAACATTAAAGTCAAAGATACGAGATTTCCATCAACCCAAACAAACCAGGGGTCGTGAAGAGGAAACATGGGCTTTAACGACCAACTATATGGCAGGAATATTTTTCCCGCCGACACCGCAATGTCAAACAGAACAACTTTCATGAAGGGACCCATGTATAAAGAGACCTCTTGTGACGAGAAACGGGAGGAGAACACGAAAACACAACACCGAAGAGCCGGCGGAGGAATAGATCTATATCCAATCTCACAAACCCTTCTCCACCACCATACCATAGTCCACCATTTGTAATAGTAGATCTCATCTCCAATTGGCGATATTGTAAGACTATTACTATCGATCTCATGATTTCCAATACAATATTTATGATTGTTGATCTTCTATGTGTGAGTAATTCTCCTTGGGCTAATTGCTTCGACATAGCCATGTAGTTTGTGCATGATATTTATCATAGATGGGATCATGTATTAGTTTGTATGACATGATGATTATTGTATCTTCTCTTGTCTCAATCTAAAGGACTTGTTAGGTACCCAAGACCCCTAGGATTGATCAAGGTATAGGGAGTATGAGTAATGACTAATCTGTAGGATGGGAACACAGTGACAAAAAGGGTAGTATGGTTGTATGTGAGGGATTTACTTGGGATTAATGGTGATGTTAATGCTCATATCATTAGTTCTCTTTATTCTATGGATGAGACTAATAGGCTATTGCTATAAGCGGTTGCGGAGGCTATAGGGGTTATGGATGCACTGCCACATATAATTATCTTGCTCTAACGGTTGCATGCATACTTTATTACTATCTTTTAGGCCCATAAGATGTTTTGCATAGCTACAGGTGAAACCGAATGCCGAGGACCTCTCTCTCCATCATCAACAACAACTCTTGGTCCGGTAAAACACTAAAAGGATTCTAAAACTCCCGAAGGTCCGTTAAAGTAACTTCACCAAGCTTTCTGCTTCCCGAGGATTCGATAACCACTACTAGGAAAACGGCTATAGGTAATCCGCATATCTGTGTCGCACGTGCTAGTGGTTCCCCACGGGTAAAATAGGCGTAGCTGCCCACAGGTGCCCTACGACTAACTTTCGTAAGCGTGGCGCACATGTGGGTGGTGCTCCATGGCTATGTGTGGTCCAGGGCACATGTGGCCACAGTACACATACCCGTAGCGCACTAGGTCATGGTGCGCTCATCCGTAGCGCACCATGACCTACTGCGCTACGGGTATGTGTGCTGCAGCTGTTGGGTCAACTTAGTCGTAGGGCACTCTGCCCTAGTGCCCTATGGCTAAGTGGCTTGCACCAACTCCACCACCCCCCACCCTCCCCCCCCCCCCCGTGGATCGCCTTTTAGGCTTTGCAAAAAATAAAATAAAATGAAAAACACTTCAATAAATAAAATCCTTTCATATTTAGATAGATAATGTGTTCTAGTTTTTAGGAAAATTAACAAACATGAGTTTTGACTTTTTCTGCAAAAAAAAGTCATGCCATGGTAAAATGGCCGTAACTTTTGCATACGATGTCAAAAAAAACTGTATAATATACCAAAATGACGAGAACGAGACTTCACGATTTAGCGGTTATTTAGATTTTCAAAATTCGAAAAGAGTAAAAACTTAAGGTCAAAAGACCGTTTTTTCCTACAGAAAAAATAGAGAGGGCAACTTACCCATAGCGCACCAACACCTAGTGCGCTACGCGTAAGTTTGGCGGGATTCAAAATTTGAATCCCCACCCCGCCCACCTACCTTTTCCTTCCCCCTTTTCCCTCTCCCTTTTCCTTTTCCTTCTCCCTTCTCATTCTTCCTTCACCCTTCTCCTTCTTCCTTCACCTTTTCCTTCTCCTCCTTCCCCTTCTCCTCTCTCCAGCCACCTTGCTCCAACGTCCTTTCTCCGGCCTCCTGCTTTCTTTGCAGTTGCGGCGGCGCGACGGCAGCCTTCTCCTCCTCCTCGCAGTGAAAGCAGGCGACTGCAGCCTTCTCCTCCTCCTCGTAGCGACAACGGGCGACATCGGCATCCTTATACTCACCGCCCTCCCTTCCTCCCTCTCTCTTCCTCCATCTCTTCCGACCTCCCTTTCTCCATCCACACCCTTCCTACCACCTCGACACCGGCGATGACTAGAGCGGTCACGACCTCCTGCACCTCCCTGCGGTGGTAGGTCGTGGCCACGGGCATGCTCCGGCGAGGTGACACGACGGCGGCAATGCACAGACCCAATTGCTTTTGCAATTCAAAATGAGGTTTTTTTTGCATTTTTTTTGTTTTTTGAAAAACACATCTATGGCGCACCCTATACCCCTACCCGTGGCGCACCTGGTAGTGCGCTATGCCTATCTCGAGATAACCGTAGCGCACCAGGCAGTGCGCTACAGGTAAGAGATAGCCGCAACGCGAGGCTAGTGGCGCACAGCTAGTGCACCACGGATGCCCTTTTCAGGTGCGCCACGAATGGCCATTTTCCTAGTAGTGAACCTAGGTCTAATAAGGAACTTGTTGTTTCGAAGATTCAGTTTCCTACATGCACTATTAATTTATACAGTGCATACACTACAGTTGGTTTTATAAGGTGAACCTTTAGTTAATGTTGGATTCTATGCTATATTGAATAAATCTTATGCACCTTCTAATGTTTACTTTCGTTAGGTTACTATTGCCATCAGGGTTTTGTCGACAACCTCTAGATTTCGTTCAGTTTCAGTTAGCACCTGAAAATCTTGCACTTGTTTCATTAAGTTTCATGCAACACTTGTCTATGTCATCGTTTGAACCATTCTTGCGATGGAATGAAGAACTAGGTCGAACGGGATGTAATAGAGGCACGTAGTCCATGCCCTGCACGTTCGATTCGTGGGATGGCACTAGTAATATCTGTTCGTCCAGAGCAGAGTTCTCACGTTGTAACTCTAAAGCTTTCTTGAGAATTTGTAACTCTGAATAAATAGATAGAAACAACAGGAAAGCAGATAGGTTTAGGACTACGCAAAAGGTGTATCCCATTGCAACTCATATAGTTTGGATAGTTCGGTTTACATTTGTAAAATAGAAACACGTAGTAGTTCAGTTCAGCAGATCAGCACCAAGGAAAGACTAGCGAGGAGCTGCTGTCAACACCCGGTTTTTTAATCCCAGATGCCTGTTATGCCATACATCGCAATCCCAGGATTACCATTTTTGCGAGAAATAACAGATTTGGATACCACAGTACACCATCCATTACAAACCATACATAAGGTCTTACACAAATAAGGATCTCATGATCCAGTTCTTCATATAACTCAAGCAGCGGAATAACGTAATAATAAAGGTAGCGTAGGCGAAGCTCCATCTTCAGGGTCACAGGCAATGCTGACGATGGGAGATGATCCTAGTTGTCGTAACCTTCCTGGGGTCCATCATCCTAGTACTCCTCTTCATAGTCTGGCCACGGGAATAGCCAGGGACAAAGCCATGCGTACTCTTTAAGTACTCGCAAACTAATACTAACAAGTGAAGGGGGTTTTTGTAGTAGGACAGTAAGCTCTAGGGTTGTTTTGCAAAAAGCCATATTTACCTCTACTAAGTTCAGAAGCAAGAAAACTAGTTGAATCTTATATGCCTAAGTGGGAACTTGAATTCATATCACAACTCTGTTGTGGTCAAGTCAAAATCTCAATTCATTTCACAAGTCATTTTGAAAACATCTGACAGGGGAACAGTATGGCCACTCCAACTGTCCATAACCGCGGACGCGACTATTCGAATAGTTTGACACTCTATAGAGATTGTACACTTTCACCACAACATTCAATACATCTGCCAGGAACAAATGCTGAATTCACCATACTCAGTATGCGGATAATCAATCCTAACCTTTCAATTACACGCCCTAGTATAGGCACCTCTCCTATGAGTTTGGCCTCCCATCCATGACCAATTGTCATCTTGGGTACTGCACAGGTGGACAATCTTCACAAGGTAGCCTCAGCTCAGACCTTGGGCGTGAGGGAACCCATACTAAGGTATATAAGTTTCCAGTCAAGACCTACCCAATTTTCGGGTATTGTGGTTGTACGGTAAAATTGGAATGGTATCGCATCCAGACAACCATCAGTTTTATAGAGGGGTAAGTCTCATGCCTCAACATTTTCATCATCAAAATAAACATTTCAGTAGAATGACTCATCATTCGAAGGTTTTCATAACCATTTTCACCAAGTATTCCCATCTAAAGTTGATCAAGTTTTAGGCTTAGCACTAGCATCTACAAGTGGGGTAAGTAATAATGAGGGGTGGTAATTAAGTGTAGATTAATTGAGTTCAATCTCATGCCTTAGGATGACATCAAGATTATCTAGCTTAGGCCAAATTTAATGCTCTTTATGAAACCTTCAATTATCTTCCTAGAATCTACAAGTCACTTAAGTAAACTCTAAGAGAAAGCTTTAATAACGAAATAAAGTATAAAGCTTGCAAGTAAAACTAGGATTGGGTATCATCAAATTTGTGTAACCAAGCATGCTTAGTGCATTGCATAGGTTATCTAACTTTCATAATTGCAAGTGTTAGCTTGCAAGGTTTCAAGTATTGGCTTGCATAAGTATCAGTATAAGCTTGCCTTGAGCAGAGCAGTGGTTGAAGTTCTCCTCGGCTTCTTCTTCGTAGTATCCTCCTTCCTCCTCGTATCCTTGGTCGGTACTAGCGTCTATAAATAAATATGAGGTACATAATCACCAAACAATACTTAACTATTTTCAATCATCACACAAAGATGCACTATAGATGATCTAGCATCATCACCTATCATTACAAGATTAAAGCATTTGTCTTATTTATTTTATTTTTAGAAAAGTAATTTCTACTCATTGAAAAAATACTTAAGATTTAATATTCTCCAAACCAAACATGGGATCATGTTGACACATGTCATCACCACATTTTTCAGTATATGGGAATGTGATTTAAAGTGGTGTCACAATTTAATAAGGTTTAACCTTTTTATTTTTATTACTTGGACATTATTTCTGTAAGTAAACCCATATGTTTTTATATATTCTGAAAGGTATGATCAAATGTGATTTTTGAGAGTTGGAATCAACTCAAAAGCTATTATGGTTGAAACTTGAAAAATGTTTGAATGCAGAAAAGCTTTTGACTTGTTATTTTACCAAGGTTGATCTACAGATCCAAATGATTTGAATGCAACGGGATTGGATTAAGAATTTCAGTACCTTTCTAACAAAATTGGTTTCATGCAATTTGGTTCACTGAATCGAGCTGGGTTGATTTTGGAATATAGGTATAGAACTGAGTTTGAATTAAAAAGGAAAAGTCTAAATTCAAACTGTTGGGTCACGCGGGAGAATTTAATGGGCCGGCCTAGTGTCACTCCGCAGCGCGGGGCTCAGCTGACAGGGGGTTCCACCAGTCAGTGGCTCATAACGCGCGAAGCGGTACGGGGCGATCTCGGCCGCACGATCTAATTCTAAGCGGTGCTGGTCGAGCGTGGCGCACGGGCGCGCTCTTGGCATGGTCGCATAGAGGTTTGGCATGAGCGTGGCGTGTGGTCCAGTGGCTGGCATTAATCGAGGCTAGGACAGGGAGTGGCGGTGGGGTGCTGGCTAGCTCCGAGACAAGGTTGGCGAGGCTAGTGTGGCCTCTAGCTCGCCGGCGACAACGGGGTGGCAAGTTTGCTCTCGGCCTGCTCAACATTGATGTCTAGGCTTGCTTACAGTGATGCTAAGGATAGTTAAAGGAGCTAGATGATCTACTAAGGACTAGTTGCAACCAGAGAGGGAACAAGTTAGGCTCAAAACACTAAAAAATAGTGAATTTGATTTGGTTTCAATTTGCCTGCCAAGTGTTTGATGAAATGGCCGCAAGAAACTTTCTTTTAAATTTTGAAAAGATTTTTGGTGGGTGTGCTAGGCATGTGCTAAGGATTCTGTGGGTGCTTGGGTTTTGAAAATTGAACTTGTTTGAGTGGTTTTTGAAATAATGGGATCTTCCCATATGAGATAGATTCAATTTTAAACAGTCATTTAAACTTAGCATTTGAATTTTTTTGGATGATCACAAAGTGGGACTTGGTACCTTATTATGTGTACTAACAAGGGGTGCAAAGATCCACAAATGTTTCTGTTGAGTTTTGAAAACTGGAAATAGCCAAAGTAGGCATGAGAGTTAATTTGGCAAAAATGACCATTCACTTCATTTGCTTATTTTGAGTTGTTTGTCTTTGGGAAAAGTTTGGGGATTGTTTATATGATGTTTATTTCACCTAAGAATCATTTTAAAGGCAAAGAAACACAGAACCATGGAAATTCAAAAGAATCCAAATTTTGAATACACACACATATGAATGCTTTCATATTTTAGTTGGAAAAGTTTTTGTTAACCCTAATTTTTATGATTAGATTTTGATGATCCAAGTTTAATATTTTTGGGATGTTACAGCTGCTCATTTTCCTCCTCCTTCTCTTCAAGTAGTAGGCGACGTACGAGCATGTCCTACCTGATCTTGACCTGCTCATTGAGCAATTCCTAGAGTTTCCGAAGAAGGTTCATGTTGTTGACACAGAGACCGACATTAGCATTTGTTAGCCTCGCATTATCCTTCGGGAGCCCCTTGATGATGGCTGTATTCCGTCCGGTCGAGGATTGGATCTTAATATGCAATTTATTCCAGGCAGCGTTGTCCATTTTCAGCTGGTCGCGCTCCTTAGTAAGGGTCTTCAAAGATGATTTGATCTGTTCTAATTCCAGTTATTGAGTTTTCATTTTCTCCCTATGGCTGCTTATCCGTGCATTAAGACAAGTATCCACTTGAGTGTTGAGTTGTGGCTTCTTTTCCTAGAACAAAGAAAATGTGGTTTCATCCATATCAGGGAACGGGGAAAACAATATCTGAAGTTATAGCTCCAAGATTTATGCAAGACTGGGCGGTGCAGAAAAGATCATGAAAGCCCTATTCCTAGTCATAAAAACCCTAGTGTATAGTTCTTACCTTTCTGACCTGGGGAACTGGTGCGAACAGGTCTGCCGGTGAACCACCGGATATGAACAAGGAGAAGAAGACGATGATGAAGGAGAAGAAGAATGCTGGAGAGCACGATTAAGGAGAAGAGGTACAAGAACTACTCGGAGGATCCCTCACCTGCGGGAACACCTTCATGATCATATCTTTTGACTCTACAGTGCGTAAACCATCGCGGCGAGCTCTTTATTTTCTCTCCTCGTGCCATGTCACCGCTAAACGCTTCTAGGAGGTAGTCATGGCTGCACAGAGGGAGGGAGCAGTAGCGGGATGAGCATGTGAGGAATAAGAAAGGGAGGAGGGCGCCTAGTGACGAGTGGAGGTAGATAGTCAAAAGTCTAGGCACACCATAGTCGTCTCCCCTACTATCTCCAGCTATATCCACCATGCGATATGCCTTCTAGGAGAAGTGTTGCGCACACGTGGTAGATAATGAATAGAGAACTCGAACAATGCGACCGATTTCATGGTCAATTCAATGACACTTCGACGCTGATACAATGGTGCAAGCGTCCGGCCTGCATGCGTCATGATGACATAGTCCTGCGTTGGATCACACAAATAGTTGTACAATTTATTTTATTAATAATGGCACTTCGGCAAGGATACAATGGTGCACACGCCACGATAACATAGTCCTTTGTCAAGATGACACTTTCTATGGTGAGGGGATTTCTAGCGCTCCTTCCCGATGCATCTCGAGCCCCTAAGTCTTCTCCGCGCGTGCAACACAAATAGGCCCGCTGGTGCAGCACAGATGCGGCCCAGCAAACACGCCCTAACCCTCCCTAAAACAAAACACGCCCTAAACCACATCTTTGCGCTTAATTGTAGCTCAATTTTGACCAAGTTTTGCTAAATTATCAATATGCAAAGTCTTATAGAAATAAGTTGAACCTGTCGTCAAAACTTATGGTGGTTATTGATACTGTATATTAATTGACCTACTGATGGGAACCTCCAAAAGCTCTTACGTAAAAGTTTCAAATAAACCTACAATTTACATGTAGTTCGAATTTGACCTAATTTCTATTCATCAACATAAAGACATTCAAGTGGGTGGAGTTAGATAGGAAGCTCGAAAACTCATGAAACATGGAAATCATTAGTACAACATGTTGAACCACTAAATATGTCTGAAAACTTGGCTTGTGGCATTCAAATCCAATATTCTACGGGCTTTGTTTGCGAAAAATAACAATCTCATCATCACTCGGAAAATTGAGAATTTTTTTCGTGATAGTTAGACACTCACACCTACGTCATTATTTACTACTCCCTCCATCTCGAAATAGATCTCTCAGACTTTTCAAATTTTGGGTGAATCTACTCCTTCCGTTACAAAATATAAAATGTTTTAGCTTTGTGAAGCTGATGAATCCAGACCCCTTTTACTGTGTAGGATCACTCCAAACTTCTCTGAATCTACATACTAAAAGGAGTTCAGATACATTAGCTTCACAAAGCTATAACATCTTATATTTTAAAACAGAGTGAGTATATGCTAAATAGTGTCTAGATTCATCCAAATGTTGGTCCAATATATATTTCTGAAAGATTGGCTTGTGGCAAAGGGGGTAATATTAAACAAAGGGTGTATAGGATAAGATTTGGAAAACAACATTTTTTAGAACCCTCAAGCTTTTTCTTAGGCCATGATCCAAAAATTACATTGACACCGATGATTAGCCAAACTGCAAACAGAGCAAACCCAGCATCATATGGAGTACAGTACAACTTAACGACTTCTAGGGGGACTCTGCGGTCTTCTTAGGCGACTTGGCAGCATCCTCTGTAGGAAACTTGACTATGTCCTCATCGGTACCATCGCCAAGAAGCGACTTGTGGATGTTGGTCAGCAAGCCGCCGTGTGCGATGGTGGCGCCGACCAGCAGCTTACTCATCTCCTTGTCGCGCATGACGTCGAGAATCACGTGCCTCAGGATGATGCAGATCTTCTTACTATCCTTGGCGGCTTTCCCAATGAGCTCCAGAACCTCGAAGGTGAGGTACTCGAGAACAGCCGCGAGGTAGACGGGAGCCCCGAAGCCAATGCGGTGGGAGTACCGACCCTCCTTGAGGTAGCGCCTGATCCGCCGATGGGGAAATGCAGCCCGGCCTTGATGGACCTCGTCACATGATTCTTCCTTTGCGTGCCTAGTGCGAGACTGCTACCTGGAGTGACCAGAGCAGGATTCGGAAGCCGGCGACATGTCTTCTTTTTCTACACGACTTTTTTCGTCGCCACCTAGATATTCTTCTTCTTCACCCGGGAGCTCCGGTCTCCAGAGCCACAACTGCAAAGTCGTAAAGGAGCAGGGAGTGGAGAAGAGGAAGAAAGGTTAATTGTGGAGGTCCGGTGAAGGTGCCCAGGTCCCTTAGAGCAAGTCCATCAGGCCCCCAATATCCACCCCGATAGGAAGTATAGGGGAGAGAGAGAGTGAAAAAAAGCCTCCAACAGCTCCCCTACACACGTCGCCAATGAATCTGCGCCCCTAACCCAACCCTCTTCCTACCCTATGTATTGGGGTAGTGTAGGCCTCCCCTATATGTTATCTCTATATGGATGAGTGTTTTGTTGGGTAAAAAAAAGATAAAGTGGGCCCTCCTCTATTAAAATATATGTGCGTATGATATAGGGTAGATAAGTTATGGTAGCTGCTGGAGGTAAGCAAAATTTAAGGGATGAATATTTTCAGGGGAGACCCCTACATACATATATAGGGGAGAAAATATAGGGGTGCTACTAGACTTGCTCTTATATTGAAACTTGAATAGAATCTTTTTTATTGTTTTACTATGTATTTTAATAAAAGGATGTGTGTATCAACCGATGCAGAGGCCGGTGTTCTACTCCCTCTCTTTGAAAGAAAAGAAAAAACGTCATTTGCTCAGTTTTGCAATGTTTCTATATTTTCTTTGACTTTTTTTAAACATGGTCAGATGTGTCAGCATGAAAATTCTTTCAAAGAAGTTGTATATTTCAAAATAGTCGTTGGTTTTAAGTATGACTGCGTGGGTACAATAATTATATATGAATTTCGGATAAATTTACAAGCAATCTATAATGCACTTATACTTCAAATTTAACCTATTTTGCTAAATTGAAAAAAAGTCATTTAAGTATGAGAAATTAGATAGAAATCTTGAAAATTCATGAAACTTGTTAACCATAAAACATACTCTATTATGTGTGACATTTACTATGTCGTTGCATTCAGAGCCATACTCTTTGCACTATCTTTAACAAACATTTATATGCGACACTTCTAAACATGTTTGAATGCATAAAAGTTAAAAAGTCAAATTAACAATGTTAGTATGTCATGTCAAGATGCACCCATCTAGCAGAAATGTACACGCTATTATAAACTATGTAGATAATATGGCCATGACCTTGGTCATTATTTTGCTTGAAACCCAAGTATATTAACACATCGTTGGTTATATTGTGAAGCAAATGTTTTTATAGAAAAAGCATTCCTCTAAGATCACGTTCTCTTCTAGATCTTCGATTCCCCTCCATTTGGAACCATATTATTCATAGTACTAGTACTACTCCTACTTAATTTACACAAAAAACATTCCTCTCACTAGGAAAATTGAGATTGTCTCTTTTCCTAATACTTGTTGGAAACTCTCCTTGGCAACATTGTTTACCATGCCAAGATTCACCAATCTACTAAATATGAGAAAATTATAATAAACATGATGTTGTATATGGCCATGACCTTGGTCTTTCGGCTTGAAACATGTTCACATACATGATAGGACAATTTTGTAAAGGAAGTTTTTCCAAAGTTATCAAAACTCATGTTTACCATTTTCATGGCAGGTAATACACGCAAAAGGACGCCATGCGTAAGTCTTTGTTTCTAGGATTTTTCTTTTTTCTATTGATTTCAAAATAGAATAAACATTGTCGGCACGCAAATAATTAGCAAGAAGTTGAATCTTTTGACAATCTTGGACGTTCTCGTATATTGATTGCCAGATGGGTACAATATCTTCAAAGGCCATATGTAAAATCTTAAAAGGAATCTACCATTTACTTGTACGTAAAATTAATTTGACCTAGTTTCAATAAATCCATATAAATCCATTTAACTGCGGAAGTCACATAGGAAGCATGATCCACTATGTGCGAAACTATTGGCTTATGGCATTCTAAACCATATTATTCGGACTTTTTGAATATAAAAAACATCACCGTCGTTGCTAGGGAAAATTGAACGTATTTTTTCCTAATTTTTGGAAACTCCCACAAGCAATAATTATTACTATGCCAAGATGCATATATCTACCAAACTAATGTAAGAACTCGATATATTAGATCGTAAAGTATGATGTCCACATGGCCTTGATGACCATGGTTGTTCGGTTGAACCCAATAATGTCCATACACATGGTAGAACAATATTATGAAACCGTTTTACAAAACTTGTCTAATCCCATGGTTACCGTTTACATGGCACGTAGTGCACGCGAGATGATAGGATATCATATGTAAATATTTAGTTTTTTCTTTATTTCATGTTATCGTTTCAAAACGGATTCAAATTTGTAAAGATGAAAATCATAGTACAAAGTCGGACCAGTCGTCAAAACTCTCGGTGGTTTCTGATATAAAAATTGAGCGCCCCATGGGTACCTCCAAAAACTTTTTTTCATTAAACTAACTTTCAATGCAACCTAAAATTTACTTGTAGTTCAAATTTGACCTAATTCTAGTACATTGACATAAGTCCTTCAAGTGGGCAGAGTTAGCTAGGACAAAGTTTGGAAACTCATAAAACATGGGGATAATAAGTACAACATGTCAGTCCACTATATATGTATGAAAACTTGTTTTGTGGAATTCAGATCCAATATTCTTCGGTTTTCCTTCCCGGAAAAATATCTTGTCATCACTCGGATATATTGAGATAGTTATTTCTTGATATTTTGAAACTTGCACCGACGGTATTTTTTAATACAAGAATATACACCCATATACCTCTGAAATAACATTTAATTCGAGCGAAATCTATCAAGCTTACTTGTAGCTCAAGTTTGACCTAATTTTGTTAAATTGTAAAGATGGAAAATCGTAGCAAAAAGTCGAACATGTTGTCAAAACTCTCGGTGGTGGTTTATGATATATTAATTCACTCTCAATGGTTACCTTCAAAAGATCGCAAAACTTTCAAAGCACCTACAATTTTCTTGTAATTCAAACATGACCTAATTTCGAAAATCAACATAAAGTCATTCAAGTGGGTAGAATTAGGTAGGATGAAGTTTGAAAACTCATAAATCATAGAAATATTAATTAAGTAGAACACGTTGGTCCGCTTAATATGTCTGTAAGTTTTGATAGTGGCATTCAGATACATATTATTCGTACTTTATTTATAAAAAAATCTCGTCATTACATGGAAAATTGAGAATATTCTTTCCTGATAGTTGGAAACTCATAACGACACCACTGTTTACTAAAATAAAATGCACCAATCTACCTCCGAAAAGATATTTAATTCAAGATCAATATACCGCACTTGCTTTTAGCTCAAGTTTGACCTAATCATTTCGTTAAATCGGCAAGAAGTTAGTGAAGTGTGCGAAGTTAGCTAGAAATCTTGAAAATGGAACTATAATAAATCGTGGTCCATTTTCTATGATAATTGGGAGGGTTACATTTTCTTCTAACTGTGGTAGGTCACGTAGGAGTGAGGTTCTTCAGTTAACACTATCGATTGAAGTAAAATTTACATCAAGGACCTTGTAAAAAACTGATAATTACATCCAAGTCCATGCATTTAGCACAAGGTACCTGAAACTAAGCAGTAAATAGTGTTTTGAGGTTTGAGCATACTAGCGTTTATTGTGCTAATGACTATAAATAGAATCTTCTAGATGTCATCTTCTAGGGACATTGTGCATCAATTACCACACTCAATGGAAGTATAAGTTACATCAAGGACCTCATAAAAATGAAAATTACATCCAAGTCCATGCATTAAGCCGAGCCAAAGTTGTTTCCTTCCTATATACTCCTCCTACTCCACACCAACGCGCCTGCCAAACACGCCAGAGAAAAAGAGCCTCCCCCTCAAAAAAGAAAGAAACAGAGCCGCCATACCGAGGTACACGTGTGCTGCGCCATGATGTGGACAAGGGAGAGATCAGCCGGGCTGGTGCGTGACGGGAGAGGGGTGGAGAGATGAGAGGCAGCAAAGGAGAGAGAAAACACATCTTTATTTTTGCATGCATAGGAGTACTAGTAGAGTGTACACTATAAGGCGGCAGGAGTACCTCGTTGGAAACTCACACCGACAACACTATTTGATAAAAGAAGGTGAACCCATCAACCTCTGAAATGATACTTAATTCGAGAGCAATCTATCGTTCTTAATGGTAGCTGAAGTTGGACATAATTTTGTTATATGGTCAAGATGAAAATTATTGGAAAGAAGTTGAATCTGTTCTCAAAACTCTTGGTGCTGGTTATTGATATATTAAATGACGCCCCCGATGGTTACCTCCAAAAAATCACAAAACTTTCAAAGCAACCTACGATTTACTTGTAGTTCAAATTTGACCTAATTTCAATAAATCGGCACATAGTTTCATTCGAATCGGGAAAGTTATCTAGGAAGTTTTAAAATTCGCAAAACAAGGGAAATTGAGAATGTTCTTTCCTAATAGTTGGAAACTCACACCGATGACATCGTTTACTAAAAGATGACGCACCCATCTACCTTTAAAGAAAAGACAATTAATTCAAGAGGAATCTATCGCGCTTACTTGTAGCTCAAGTTTGACCAATTTCGTTAAGTCGTCAAGATAAAAATCTTAGCAAGAAGTTGAACCTATTGTCAAAACCCTCGATGGTGCTTTGTGATATATTAAATGACACCGATGGTTACCTAAAAAACAAGACGCAAAACTATCAACGCAACCTTCAATTTACTCGTACTTCAAATTTGACCTAATTTCGATAAACCGACATAACGACATTCAAGTGGGTAGAGTTAGCTAGGTGTCAGTCCACTATATATATGACTGAAAATCTTGGCTTGTGGCATTTGGATTCATATTATATTCTTCAGACCAACTTTACGGAAAGGAACAATCTTGTCGTCACACGGAATATTTAGAATGTTCTTTCCTAATAGTTGGAAACTCACACCGACAATATTGTTTACTAGAATAAGATGCACCCATATTCCTTCAAAAAGACAACTAATTCAAGAGCAATCTATCGCGCTTACTGGTACCTTGGTTTGACCTAATTTCGTTAAGTTGTCACGATGCCAAATCTTAGCAAGAAATTGAACCTATTGTTGAAATTATCGATGGTGGGTTGTGATGTATTAAATGACCCTCCCTCCCAATGGTTAGCTCCAAAAGTATTCATAAAACTTTCAATGCAATCTATAGTTTACTTGTAGCTGAAATTTGACCTAATTTTGATAAATTGACATAAAGTCATTCAACTGAATAGAGTTAGCTAGGACGAATTTTCAAAACTCATAAAACATGCGAATCTTAAGTATAACATTCCAGTCCACTATATATGCCTAAAAGCTTGTCTTGTGGCATTCAGATCTATATTCTTCATACTTTCTTTTCGAAAAGGAACAATATTGTCATCTCTTGGAAAATTTAGAATGTTATTTCCAAATAGTTGTCAACGCATAGGGATGGTGTTGGTTGATGCAATAAGATGCACCCATCTACCTATGAAAAGACATTTAATTCGAGAGTAATATACCGCGCTTACTTGTAGCTCAAGTTTGACCTAATTTTGTTAAAACATCAAGAAGTGAGTGAAGTTAGCTAGGAAGCATGAAAAATGGAACTATAAGAAACCGTGGTCCACTTTGTGTGATAATTGGGGCAGTGTCATTTTATTGTAATGGTCGAAGGTCCTATAGGAGCGAGGTGCTTCAGTTAACACGGTTGGTGTAAGTACGAGTTACATCAAGGACCTCATAAAAATGAAAATTACATCCAAGTCCATGCATTTTGCACAAGGTCCCTGGAACTCAGAAGTGAAGTGTGTTTTGAGTTTTGCGCATACTAGGGTTCATTGTACATGCTAAATACTAACAATAGAATCTTCTGGATGCTAAGAATGGAAAAGAAGATCCAACGTCTACCAATGTTTGGATTTGCTAGTCTTGATCGAACGGTCAATGTTCAAAGTTATCCGTACACTATAATATAGTGGTATGGTATTGTAAGGGATAAGACTAGATAAATATTAGATAAGAAGTTCTACTGTGAATGGTCGGCCTTTTGAATAACCTTCCCCTCCCGATGTTTGCGAAGCAAGTGAAAATTTTGAAACCGAAAAAGTTTGAAATTTTTTGCCGCAAAGGACCAAAGTGGTGTCCTTGCTATGTACTCCTACTCAACACCAAGGAGGCTGCCGAACACGCCAAAGAAACGGAGCCATCCTCTCAAAAAAAGAAAGAAACAGAGCTGTGGTACCAAGGCACACGTGTGCAGTGCCACGCTGTGGATGAGGGAGAGATCAACCGGGCCGATGCGCGAGGGGAGAGGGGTGGGGAGAGATGAGACGCAGTGAAGGAGAGAGAAAACACACAATTGTTTTTGCATACATAGGTCCTGAAATTGACTACTAGTAGAGGAGTACCTCGTGTCAGGAATCCATCATAACTTTGCTCTGACATTGAATCTCCTCCTCCTCTTCGCTGCTCTCGCGCTGCCGCTTTCTTTTTTAAAGGCTCGCTGCTTCCCTTTTGTTCCCTTGTGTAGCTCAAGTTTGACCAAATTTCGTTAAATTGTCAAGATGCAAAATCTCACTGTATCGAGAATTTAAACCTTTTGTCCATACTCTCGGTGGCGCATGTGCATCGACCTACCTTGTCATTCCATTTCACACCCTATGACCAACAGCATGCTGGTTCGAAAGTAAGGAGCTTTTTTTCACGCGCGCATGTGTGTGAAGCAAATATAGCAGTACAAAGGATATGGCTCATCTGCTAACTCGAGGAGGACCCGACCACTTTTCCTTGCCTAATTTTAGGGCCCTTTGTGTGAAATTTAGGGACCTCTATGTAATTTTTTCTTTTTCGAGGTCTTCGATGTAAACCGTACCGCCACCGACCATGTCAAATTTTAAATACAACTTCTCTTAATTTTTCAAAAAAAAATTCGAAGACAACCAGGAATTCAGTACATCGAAAACCATCGAAAAGCTTTTTTGTAGAACTTTCAAAGCAACCTACAATTTACTTATAGTTCAAATTTGACCTGATTTCGATAAATCATCATTTGTATAAAAGAAAGCAAGGTCCAATTTGTATGAAATTTGGGGCTTTGGCATTTTCTTTTAATTGGGGTGGGTCTCGCAGGAGCAATGAGCTTCAGTTAACCCGGTCGGTGGAACTACAAGTTGCATCAAGGACCTTAGAAAATGAAAAAAGACATCCAAGTCCATCACTTGGAAAATTGAGAATGTTCTTTCCTAAAGTTGGAAACTCACACCGACAACACTATTTGATAAAAGAAGGTGAACCCATCAACCTCTGAAATGATACTTAATTCGAGAGCAATCTATCGTTCTTAATGGTAGCTGAAGTTGGACATAATTTTGTTATATGGTCAAGATGAAAATTATTGGAAAGAAGTTGAATCTGTTCTCAAAACTCTTGGTGCTGGTTATTGATATATTAAATGACGCCCCCGATGGTTACCTCCAAAAAATCACAAAACTTTCAAAGCAACCTACGATTTACTTGTAGTTCAAATTTGACCTAATTTCAATAAATCGGCACATAGTTTCATTCAAATCGGGAAAGTTATCTAGGAAGTTTTAAAATTCGCAAAACAAGGGAAATTGAGAATGTTCTTTCCTAATAGTTGGAAACTCACACCGATGACATCGTTTACTAAAAGATGACGCACCCATCTACCTTTAAAGAAAAGACAATTAATTCAAGAGGAATCTATCGCGCTTACTTGTAGCTCAAGTTTGACCAATTTCGTTAAGTCGTCAAGATAAAAATCTTAGCAAGAAGTGGAACCTATTGTCAAAACCCTCGATGGTGCTTTGTGATATATTAAATGACACCGATGGTTACCTAAAAAACAAAACGCAAAACTATCAACGCAACCTTCAATTTACTCGTACTTCAAATTTGACCTAATTTCGATAAACCGACATAACGCCATTCAAGTGGGTAGAGTTAGCTAGGTGTCAGTCCACTATATATATGACTGAAAATCTTGGCTTGTGGCATTTGGATTCATATTATATTCTTCAGACCAACTTTACGGAAAGGAACAATCTTGTCGTCACACGGAATATTTAGAATGTTCTTTCCTAATAGTTGGAAACTCACACCGACAATATTGTTTACTAGAATAAGATGCACCCATATTCCTTCAAAAAGACAATTAATTCAAGAGCAATCTATCGCGCTTACTGGTACCTTGGTTTGACCTAATTTCGTTAAGTTGTCACGATGCCAAATCTTAGCAAGAAATTGAACCTATTGTCGAAATTATCGATGGTGGGTTGTGATGTATTAAATGACCCTCCCTCCCAATGGTTAGCTCCAAAAGTATTCATAAAACTTTCAATGCAATCTATAGTTTACTTGTAGCTGAAATTTGACCTAATTTTGATAAATTGACATAAAGTCATTCAACTGAATAGAGTTAGCTAGGACGAATTTTCAAAACTCATAAAACATGCGAATCTTAAGTATAACATTCCAGTCCACTATATATGCCTAAAAGCTTGTCTTGTGGCATTCAGATCTATATTCTTCATACTTTCTTTTCGAAAAGGAACAATATTGTCATCTCTTGGAAAATTTAGAATGTTATTTCCAAATAGTTGTCAACGCATAGGGATGGTGTTGGTTGATGCAATAAGATGCACCCATCTACCTATGAAAAGACATTTAATTCGAGAGTAATATACCGCGCTTACTTGTAGCTCAAGTTTGACCTAATTTTGTTAAATCATCAAGAAGTGAGTGACGTTAGCTAGGAAGCATGAAAAATGGAACTATAAGAAACCGTGGTCCACTTTGTGTGATAATTGGGGCAGTGTCATTTTATTGTAATGGTCGAAGGTCCTATAGGAGCGAGGTGCTTCAGTTAACACGGTTGGTGTAAGTACGAGTTACATCAAGGACCTCATAAAAATGAAAATTACATCCAAGTCCATGCATTTTGCACAAGGTCCCTGGAACTCAGAAGTGAAGTGTGTTTTGAGTTTTGCGCATACTAGGGTTCATTGTACATGCTAAATACTAACAATAGAATCTTCTGGATGCTAAGAATGGAAAAGAAGATCCAACGTCTACCAATGTTTGGATTTGCTAGTCTTGATCGAACGGTCAATGTTCAAAGTTATCCGTACACTATAATATAGTGGTATGGTATTGTAAGGGATAAAACTAGATAAATATTAGATAAGAAGTTCTACTGTGAATGGTCGGCCTTTTGAATAACCTTCCCCTCCCGATGTTTGCGAAGCAAGTGAAAATTTTGAAACCGAAAAAGTTTGAAATTTTTTGCCGCAAAGGACCAAAGTGGTGTCCTTGCTATGTACTCCTACTCAACACCAAGGAGGCTGCTGAACACGCCAAAGAAACGGAGCCATCCTCTCAAAAAAAGAAAGAAACAGAGCTGTGGTACCAAGGCACATGTGTGCAGTGCCACGCTGTGGATGAGGGAGAGATCAACCGGGCCGATGCGCGAGGGGAGAGGGGTGGGGAGAGATGAGAGGCAGTGAAGGAGAGAGAAAACACACAATTGTTTTTGCATACATAGGTCCTGAAATTGACTACTAGTAGAGGAGTACCTCGTGTCAGGAATCCATCATAACTTTGCTCTGACATTGAATCTCCTCCTCCTCTTCGCTGCTCTCGCGCTGCCGCTTTCTTTTTTAAAGGCTCGCTGCTTCCCTTTTGTTCCCTTGTGTAGCTCAAGTTTGACCAAATTTCGTTAAATTGTCAAGATGCAAAATCTCACTGTATCGAGAATTTAAACCTTTTGTCCATACTCTCGGTGGCGCATGTGCGTCGACCTACCTTGTCATTCCATTTCACACCCTATGACCAACAGCATGCTGGTTCGAAAGTAAGGAGCTTTTTTTCACGCGCGCATGTGTGTGAAGCAAATATAGCAGTACAAAGGATATGGCTCATCTGCTAACTCGAGGAGGACCCGACCACTTTTCCTTGCCTAATTTTAGGGCCCTTTGTGTGAAATTTAGGGACCTCTATGTAATTTTTTCTTTTTCGAGGTCTTCGATGTAAACCGTACCGCCACCGACCATGTCAAATTTTAAATACAACTTCTCTTAATTTTTCAAAAAAAATTCGAAGACAACCAGGAATTCAGTACATCGAAAACCATCGAAAAGCTTTTTTGTAGAACTTTCAAAGCAACCTACAATTTACTTATAGTTCAAATTTGACCTGATTTCGATAAATCATCATTTGTATAAAAGAAAGCAAGGTCCAATTTGTATGAAATTTGGGGCTTTGGCATTTTCTTTTAATTGGGGTGGGTCTCGCAGGAGCAATGAGCTTCAGTTAACCCGGTCGGTGGAACTACAAGTTGCATCAAGGACCTTAGAAAATGAAAAAAGACATCCAAGTCCATCACTTGGAAAATTGAGAATGTTCTTTCCTAAAGTTGGAAACTCACACCGACAACACTATTTGATAAAAGAAGGTGAACCCATCAACCTCTGAAATGATACTTAATTCGAGAGCAATCTATCGTTCTTAATGGTAGCTGAAGTTGGACATAATTTTGTTATATGGTCAAGATGAAAATTATTGGAAAGAAGTTGAATCTGTTCTCAAAACTCTTGGTGCTGGTTATTGATATATTAAATGACGCCCCCGATGGTTACCTCCAAAAAATCACAAAACTTTCAAAGCAACCTACGATTTACTTGTAGTTCAAATTTGACCTAATTTCAATAAATCGGCACATAGTTTCATTCAAATCGGGAAAGTTATCTAGGAAGTTTTAAAATTCGCAAAACAAGGGAAATTGAGAATGTTCTTTCCTAATAGTTGGAAACTCACACCGATGACATCGTTTACTAAAAGATGACGCACCCATCTACCTTTAAAGAAAAGACAATTAATTCAAGAGGAATCTATCGCGCTTACTTGTAGCTCAAGTTTGACCAATTTCGTTAAGTCGTCAAGATAAAAATCTTAGCAAGAAGTGGAACCTATTGTCAAAACCCTCGATGGTGCTTTGTGATATATTAAATGACACCGATGGTTACCTAAAAAACAAAACGCAAAACTATCAACGCAACCTTCAATTTACTCGTACTTCAAATTTGACCTAATTTCGATAAACCGACATAACGCCATTCAAGTGGGCAGAGTTAGCTAGGTGTCAGTCCACTATATATATGACTGAAAATCTTGGCTTGTGGCATTTGGATTCATATTATATTCTTCAGACCAACTTTACGGAAAGGAACAATCTTGTCGTCACACGGAATATTTAGAATGTTCTTTCCTAATAGTTGGAAACTCACACCGACAATATTGTTTACTAGAATAAGATGCACCCATATTCCTTCAAAAAGACAATTAATTCAAGAGCAATCTATCGCGCTTACTGGTACCTTGGTTTGACCTAATTTCGTTAAGTTGTCACGATGCCAAATCTTAGCAAGAAATTGAACCTATTGTCGAAATTATCGATGGTGGGTTGTGATGTATTAAATGACCCTCCCTCCCAATGGTTAGCTCCAAAAGTATTCATAAAACTTTCAATGCAATCTATAGTTTACTTGTAGCTGAAATTTGACCTAATTTTGATAAATTGACATAAAGTCATTCAACTGAATAGAGTTAGCTAGGACGAATTTTCAAAACTCATAAAACATGCGAATCTTAAGTATAACATTCCAGTCCACTATATATGCCTAAAAGCTTGTCTTGTGGCATTCAGATCTATATTCTTCATACTTTCTTTTCGAAAAGGAACAATATTGTCATCTCTTGGAAAATTTAGAATGTTATTTCCAAATAGTTGTCAACGCATAGGGATGGTGTTGGTTGATGCAATAAGATGCACCCATCTACCTATGAAAAGACATTTAATTCGAGAGTAATATACCGCGCTTACTTGTAGCTCAAGTTTGACCTAATTTTGTTAAATCATCAAGAAGTGAGTGAAGTTAGCTAGGAAGCATGAAAAATGGAACTATAAGAAACCGTGGTCCACTTTGTGTGATAATTGGGGCAGTGTCATTTTATTGTAATGGTCGAAGGTCCTATAGGAGCGAGGTGCTTCAGTTAACACGGTTGGTGTAAGTACGAGTTACATCAAGGACCTCATAAAAATGAAAATTACATCCAAGTCCATGCATTTTGCACAAGGTCCCTGGAACTCAGAAGTGAAGTGTGTTTTGAGTTTTGCGCATACTAGGGTTCATTGTACATGCTAAATACTAACAATAGAATCTTCTGGATGCTAAGAATGGAAAAGAAGATCCAACGTCTACCAATGTTTGGATTTGCTAGTCTTGATCGAACGGTCAATGTTCAAAGTTATCCGTACACTATAATATAGTGGTATGGTATTGTAAGGGATAAGACTAGATAAATATTAGATAAGAAGTTCTACTGTGAATGGTCGGCCTTTTGAATAACCTTCCCCTCCCGATGTTTGCGAAGCAAGTGAAAATTTTGAAACCGAAAAAGTTTGAAATTTTTTGCCGCAAAGGACCAAAGTGGTGTCCTTGCTATGTACTCCTACTCAACACCAAGGAGGTTGCCGAACATGCCAAAGAAACGGAGCCATCCTCTCAAAAAAAGAAAGAAACAGAGCTGTGGTACCAAGGCACACGTGTGCAGTGCCACGCTGTGGATGAGGGAGAGATCAACCGGGCCGATGCGCGAGGGGAGAGGGGTGGGGAGAGATGAGAGGCAGTGAAGGAGAGAGAAAACACACAATTGTTTTTGCATACATAGGTCCTGAAATTGACTACTAGTAGAGGAGTACCTCGTGTCAGGAATCCATCATAACTTTGCTCTGACATTGAATCTCCTCCTCCTCTTCGCTGCTCTCGCGCTGCCGCTTTCTTTTTTAAAGGCTCGCTGCTTCCCTTTTGTTCCCTTATGTAGCTCAAGTTTGACCAAATTTCGTTAAATTGTCAAGATGCAAAATCTCACTGTATCGAGAATTTAAACCTTTTGTCCATACTCTCGATGGCGCATGTGCGTCGACCTACCTTGTCATTCCATTTCACACCCTATGACTAACAGCATGCTGGTTCGAAAGTAAGGAGCTTTTTTTCACGCGCGCATGTGTGTGAAGCAAATATAGCAGTACAAAGGATATGGCTCATCTGCTAACTCGAGGAGGACCCGACCACTTTTCCTTGCCTAATTTTAGGGCCCTTTGTGTGAAATTTAGGGACCTCTATGTAATTTTTTCTTTTTCGAGGTCTTCGATGTAAACCGTACCGCCACCGACCATGTCAAATTTTAAATACAACTTCTCTTAATTTTTCAAAAAAAAATTCGAAGACAACCAGGAATTCAGTACATCGAAAACCATCGAAAAGCTTTTTTGTAGAACTTTCAAAGCAACCTACAATTTACTTATAGTTCAAATTTGACCTGATTTCGATAAATCATCATTTGTATAAAAGAAAGCAAGGTCCAATTTGTATGAAATTTGGGGCTTTGGCATTTTCTTTTAATTGGGGTGGGTCTCGCAGGAGCAATGAGCTTCAGTTAACCCGGTCGGTGGAACTACAAGTTGCATCAAGGACCTTAGAAAATGAAAAAAGACATCCAAGTCCATCACTTGGAAAATTGAGAATGTTCTTTCCTAAAGTTGGAAACTCACACCGACAACACTATTTGATAAAAGAAGGTGAACCCATCAACCTCTGAAATGATACTTAATTCGAGAGCAATCTATCGTTCTTAATGGTAGCTGAAGTTGGACATAATTTTGTTATATGGTCAAGATTCAATAAATCGGCACATAGTTTCATTCAAATCGGGAAAGTTATCTAGGAAGTTTTAAAATTCGCAAAACAAGGGAAATTGAGAATGTTCTTTCCTAATAGTTGGAAACTCACACCGATGACATCGTTTACTAAAAGATGACGCACCCATCTACCTTTAAAGAAAAGACAATTAATTCAAGAGGAATCTATCGCGCTTACTTGTAGCTCAAGTTTGACCAATTTCGTTAAGTCATCAAGATAAAAATCTTAGCAAGAAGTTGAACCTATTGTCAAAACCCTCGATGGTGCTTTGTGATATATTAAATGACACCGATGGTTACCTAAAAAACAAAACGCAAAACTATCAACGCAACCTTCAATTTACTCGTACTTCAAATTTGACCTAATTTCGATAAACCGACATAACGCCATTCAAGTGGGCAGAGTTAGCTAGGTGTCAGTCCACTATATATATGACTGAAAATCTTGGCTTGTGGCATTTGGATCCATATTATATTCTTCAGACCAACTTTACGGAAAGGAACAATCTTGTCGTCACACGGAATATTTAGAATGTTCTTTCCTAATAGTTGGAAACTCACACCGACAATATTGTTTACTAGAATAAGATGCACCCATATTCCTTCAAAAAGACAATTAATTCAAGAGCAATCTATCGCGCTTACTGGTACCTTGGTTTGACCTAATTTCGTTAAGTTGTCACATGCCAAATCTTAGCAAGAAATTGAACCTATTGTCGAAATTATCGATGGTGGGTTGTGATGTATTAAATGACCCTCCCTCCCAATGGTTAGCTCCAAAAGTATTCATAAAACTTTCAATGCAATCTATAGTTCACTTGTAGCTGAAATTTGACCTAATTTTGATAAATTGACATAAAGTCATTCAACTGAATAGAGTTAGCTAGGACGAATTTTCAAAACTCATAAAACATGCGAATCTTAAGTATAACATTCCAGTCCACTATATATGCCTAAAAGCTTGTCTTGTGGCATTCAGATCTATATTCTTCATACTTTCTTTTCGAAAAGGAACAATATTGTCATCTCTTGGAAAATTTAGAATGTTATTTCCAAATAGTTGTCAACGCATAGGGATGGTGTTGGTTGATGCAATAAGATGCACCCATCTACCTATGAAAAGACACTTAATTCGAGAGTAATATACCGCGCTTACTTGTAGCTCAAGTTTGACCTAATTTTGTTAAATCATCAAGAAGTGAGTGAAGTTAGCTAGGAAGCATGAAAAATGGAACTATAAGAAACCGTGGTCCACTTTGTGTGATAATTGGGGCAGTGTCATTTTATTGTAATGGTCGAAGGTCCTATAGGAGCGAGGTGCTTCAGTTAACACGGTTGGTGTAAGTACGAGTTACATCAAGGACCTCATAAAAATGAAAATTACATCCAAGTCCATGCATTTTGCACAAGGTCCCTGGAACTCAGAAGTGAAGTGTGTTTTGAGTTTTGCGCATACTAGGGTTCATTGTACATGCTAAATACTAACAATAGAATCTTCTGGATGCTAAGAATGGAAAAGAAGATCCAACGTCTACCAATGTTTGGATTTGCTAGTCTTGATCGAACGGTCAATGTTCAAAGTTATCCGTACACTATAATATAGTGGTATGGTATTGTAAGGGATAAGACTAGATAAATATTAGATAAGAAGTTCTACTGTGAATGGTCGGCCTTTTGAATAACCTTCCCCTCCCGATGTTTGCGAAGCAAGTGAAAAATTTGAAACCGAAAAAGTTTGAAATTTTTTGCCGCAAAGGACCAAAGTGGTGTACTTGCTATGTACTCCTACTCAACACCAAGGAGGTTGCCGAACACGCCAAAGAAACGGAGCCATCCTCTCAAAAAAAGAAAGAAACAGAGATGTGGTACCAAGGCACACGTGTGCAGTGCCACGCTGTGGATGAGGGAGAGATCAACCGGGCCGATGCGCGAGGGGAGAGGGGTGGGGAGAGATGAGAGGCAGTGAAGGAGAGAGAAAACACACAATTGTTTTTGCATACATAGGTCCTGAAATTGACTACTAGTAGAGGAGTACCTCGTGTCAGGAATCCATCATAACTTTGCTCTGACATTGAATCTCCTCCTCCTCTTCGCTGCTCTCGCGCTGCCGCTTTCTTTTTTAAAGGCTCGCTGCTTCCCTTTTGTTCCCTTGTGTAGCTCAAGTTTGACCAAATTTCGTTAAATTGTCAAGATGCAAAATCTCACTGTATCGAGAATTTAAACCTTTTGTCCATACTCTCGGTGGCGCATGTGCGTCGACCTACCTTGTCATTCCATTTCACACCCTATGACTAACAACATGTTGGTTCGAAAGTAAGGAGCTTTTTTTCACGCGCGCATGTGTGTGAAGCAAATATAGCAGTACAAAGGATATGGCTCATCTGCTAACTCGAGGAGGACCCGACCACTTTTCCTTGCCTAATTTTAGGGCCCTTTGTGTGAAATTTAGGGACCTCTATGTAATTTTTTCTTTTTCGAGGTCTTCGATGTAAACCGTACCGCCACCGACCATGTCAAATTTTAAATACAACTTCTCTTAATTTTTCAAAAAAAAATTCGAAGACAACCAGGAATTCAGTACATCGAAAACCATCGAAAAGCTTTTTTGTAGAACTTTCAAAGCAACCTACAATTTACTTATAGTTCAAATTTGACCTGATTTCGATAAATCATCATTTGTATAAAAGAAAGCAAGGTCCAATTTGTATGAAATTTGGGGCTTTGGCATTTTCTTTTAATTGGGGTGGGTCTCGCAGGAGCAATGAGCTTCAGTTAACCCGGTCGGTGGAACTACAAGTTGCATCAAGGACCTTAGAAAATGAAAAAAGACATCCAAGTCCATCACTTGGAAAATTGAGAATGTTCTTTCCTAAAGTTGGAAACTCACACCGACAACACTATTTGATAAAAGAAGGTGAACCCATCAACCTCTGAAATGATACTTAATTCGAGAGCAATCTATCGTTCTTAATGGTAGCTGAAGTTGGACATAATTTTGTTATATGGTCAAGATTCAATAAATCGGCACATAGTTTCATTCAAATCGGGAAAGTTATCTAGGAAGTTTTAAAATTCGCAAAACAAGGGAAATTGAGAATGTTCTTTCCTAATAGTTGGAAACTCACACCGATGACATCGTTTACTAAAAGATGACGCACCCATCTACCTTTAAAGAAAAGACAATTAATTCAAGAGGAATCTATCGCGCTTACTTGTAGCTCAAGTTTGACCAATTTCGTTAAGTCATCAAGATAAAAATCTTAGCAAGAAGTTGAACCTATTGTCAAAACCCTCGATGGTGCTTTGTGATATATTAAATGACACCGATGGTTACCTAAAAAACAAAACGCAAAACTATCAACGCAACCTTCAATTTACTCGTACTTCAAATTTGACCTAATTTCGATAAACCGACATAACGCCATTCAAGTGGGCAGAGTTAGCTAGGTGTCAGTCCACTATATATATGACTGAAAATCTTGGCTTGTGGCATTTGGATCCATATTATATTCTTCAGACCAACTTTACGGAAAGGAACAATCTTGTCGTCACACGGAATATTTAGAATGTTCTTTCCTAATAGTTGGAAACTCACACCGACAATATTGTTTACTAGAATAAGATGCACCCATATTCCTTCAAAAAGACAATTAATTCAAGAGCAATCTATCGCGCTTACTGGTACCTTGGTTTGACCTAATTTCGTTAAGTTGTCACATGCCAAATCTTAGCAAGAAATTGAACCTATTGTCGAAATTATCGATGGTGGGTTGTGATGTATTAAATGACCCTCCCTCCCAATGGTTAGCTCCAAAAGTATTCATAAAACTTTCAATGCAATCTATAGTTCACTTGTAGCTGAAATTTGACCTAATTTTGATAAATTGACATAAAGTCATTCAACTGAATAGAGTTAGCTAGGACGAATTTTCAAAACTCATAAAACATGCGAATCTTAAGTATAACATTCCAGTCCACTATATATGCCTAAAAGCTTGTCTTGTGGCATTCAGATCTATATTCTTCATACTTTCTTTTCGAAAAGGAACAATATTGTCATCTCTTGGAAAATTTAGAATGTTATTTCCAAATAGTTGTCAACGCATAGGGATGGTGTTGGTTGATGCAATAAGATGCACCCATCTACCTATGAAAAGACACTTAATTCGAGAGTAATATACCGCGCTTACTTGTAGCTCAAGTTTGACCTAATTTTGTTAAATCATCAAGAAGTGAGTGAAGTTAGCTAGGAAGCATGAAAAATGGAACTATAAGAAACCGTGGTCCACTTTGTGTGATAATTGGGGCAGTGTCATTTTATTGTAATGGTCGAAGGTCCTATAGGAGCGAGGTGCTTCAGTTAACACGGTTGGTGTAAGTACGAGTTACATCAAGGACCTCATAAAAATGAAAATTACATCCAAGTCCATGCATTTTGCACAAGGTCCCTGGAACTCAGAAGTGAAGTGTGTTTTGAGTTTTGCGCATACTAGGGTTCATTGTACATGCTAAATACTAACAATAGAATCTTCTGGATGCTAAGAATGGAAAAGAAGATCCAACGTCTACCAATGTTTGGATTTGCTAGTCTTGATCGAACGGTCAATGTTCAAAGTTATCCGTACACTATAATATAGTGGTATGGTATTGTAAGGGATAAGACTAGATAAATATTAGATAAGAAGTTCTACTGTGAATGGTCGGCCTTTTGAATAACCTTCCCCTCCCGATGTTTGCGAAGCAAGTGAAAAATTTGAAACCGAAAAAGTTTGAAATTTTTTGCCGCAAAGGACCAAAGTGGTGTCCTTGATATGTACTCCTACTCAACACCAAGGAGGCTGCCGAACACTCCAAAGAAACGGAGCCATCCTCTCAAAAAAAGAAAGAAACAGAGCTGTGGTACCAAGGCACACGTGTGCAGTGCCACGCTGTGGATGAGGGAGAGATCAACCGGGCCGATGCGCGAGGGGAGAGGGGTGGGGAGAGATGAGAGGCAGTGAAGGAGAGAGAAAACACACAATTGTTTTTGCATACATAGGTCCTGAAATTGACTACTAGTAGAGGAGTACCTCGTGTCAGGAATCCATCATAACTTTGCTCTGACATTGAATCTCCTCCTCCTCTTCGCTGCTCTCGCGCTGCCGCTTTCTTTTTTAAAGGCTCGCTGCTTCCCTTTTGTTCCCTTGTGTAGCTCAAGTTTGACCAAATTTCGTTAAATTGTCAAGATGCAAAATCTTACTGTATCGAGAATTTAAACCTTTTGTCCATACTCTCGGTGGCGCATGTGCGTCGACCTACCTTGTCATTCCATTTCACACCCTATGACCAACAGCATGCTGGTTCGAAAGTAAGGAGCTTTTTTTCACGCGCGCATGTGTGTGAAGCAAATATAGCAGTACAAAGGATATGGCTCATCTGCTAACTCGAGGAGGACCCGACCACTTTTCCTTGCCTAATTTTAGGGCCCTTTGTGTGAAATTTAGGGACCTCTATGTAATTTTTTCTTTTTCGAGGTCTTCGATGTAAAACGTACCGCCACCGACCATGTCAAATTTTAAATACAACTTCTCTTAATTTTTCAAAAAAAAATTCGAAGACAAACAGGAATTCAGTACATCGAAAACCATCGAAAAGCTTTTTTGTAGAACTTTCAAAGCAACCTACAATTTAATTATAGTTCAAATTTGACCTGATTTCGATAAATCATCATTTGTATAAAAGAAAGCAAGGTCCAATTTGTATGAAATTTGGGGCTTTGGCATTTTCTTTTAATTGGGGTGGGTCTCGCAGGAGCAATGAGCTTCAGTTAACCCGGTCGGTGGAACTACAAGTTGCATCAAGGACCTTAGAAAATGAAAAAGACATCATCTAGTCCATCACTTGGAAAATTGAGAATTTTCTTTCCTGATAGTTGGGAACTCGCAACGACGACATTGTTTACTAAAATAAGATGAACTAATCTACCTCTAAAATGATATTTAATTTGAGAGTAATCTATCGCGCTTGCCGTGGTAGCTTACATTTGACCTATTCGTTAAATTGTTAAGATGCAAAACCTTAGCAAGATGCTAAACCTATTGTCCAAACTCTCGGTAGTAGTTTGTGAAATAGTAAATTACCCCTGATGGTTACCTCCAAAAAAATCACGAAACTTGTCGGGGGAATAACTCTCGGTAGGGTCATAAGGAGTAAAACATTTCCCAGCTTCGCTTATGCCAACTGAAGAATAAATATGGCTGGGTAACAACAGCCGGGTAGGATGGTCGTGTACGGCCGACATAAGAATTATGTTGGCCCATATAAGACAAGTTTGTTTACCTTGCAGGAAGCAGCGAGCCTTGTCTCACGAGGGAAGGCCGAGTCAAAAAGGAAGCATGGCAGCTTTCCGAGTGATATTCAGGAGGGACCATCATAAAGCACGGTCAAAAGAGAAGGGCGATGCCGGGTGACACAAAAGAAGCCGGGTTACACAAAAGGAGCCGGGTGACGCCTAAAGCAAGGGCTGATGTACAAAGTCATTTTATGACGCCCAAAGATCTTGAGGCTATGTACGAGAGGACCGTTAGCTGTCTAGCTTTGTGGACTGGGTCAAGGGGCTCAGGGCTATCCCATGACCCGGCCCGTATAGTGATGACCAAGATCCAAACAGTAGCCCTAAGAGCCAAAGGGGTGTAACCTAGCTAGCCTTCACCTTTATAAGGAGGGGCATAGCTAGGGTTTGTGGAGGTGGGACCAAGTATGAAAGTAGTGCCTAGAGGCTATGGACAAACACCTCTAGGAGCACTTGTAAAACTTCTCGGATCAATAGAAACCTTAAGTGTGGAGAGTTCATCTTGTTCTTCATGCGTGGCTAGACCGTGCACTTCCTCCCCGGTTACCTCAAGCGTCCATTCGGCCCCCAACTTAAGCCTACCCATGGCATCTGCCATGACACCACCACGACAGTTGGCGCCCACCGTGGGGACGAAGAAAGCGCTTGATGGAGTTTTCATCCGGACGGGGAACATCATCGCCAAGACCGGCGAGCGCATCTATTCCGGCCTCATCCATAGGCTCGGGGCGCTCAAATTTGTCAGCGACAATGAATGCTGCTTCGAGACCAAGCTGTTCCCTAGGGGAGATTGCTTAATCAAGTTTGGCGAGCACCAGGTCTACGTCGCGGTGCGCGTGGAGCGCGCGTACCCGGAGTGCGTCATCTTGGCGCCGGATCTACCTGTGGTTCCCACCGTGGGAAATCTTCGTCAACTCATCTCCGTCGATGTAATGATGACAACTCCTAATCCACCAGCACCTCCAGTGATTACTGTGGTGAATGAAGATGTTGAGGGAGGTAAACCAGAGGAAACACCAAGGGCGGCAAGAACTGCAAAGGCACCGCTAGAAAAGCTAGAGAACATAGCTAGGAGTAAGACAGCCAAAGAATTGCAAGAAGCAATAGAGAAATTAGCATAGCCAGTAGTGCCAGCAGTTGATCCGACACGCGTGCAGGCCGAGTTAGATGAGGCCAAGATAAGTGTCCTGGAGAAGGCAAAGGAGTTAGCGCAGTTACAACAAGATGTGGATATAACGATTCGAGATCTCAACTCGGAAAATCGAGTCAAGGGGGCTAAGACCCGGCTAGATGCAACGAGGTTGAGAGGAAGAAACCTCAATGAAGAATTGGTGGACGCAACATGAAAGATAACGCCAGAAAACAGCAACAAAACAGCCATGGGGCCGACATACAACACTGTAGCAGCAAATCTGAGAGCTGCCAAGGCAGCAATGGCTTAGCTCCCCCATTTGACGGGTGAAGCAAAGAGGAAGCAACAGGAACGAGTCAATGAGTTGGTAAGAGCAGTAGGGATGTTGAATGAAGCATACTACAAGGCAAATCCGGGTATTGCTGGGAGGTCACAGTTGGTTCACTCGGCAACTCCAATCTCGGCAAGATCAGCAGGTCATACAGCCTCCTCACTAGGAGTGGCGCCAAGGCTAAGAAAATAAAAGAGTTTGGATTCCTAAAGGAACAAGCAAATGGTTACCTATGACCCGACAATGGCTCAAGGAAACACAACCCATGCATAGGGAATGAGAATGAATATTATTCAAGGAAATGAGAACCAGGAGAATGCAGGCCGAGAAAGGAAAGAAGAACAAAGAAATGACAACAGGGGCAAAATTTTGCAACTCAACCTAGGCATGGAAATCACTCGGCAGGAGGAGGAAACCCAGATCCAAATACTACACTATCTCAACCCGAAAAGAGATAGCAAAGCACGGGAAAAGCAGTGCAGCAACCTGCAGACCCGAACACAAATAGATACAATGTTGGTTACTCGGCGATGGTAAATGAGGGGTATGAATTTTTAGATCATGCATAACAAGCAATGGGAGCCAGACTTGAACGAAGAAATCTTCAGCCGGATAAAGATGGTGGAACTAATCGAGTCGCAAGGTCCACAGGGTCCACCATGTTTTGGCCCAAGGATCATGAAGGAGCCGCCAGTGCCAAACTTTTATCTGACCAGAGGGACGAAGACCTACAATGGAAGCACAAAACTAGAAGACTGGCTCATAGATTATGGAACTACAGTAAAGATCATGTAGGTGATATGTTGCGAACATATCTATAATTTTCGATGCTCCATGCTTGTTTAGTATCTACTTTGCTTTACTTGTCTACACTTTGAGGTGCTTTTTACATATTTTCTGGTACTAACCTATTAACAAGTTGCAACAGTGCCAGATGCCTGTTTTCTGCTGTTTTGGTTTCAGAAAAGTTAGTAATGAAATATTCTCGAGATTGGACGGGACGAAGGACAAAGTGAATAACTTTCCGTGGGAACAAGAAGTCCAGAGGAGAGCCGGAGGGGCTGGCCAGGGGTCTAGACCCACCCTAGGCGCGGGGGCAGGTGGGCCCGCGCCTGTCTAGGGTTTGGCGACCCTGGTCTCCTCCCGGACTCGCCCGTGCGCCTATAAGGCGCCCCCGATACATAAACTCTCAGGACCCAATCAGAAATCCACAAAACTGTCTGTAGCCGCTGCCACCATCGTCCCTAGATCGGGGGGATCTGAAGCTATTCCCGGCACCCAGCCGGAGGGGAGATCATCCCAGAGGCCTTCTCTCCGTTATGATTTGTGAGTAGTTCCACATTGGACTATGGGTCCATGTAGTATCTAGATGGTTGTATCTCCTCCTTTGTGCTTTCATGTATAGATCTTGTGAGCTCCGTTCATGATCAAGATCTAATCTATTTGTAATCATGCATGTTGTGTTTGCGGGGATCCGATGGATATTGAGATTATTATGTTGGTTTGGTTAATGGTTCTATCTTTATGATTATATCATGTATGTGTTGTTTGTGATCTTGCATCCTCTCCGTTGCTAGTGGTTATCTTGGCCAAGTAGTTGCTAGTGACTCAAAGAGGGAGTATTTATGCTCGATAGTGGGTTCATGCCTCTAGTTTCCAAGGGAAGTGACAGAAATCTCTTCGGTTGTAGATGTGTTGTTGCTACTAGGGAGAAAACAATGGTCTCTTGTTCATCGAACATGTGGACTGTTTAGCTTACACACTTTGCTTAAAGAAGTTGTCTGTTGCTTGCAACTTAATACTGGAGGGGGTTCGGATGATAACCTGAAGGTGGACTTCTAGTCATAGATGCAGTTGGATTATGGTCTATGTATATTGTTGTATTGCCCAATCAACTTCATAGGATCTTTCTAGCTAGTAATTGCATTGCTATGCCTTGCTCAGTTCCTGTCAATTGCCCCGCTGTGATTTGTTTACCCTTCATGCCATGTTGTTTATCTAAGGAGAGCACCTCTAGTGAACTATGGACCCCGGTCCAATCTTTACCATTGATACATCTTCCACTATTACTTGTTTACTTGATGCAAACCATTATCTTCCAAACCATACATTTAATCCTTTTTTAAAACAAACCGGTGAGCTTGACAACCTCACTGATTCGTTGGGGCAAATTCTTGAATTTGTGTTGTGCAGGTCTCCATGTTTCCAGCAACACCTGTGTGGCGTTTCCTTCCTCCTACTGGTTTGATAACCTCGGTTTCTTACTGAGGAAAACTTGTTGTTGTGCTTCTTCATACCTTTCTCTTGGGGTTTCCAATGAAGCATTCCATGACAAGTATTGGGCGCCATCAAGCTGATTTCTGGCGCCGCTGCCGGGGAGGCTAAGGACGTCTTCACTAGGGGAGCCCTTCACTTCCTTTCTCTTTACTTTTTTTAGTTTGGTTTGTTTCTTTTTATTGTTTTTGTTTGCCTCTTTTCAAAAAACCAAAAAAAATTAGTCTAGTTTGATTTGCTTGCTTTATTCAAAAACACAAAAAACTTAGTTCCTGCTCTAGCTGCTCCTGCTGTTTTTGGCTTGCCCACCTTTGCCAAAATGAATTCTGCTGAGAACACCAAGTTGCGTGACTTCACTAGCACCAACAACAATGATTTCCTAAGCACTCCTATTGCTCCACCAGCTCCTGATGCTGTCTTTTATGAATTTAATCCTGCTTTGTTGAATCTTGTGATGAGAGAGCAATTTTCTGGTGCTGGTTCTGATGATCCTGCTGCCCATCTTAAGAGCTTTGTTGAACTTTGTGAGATGCAAAAGTATAAGGATGTAGATGGAGATATTATTAAGCTCTGGCTTTTTCCTTTCTCCTTGAGGGGAAAAGCTAAAGAATGGTTGCTATCTTTGCATAAAAATAGTATTGATTCTTGGACTAAGTGCAAAGATGCTTTTATTGGGAAGTACTATCCTCCTGCTAATATTATTGATATGAGAAGTGACATTATGAAATTTAACAGCTTGATAGTGAACATGTTGGTCCTTCTTGGGAAAGAATGAAATCATTGGTTAAAAATGCCCTACTCATGGACTCACTGCTTGCATGATTATCCAAACATTTTATGCAGGTTTGAACTTCTCCTCAAGAAACCTGTTGGATTCTGCTGCTGGAGGTACTTTTATGGGACTCACCTTGGGTGCTGCAACAAGGCTCCTTGATAATATGAGGGTTAACTACTCTGAATGGCATGTTGAGAGAACTCCACATGGTAACAAGGTAAATTCTATTGAGGAAACTTCCTCTTTGAGTGAAAAGATTGATGTTATTATGGCTATGCTTGTTAATTGGAAAGCTCCTCTAGATCCTAATAGTGTTCCCTTAGCCTCTTTGGTTGCTCAAGAAGAGAAAGTTGATGTGAACTTCATTAGAAACAACAATTTCAACAACAATGCCTATATTAACAATTTTGGTAGCAACAACAATTATAGGCCTTATCCTCTAATAATGGTAATTCCTATGGAAGCTCTTATAATAATGCTATAAGTGCCCCCTCTGAACTTGAAGTCATGATCAAAGACTTTATTAGTAAACAAACCACTTTCAATAAGACTATAGAGGAAAAGCTTTTAACTATTGAGAAAAATATATCCTATTTGTCTGAAGCTCAAACTTCCTTGGTTAATAAAATGGCTGCTAAACCTGAAACTATGGAAAACACCTTTGCTACTCCTCATGCCATACAAGTTACTATTGATGAAAATGTTAGGCTATTATCTCAACTTCATGCTAGGTGGGAAAGGGAAGCTGAAATTGATAGAAACAATAGTGTGTGCACTATCACCACTAAACCACAAGTAGTCCATATTCCTACTCCTACTATGCCTAAGCCTGTTGATCCTACCACTAGTGATGCTAAGTTTGATTTTTATATTGATGGTTGCAATATTTCTGAAGTGATTATGTTCTTGAAAAAACTTGCCAGAAGTCCCGATGCTAGTGATATGCATGTTGCCTTTACCAAACACATTACAGATGCTCTTGTTAAGATTAAGGAAGAGAAGCTAAAACATAAAGCTTCTATTCCTAGGAAAGTAGAAGATAGTTGGGAACCCATTATTAATATGCAAGTGAATGACTTTGATCTCAAAGCTTCATGTGATCTTGGTTCTAGTATCTCTATTATTCCTAGGAAGATTTATGAAATGCTTGATTTACCACCATTAGAAGATTGCTATTTGAATGTCCCACTCAATGATAATTCTAAGAATAAACTCATGGGGAGTATTAACGATGTTCTCATTATGGTTAACAATGCTTATGTTCCTGTTGATTTCTATGTTTTGGATGTTGAATACAATGCTTCTTGTACTATTACTTTGGGAAGACCTTTTCTTAGAAAAGTTGGTGCCATCATTGATATGAAAGAAGGCACCATCAAATATCATTTTCCATTCAAGAAAGGTATTGAACACTTCGCTATGAGAAGAGAGAGATTGCTTTTTGCTTCTCCTTTGAAAGCAAGGTTTGATGTTAATGTTTCCTCATTTGAAATTACTTGATTCTTCTTGCTTCTCGTGCCTAACTTAAAGGCGTTAAAGAAAAGTACTTGTTGGGCGATAACCCAAGAGTATCCTTGAGTCTTGGAAGTTATTGCTACTGTAATGACCTCTCCTTATCCTTTTTGTTTGCTTTTTGTTCCAAGAATCTTCTATATCTAAACAGCAATCCCCCACTACCGGAATTCTCTGCAATTCTATGCAGCCACGTCACCCCAAATAGAAGATACTACCAAGTCTGGCACCCGTGCAATCTCTCTGCATGGTTCAATTTGTTGTAACAGAAGACCAAAGTCAATGTCCCGTCCCATTATCTTCTATTATTAGTATGCAATCAATCTCCTATTCTCTCCTAAACTTCCTCTCCTTTTCCGTGAGAGAAGCACCAGCTCATGCGTTTTTCAGTTTCACTTTGGTCCATTAAGTGTCTTGATTCTCACGCTCTCATGCCTCTTTCTCTCCCCACAATCTCTACAAGAAAATCAATGGAGGCATAAAACGTGTGGAGGCAGTCGAGGAGGCGAGAGAAGAAAAGCTCGCTCCACTTTAAAAAGCCTCAGATCCATTGTCCAGAGTACCTTCTCTGCCAAATATCTACCCGCCATCAGCTCTGTTCTTGACTGCGCCAGATGCCAGGGAAATAGTCATGAATTTACTCTGACCTTGACTCATGCTATACAATTTGGATAAAACATACAACAGTGTTGTTTCTATGTCCTTCTCTTTCTTCTCTTGCAGATTGATTTTTGTCTCGCGTTTCTTGGGTGTCTCCATTGCTGTGGAAAAAGAAGTAACGTTGCTATTGTGCTATGCTCTTTTTTGTTATAGATGGGTGTTCCATCGGTTGAGCGGTAGCATGGAGATTGTATCTTGGATCCTACTTCACCTATCCTATGCTACTAAGGGAATCAAGACTCCTGTCTGATGATGGTCTTCATCTCATGTGATAATTTTTTTTGCAGGTATCTCATGTGATAATTAATCGCTGTGTTTAATGAATCTGAAACCAGATGCCTTTTCCCGATTCAGATCAAATATTTGGTGCAGTTGAAGACCAGCAAATTATCCATAAAGGTTTAAAAATTGTCGATCATCTCTTTCCACATGGTTCAGTATTTCCATGCTACTAATCATAGGATCAATGAAGGGTTTAATTTAATTGGTATTGAGTTCTGAATCTTACATGCATATTTCATTCTATTTTATTTGATACAGAGAAGCGAAAGGAGTAAAGGACAGCAATTGCTACTGGAGTAGCACATTTCTGGAGTTATGTGTGCTTGAATTAATTAGTTGCAGACACAAAATCACTTAATTGTTTTGACCTATTTAGATGTTTTTAGCATGAACTATTTTATACTAAATAGAAAATGTGCAAATATATTGTAATTTGGAGATTTAAAAGAATCCCATTCATACTTGATAGACACATTTTTATGTTGTGCAAGACTTAGATGCCTTCCTAATATCCCTGCCTCATCGAGAGACTCTCTCTTTTCTATTTTGTATAAAAGAAAAGAAACGGGGATAATCTTCGAACTTTATTTACAGATTTATGTATTGCCAGTTTGTTTGAAACTATTTATAGCTTGCCGTGCAATGATATTTACAATTTTAGGTTTAAAGCTTTGACCTGTTATTGCCTTTTGTTGCATGGTCTTGGGCTTTTCATACATCGCCATGGAAGTTTCTCATACACATCATTGCAATCATTATTGTTTTGTTGGTTATTTTAGATGGGTATTTTTGTGGAGCACACAACCGTTATTAACATTATTTCCCGCCGCAACGCGCGGGTATCATCTAGTAACATCTAATGAGAGGGAACTAAGATTTGGGGAGTTGTTGTCCCGAAACAGATTTCTCTCCTCCACCAAAAAATTTTGTGAGGAGGCTCTGTAACTCGGATTGAGCTCAAAATTTACGAATATGTTGGCTAACTTTCAACACTTTTTGATTTGAGCAACAGAAGATGTTCGAAAAAATTCATTTCTACCTGCTGGTCTGTTTTGATAGATTTCTGCCATTATTTGCATTTGCTTTTTATTGATTCCTTTTTGAGATCTCTTCAGGTAAATTGATTTTCTTTGAAGGATTTACTGCAGTAGCTTGTGTTTTTAGTGAAAAGCCTTGTTGTTCAAAAGCTTTGCCAGCGGTCTAATATCTTTTGAATCAGCTAACGTTGCTAATGAAGATTGTGTGAAGTTTTGTATGAAGGAAAACTTTTAGGTGTAGAGAGAAAATGATGCAATGAGACGAAGAATAGACAAAAGCTCAAGCTTGGGGATGCCACCATGGTGTCACCCCAAGAAATATCCAAGAATTACAAGCGTCAAAGGTTGGGGATGCCCAAGGCATCCCCTTCTTCATCAATAAAAAGCTCAGGTCTGTCTAGACACTTCTCTTTTATTGTTTCATGCACAGTTCTGTTGTTCTTGGAGCGTCTTAGTTTTTGTTTGCTTTGCTTAGTTTGTTTAGTTTTCTTTAGTGGTTTGGACCCCCATTCTCGCTGTGTTGTTTTGCAAATAAGTTTGCTTGGTGTTTGGAAAGGAGTAGTAAGTTCTTGCTTGAAGTCCTGGAGGATCTTGCATTGACTGTGACTAAGACTTTAGCATGACATGCTAGGTGTTGTTTTTGCATTATGCTTAGTGATTATTGCTGTAGCATGTCTTGTTCCAAACAATTGAGATTGCTTAGTGTGCCTTGAAGAAATTATGCCTTGTTTTAGCATGCAAAAAGCATAGAATTATGGTATTCGCCTTTGATGTTTTGCTTGGGTTGACTTGGCACATGCTTATACCATGTTATGACTATGACGAGTCACCATTAGCCTATATGATCATTTAGTTTTTGACTTGTATTACCACTCTTTGCTTTGATTACTTTGCTTTGTTGCATTGCATAATTACGGCCATTATTGCTCTCTTAGTTGGTTGCTCCCAGTCTTTTGCTAGCCTCCACTTGTATCAGTAAGTTCTACTCATGCTTCCAACTCCCAAGAAACCAAGTTATTCCAAGGAGTCGACTATAAACTCTTATGCATGGTGTGTTACACCATTCCAAGTATATTCTTGTTTTCAACTATCTTCCAATTAAAAACTATTTTTTATGTGAAAACGTAGTGATTAAAACCCTCACGAACTTGATGGCACATTTTTTTCTTTGCCCCAAATAAACTTGAACCATTGAGGCAACTTTTTTGTATATGCTTGCACTTATAAGTTGGGATTAGCAGAACCGTGCTATCACGGGGAACTTTTTCAACATTGCACTTGTACTTTTTGTACTTCGTTGATATCATTATCTTTTGTCTATGGATGTTACCGGTGTGAAATGAAGTGGGAACTTGTAAGTCCATGGAGTTTGTATTCTGTGTTAGAGAAACGCCTAGGCCGCTAGCCTAAGCCATGCCTAATCATGGTGGAAACTTGCAGCATCACCATAGTGACATCTATGAAGCATTCTTCTTATAAAAAAGAGAGAAACATTGAGAAAAGAGGAAAGAGAGAAAAAATCACCATATTCCCATGGTACATAAGAAGAATTGCTGAGATGCTCATTGTCTGCTTGCCTTGTCATTTTGGTTATGGGAAAGCTCCTGTGCCATGTGCAAGGGGTACCCCGTTGGCGGTTCTCAATGATATGCAAATACTTACAGTGACAAGAACTTTCCTGGGCCCTAAGTTGAGTATCCATGAGGTGTAGCCCTCATAGTCAAGGGACTTGAGATTGCCAACTTATACTTTGTCAAGCATATACTCCAGCTTTGCCACTTTAACCTTAACCACTTAAAGATGCTTATGATAGGGGCAATGAGGGCTGAAAGCTAATAAGTACCATAATTTTTGGAAGCTCTTTTTGAAACTGGTAATCCCTGCTTCCTTTACAAAAAGGCCTTTCTTCCATCATTATTTGAGTGTCCACCTTCTACCTTTAGGCACCATTAAGAGAGCATAGTTGTCATTCTGTGTGCAATGTTCCAAAGCTTATTAATTGATGCGTATTGTGTTATTAATTGCTCTTGTTCTATTTGTTTCTAGTCACCCTTGTGAACTTTGCAGGTGTCCTATGCATTATATTGCTAATCTATGAGGGACAAGCTGATTGCCACTATGCTATGTTTTCTTCATATGAAACAAACAAATGTTTTTCAATACATATTATCCATGATCTTTGTTTGTAGCTTGCCATGTTGCATACATAGTTACTATGTCCTATTGTTAGAACTCCATCTTTCATGCACATGTTTAGAGTTCTTTGATCCCAGCTTTCAATGTATGCAAATGGTTGGATCTTTATTATGAGGGTGCATGTCACCTCAAAAATTATTCTTTTATCACTTACCTACTCGAGGACGAGCAGGAGTTAAGCTTGGGGATGCTGATACGTTGGAAACATATCTATAATTTTTTATGCTCCATGCTTGTTTAGTATCTACTTTGCTTTACTTGTCTACACTTTGAGGTGCTTTTTACATGTTTTATGGTACTAACCTATTAACAAGTTGCAATAGTGCCAGATGCCTGTTTTCTGCTTTTTTGGTTTCAGAAAAGTTAGTAAAGAAATATTCTCGGAATTGGACAGGACGAAGGACAAAGTCAATAACTTTCCGTGGGGAACAAGAAGTCAAGAGGAGAGCCGGAGGGGCTGGAAAGTGGGGGCCAGACCCACCCCAGGCGTGGCAGAAACAATAAGAATCGCCGACTCATATGCGTTAGGATATCCGACTCAGCCTCTGCTTATGTCGGCAGACGGGATGAATGAGACTCAGATCTATGACGCTGCCGGATTGCAAAGGCGCCAGGAAATGGCTGAGTATAGAAGCAAAAGAAGGGACGAGAGACCAGACTACAGGTACAGTTCGACCCAAGTTGCGGCAGTGAGTCAGGATCATCCAGATGCTGGAAGTAGCCAACATCAAAGGACAATGGGCAACAACAGCGGATACCAAAGAATGATGGAAAAAAGCCATATGAACAAAGAAAGCCATACCAAGACAGGCAGAAATACACTTATGAACTGATGTTGGACTAACCGTGTAAGTTCCACACGCCAAGTCCGAGTAAGCCAACAAATCACACAACAAGACAATGCATGTGGTTTCAGAAGGGAGATAGAGTGGATTCGCCCACTAAGCAATTGCCACCACCTCCCCCTCCACCGATCACAAGAGGAAATGCTCAAGTTGTTGGAGCTGAGCATAGATATGAGAACAGGCAGCCAAGATATCATAACCAAGAAAGAAGAGAGGTTGTGCATCAAGTGCATAACCCAAGAGGTGATGACTCTCATGTCGGCCATGGAACAAGAAATCAGTATAGAGAGCATCACCAGAGCTATGTCGTATTTGTCACAGAGCCGAATGATAAGAAGAGTCAACAGAGACGGATGATGGAAGTGAATGCCACATTGCCGGCAATTCCAAAAGTACATGCATTGGTCTGAACAGGAGATAACTTGGAGCATAAAGGATCACCCCAATATCATGCAAACCCTAGGAGTTTATGCTCTTGTCTTGGATCCAACTTTCATGGGCCCTGATATCAATGTGAAGTTCTCCAAGGTACGGATTGATGATGGCAGCAGCATTAACATCATGTACAAGGATACCATGCTCAAGTTAGGCATCACTTTAAACATGTTGGAGCCGACTAAGACAACTTTCCATGGTATTGTGTTGGATTGTCCTGTGAGCCAATTGGAAAGATCTGGGTTAACGTCTTATTTGGCAACAGAGAAAATTGTCGCACTGATGCCATAGAGTTCGAGGTGGTTGACCTGGTCAGCTCATACCATGCCTTACTCGGCAGGCCGGCCATGGCGAAGTTTATGGCTACTCCTCACATTGCTTACTTAAAGATGTAACTGCCAGGTCCATGTGGAGTTATCATAGTCGAAGGAGATTACAAGAGATCAATTGCTTGTGCCTCAGCCGGATCTTCGCTGGCCAAGGCAGCACAAATGTCCATGCTGACACTCACTAAACCCAAGGCAGTGTATCTTTCCAAGCTACCAAGGAAACGAAAAATGTATAGGTGGATGAGACTTTCCCAGAGCACACTGTTAACATTGGTGTTGGATTGACTGACAAATAGGAAAGCGAGGTCACGATATTCCTCCGTGAGAATCGGGATATCTTTGGATGGTCCACACAGGACTTGCAAGGAGTTCCGAGGGAGATGGCTGAGCACTCTCTTCATGTAAGGCCAGATGCCAAGCCGGTGAAGCAACCCCTCTACCGCTTCTCCGAAGATAGGAGCAAAGTGATAGCCGCCGAGATAGCCAGGCTCTTGGATGCTAGGTTTATCATGGAAGTACTGCACCCATATTGGTTGTCAAATCCAGTATTGCTCGAGAAGAAAAAAGATGACCCGAACGTGGCAGTGGTGTGGCGCATATGTATTGACAACACAAACCTCAGTAAGGGATCTACAAAAGATCCATTTCCCCTGGCACGGATCGATCAAGTCATTGACTCTACTGCCGGGTGTGAGTTGTTGTCGTTTTTGGACGCATATTCTGGTTTCCACCAGATACCACTAGATCCGAATGATCAAATAAAGAAAGCTTTTATCACCCCGTATGGGGCTTATTGCAATCGTACTATGCCGCTTGGATTGATAAATGCAGGTGCAACATACCAAAGGTGTATGAAAAAATGCTTGCAAGATTAGTTGGACAAAAATGTTCAAGTATACGTCGATGACATGGTGATAAAAACAAAACAAAGTCATACTCTAATTGAGGACTTGCGTCAAACATTTGCAAACTTAAGAAGATTCCGGATGAAACTTAACCCGGAAAAATTCACATTTGGTGTCCCGGCTGGAAAGTTACTCGGATTTCACGTATCCAGCCAAGGAATTGAGGCTAACCCGACAAATATCAGGGCCATCGAAAGAATGGAATTGCCAAAAACCCTCAACGATGTCCAGAAGTTCACAGGATGCCTGGCCTCATTGAGTAGATTTATTAGTCGGCTAGGTGAAAAAGCCTTACCACTATATCAACCGATGAAAAAATTAGACAAATTCACAGGGACACGGGAAGCTGATAGCGCTTTCCATGAACTCAAAAAGATGTTGGCAACAGCACCAATATTAGCGTCACCATTATCCAAGGAGCCAATGTTGCTCTATATCGCCGCAACCAACAGAGTTGTAAGTGCGGTGATAGTGATGGAGCACGAGGAAGAGGGAAAATCAGTCCAAAGGCTAGTTTATTACTTGAGCGAAGTGCTCTCTATATCAAAGCAAAATTACCCCCATTACCAAAAAATGGCGTATGGGGTGTATATGGCAGAAAAAAGCTGAAGAAATACTTCCAAGAACATCCAATATGGGAAATATGTGAGGCACCTATCTTGGATATATTGGGAAGCAAAGATGCCAGTGGTCGAGTGGCAAAATGGGACATAGAGCTAGCACCTTATACTCCACAATATGATAGGCGGGATGCAATTAAATTTCAAGCGGTAGCTGATTTCTTCGTGGATTGGATGGAAATGCAATATGAGCCACCACTGCCAGATCCGAATTCGTGGATTGGATTGGATGGAAATGGGCAATACGAGGATCCAAGACAAAGATGAGTCTGGGTGCCGGGATAGTACTCACATCACCAAAGAGGGATCAGCTCAAGTATGTGCTGCAGATCCACTTCGCTGCATCCAAGAATGTAGCCGAGTATGAAGCACTTGTCCATGAAATAAAAGTGGCGAAAGATATTGTCATCAAAAGGATAATGTGTTTTGGTGACTCAGATTTGGTTATCTAGCAAGTATATGGGCATTAGGACGCGTTGGATGCAAACATGGCACTATATCGTTTTCATGTGCAACAGATTTCGGGATACTTTGACGGGTGTGAATCTCATCAGGTACCCCGAGCATAGAATGAGGCAGCGGATTTACTATCCAAGTTAGGCTCATATCGGCAAGAAATCCCACCAGGAGTAGCATTGGAACATCTCAGAAAACCATCGATCATGCCGTCACCAGAATCCGAGTCAATTAGACTCATCCCGACGAATCAGGAGTCAGACGCTATGCCAATGGACATTGACTCAGGGGCAGGTTCGAGTAACTCGGGGACTGTCCCGCTCGCCTCAGGGGTTGCCGAATCACACTCGGGGACTCCTCAGGTTATGTCGGCAGAACATATGTCAGTTGAGCCAATGGAAATTGATGAAGAAACAGATCTGACACCACTGGTACTAGCATGGGCGCAACCAATATTCAACTACTCGAAAGATGAACTTTGCCAGATGATGAGATGCTGGCAAGGAAAACAGAAAGAAGAGGAAAAGAATATACAATAATCAACAAGGAGTTGTACAAAAGAAGTGTGACAAGTGTACTACAGCGTTGGATAAGTCCAAAGAAAGGTCAAGAAATACTATTAGACATTCACCAAGGGGAGTGTGGACACCATGCATCATCAAGAGTGTTGGTAGCCAAGGCATTACGACATGGATTTTATTGGCCAAGTGCATTGGAAGAGGCACAGGAACTTGTGAGAAAATGCAACGGTTGCCAGCGTTATGCGTCAAAGTCACACTTACCATCGTCTGAGTTAAAAACTATACCAATCACTTGGCCATTCGCAGTATGGTGCCTGGATATGGCAGGCCCATTTAAACCAGCGAGGGGTGGCATGACTCACATATTCGTAATGGTTGACAAGTTCACCAAATGGATAGAAGTGAAGCCCATCAAAAAATTGATGGGGATATGACTACCGGGGTATACCCAGCAGGACGTTTCCGACTGGCCCAGGAACTGGCGAGTGGGCCTGCAGGATGGCGACTGGATCAAGGCCTGGCGTGGATCCAAGCGACTGGAAGCTGAAGGCCCAGGCGAGTAGATAGGCCCAGTCGGATTAGGTTAAACGAGTACCTAAACCTTAAATGATTCGGTTGACATATGTAAACCCTAGGGGGGGTGAGTCTATATAAACCTCCCTACAGGGCGTGTAGAGGATACGTTCCACCATCCACCCAAGCGACTCGCCGCCTAGCCGTCGAGCTCGCCCCATTGTACCTTCATCATAATACAATCTAGCAGGAGTAGGTCTTTACCCTCCGGGGGGCCAAACCTGGGTAAAACCTTGTGTCTCCGCCCTCATCCCGCACCGCAAATGGCTGGCCGCCCTTGCCCTTAGTTCTACTACTCGCTGCCGATTGCAGCGTCTGCCGTGGTCATTCCCACGACAGTGGTGCCCACTGTGGGGCCTAGCCGGTCTGGCCGGTGTTCTGCGGCGAGATCCAATCTCCCCATCAACGAGTCGGTCGCCACCGGCCGCATGATAGCGATCGGCGAGATGCTCCATATCTTGCCGAGCAGCTACGTCCCGGCGGCGCGACCAATCACGCACAACATGATCTTGCTAGTCGGCATGATCAGCCTCTTCGTCGGCCTCACCGACGTCATCGTCTCGGAGGACTCGGCTCGCATCCGCGAGTCGCCGCCACGCGACCGGCTCTTCGAGAGCCAGGTCCGCACGATCCATCGCCTCGCCTCCGAGTACAACTCGGCCCACAGCGACGTGTCTGAAAACACCGCGGCCGCGGAAGACGCGGCCCTCAACGACGACGCCGACTCGGTGACCCCGGCGTCACACGCAGGATCCATCACCGTGGCTTCGCCCGCGGGCTCCATCACCCAGGTCTCCAACGTGGGAGACTTCGAGGATCTCTCCATCCTTGGGATATTCGACTTCGACTCCGGGTCGGAAAACTCCGCCGATCTCCGCGACGGGACCAGTCGCCACGCCGCGACCTAAATGGCGACTGGCACCGATCCGCCGGAGGATTCCTTCTCCACCCCGATCCCTCCTAACGCCATAGCAATGGAGGTCGAGGAGCTCTGCCTGAAGCTGGCGGAGGCAGTCCGCAAGGAGCAAGCCGAGCGCGAAAAATTTCGCCTCGAGCAGGTGATGGCGCAGGAGCTGTCACGCTACCACCAGCAGCGAATCAGGTCACGCCTGAACCCCACCGTCCAGGGGCGCGCCCTGAACTTCGACGACGAGAACGACCCTGCCCGCGTGGCCGAGCGCGCGATCTGCGAGAACGCGCCACCCGGAGGAAGCGCCCGGCCCCTACCAGGGACGACGGCGAACGGCGCCCCACCTCCACCCAACCTCGCACACCCCAGGGACCAGCCGCGGATCGTGGTCTCCTCACGCGAGCGAGACACGAACGGCCTACCACTGTTCTCCACCCCGATGGACAACCTCATGGCGGGCCGAGCAGTGGCCGACAGCATCATGGCCACCGTTGACGGCGCCCTACAGATCCAGTACGTCAAGGCCCTGCTCGCAAAGGCGGTCGAGCAACAAAACGCAGGCGCCGACTCACAGGGTCGGATGTACTCGCGTTCTTCGGGCAGCAGAGCAGCCTCAAGTGGCCGCCCATTGGCGGCAAACACCTTAACTGCCCGCCACCCGAACCACTGCAGCTCCAACACCGACCCGCGAACGCGGCACTCTCCACCAACGACCCCAGGCCAGCGACCAACTTCGTCGCCGCCAACGGTCAGCCCGTCGACGCCCGCACCCACATCATCAACAACCAAAGCTGGCGCGCACGCCAGCCTGACGACCTGCGACGCACCCTAACCAATCGCCGCGACGGCGAGCCGATGGGGTCGCTAAGCCGACTTGGGCCCCGGTGCTTCGAACCGATGATCCGAGGCGAAAAATATCCGGCGAACTTCAAAGCGCCGAAGGAAATAGAGAAGTACGACCCCTCCATGTGGCTGGACACCTACCTCATGGCGATGGGGATCGCTGGCCACATCGACCTGCTAGCCGCCCGTTACATCCCCCTGATGATGGAGGGAACGTGTAGGCAGTGGATCAACACTCTTCCCCCGGATAGCATCGACTCCTGGGAAGAGATGTGCGATGCCTTCGTCAGGCACTTCGAGTGCTCCTACACCCGCGCCACCACCATCGAGGACCTGGAACGATGCATCCAGGGACCCCGCGAGTCGACCCACAGCTGGGTCCAGCGGTGGCAAGAACTATGGTACAACTCGGTCGCCATCCACCCGGACACCGCGATCCACTGCTTCAAGACCTCGTGCCGCTACGAGCCCCTGGTCGCCAAGCTCAAACGACATTCCCGCACACTCGACAACATACCGGATCTCCTCGAGATCGCCAAGAGATACGCGGAGGAAGACCCAAACCAGGAAACCGACGACGAGTCGGGCGGTCAACGCCAAAGAAACGGAACCGACAACGGACGACGGTCCGACCTACGCTACAGCAACACTCGCCTCACCGGCAAGCTCCGCAGTGACGGGCGAGTCGAATTCGTCGCCAACGCTGGGCATGCGCAGCGCGAGCCCAAGAGCTTCCGCCGCGATGGAGGGCAACGCCGCGACGGCGGCAATTACAAGGCGAAACCAAGGTTCGACCCCGCGGCCCTCCTTAACCAACCTTGTGCATTTCACAGCAGGGAATGGAAGCCCGCCACGCACACGACCGCCGACTGCCACTCTCTCAAGGAGATTGCGAAGGCACGGCGAGCGCGGGAGGACCCCGACAACAACCCGCCAAACGGCGGAAAATTCGGGAGTGTGGCCGGCTCGCTCCACACCTTCACAGGCTTCAACACGAAGCACGAGGAGAAGGTCATCGCCCGCGCCGTCGCCGTCAACGCGGTGGACCAGGTGGACGTTCCCCAGTTCCTCAACAAGGAAAACAGAAAGAAGAGGAAAAGAATATACAATAATCAACAAGGAGTTGTACAAAAGAAGTGTGACAAGTGTACTACAGCGTTGCATAATCCAAAGAAAGGTCAAGAAATACTATTAGACATTCACCAAGGGGAGTGTGGACACCATGCATCATCAAGAGTATTGGTAGCCAAGGCATTACGACATGGATTTTATTGGCCAAGTGCATTGGAAGAGGCACAGGAACTTGTGAGAAAATGCAACGGTTGCCAGCGTTATGCGTCAAAGTCACACTTACCATCGTCCGAGTTAAAAACTATACCAATCACTTGGCCATTCGCAGTATGGTGCCTGGATATGGCAGGCCCATTTAAACCAGCGAGGGGTGGCATGACTCACATATTCGTAATGGTTGACAAGTTCACCAAATGGATAGAAGTGAAGCCCATCAAAAAATTGATGGGGATATGACTACCGGGGTATACCCAGCAGGACGTTTCCGACTGGCCCAGGAACTGGCGAGTGGGCCTGCAGGACGGCGACTGGATCAAGGCCTGGCGTGGATCCAAGCGACTGGAAGCTGAAGGCCCAGGCGAGTAGATAGGTCCAGTCAGATTAGGTTAAACGAGTACCTAAACCTTAACTGATTCGGTTGAGATATGTAAACCCTAGGGGGGGTGAGTCTATATAAACCTCCCTACAGGGCGTGTAGAGGATACGTTCCACCATCCACCCAAGCGACTCGTCGCCTAGCCATCGAGCTCGCCCCATTGTACCTTCATCATAATACAATCTAGCAGGAGTAGGTCTTTACCCTCCGGGGGGCCAAACCTGGGTAAAACCTTGTGTCTCCGCCCTCATCTCGCACCGCAGATCGCTGGCCGCCCTTGCCCTTAGTTCTACTACTCGCTGCCGATTGCAGCGTCTGCCGTGGTCATTCCCACGACAGTGGTGCCCACTGTGGGGCCTAGTCGGTCTGGCCGGTGTTCTGTGGCGAGATCCAATCTCCCCATCAACGAGTCGGTCGCCACCGGCCGCATGATAGCGATCGGCGAGATGCTCCATATCTTGCCGAGCAGCTACGTCCCGGCGGCGCGACCAATCACGCACAACATGATCTTGCCAGTCGGCACGATCAGCCTCTTCGTCGGCCTCAACGACGTCATCGTCTCGGAGGACTCGGCTCGCATCCGCGAGTCGCCGCCATGCGACCGGCTCTTCGAGAGCCAGGTCCGCACGATCCATCGCCTCGCCTCCGAGTACAACTCGGCCCACAGCGACGTGTCCGAAAACACCGCGGCCGCGGAAGACGCGGCCCTCAACGACGACGCCGACTCGGCGACCCCGGCGTCACACGCAGGATCCATCACCGCGGCTTTGCCCGCGGGCTCCATCACCCAGGTCTCCAACGTGGGAGACTTCGAGGATCTCTCCATCCTTGGGATCTTCGACTTCGACTCCGGGTCGGAAAACTCCGCCGATCTCCGCGACGGGACCAGTCGCCACGCCGCGACCTACATGGCGACTGGCACCGATCCGCCGGAGGATCCCTTCTCCACCCCGATCCCTCCTAACGCCACAGCAACGGAGGTCGAGGAGCTCCGCCTGAAGCTGGCGGAGGCAGTCCGCAAGGAGCAAGCCGAGCGCGAAAAATTTCGCCTCGAGCAGGTGACGGCGCAGGAGCTGTCACGCTACCACCAGCAGCGAATCAGGTCGCGCCTGAACCCCACCGTCCAGGGGCGCGCCCTGAACTTCGACGACGAGAACGACCCTGCCCGCGTGGCCGAGCGCGCGATCTGCGAGAACGCGCCACCCGGAGGAAGCGCCCGGCCCCTACCAGGGACGAGGCGAACGGCGCCCCACCTCCACCCAACCTCGCACACCCCAGGGACCAGCCGCGGATCGTGGTCTCCTCACGGGAGCGCGACACGAACGGCCTACCACTGTTCTCCACCCCGATGGACAACCTCATGGCGGGCCGAGCAGCGGCCGACAACATCATGGCCACCGTTGACGGCGCCCTACAGATCCAGTACGTCAAGGCCCTGCTCGCAAAGGCGGTCGAGCAACAAAACGCAGGCGCCGACTCACAGGGTCGGATGTACTCGCGTTCTTCGGGCAGCAGAGCAGCCTCAAGCGGCCGCCCATTGGCGGCAAACACCTTAACTGCCCGACACCCGAACCACTGCAGCTCCAACACCGACCCGCGAATGCGGCACTCTCCACCAACGACCCCAGGCCAGCGACCAACTTCGTCGCCGCCAACGGTCAGCCCGTCGACGCCCGCACCCACATCATCAACAACCAAAGCTGGCGCGCACGCCAGCCCGACGACCTGCGACACACCCTAACCAATCGCCGCGACGGCGAGCCGATGGGGTCGCTAAGCCGACTTGGGCCCCGGTGCTTCGAACCGATGATCCGAGGCGAAAAATATCCGGCGAACTTCAAAGCGCCGAAGGAAATAGAGAAGTACGACCCCTCCATGTGGCTGGACACCTACCTCATGGCGATGGGGATCGCTGGCCACATCGACCTGCTAGCCGCCCGTTACCTCCCCCTGATGATGGAGGGAACGTGTAGGCAGTGGATCAACACTCTTCCCCCGGATAGCATCGACTCCTGGGAAGAGATGTGCGATGCCTTCTTCAGGCACTTCGAGTGCTCCTACACCCGCGCCACCACCATCGAGGACCTGGAACGATGCATCCAGGGACCCCGCGAGTCGACCCACAGCTGGGACCAGCGGTGGCAAGAACTATGGTACAACTTGGTCGCCATCCACCCGGACACCGCGATCCACTGCTTCAAGACCTCGTGCCGCTACGAGCCCCTGGTCGCCAAGCTCAAACGACATTCCCGCACACTCGACAACATACCGGATCTCCTCGAGATCGCCAAGAGATACGCGGAGGAAGACCCAAACCAGGAAACCGACGACGAGTCGGGCGGTCAACGCCAAAGAAACGGAACCGACAACGGACGACGGTCCGACCTACGCTACAGCAACACTCGCCTCACCGGCAAGCTCCGCAGTGACGGGCGAGTCGAATTTGTCGCCAACGCTGGGCACGCGCAGCGCGAGCCCAAGAGCTTCCGCCGCGACGGAGGGCAATGCCGCGACGGCGGCAATTACAAGGCGAAACCAAGGTTCGACCCCGCGGCCCTCCTTAACCAACCTTGAGCATTTCACAGCAGGGAATGGAAGCCCGCCATGCACACGACCGCCGACTGCCACTCTCTCAAGGAGATTGCGAAGGCACGGCGAGCGCGGGAGGACCCCGACAACAACCCGCCAAACGGCAGAAAATTCGGGAGTGTGGCCGGCTCGCTCCACACCTTCACAGGCTTCAACACGAAGCACGAGAAGAAGGTCATCGCCCGCGCCATCGCCGTCAACGCGGTGGCCCAGGTGGACGTTCCCCAGTTCCTCAACTGGTCGGAGCAGCCCATCACTTGGATCCGCCAGGACCACTCGCCACGCATCGAGTACCCAGGCCGAGTCGCCCTGGTGGTCAAGCCCAAGGTGGGAGACTACTGGCTCCCCAAGACATTGATGGACGGCGGCAGCTCCATCAACATCCTGTACCTGGACACCTTCAGGAGTCTGCGGCTCCCACAGTCGATGGTCGAGACGACCTACACCACGTTCCACGACATCGTCCCCGGTCGGAAGGCGTACCCGATCGGCAAGGTCACGCTGCCAGTCACCTTCGGCACACCAGCAAACTTCTGCATCGAGCGGGTCGTCTTCGAGCTGGTACCCTTCGACAGCCCCTACCACTGCGTCCTGGGGCGCCAGGCGTTTGCCAAGTTCATGGCAGCGCCCCACTACGCGTACAACGCGATGAAGCTCCCCGGGCCGCGCGGCGTCATCACCATCAACGGCGACCCCGACATGGCCGCCGAGTGCGAGGCCAAAGGAGCCTAACTCGCCGACGCCGTCATCGGGGCAGAGACCAACCACGCCGACGAGCTCGCCAAATACGCGAGCGGGGTCAACAATGACGACCCCACCATACTCAAGAAGCCCAATTCGGAGGGCGTCAACACCTCAGCCTTCGAGGCGACGATGCACACTTGCACCATCGAGCTGGTCCCAGGCGACTCCAGCCAGACGGTGACGATCGGGAAGGCATGAGCCCAGCATAGGAAGGCGCGCTCATCGAGTTCCTCCATGAGAACAGGGACATCTTCGCATGGAAGCCCTCTGACATGCCTGGTGTCCCTAGGGAACTCGCTGAGCACAAACTCAACGCCGACCCCAAAGTGCGACCTGTCAAGCAGTCGCTGCGGCCCTTCAATGAAGAGCGCCGCCGATTCATCGCCGAGGAGGTGCAGCGTCTACTCGCTGCAGGCTTCATAAGGCCAATAAAATACTCCAAGTGGCTGGCAAACCCAGTCCTGGTCGAAAAGAAAAATGGGACCTGGAGGATGTGTATCGACTACACAAACTTAAACAACGCCTGCCCGAAGGAGCAATTTGTCCTCCCACGGATCGACCAAATAATCGATTCCACTGCGGGTTCGGAGTCGCTGTGTTTCCTCGACGCCTACTCTGGGTACAACCAGATCAAAATGGCTATCGAGGACGAGGAAAAGACGGCGTTCATCACGCCATTCGGAGCCTTCTGCTACACCGCCATGACCTTCGGCCTCAAGAACGTCGGGGCGACCTACCAGCGGTGCATGTAGGAATGCCTTGCGAGCCAAATTGGCCTCAATATCCACGTCTACATCGACGACGTGGTAGTGAAGTCCGCTCGCCAGGGCGATCTACTCGCCGACCTGGTGGAAACATTTGCCAACCTGCGGAAATACAAGATAAAGCTAAACCCAGGCAAATGCACCTTCAGTGTACCAGCAGGGCAACTACAGGGGTACGTCGTTTCCAAGCGTGGGATCGAGGCGAACCCCACCAAGATCGACACAATCGCTCGACTCGGCAAACCCGAGTGCCTGCGCGACATCCAGAAGCTGGCCGGGCGGGTCGCGGCTCTCAGCCGCTTCATCCCCCGATTGGGAGAAAAGGCGATGCCCCTATACCGCCTGATGCGGAAGAACCCCACCTTCCAGTGGGACAAGGAGGCGGACGACGCACTCCGCGACCTCAAGAAGGTGCTACTCGCAGCACTGCTACTCGCCGCCCCCGTCGACAAAGAACTCAAGCTGGTCTACGTCGCGGATTCCGAGCGCGTCGTCAGCGCCGTCATGGTCGTCGAGCGGCCATAGGAAGGAAACAAGCGCCCGGTACAACGACCGTTGTACTATATCAGCGAGGTCCCCACTGAGTCACGCCAGCGGTACCCGCAATACCAGAAACTGGTGTACGCAGTCTTCATAGCACAACGGCGACTGCCGCACTACTTCCAGGAGCACCCGATCACGGTCGTCTCCTCAGCACCGTTGCAGGACATCATCCGCAACCGTGAGGCGACCGGGTGAGTCGCCAAGTGGGCCGTCGAAATCGGCGTCCACAACATCAAGTATGAGCCACGGAAAGCGATCAAGTCGCAGGATCTCGCTGACTTCATCGCTGACTGGGAAGAGGCCCAGCAGCCGGAAAAGCTGCCGTACCTCCACTACTGGAGCCTGCACTTCGACGGCTCCAAGAACGCAGACGGCACAGGAGCAGGGATCGTGTTGCCTTCCCCGAAGGGCGACAAGCTCCGTTACGTCCTCTGCCTCGACTTCACCCCCTGCACCAACAACATGGCCAAGTACGAGGCACTACTCCACGGCATGCGAGCTGCCAAGGAGATGAACGTCAACCGCCTACGCTGCTACGGAGACTCCGACCTCGTCGCTGGGCAAGTCGCTGGCACCTGCGACGCCGTCTCTCCCACCATGGCAGCGTACCGCCAAGCAGTGGACAAGCTGGGCGGACACTTCGCAGGCTACTCCGTTGAGTGGATCGACAGGCGAAAGAACGAGGAGGCCGACGCACTCTCTCGCATCGGGTAGGCTCGACTCGCACCACCCGCCGGCGTCTTCCTCGACATGATCACTAAGACGTCCGTCTCTACCACAAGGGAGATCGACTTCGGAGTCCCGCTGCAACCAGAGGCAGCCTTGGTCGCACTCATCACCGAGCCAGAAGACTGGACTAGGCCATACATGGCCTACCTGGAGGGAGGCACCTTGCCGGCAGACGAAACAGACGCCCGGATGATAACGCAACGCTGCAAATCCTTCGTCATCATCAACGGCGAGCTCCACAAGCGCAGCGTGACCAGCGTATTCCAACGCTGCGTCCAACCCGCCGAAGGACGCAAGATCCTCCACGACATACACTCCCGCGACTGCGGCCACCATGCCGGAGCCCGCTCTCTGGTCGCAAAGGCTATGTGACACGGCTTTTACTGGCCCACCGCACACGCCGACGCCGTCGACATTGTCCAGCGGTGCGCTGGGTGCCAGAAGTACGCCAACCAGACACATGTGCCGAGCTCAGCGCTCAAGACCATCCCCATCACCTGGCCATTCGCCGTATGGGGCATGGACATGGTAGGCCCCTTAAAAAAGGCCCCCTCTGGCTTCACCCACCTCCTGGTCGCGGTCGACAAATTCACCAAGTGGGTGGAGGCCAAGCCAGTCCAGAAATGCGACGGGAAGACCGCCACAAAATTCCTACGCGAGCTCATATATCGCTACGGGTTCCCAAACAGCATCATCATGGACAACGGCAACAACTTCGCCAAAGGAGCCATGGCCGAGTTCTGCGAGGAACATCACATCTGACTCGACCTCACGTCAGTCGCCCACCCGGAGTCCAACGGCTAGGCAGAACAGGCCAACCAGAGCATCCTCCACGGCCTGAAGCCGCGGCTCCAAGTACCACTCGAGCGCACCGCCGGGTGCTGGGTCGAGGAGCTACCCTCCTCCATCTAGGGTATCCGCACCTCGGTCAACAGGTCGATAGGGTTCACCCCCTTCTTCATGGTGTATGGCGCCGAGGCAGTCATGCCCACCGACCTCGAGCACGACTCGCCAAGGGTCGTCCACTACACGGAGGCTGCGAATGAACTCGCACGTCAGGATGGAGTCGATCAACTCGACGAGGCACGCGACCTGGCTCGCTCACGCACTGCCATCTACCAGCAAGGACTCCGCCGCTACCACAGTCGGCGGGTGAAAACTCGGACCTTCCAAGAAGGCGACCTGGTGCTGCGCCTCATCCAGGACAAGAAGGGCATGCACAAGATCTCCCCCCCATGGGAGGGACCATTCGCCATCGGGCGAGTACTCGGCAACGACGCCTACTACCTCATCGACGTCCGCGGGGACGGCAAACTCGACGTCAAGCGACCATGGAATGTAAACCTCCTATGGAAGTTCTACTCCTAGAACTCCACATATGTATCCTCCAGTCGCTATGAAATAAAAAATATTGGTTACCGCAAATTGTGTCTACTCTCCATGTCTTGTGCCACTCGCACTCGTAGTATCAGCACCAAGCTAATTGCAGGAGTCAACCTCTGGTACAACGATCGGCACGGCCAAGTAGTGCTCTACGAGGGCACTGGGTTACCCCAGGACTCGTAACGTCCACGAAAAAGCCTACCCGGAGCCCCATTGGAGTCGCCTAGCTCGACTGGCTTAACGAGCCAAGACAACTGCCTTCGCTCCTCACAGCGACCATGATCCTCCGCGTCCTCGACACAGCGACTTGAACGGCCAAGTACCACGCTCGAGGACTGACGACCAGTTCAGCACGAGCGACTATGGAAAAACGCCAAGTACGAGAGCGTGCCCAGGACTCGCCATGCGACTGACCCAACGGGCCAGGCAGGAGTGATGCGCTCACTCTGACGCGCCCAGTCCTCACCCACCCTAGAGCCGCGACTAGAACCACCAAGTACCACGCTCGGGGACTCGGCTACCCGACCTCGTGCGTTCAAGGGAAAGCGGTGAAGTAAAGAGCACTCATGGGAGTCTCCCTGCGATTGGCTTTCCAAGCTCGGGCGAGTCGACCTCAATAACAAAATGCTAAAAAACGCAAACACATAAACCAACGAGGTAAACCCCATAAAAAGGGCAGATGCGCTCGGGGACTCGTTCAACCCTCAATCTCAAACGCAAGACAATTAACAAAATAACACGATATCCTATTGTCGCAGATCAAAGTTGTTACAAAATACAAGTTGCGCCAAATGGCCGAACTCCTACTAACGCCTCAGGGCACAACGTTTTATTCCGCAGGCTTCGACGTCGACTCGCCGCCACCCTTGCGGTTGCGAATGAAGGTTGTGTACAAGTTCGACGGGTACGCCGTCAGCTCACCCGCCATCGCCGCACGGAAGGGCTGCTCGATCTTGAAGTCCCGGTGCGGCGGCTCGGGGTCGTTAGGTGCGATGATCGTCTCCTGATAAGGAAGGAGATTGCCCATCGACCAGACACGATCGGAGTATACCGTGGCACGGTCCGTCAGCTTCAGCACCTCGGCAATCTCCACCGAGCCCGTCGATGATGGGTAGCCACTCGTCACGTCGTCCAGATCGAAATCCTCGGGAAGTGGGCGAGCCCAAGGCTGAGCGTTGTCGCCGCCCCGCACCGGAACGCCGACCGCGTCATGAACTCGAAGACCGACGGCGCCTTCTCTAAGGACCGCCACACTTCGACGAGGTCGCTGGGAATCACTTCCGTGGGCGACATCTCCTGAAGATACGCCCGAATGCAAGCCGCGGACAAAGTGGCCGAGTCGACCAGAGTGGCCACACACTGCCGCGCGTCGTACGACTGCGCCTCCTCCGCGTTGTCGATGATCCGACCTGCGGACAGAGGGTGGCAGTGAGTACATCAAAGATCACACAATGCAAATATTACAGGCAGAGGCAGGCACACTTACCAATCAAACGACGAGAGAGATCCGTGATGAAGCTTTAAAGAGAGGAGTAGTCATCTTGAAGCCCAACAACAAGGGTGTCAGAGACCTTACGCTCCTCAGCGGCCGCCGTAACAGCAGCCTTGGCCCGCCCACCGCTAAACTCGCCTCCTCCTTCGCTTCCTTAAGCTCGCGCTCAAGGTCGGCGATCCGCTTCTCAGCCGAGCTCAACGAAGATTGAGCCGCCGCCAATTCACTCACCGGGACAAGGCCATGGCGGACCTCCTCTGCCTTCGCAGCAATCGCTTGGAGTGCCTTGTTCGCCTCTTGGATGGCTGATTCACGCTGCAACCCCTGTGCAAAAGTCAAACAGTTAATAAAAACGAAATCCTAAGTGCCCACCCGCTGAAATTCGGCGACTGGACACTCGGGGACTGGAGATCAAAAATCCTAAGTGCCCATCCGCTGAAATTCAGAGACTGGACACTCGGGGACTGGAGATAAAAAATCCTAAGTGCCCACCCACTGAAATTCAGCGAGTGGACACTCGGGGACTGGCGATCAAAAATATTAAGCGCCCACCCGCTGAAATTCAGCGATTGCGCACTCGGGGACTGGGCGCGAGAAATAAAAACAAATCACTAAAAGAATCTGACCACTGCAATTCAGTGGCCCGATCCTTGGGGACTGGACATACCTGGATGGCTGCGCCGAGCATGCCATGAAGCTGTAGCGCGTCCACGGATGCAAGAAGAGCCGGAGTGTGCCCACGACGCTGCTCAACCTCCGTTTCGGCGACCCCAGGTATGCGGTTCGATGGCGTGGTACCACTCGCCGTAGCCGCTCTGGCCATGAAGCGGGGGAAGGTCGCGATGGATGCGCCAGCACCAAAAGAGGCCGGCTCGGCCTTCCCAGGCGTGGAAGCACCCTCCTTGATCGTCAAGGCCGCATCCGCTGCAGGATCACTCGGAGCAGTCGTTGTGTTGTCATACACCGTGACGACGTCGTCGCCCTTGGCCTTCTTGGCACTGTCCGTGGGGGCAGCGACCTCATCGGCCTTCCTCTTCCGAGAGGGGTCCTCCTCGGCAACGACTGGCGGCACTTTGGCCACGGACGGGTGGCCTATCTTTTTAACTCCAGTCCTGCAAATTGGTTACATGAGCAAAGTGGTCCAAATACAACGAAAAGTAAGGCAGGAGAATAAAACTCACTTGGCGAATGGTATGAACCGCAGCCCCGTGTGGATGCTAGCCGGCTTCTCCAGTTCGGGGCCCAGTTTCCGACTGAGGCCCATCTCCAGAACGTCATGCGCCCAAGACACGGACGACCTCTTCGTTGACGAAGCCGCGATAGGAGCCTCCGAAACGAATTCGGCAGGAGCTCTCCTGGGAGGCGAAGCTATCGCGGCTGGAGCAGCCCCCGACCCAGAGATTGGGGCGAATGGGGGAGGAATCGAGGCCAGAGGTACCTCACTCAGGACGGCGGTGGCATCCGGCGCAGCCGTCGTCTGTGGCGCTTCGTCCCTTGCCAGGCTGGTGGCGTCGGAACTACTCGCCGAACGAGGCGGAGATGCCTGTCTCGCTGGCTTCGTCTTCCTCTTCGGAGGGGCCTTCCCTTCCTTTTTATTCTTTTTCGACGGAGTGGCCTCGCGACGCGAGGTGAGCTCGGGAAGCTCGTCGTCGTCATCATCATGACATTCAAGACTTCTACTCGCCTCGAGTTCGCGCTGACGCTGCCCGCGAGTTTTGCGAACCAGTGGGGCAGCCTCTTCCTCGGACTCGTCGTCATCGACGCTCTTGTCGCTCTCGGCGCCGCCCTTGGTGGGAGGCGACTCGCCCCCATCCTGGACGGACGATCTCGAGTTCTCGTCGTCCGCGGGCGGAAGCCACCCTTCCACCACTTGAAATAACTATAGCAAGCATGAAGTAATATCAATATAACCGCGACAGCAACAACTGCGACTGCGAATGGTAGAAAGTGATTTACCGTCGGGGCTGGATGCTTCGAGGTGTAGGGGGCGACCCTAGCCTTCGCGTCCAGGTACACCGCCTGGGTGATCTTCTTCAACGCCGGGACGTAGTCTTCGAGTTTCCACTCGGCGAGGCAGGATTTCATCGAGTCTTCCCGGCCCGTGTAATCGTACATGTAATGGTCACGGCGGGCCAGGGGAACGAGTCGCCGCCCAAGCCAACAGTTGTACAAATTGATGGTCTGAAGACCCTTCTTCTTCAGGCCGCGGATGGTTTGAAGCATCTCATCCACGACCATCCGCTGATCTATTGGGAGCTTGCCGACTTGGAGTCGGCGTGGTTCGGGCCGGTCGGCGGAGTACCTTGGGATCGCCACCTCGCCGTATGGAGTCTCCTCGGTGACGTAAAACCAGGACTTCTTCCACTCTCTTGCCGCCTTGGCAGGTAGCATCAGGTCGAAGAAGGAAGCTTTTGACTTGAGCTGGAACGTCAGGCCACCCGCCGCCAGCATTGGGCCGCCTGATTCTTCACGACTAATCCTTCCGTGGAACAGATCTTGCCACAGGGGGAAGTAAGGCCTGCAGACCAGGTAGCACTCGCAGAACGCCACGAAGATGGCGAGCTGCTCGATGCTGTGCGGACCTAGGTCCGATGGTTGAATTCCGTAGAAGGCACAGAAGCACCAGAAGAAGAGAGATGTGGGAAACCCTAGCCCCCGCTCCAGGTGGCTGGTGAAGCAGACAAATTCTCCCTCGCGCAGGTCCGGAGTCACCTCTCCGGCCGTGGGGATGCGCCACCTGCCGGCGCGCAGGATCCCGGTTTCCTCGAAAGACGCCAGTAGCGCTCTCGTGCATTTGGACCTGCCCCATGGTTCAGCGGAGGGGGCCATTGGCGAAAAGATTCGTGGGGGTCGGAGGATTTTGGATCGGTTGGATCGCGATGCGGAGGAAAACGGAGATGCGTGAAATCGGAGGAAATGACGAGAGGGTGGTTCTCCGATCGCCTACCATTTCCTTTATATAGCGGTTGTTACCCGCCAAATCAGGGAGCCGTTACTACGTGTTGATTACGACAAAAGTTACCGTCGGATTAATCCAACAGCTAGTTTTGACTGTGTCTGACAGTCCAGCTTCATCCATTCGACTCGCCGACCTTATCACTACAACAGTGACTAAATATTTCGCTGACCCGTTCGCCGAGATGCGACAAGAATGACTAGTTTTTTCCTTTATTCAGGAGCCCGCCACCAATTCGACTGGGTGACCGCATTGGACCCGTATGCTCCGACTGCCAGCAACCACCTTTGCCCAATCGACGACGGCCTCGGGGACTACTGATGGGGATATTCCTACTGGGGAATACCCAGCAGGACGTTTCTGACTGGCCCAGGAACTGGCGAGTGGGCCTGTAGGACGGCGACTGGATCAAGGCCTGGCGTGGATCCAAGCGACTGGAAGCTGAAGGCCCAGGCGAGTAGATAGGACCAGTCGGATTAGGTTAAACGAGTACCGAAACCTTAACTGATTCGGTTGAGATATGTAAACCCTAGGGGGGGTGAGTCTATATAAACCTCCCTACAGGGCGTGTAGAGGATATGTTCCACCATCCACCCAAGCGACTCGCCGCCTAGCCGTCGAGCTCGCCCCATTGTACCTTCATCATAATACAATCTAGCAGGAGTAGGTCTTTACCCTCCGGGGGGCCGAACCTGGGTAAAACCTTGTGTCTGCGCCCTCATCTCGCACCGCAGATGGCTGGCCGCCCTTGCCCTTCGTTCTACTACTCGCTGTCGATTGCAGCGTCTGCCGTGGTCATTCCCACGACAAAAATTGAACGGAAAAAACAGCTGTCACATTCCTACAAGATATAATCTTGAGATAAAGTTACCCGCAGAGTGTGATCATAGATAATGGCACAAACTTTGCCGAAGGAAATTTCGCTCGTCTATGGGAAAAACCGAATAAGACTTGACTTAGCGTCAGTCGCTCATCCAGAATCAAATGGACAAGTTGAACGAGCTAACGGCTTAGTTCTATACGGGATAAAACCCCGCCTAATGGAACCACTCCAAAGATCACCTAGTTGTTGGATAGAGGAATTACCCTCAGTGCTGTGGAGTTTAAGGCCTGAAGGGAATATGCCCGAGAGGCAATAATAAAGTGGTTATTATCGTATTCCTTATTTATGATAAATGTTTATTTTGCATGCTATAATTGTATTAATACGGAAACGTTAATACATGTGTGTTTAATAAACAAAAGGAAGTTCCTAGTTATGCCTCTCTTATAAACTAGCTCATTGATTAACAAGATGATCAAAGTTTCCTGATCATGGACATTGGATGTTGTTAATAACGAGGTCACAACATTAGTGTAATGATGTGATGAACATTCATCCAAAGTATAGCATTACAATCAAAGTCATTGAGTTTATATTGCTATAACAACTTACGAAGTGATCCTAATCCTTAAACCATGAGATCATGTCAATCACTAACATCGGAAGAGTTTCTCAATGACATCAAACGTCATACCGTAACTGGGTGATTATAAAGATGGCTCAGAACTACTAAAGTGTTATGTTGAGGTTCATGGATAGAGAGTGGAATTTGTTCATCCCGATGACGGATAGATATGCTCTGGGCCCTCTCGGTGATATCACATTCATTAGCTTGCAAGCAAGTGATTTGATCACTAGAATGTTATATCACGGGAACAAGAAAAGAGTGCATGTCGGTAACGAGATCAAACTAGGTATGTCCGGAACTGGCGAGTGGGCCTGCAGGACGGCGACTGGATCAAGGCCTGGCGTGGATCCAAGCGACTGGAAGCTGAAGGCCCAGGCGAGTAGATAGGCCTAGTCGGATTAGGTTAAACGAGTACCGAAACCTTAACTGATTCGGTTGAGATATGTAAACCCTAGGGGGGGTGAGTCTATATAAACCTCCCTACAGGGCGTGTAGAGGATACGTTCCACCATCCACCCAAGCGACTCGCCGCCTAGCCGTCGAGCTCGCCCCATTGTACCTTCATCATAATACAATCTAGCAGGAGTAGGTCTTTACCCTCCGGGGGGCCGAACCTGGGTAAAACCTTCTGTCTCCGCCCTCATCTCGCACCGCAGATGGCTGGCCGCCCTTGCCCTTCGTTCTACTACCGCTGCCGATTGCAGCGTCTGCCGTGGTCATTCCCACGACAAAAATTGAATGGAAAAACAGCTGTCACATTCCTACAAGATATAATCTTGAGATACAGTTACCCGCAGAGTGTGATCACAGATAATGGCACAAACTTTGCCGAAGGAGATTTCGCTCGTCTATGGGAAAAACCGAATAAGACTTGGCGTAGCGTCAATCGCTCATCCAGAATCAAATGGACAAGTTGAACGAGCTAACGGCTTAGTTCTATCCGGGATAAAACCCCGCCTAATGGAACCACTCCAAAGATCACCTAGTTGTTGGATAGAGGAATTACCCTCAGTGTTGTAGAGTTTAAGGACTGAAGGGAATATGCCCGAGAGGCAATAATAAAGTGGTTATTATCGTATTCCTTATTTATGATAAATGTTTATTTTGCATGCTATAATTGTATTAATACGGAAACGTTAATACATGTGTGTTTAATAAACAAAAGGAAGTTCCTAGTTATGCCTCTCTTATAAACTAGCTCGTTGATTAACAAGATGGTCAAAGTTTCCTGATCATGGACATTGGATGTTGTTAATAACGAGGTCACAACATTAGTGTAATGATGTGATGAACATTCATCCAAAGTATAGCATTACGATCAAAGTCATTGAGTTTATATTGCTATAACAACTTACGAAGTGATCCTAATCCTTAGACCATGAGATCATGTCAATCACTAACATCGGAAGAGTTTCTCAATGACATCAAACGTCATACCGTAACTGGGTGATTATAAAGATGGCTCAGAACTACTAAAGTGTTATGTTGAGGTTCATGGATAGAGAGTGGAATTTGTTCATCCCGATGACGGATAGATATGCTCTGGGCCCTCTCGGTGATATCACATTCATTAGCTTGCAAGCAAGTGATTTGATCACTAGAATGTTATATCACGGGAACAAGAAAAGAGTGCATGTCGGTAACGAGATCAAACTAGGTATGGATATACCGATGATCGAATCTCACACATGTAATATATCGTGAAACAAAGGGATTAAGATACTAGCATAAAAGGTTCACACGATCATCGAAGTCATCTTTGAATGTGTGGGAGTCAGTACGGATCTCCAGGTCCCGCTGCTGATTATTGATCAGAGAGGGGTGTCGATCATGTCTGCATTATTCGTGAACCATAGGGTGACACACTTAAGGGATACTGACACCATTCAGAGCAAATGATATGTCAGAAAAAGAAAGGAAAGCGCAGGAATTTATTTCACTAGACACCGGAACTGTTTCAATTGAAATTGCTGAAACTGGTTCTGCATGTGAAATTGAATACTAGCAAGGGGTTTTATGTGAATGTTTGTTAATTAAAGTAATTAACAAAATTCGGAATAAATAAATAAAAGAGTTTTATTTAAATGAGAGCTTGCATTAAATTTGGTGGAAATTTAATGCATGTGAGTGGATTTTTGAGTGGAGGCTCTTTTATGGGAGTGGAGGCTTTTCATTTTGAGTGGGAGCTCCACCCACATGAATGTGGGAGAGGTGGGGGCAGCCCCCATGGCTGGGTGCCATTCCCCTTGAGTGCCCCCCTCTCACCTATAAAAGGCCCCCCTCTCATCCCCTCAAAGCACACCTCCTCGCGAAGGATCTCTCTCCCCCTTTTAGAATATCCCCATGGTCTCGAATCAGCGAGATACATGTTCCGAGGGGCTTTTTATGGAAGGATTTGTTGCATCCACTGCTTCGCTGGAGCGAGGCCGCGGAGGTTGTCGGGATACCCGTATGTCTGGGCGATCACGGATGCACCACTGCTTTGTGGTGTTGGACCAGATGGACTTCATCACGATCTTGAGATCGGAAAGCGTTCGTCTACATCATCCATGAGTACAACCTCGTTAACGCTATTCAGTCTTTGACGGTATGTATTCTATGGATGTATGTCCACCGGTTGCTTGTATCTAGTAGATAGATCTTGGTACATAGTTGTTCCCATCGTAGGATTTTTTTTGTTTTCTATGCTGCGAACCCAACAGTGGTATCAGAGCCGGATCTATGCATAGATGCTTTGAACGGGTAGTACACATATGAGTATGTGGGCGATGATGATCATTTTATTGCTTCTTAGTTGTAGTTTGGATATTGGTGGCATAGTGGGATGAAGCGGCCCGGACAAACTTTACATGTCCTCACACATGAGACCTGTTCCACGCTTGACATGTAACTAGTTTTGCATAAGTGGCTAGCGGGTGTCTGTCTCTCCTACTACAGTCAATATCTAATTTGCAACGAGTTTTCAACAATTTGGTTATCCTCATTGTGGTTCATGTTCGTAGGTTAAAACGGTTCTATCTTCGAAATCCCTAAGCCACGTAAAACTTGCAATGGATAAATTAGAGGCGTCTAGTTTAGATTGTTGCTGGGCTAGTGTTATGATATGGTGATGTTGTAAGTATAAGTATAAGATGATACTCTTACAACACAGATAAAGTGTAAGTTCCATAGACCTTGGCCTTACATATAGAGGTATGATAGTGATCATACCATGATGCACATGATGGAGATCAAGTGCAAGACCCATATCATTTCACTTATTAACATGTGATGTTTGATTGCATCTTATATTGCTTGTTTGGCATTTTATTAGCATAATAACATGATCCCTCATTTATATATCAAGATAAAAATGTGGTCTTCCTTAATTATGCACCGACAATTTTTCGTCGCTTCAAGACATCACGTGATGATCGGGTGTACTTGAATCTATGAGCATATCTCGGGTGTAAGACAGTTACATACGCGAATACTAAGGTTCTTACTTGGCGAGCCTAGCATGTACAGACATGGCCTCCGAACACAGACCGAAAGGTTAAGCATGAGTCATATGTTTTGATATGATGACCATATGGATGCTCGCCTTTGAAGCTACACCGACTCACGTGATGATCGGACTTGGTGTAGTGGATTTGGTTCATGTAATCACCGAAAAGACACGAGGGATGTCGTTTTTGAGTTGGAGTTGATTTCTAATTTGGATTAGTAGAACTCAATTTATCATAAATTAAATTAAAGTGAATTTGCATAATTCGTTGTAGTCATTGGCATTCGTTCACCACCTTATGTATAGTTGTAATTGAGATAATAGAACTATAGAATTCTGGATATTTACTTTACGAACTGGTATCGTATTGTGTTGAGTGTCAATCTAAAGTTTAAAGTCCTATTGCAAACTTTTAGCAAACTTTGTTTACTTCGTGAAATTTGATAATTAGTATTAAATCAAGAGTAACAATTCCAGTGTTAGTATCTTAAGTATCATGTTTGCCTCCATGATTCTTGATTTAAATATCGAGATTATCTAGGAGCTGAAAGAATTGTTTCAGAAACCATCATGTGTGACAGATACTAAGATATCTGAAACAATGTTTTGGTTGCAATATGATAGAGTATAATGTATGTTCTCATATTGGATGAGAATTTACAAAGGTTGGAGATGCTAGACATCCTAATCATCCAAAAGGATTTTGGAAAGTAACGTTATACTCACGATTCATCTTTATAAGCTACATTATCTTGATCATGAAATTCGTCATGATAAGGATGAATAGAAGATGTATGTAAAGTGTTTACTACACTAAAAATATTACTAAAGAATGGATTTTGAAAGAATGCCGATCATTTTTATGATGGTGATCTACTTGAAAGTGGAAGTCCAAAGGTATTATTATTTGAATATACATGCTTTGGACTATGTGTCGTGTATATGGCACCACTGTTGATGTTGATATATTCTTCTACGAGGAAAAGGAAATACTGAAAGAGAATCTATAAAATATATTTGGCAGAAAAGAAAAGATTGGAAATATCCAATTTTTAGGTATATGGATGATATACATGGTATGGTTGTATTCTTTGCTTGTTAAACAATGTGGTTCTTGGGTATTAGATACCGAATTGGTTGGTATGAAATTTCATACGAAACGACGCAATTCATGAACCATAATGGCCTAAGTAACTAGCAACAGAATATGTTATGATGTTCATCGAAAACAAACAAACCGTTGTTTGTATTTCTCGTTGACACCAAAGCTTGCCTTCAAGATTTGTTTTAATAATAGTTATTTAAATCAGGTATTATGAGAACAAAGGTTGTTCAAATAATTACCGTATTCCATATAAGATGGATGATTTATAAATCTAGTTGGAGAAATCACATCCATAAAGCTAATGGTTTATGATTTTATCATAAGGGATTTATTTGAGTTACAAGTGTAACAAGAAAAATAAATGAATTATGATTTATCATAAAGGGATTTATTTGAGTTGCAAGTTTAGCAAAACACCTAGATTTACATCTCCCGAAACACCATAGGAGTATGGAGTGTTTGAGATTTGTAATGAAACCTTGTGTGACATGGTTGGATCAAAGGTGTTATTTATAAAACTGACATTATGTTTTAAAAGATTAAAAGCTTTAGGGACTATGTAACACCCTCAGAATCGGTCCTATGCAAGTCTCAGCGATCCCCGCCAAACCCGCATAAAAACGATTCAAAAGTGCCCACCAGGCACTTTCGTGCGGGTGGAAAACGAAGTAATACCATTCCACAATAGTCCACGATGGAACCCACAGAACAAATATATACATCAACGACTCCATGAGTCAAGAATACAATATACAGTACAAAGATCCAAATCACCTTGAAAACGATACAGCGTCCGAGTACGGACAAGATGCAAATTGCGCTAAAAGCCCTGAAGAATAACCAATGGCGTCCATAACCCTGCCCAGGCCAAGCCGGAAGGGTAACCCTGCTAACGACGTCAATCTCAAAACCTGCTTAAACAAAAGGGGTGCCGACAAAGGGCAAAGGAAAAAGAGAGCGGTCAGTACTGAGGCCAGTACACGGGGAGACTAGAATTCGGCGGTCCTCGCCTACATAGGTATGGTGGACTGAAGCGACAGTGCAACATGCACTAAACAACCTATAGAGACTCAATACAACTGGCGGCTATCAGATAGGGATAAGAAAGACCTATTCGGATCCAAACTGAAACTATCACCAAGCATACCCATCCTGGTATTTCCCCCTCGAGACCAAACGAGGAAGTCAACCGAGGAACTCACACAGTTGGCATTTTTATTCATTCTTTATAGTTGCGGCAATTACTAGTCAGATATAGATAGCATGGGTCATCCTGATATAATAAGCAGTGGGTAGTTTTAGTTAACCATTCCGTTGTAGTTGTAGTACTTACTAGTCAGATATATATAGCATGAGGCATGCCAAAACCCAGCAGTTGTTGGTACTTTTATTTAGTCATTTCGTTGTAGTTGCAATACTTACTAGTCAGATACAATGGTAATAGGTGACAACCCAAACCATCAATTGTTGGCACTTTTATTTATCCATTCCTTTATAGTGAAGCTGATTACTAGTCATTATAAAGTCAAATTTATAGAACTACTTTAGTTATAGTTGTCTATGATCGAGATACTGTGCTCCAAGTCATCCATAACCGCGGACACGGCTTTCAGAAAGTTTTACACTCCAGGGGGGCACAAATAGCAACACACGACGATCAACCTCGGGAAAAACCAAATAAAAGCCCAACGAGGCATCACGACAGAGCAAATGCAAGATTCATATAAATTTCAGGGGGCACCCCACTAAGCTACCGGCGACGAAGTTGGCCGGCTCCGAGACAGACCCAGAGGTTTGTGACAATGGCTGTAAACGACTGGGAAGCCGAAAGTGTGACTGGGCTTGTCGATACCGCGAAAACATTCCACGTTGTCTCCAAAACAGTAAAAGCGCTCCACGCACAATCGTAAATAAAGCATTAAAGCATGGCATAAGTACATGATAGTAATAAAACCCCAAACTACTTTGTGGCCCCAAGAAATAATATATGACTCAAGCGCTGGCTAGGGGGATTCATGGTCCCACATGCGGATAGTGCGAATATTCAAAGAACAGGTATCAAGTACTCGGGGTCCCACGGGACACAAGTGGACGGTTAAAAACCAAATTACATCTATTGCCCACCTGTGCCTCTGCATTATTTACCTACTTCAATTTTAGTTTTTAAACAGTAATTAAGGTTATAATCATCTCCAAGATTAAACATAAGGCAATACTCCAACAGCTGTGGTACTTGACGACACACAACAGCACTTGAGCAAGCGACTACGACACGCAAGTCCAACTATCTACCAAACAACAGGTAATAGGATGTGTCCAAGGCAATATAAGGCTGCAAGGGATATCACGGGTACAAAAACTAGAGCATCGCAACACAGATAGCAATAGATCAACAGGAGGAAATAAAGACTATAAAGTAAAATAGGTGGAAAGGGGGAGAATGCTCGTCTAAAAACATTGTCGAAGGTTCATCCGAAGATCGGGTCAACACTCGCATCAACTCATCGGCCTAATCCGTGAATAAGCAAAGCAGTAGAAGAAACGTCGGATGCATATTTAATACTATGGCAAAAGATCAAGCATGATGCAAGTATGATGTATGACATGGAAAGGTGCGATGCAATTAGACCATATTAAGCGGAACCGGGGTCCCGACAATTAATTAGTAGGTTTATGTTGTTTAGATACCCCGCATTTTAAATGGTGTATTAACAAGGCAAAACATGGCATCGGTTCGCTACGCAAATTTAAATGGAGTCAATATTGGGCTAGAAAATCCCACACATGGCCTCCATATTAATTTAGTTGAGTAGTCAAAACACCCCCAAACACCCACAATATGTATGCAAACACAATATGTATGCAAACATGATCAATTGAGATGAATCAAGTATAATATGTCAATTTATAAATAAGGGCTCTGGAGGGGTCACACATTAGAGGGGCTCGAATATCTTGTGGCTCCGAGGGTTTGGGTATTGTCTTCAGGTGCGCTCTTCGGTTGCGGATCAAGGTTTGTGCGGACGGTCCTGTCGTCGATGAAGATCTTGCCACTTTGCCGGGGTTCTCCATGTCCGGTTGCTCTTGGCATCAGTTTTTGCGAAGGGGATCATGGCGTTCCGAGATGTACAGAGACGCTTATGGCAAAGACTTGATAGCTTTGAGTACGCGTCGGTACATGGAGGAAGTACCCAAACCACCTAATGGCCAGAAGACCATAACACGGGGATTTGCCCCTTGCGACAGACGGAGAAGGGCAGTGCAGCAACATCGGCGAGAGGCAGAGGGTCGCACGTGTCAGGGACGGCGCTTGGCGGCGACGACTGCTGCAGAGAAGCAGTCGTTTGGGAGGAGGACGCCCGCGACGGCCCTGGACTGCGGGGCCGCGGTGGAGGCAGGGCTCGACGGGGTGGGACCAAGGGCGGCGGCTGGACGGAGGGGTTCCCGCGGCGAGGTGGATCTTGGCGACCTCGGGGAGTGGCCTCGGGGATGCGACGAGGGGTGACGGCGGCCGGGGAAGGAGAGGTCCGGTGGGAGGTGCTGATGCGCAGGCCGGTAGCGAGGAGAGGGCGCGTTACGGCGCGGTCCAGGAGGAGGCGGTCAGGGACGGAACCGACGAGGCAAGGCGGGCCAACGGCGCCATGGGGAGCTTGGCATCAGGCGGAGAGGAGGACCCGAGGTGGCGGCGGCGCCTGGTTTTGCAGGGAGAGGAGCGGGGTCAGGGGAGGTAGCGGGCGACAGGATCGTGGGAAGCAGGTGCGGGACGCGGGGTGGTGGGGCCAGGGAGTGGGGCGTGCGTGGCGTGTGTGCTGTGGGGCGGGTTCCGGTGTGGGTCGGTTTGGGTCCAAGGGGAAGTGGTTTGGGTGTGCCGACGTGGGGTTTGACCAGGTGGGTTCCTGGCTGTGGGGTGGGGAAGAGTGGGTAGGGATATGGGGATTAGGGTTTCTAGGGTTTCGGTGGTTGGGGTTGGTTTAGGTTTAGGGTTTATTTGCTGGGTTGTAGGTGGCTTGTTGGCTGGGCCTTTGGGCCTGGCCGACTGGGCTGCCTCCCCGCAAAAAATAGTTTTTATTATATATTTAGTTGTAAATATACTTTTGTAATTAATTTTTAGACAAAAAAAATATTCGGACAGACCGGATTTTGCAGTTGAAATAAAGAGGGGGTAAATAGAAAACAAATAGGTTTTCGGAGAAATAGTTTTTAGGTTAAAAGGTGAATGATGGAGTCATGATGATGCAAAAATAAAATAACAGACATTTTCTAATAGTGGTTTTTATCCGAGGTGCTATAGACTACCTCTTTTACACTGAAAAGAGCTCCATCTTGATCCGTTGAAATGACACCATGGAAGTTATGGTTTGGGGTAAAACCCAAATTGTTATTTCTGAAATTTTGGTATGCTAAGCATAAGTAAGATGTTTACAACCAAAGTCCGATGAACATGTCTTTGTAGGTTATTTAGAATAACAATTGGTTATTCCTCCATAACACCAATGACAAAAGGGTTTTTCGCTTGAAATGTGAAGTTTCTTGAAAAAGGAATTTTTCGCAAAAGTTAAGTGGGAGGACAATAGAACTTTAATAAGGTTAACAAACCTTAGCTAAATGTGCTGAGTTGTGTAGCACCGGAAATCGTTCTTGAGGCTTCCATAATTCTCATAGCTTATGTGCCTCAAAGGTTGTGGCCACGGAGATCTAAGTTCCTATAGAACCAAGTAGGTCGGATAAACAAATCAAATGCTGAAATTTGAGAGTAAATCATTATTGTTTGACAATAATGAATCGACCACATACAAAGAAGCGATGATGGGCCCTAAATCCGTCAAATGGCTTGAAGTCATAAAATCTGTGATAGTTCCATACACGAGAAATCAAGTTTTGAACTTGGAAGACCCTCCAGAAAGGTGTAAAAACCTATCGGTCGTATTTGGATCTATAAAGAAATAGACATGGATGTTTCACATCTATGAAATAGTCGACATGTCTTAAAGTATTTTATGACAATGTTCAAAGAGTTGACTATGACAAGATTTGATCTTTCATAGCGATATTTAGTTTGGACGGATTAAATTAGCAATCACTACATATAATTTGGTATATGGTAGATGAATAAACAAAACAAAGTTCTTCTAATAGAATGGTTACCTAGGACGTGTACATGACACGGTCCAAAGGGATTTTGTTAATTCAAAGGATGCTAAAAAGGGCATGCAAACTTCAATGCTTGAAGTAAGCATCGCGGAGTTGGAATCTTCACCGTGATGAAAAGGAGTTTTCATCAGGAGACGATGAAGATGGAGCGCTGAGACATATTTCTAATACATTATGTGGAGGACATCTTGTTGATTGGAAATGATGTATCTTATATTGACAAAGGTTAATAATTTCATTTCGATGAAAGACTTAGGCAAAACCCGAATATTTAGCATTAATGTCTATAGTGGATAGACTGCGACACTAATATGGTTGTGACAAACGTACATGTATGAGATATTGAAGGAGTTCAATATAGAAACGACAAGAAAAGGTTCATGTCGCATGGAAAGGAATTGAATCAAGATTCAAGTGTATCGACACTTGATAAGTGAAACAAGATTCAAGTGCTTTGACACTTGATGAGTGAAATCACAAGGATGTTTTGATCAATCATACCATGATATGTACACATCCAGATATGTCCTATGCTCTAAGTGTTATGAGCATATAACCGAATGAATCATAAAATGATCATTGGATGATAGTGAGGATATTCCTATGATGTTTTGGAAGAACTAAGAATATATTTATGTAGAGGTGACAAACAATTACAAATAGTTCATTGTAAAGCGTTACATTGATACTAGTTTTGTCACAAGATACAAAATTAAGTTTATCTCAATTTAAATTATGGGTGGGACAATGTAATGGAAAGGAGTTTCCATGACAGATTTGGATGAATTCCAAAGTGAAGACATTATGACGGATACTACAATAAAAGGGCAAAGTATATGACTGTTATAGTAGTAGCAAAAGAGGGAATTTGTGTCAAGTAGTTTGTTATCAAACTAAGGTGTGGTTCACAATGGGCTAACACTAAAGAAATATTGTATGAAAATAGTATCGACATGATTTAACCCCAAGGAACTAAAGGTCTCACCAAAAGACCAAATTTATACAATGCCATCTCACTGGAGAATGAGTGATGCGTGGAGACGCAAAGACATGCAAATACACACGGACCTGAAAGCGTCAGATCCGTAGATTATGTTACCATTTGCAGTTGCGTATATGGAACACCAGAAAGCCATAGGTGTTCAAATACGCAAAGTTTTCAAACTAGATTATTTTCTCTAGTGCAAGTGGGAGACTGAAGGGAATATGACCGAGAGGCAATAATAAAGTGGTTATTATCGTATTCGTTATTTATGATAAATGTTTATTTTGCATGCTATAATTGTATTAATACGGAAACGTTAATACATGTGTGTTTAATAAACAAAAAGGAAGTTCCTAGTGATGCCTCTCTTATAAACTAGCTCGTTGATTAACAAGATGATCAAAGTTTCCTGATCATGGACATTGGATGTTGTTAATAACGAAGTCACAACATTAGTGTAATGATGTGATGAACATTCATCCAAAGTATAGCATTATGATCAAAGTCATTTTAGTTTATATTGCTATAACAACTTACGAAGTGATCCTAATCCTTAGACCATGAGATCATGTCAATCACTAACACCGGAAGAGTTACTCGATGACATCAAACGTCACACCATAACTGGGTGATTATAAAGATGGCTTCATAACTACTAAAGTGTTATGTTGAGGTTCATGGATCGAGAGTGGAATTTGTTCATCCTGATGACGGATAGATATGCAAAAGGACCTCTCGGTGATATCACATTTATTAGCTTGCAAGCAAGTGATTTGATCACTAGAATGTTATATCACGGGAACGAGAAAAGAGTGCATGTCGGTAACGAGATCAAACTAGGTATGTAGATACCGATGATCGAATCTCGGACATGTAATATATCGTGAAACAAAGGGATTAAGATACTAGCATAAAAGGTTCACATGATCACAGAAGTCATCGTTGAATGTGTGGGAGTCAGTACGGATCTCCAGGTCCCGCTGCTGATTATTGATCGGAGAGGGGTCTCGATCATGTCTGAATTATTCGCGAACCATAGGGTGACACACTTAAGGGATACCGACACCATTCGGAGCAAATGATATGTCAGAAAAAGAAAAGGAAAGCGCAGGAATTTATTTCACTAGACACCGGAACTGTTTCGGTTGAAATTGCTGAAACTGGTTCTGCATGTGAAATTGAATACTAGCAAGGGTTTTTATGTGAATGCTTGTTAATTAAAGTAATTAACAAAATTCTGAATAAATAAATAAAAGAGTTTTATTTAAATGAGAGCTTGCATTAAATTTAGTGGAAATTTAATGCATGTGAGTGGATTTTTGAGTGGAGGCTCTTTTATCGGAGTGGAGGCTTTTAATTTTGAGTGGGAGCTCCACCCACATGAAGGTGGGATAGGTGGGGAAGCCCCCATGGCTGGGCGCCATGCCCCTTGGGTGCCCCCCTCTCCCCTATAAAAGGCCCCCCTCTGATCCTCTCAAAGCACACCTCCTCGCGAAGGAGCTCTCTCCCCCTTTTAGAATTTCCCCATGGTCTCGGATCAGCGAGATACATGTTCCCGATGGCTTTTTCTGGAAGGATTTTTTGCTTCCGCTGCTTCGCTGGAGCGAGGGCGCCGAGGTTGTCGGGATACCCGCACGTGTGTGCGATCACGGATGCACCACTCCTTTGCGGTACTGGACTTGATGGTGCTGGACCGGCTGGACCAGATGGACTTCATCACGATCTTGAGATCGGCAAGTGTTAGTCTACATCATCCATGAGTACAACCTCGTTAACGCTATTCGGTCTTCAAGGGTATGTATTCTATGGATGTATATCCACCGGTTGCTTGTATCTAGTAGATAGATCTTGGTACATACTTGTTCCCATCGTAGGAAATTTTTTGTTTTCTATGCTGCAAACCCAACAAGGAAAACTACGAATCGATCAACATGCTATACGCTGTTCTTCCTTGTGTATGGGGCAGAAGCATTTTTTCCTGTCGACATAGAGTATGACTCCCCAAGAGTAAGATAATACTCGGAAGCCGAAGTAAAAGAGGACCGAGAAGATGGAGTTGACTTACTCGAAGAAGCAAGGGAATTGGCAATGTCCAGATCCTCCATATACCAACATAGTCTCCGACGCTATCATAGCCAGAAAGTTCAACTTTGTGTTTTCCAAGAAGGGGATATGGTGCTCAGACTACTGCAACGCACAGCTGGAATGCATTAACTATCACCCCCATGGGAAGGACCATTCATTGTAAGCAAAGCATTGCACAATGATTAATATTACCTAATAGATGCTCGTGAAACACAAAAGAACAAGGCAGACATATCAGGCGATGAAAACAAAAGGCCATGGAATGTGGCACTGCTATGTCCTTTCTACACTTAGGAGAAGCAGTGTATGTATCTCTCGAACTCTCTTGGTATGACTAGAAAACTGACTCGGGGACTGCCACTTATGTTTATCCTTTGACAATTCTATGTCGGTTGGCATTGACACTTAAGACTTATCTCGGAACAAGTAATGTTTACTCAGATAAGAATCAACTCTTCGACTATGTTGTTGTCCGAAAACACGGCTTCATGGCAAGCAAGAGGAAAAGATCAACAACGGGTAAACATGAACACTAGATAAGTAAAGAGGAAAATGCGAGTTGACCTTGTGTATGTTTTTAACTAACCCACTACAGGATATATTGGTTTGTATGTCGAATGATCCTAGGTCAAGTGGTCTAGTTTCATATCCGCTAACTCAATCCTTAGAACTTTGAGACTCTAATGTCGAACGACAAAAAAGGTAGACAAGAGACAAATTCAAGGAAAAGGGGAACGGCAAAATGAAACTTGGGGACTTACCTCTGGATGATTCACATCCAGAGAAGAATAAAAGTTTAAGACTTATCAAAAGGCACATACCCAAAACAAGTGCACTGTATGTTACATATGCACCCGGCATACCGTGGATATCATAAAAGTGAAGTGTTTTTTAAACCAGCCTAAGAAGCAGCCAGACTCGGAGGAGTATTCTTGGGGCTGGAGCTGGGAGCATCATCTGGAGCATCTTCCGAGTTAGGTGCATCGGTGGCCGAGTCTGCAGGTCCATCTGACTTGGTGGCCTCGCTTTCCACACCTTCATCGTCGACAGTTTCGGCAAGAGGCTCACCAAGGTCGAGGAAGCTAGGCCCATCGCACCAAGCATGCAATAGAGCATACACGACCATGGCATAAGCTCGCTCTTGGCTCTTCTTGATGAGCTCGGGATCGTGGATCCACTTACCTTAAACCCTCATGTGCTCGAGAACATCAAGGTTGATGTCCTGGTACCATGAGAGCACAAAGGCAAGGGCCTTGTCTGCTGCAGCTCGACCGGCCGACTTGCGCCATTGATCTAGCCTGTCCTTAGTAAAAAGCAGCTTGGCGTCCAAGGGCTCAAGGAGCGCGGGCACATCCTCATTCGGCCAGAGCATCCTGAATGCATGGATTGTCGACATAAGCAAGTTGACACCACACGACTTCAGGGTGGTTGCGCGCTCTGACAGCGCCGCCAAGTGCTCATCAATAGTGATCTGGCCATCAGTAGGAGCTCCAGACTCGGATCGAATCTTCTTCATGGCCCTTATCACAAACATCTCAGCCACGGGGAAGTTCTCTTCGAACATGAAGGAACATTAGCAAAACAACGAAAAGGAGGTAAAGAAATGAGTACAATGAAAAGGGTAAGAACACAGTACCGAGAAAAGAGTTGATGGTGCCAAGCTTGCTTTGCCAAATCTTAGCCTTGGCCTGAAGAGCGTCCAGGTCTTGGTGCGCCGACTCAACCGCCAACTCGGCCTCTTTGAGCAGCTGGTTGGTCTTCTCGGCACTGGAAGCGTCTTGGCCATCCTTCTCGGCAAGCTTCTCTCGCAGCCCCTTCACCTCAGACTGGTGCTTCTGCTCCATATCCGCCATCTGTTTCTTCAGCCGAGTCACCTCGTCTCGCTCTTTTTGGAGATCGATCCGGTGCTTCTCTGCTTATCCGGAGAATATGACTTGTCAGTAATAGCAAGCTATCTCGGATCTGTCGAGATAAAAAAGGAATAAGCATAAATACAGAGCGAACACAAAATTTCCAAGATTTTACTTTCAGCATCGATGGTAGATTGAGCAGAAGCTGCGGAAAAACAACGAGAAAAAATCAAGTAAATGAAACAAAGAAGGTGTGCCGAATAAAAAGGAAGCCGAATAAGAAAGTACCTTGGCCATGAGCCTCAGCTTGCAGATTTTGGTGAGCGAGCTCGAGCTTGCGATACTCCAAGAGGAGAGACTGATGCACCTTGGTCCGCTCGTCGTGCGTAAGCTACACAAAAGAGAGGCAGTCAGAAGGTGTACGATCAAGACTATAGCTGAATAAGAGTTGGGTTCTAACTTAGATCTTACAACCGACTAACTTCCTTACTCGGCAGTAACCTCGGGGACTAGGGATCATGTATAATAAAAAGATACACAGTATGAAAAAGAGTAAATAAAGTTACGTACCTCGTTCACTTCATATGCGTTGGCCATCAAGGCGATGGCTTGCTGACTCATGTCCGAGACAGCCTTGGGGGCCAGCTTCATATTTTTTCCTGCACTGGAGCTCACCTCTTGCTCGCCAGCCGCGTTCCAGGCCATAGCATAACGCTCCGCAGAAGCAAGGCCGTTTGTGCTAAGCGTCCTAGTCAGGACTTGCCCTCTTTTCAGGGTAGTTACTACCCCGGCGCGTGTAGCAGCGGCGCTGGTGTGCAAGCCGCCAACTCTGGAAAGATCTGGCAGCTACAGATTCTCCCAACTTACCCACCGAAGCGGGTGCCATTGTTGATGTTGTGGGCCGAATCTGTGGTGCAGTGCCTCGGGCGTGGATCGGAGTTAGCTGCTTGGTCGACAAAGGTTTTCCAGATGTGGAACGAGCCTGGCCTTGGGTAGCAGGTCGAGTCTGTTCTTTGGCCGAAGAGGCAGGTGGAGCAGGTCTGGAACTGGTTTGAGAAGAGGCAGGAGCCGAGTGAGCTGGCTCAACAATGTTCTAGAGAGCAACAACAGGGTCATCTGGTACACAGGGAACTGGATATCTAGTATCAGGGATCTTCTCGACGCCGATGTTGCTGGTGCCGGGATCAGGGGTCTGTTATGGCAAAACAACAGGAGAACTAGGCCGGGTCTCCTCCACTAGGTGCATCGCCGGGTCGGCCTGACTCTGAGACACGTAAGTCTCAGTAGTGGGGACAATCAACCGAACGGGACTTTGCAAGGCGATGTCGGCACGAGGAGGAGAAACAGGCCTCAATGGCGAAGAGGCCATGCTAGGTGCAGCTTGGCTAGCAGACAAAGGCGCCACGCTAGAAATAAGAAAAAGTCCTATAAGAAAACAAACACAGAACAGGAAAAGAAAAATGAAAAGTAACAAGCAGCAAAACTTACCCGGAGATGGTCGGGTCACGCGGGATGCAACGAGTGACCTTGCAGCCAGCGGCTTTGCGAGTCTGGAACAAAGTGGCAGCAGGAGGAGCGGCAGGATTGACTCGGTGCTTCTTGGCAGGCTGAGTGCTAGAGGAGGCCCCGCGTCACTTACCCGGCTTGGCAGCAGGGACCTTGCCGACTCCGCCCACAGCGAGAGGGGGAACCTCATGTACCTGGCCAGCTGCATAAGTAAATGATGAGCTCATTCGAATAAGTTATAAGGTTACGGTCAAAAGGAAAGTACCTCCATAATTTAACAATCATCGGCATCATCGGCATCATCGTCAGACCAGTCTCGTAACGGGTTTCGAGTAAAGGTCTTACCCGGAGTCGAAGCAGCAGCAGCATGCGGGATTGGCATGAATCACTCCAAGTAAAACTCGACTTCGTCAGAGTCGGAGCGATCCTCATAAGAGCCACCAGGAGGGACAGTACTGTCAACAACCTGGTGAACGAGATTCTGCGAAAGACAAACCGAATAAAATCAATAAACAAATGGAACATCAAGTGAACAAAAGAAGAGCTATGTCGGCTAGAAGATGATTCGGACGCTTACCCAAGGGACAGGCCTATCCCGGCTAAAAGGGGGGCAGCTCCAGGCCCAGTTCTCCACCAAAGTCAGCTTGAAGATCGAGCTGTCTCGGCGGGCCACAGAGTCGTGGGTGAGCTCCAACGTGGAGTGCTGGGTAGGATCCTGCATGCCACTCATGAAGCACATATTGTGGCTTCTGGCTTGGATGGTGATGACTCGGCGTGCGATAAAAGCACACATGAGATCCTCCTCGGTTAAGTGGAAGTTCTCATCCGGCGAGAGCAGCCTCTCTAGGATCCCATGGGCCTCGTTCACCGCGGCATTCTTGTCACGCGGGTCAAGCATCCAAACTCCTTGCTGGGAACCTCGTCCAAGAAGGGGGAAGGTGGATGTAGTCGTTGGACCTGCTATTTTTGACATAGAAGAAAGTTCTATGCCATTTCTTGCAAGAATCTATGCCGGTGACCCGAGGAAAGATTTACTCTTTCTTGGGCGTGATACTAGCGGCACCACACCTAGTGGGCCTTTTCTCGGCACGGGGAACGCTGTGATCAGACACTACTTGAATCCTAAAGTTAAAGTACTTGGTACAGAGAAGAACGGTGGGCCAGATGCCGAGATAGCCCTTGCAGGCAGAAATGAAGCAACACAGGGAAGGTGGAGAGGAAAGACACGAAGAAGTTGCTAACTGGCAAAGCAAAACCACCCTCGAAGTGCGAGCGGAAAACTACTGTCTCGTTAGCATCGGGCTTAGGAGCAAACTCACCTAGAGGGAGACATCAATCAACCTCGAGCGGGATGCGCCTGGTGGAGTGCAGACACTCAAGTTCTTCGGCAGAAACCGCTGAGCCCTCCCAGCCGCCGCGCTTGCCGTCGGCGACCTCATGCTCCTCTGATCCCTCCGCGGCGTCGCGGGCATCCATGATGTCGCTGTTTTCTGTCTCTTCTGCTGCTGGAAGAGGCTTGGAGGAGAGAGGACCTGTAATGGAATAGAAGGTGGAAAGGAGGAATCGCTGGAAAGAAGCCGTAGAGAAGAAGAACCGCAAGGAGGAAGTTAGGATTTGGGGTGGCAAGGAAGAAGAAGATCGAAATAGGAAACTGAACGGGCGAGGGAAGTTAAGTTCCCCTCAACCCTACTTAAGGGGAGTAAAAACCCCAAACGTGGGATCCTCATGCGCCGTGCAGCCAGCGTGTGGCCGTGTATTCGGCTGAGTGAGCCAGTCAGCAAATGCCACGTGTAGGTGATACAATGAAAAATACATAGCCATGTCACGCTGCGCCAGACACGAGGCACAAGCGATGGGACTGCCATAGTGACGGGGAGTTACTGCGCCATTGTCACTGTGCGGTCAGGATTTGGGACAAAATTTGAGGCAAGTCATCATGATTACGAGCTGTCAGTGACTATGGCAAACCAAAAATGACTCGGCAGCGTCCAAAATGACTCAGCACGAGACAAAAATGAGCCAAAAAGTCAAAGATGAGACTCGGAAAGGGAAAAATAGACTCGGCAAATATCGAGATTATGCCAAACACTGCGTCCTAGGCAGTAAATGCTCACAGAAATAGAAGTTCCAAGCACATTAAAGGAACCTGGTGACACCTAACATCAAGAACTTCTAGGCCTCACCAACTTCAGGGACTAATGTCGGGGGAATAACCCCCTGTAGGGTCATAAGGGGTAAAACATTGCCTAGCTTGGCTTATGCCGAGTGAAGAATAAATATGGCCGGGTAACAACGGCCGGGTAGGATGGTCGTGTACGGCCGACATAAGAATTATGTCGGCCCGTATAAGACAAGTTTGTTTACCTTGAAGGAAGCAGCAAGTCGAGTCTCACGAGGGAAGGTCGAATCAGAAAGGACGTGAGACAACTTTCCGAGTAAGATTCAGGAGGGACCATGGTAAAGCACGGTCAAAAGAGAAGGGCGGCATCGGGTGACACGAAAGGAGATGGGTGACGCCTAAAGCAAGGGTTGACGTACAAAGTCATTGTATGACGCCAAAAGAACTGAAGGCTACGTACGAGAGGACCATTAGCTGTCTAGCTTTGTGGACTGGGTCAAGGGGCTCAGGGCTAGCCCATGACCTGGCCCGTACAGTGAGGACCAAGATCCAAACAGTAACCCTAGGACCCAAAGGGGTGTAACCTAGCTAGCCTTTGCCAATATAAGGAGGGGCATAGCTAGGGTGTGTGGAGGTGGGACCAAGTAGGAAACTAGTGCCCTAAGGCTTTGTTCAAATAGCTCAAGGAGCACTTATAAACTTCGAGTATCAATAAAATTCCTAAGTGTGGAGAGTTCATCTTGTTCTTCGTGCGTGGCTAGACCATGCAATCCCTCCCCGGTTACCTCAAGCGTCCATTCGGCCCCCAACTTAAGCCTACCCATGGCATCTGTCGTGACACCACCATGACAAAACTTTCAAAGCAGCCTACATTTTTCTTCTAGTTCATATTTGACCTAATTTCGATAAATCGGCATAAAGTCATTCAAGAGGGCAGAGTCAGCTAGGCTGAAGCTTGAAAAATCATAAAACATGGGAATCGTAAGTACAACATGTCGGTCCACTATAAATATTTGAAAGCTCTACTTGTGGCATTCATATTCATAGTCTTCATACTTTCTTTACTGAATGGAATAATCTCATCATCACTCGGGAAAATGAGAATGTTCTTTATTGTGTGTGTGAAGCAAGTATAGTAGTACAAAGGGTATGGATCGGCTTCTCACCACAGAACGTCCCGACCGCTTTTCCTTGCTTAACTTTAGGGCCCTTTGTGCTAAATTTAGGGACCTCTATGTAATTTTATCTTTTTTGAGGTCTTCGATGTAGACCTTACTCCCACCTACCATGTCAAATTTTTACAACAAGTATGCTCTTAAAATTTTCAAAAAATATTTTGAAGCCAACCAGGAATTCAGTATATCAAAAACCTCCGAAAAGATTTTTCGTAAAACTTTCAAAGCAACCTACGATTTACTTGTAGTTTAGATTTGACCTAATTTTGATAAATTGGCACAAAGTCTCATTCAAGTCGGAAAAGTTAGCTAGGAAGTTTTAAAATTCGCAAAACATGGGAATTGAAGATGTTCTTTCCTAATAGTTGAAAACTCACACCGACGAGATAGTTTACTAAAAGATGATGAACTCATATACCTTCGAAGAAAAGACAATTAATTCAAGAGGAATCTATCGTGCTTACTTGTAGATCATGTTTGACCTAATATCGTTATGTCGTCAAGATGCAAAATCTTAGCAAGAAGTTGAACCTATTGTCAAAACTCTCGATGGTGGTTTGTGATATATTAAATGACCCCGATGGTTACCTAAAAAACAAATCGCAAAACTATCAACGCAAACTACAATTTACTCCTAGTTCAAATTTAACCTAATTTCGATAAATCAACATAGCGCCATTCAAGTGGGAAGAGTTAGCTAGGCCGAAATTTGAAAACTTTTCAAAGATGGGAATAAAATAAGTGGTACACAATATATAAGTCCACTATATATATGACTGAAAATCTTGGCCTGTTGCATTCAGATCCATATTATATTCTTCTGACCTACTTTACGGAAAGGAACAATTTCGTCGTCACTCAAAAAATTGAGAATGTTCTTTCCTAATAGATGGAAACTCACACCAACGACATTGTTTACTATAAGAAGATGCACCCATCTACCTTTAAAAAATACAATTAATTCAAGAGCAATCTATCGCGCTTACTAGTACCTTGGTTTGACCTAATTTTGTTAAGTTGTCAAGATGAAAAATCTTAGCAAGAAATTGAACCTCTTGTCAAAATTCTCGGTGGTGGGTAGTGATGTATTAAATGACCCCCCCCCCTCCCGGTGGTTACCTCCAAAAGAATTCATAAAACTTTCAACACAATCTATAATTTACTAGTAGTTGAAATTTGACCTAATTTCGATAAGTCGACATAAAGTCATTCAAGTGAATAGATTTAGCTAGGACAAATTTTGAAAACTCATAAATCATGCGAATCTTAAGTACAACATACCGGTCCACTATATTTGTTAGAAAGCTTGGCTTGTGACATTTAGATCCATATTATTCAGACTTTCTTTTTGAAAAGGAACAATCTCTTCATCACTTTGAAAATATAGAATCCTATTTCCCGATAGTTCGAAACTCACAGGGACGGTATTGTTTGCTGCAATAAGATGCACCCATATATCTATGGAAGACATTTAATTCGAGGGTAATCTACCGTGCTTACTTGTAGCTCAAGTTTTACCTAATTTGGTTAAATTGGCAAGAAGTGAGTGAAGTGTGCGAAGTTAGCTAGGAAGCTTGAAAAATGGAACTATAAGAAACCGTGGTCCACTTTGTGTGATAATTGGGGCAGTGGAATTTTCTTCTAACTATGGAAGGTCCTGTAGGAGCGAGGTACTTCAGTGAACACGGTTGGTGGAAGTACGAGTTACATCAAGGACCTCATAAAAATGAAAATTACATCCAAGTCCATGCATTTTGCACAAGGTCCCTGGAACTAAGAAGTGAAGTGTGTTTTTAGGTTTGCGCATACTAGGGTTCATTATACACGGTAAAGACTAACAATAGAATCTTTTGGATGCTAAGAATGGTAAAGAAGATCCAAAGACTGCCAATGTTTGGATTTGCCAGTTTTGATCAAACGGTCAATGTTCAAAGTTATCCGTACACTATACTATAGTGGTATGGTATTGTAAGAGATAAGACAAGATAAAGATTAGATGATAAGTACTACTGTGAATGGCCGGTCTTTTGAATAACCTTTCCCTTCCGATGTTTCGGAAGCAATTGAAAATTTTGAAACCGGAAAAGTCTAATTTTTTTTGCCTCCAAGGACCAAAGTGGTTTCCTTCCTTTGTACTCCTCGTACTCCACCCCAAGGAGGATGCCGAACACGCCAGAGAAACAGATCCGCCCTCTCAAAAAAAGAAAGAAACAGAGCCGCCGTACCGAGGCACACGTGCGCAGCGCCACGCTGTGGACAAGGGAGAGATCAGCCGGGCCAGTGCACGAGGGGAGAGGGGTGGGGAGAGATGAGAGGCAACGAAGGAGAGAGAAAACACATAATTGTTTCTTTACATACATAGGTCCTGAAATTTACTACTAGTAGAGGAGTACCTCGTGTCAGGAATCCATCATAACTTTTCTCTGACATTGAAATGCCTCCTCCTCTTCGCTGCTCTCGTGCTGCCTCTTTTTTTAAAGGCTTGCTGCCTCTCTTTTGTTCCCTTGTGTAGCTCAAGTTTGACCACATTTTGTTAAATTTCCAAGATGCAAAACCTTACTATAGAGATAATTTAAACCCTGCGCATGTGCGTCGACCTACTATGTCGTTCTATTTCACATCCTACGAACAGCAGCACGCTAATTCGAAAGTAAGGAGCTTTTTTTTCGTGCCCACGTGTGTAAAGAAAATATAGCAATACAAAGCGTATGGCCCAGCTACTAACTCTAGAAGGAACCGACCACTTTTCCTTGCCTAACTTTAGGGCCCTTTGTGCGTGATTTAGGGAAGTTTATGTCATTTTTTCTTTTTCGATGTCTTTGATGTAAACTGTACTCCCACCAATCATGTCAAATTTTAACTACAAGTTACCTCTTAATTTGTTCAAAAAAACTTTGACGTCAACCAAGAATTCAGTATATCGAAAACCATCAAAAAGCTTTTTCGTAGAACTTTCAAAGCAACCTACAATTTACTTGTAGTTAAAATTTGACCTAATTTCGATAAATCGGCATTTGTATGAAAAGAAAGCAAGGTCCAATTTGTATGAAATTTGGGGCTTTGGAATTTTCTTTTAACTGGGGTGGTTCTCGTAGGATCAATGACCTTGAGTTAACACAGTCGGTGGAACTATAAGTTGCATCAAGGAACATAGAAAAAGAAAAAGACATCCTCTAGTCCATCACATGGAAAATTGAGAATGTTCTTTCTCGATAGTTGGGAACTCGCACTGACGGCGTTGTTTACTAAAAGAAGATGAACTCATCTACCTCTAAAATGATATTTAATTCGAGAGTAATCTATCACTCTTACTGTGGTAGCTCAGGCCTGACCTAATTTCGTTAAATTGTCAAGATGCAAAATCTTAGAAAGATGTTGAACCTATTGTCCAATCTCTCTATGGTAGTTTGTGCTATATTAAATTACCCCTGATGGTTACCTCCAAAAAATCACGAAACTTTCAAAGCAGCCTACATTTTTCTTGAAGTTCTTATTTGAACTAATTTTGATGAATCGGCATAATGTCGTTCAAGTGGGCAGAGTCAGCTAGGCCGAAGCTAGAAAATCATAAAACATGGGAATCATAAGTATAACATGTCGGTCCACTATAAATATTTGAAATATCTCCTTGTGGCATTCGAATTCATAGTCTTCATACTTTTTTACAGAAAGGAACAATCTCATCATCACTCGAGAAATTGAGAAACTTCTTTATTGTGTGTGTGAAGCAAGTACAGTAGTACAAAGGATAGTTCTTTATTGTAATTTTGTCTTTTTAAATTTAGGGAAGACCTCTATGTAATTTTGTCTTTTTAAATGTCTTTTTAAAAATCTTTTGAAGCCAACCAGGAAATTATTATATCGAAAACCACCAAAAATATTTTTCGTAAAACTTTCAAAGAAACCTACGACTTACTTTACTTTAAATTTGACCTAATTTTGATAAATCAACACAAAGTCTCATTCAAGTCGGAAGAGTTAGCTAAGAAGTTTTACTAAATGGAAACTCACACCGACAACATCATTTACTAAATAATGATGCACCCATCTACCTTCGAAGAAAAGACAATTAATTCGAGAGGAAACTATCGCTCTTACTTACAGCTCATGTTTGACCTAATTTCGTTAAGTTGTCAAGATGCAATATCTTAGCAAGAAGTTGAACCTATTGTGAAAACTCTTGATGGTGGTTTGTGATATAATAAAAATGACCCCCCGATGGTTACCTAAAAAACAAATCTCAAAACTCTCAACACAAACTACAATTTACTCATAGTTTAAATTTGACCTAATTTTGATAAATCGACATAGGTCATTCAAGTGGGCAGAGTTATCTAGGTATCAGATTTGAAACTTTTCAAACATGGGAATCATATAAGTAGTACACAACATGTTGGTCCACTATATATGACTGAAAATCTTGTCTTGTGGCATTCTGTAACACCCTCAGAATCGGTCCTATGCAAGTCTCAGCGATCCCCGCCAAACCCGCATAGAAACGATTCAAAGGTGCCCACCAGGCACTTTCGTGTGGGTGGAAAACGAAGTAATACCATTACACAATAGTCCACGATGGAACCCACAGAACAGATATATACATCAACGACTCCATGAGTCAAGAATACAATATACAGTACAAAGATCCAAATCACCTTGAAAACGATACAGCGTCCAAGTACGGACAAGATGCAAATTGAGCTAAAAGCCCTGAAGAATAACCAATGGCGTCCATAACCCTGCCCAGGGCAAGCCGGAAGGGTAACCCTGCTAACGACGTCGATCTCAAAACCTGCTTAAACAAAAGGGGTGCCGACAAAGGGCAAAGGAAAAAGAGAGCAGTCAGTACTGAGGCCAGTACACGTCGAGACTAGAATTCGGTGGTCCTCGCCTACATAGGTATTGTGGACTGAAGCGGCAGCGCAACATGCACTAAACAACCTGTTGGAGATATGCCCAAGAGGCAATAATAAAGTTGTTATTATCATATCTTCATACTCATGATAAATGTTTACATACCATGCTATAATTGTATTAACAGGAAACATTAATACTTGTGTGATTTGTAACATAAAAGAGTCCCTAGTAAAGCCTCTTGTTAAACTAGCTTGTTGGTTAATATATGATCATGGTTTCCTGATCATGAACATAGAGATGTTATTAACAACAGGGTCATATCATTAGGAGAATGATGTGATGGACATACTCCTATAGATAAGCGTAGCATAAAGATCAAGTCATTTTAATAGTTCAATTGCTATATGCTTTCTGATACATAGTAACCTAATTCCTTCGACCATGAGATCATGCTAATCACCATCACCGGAAGGATGCTTTGATGACATCAAACACCACACCGTAACTGGGTGGCTATAAAGGTGGCATTGAGTGTTCGGAAAGTATGTGTTGAGGCACATGGATCAAGAGTGGGATTTGTCCATCCACATGACGGATAGATATACTCTGGGCCCTCTCGGTGGAATGTCATCCAATTAGCTTGCAAGCATGTGACTGGCTCACAAGGGATCACATACCACGGAAACGAGAAAAGAGTACTTATCAGTAACGAGGTTGAACTAGGTATGCAGAGATACCGATGATCATCACCTCGGATAAGTAAACTATCGTGAGACAAAGGGAAATTGGTATCGTATGTAAGTGGTTCATTCGATCGCAAAGTAATCGTAGAAATATGTGGGAGCCATATGAATTTCCAGATTCCTCTACTGGTTATTGATCGGAGAAGAGTCTCGATCATGTCTGCATAATTCACGAACCGTAGGGAGACACACTTAAGGATTCGATGTTGTTGAGTAGTTATGGAATGATGAGTAAGAGACCGAATGTTGTTCGGAGTCTTGGATGGGATCCGGGATATCACGAGGAGATCCGGAATGGTCCGGAGAATAAGATTCATATAAGGAAAGTCCCGTTTCGTAGTTGGGGAATGGTTCCGGTGTTTTCATCGGGAATGTTCTAGAAGGTTCCGGAATGTCCGGCACTCCGGAGGGGAAGGGGTACATGAATGTGTCATTACAAGTTGGAATGATTGCATCATGTACTAAGTGTCATCGCTGTTCCAAATAAAGGATTAATTCAAATCCTAGTTTGAAAAGTCAAACGGCTAAATTGAAAAGTCAAACAGCTAAATTTGGAAAGAGGAAAAGAGGAGGAGGGTGAAACCGAGTTGGGGAGGGAGTCCCTCCTCCCCAAGCCGGAGCACCACCCAAGCCAAGTTGGGGAGGGACTCCACTCCCTCCCCTTGGCCGCTGGCCCCTCCACCTATATAAGGAGGGGCAGGGCTCCCTCCTAGCACACACAAGTTGCCTCCCTCTAAACCTAAACCCTAGCCGCAGCCTAGGGTTTTATCCCAAGCCGCCGAGTTGGGGCCTCTAATTGCCCTAGCCGCCGGCCTAGCCCCTTCTAATTGGTGTGTCTAAACCCTAGATCACCAAGGCTCTCTCATAGTCCACCATACTCGCTCTGGCTTAAGGCAAAGCCCTGCGAGATCTCCCCTCTACTTCTGGTACCACGCCGTCGTGCTGCCGGAATCGCGAGGAGAGTGCTACAACCTCCGCTGCCTGCTGGAACAAGGGAGAGGAAGGTCTTCATCGAGTACCGAACGTGTGACCGACTGCGGAAGCGCTGCCGGAACGCAGCGCCGGAAGGATCGTCTACGCGATCTTGAGATCGGCAAGTGTACGACTACATCACCCACGAGAATCTACTCTCGTTAACCGCTTTGGAATCTTCGAGGGTGAGTTCCTCTATCGACTCGTTGCTAAAATCTAGTAGATAGATCTTGGCTTGTTTGTGTGCATGCGGTAGAAATTTTTTGTTTTCCATGCTACGAACCCCTATAGTGGTATCAGAGCCGTGTCTATATGTAGATCTATTGCACGAGTAGAACACAATGGTCATTGTGGGCGTTGATGCTTTTATTGTTGATTGCTTCTTGTGTACTTTGCATCTTGCGGTATGTTGGGATGAAGCGGCCCGGGCTAACCTTACATGACATCGTTCATGAGACTTGCTCCACGCTTGACATGCAACTTGTATTGCATAAGTGGCTTTGCGGGTGCCTGTTTCTCCTAGCATAGTTAAGATCCAATTTACAACGGGTGATCAACAATACTAGTATCAATGTTGTGGTTCTTGTTCGTAAGTTAGAGCGACACTTATTGAAAGCCCCAAACCACGTAAAATATGCAAAGAAAGTAGAGGCGTCTAACTTTGTTTTGCAGGGGTGTGCTATGATGTGATATGGCCATGATTGTGATTATATTTGATGTATGCAATGTTCCTTATTGTAAGTTGGCAACCGGCAGGAGCCATATGGTTGTCTTTAAATTCTGTTAAGACCCGCGTGTCTATTCAAAGTAGTTGTAATAGTTGAAGCTGGTGGACGACAACCATGGAGCGGCGTCATTGACCTTGATGCAATGCCGGTGATGATGGAGATCATGTTCGTGCTTGAAGATGGAGATCAGAAGCACAAGAAGAAAGGCCATATCATATCACATATTATGAATTGCATGTGATGTTAATCCTTTTATGCATCTTGTATTGCTTAGTTTACGACGGTAGCATTATAAGATGATCCCTCAAGCACACAATTTCATGTTTTAAAGTGTTCATCCTTAGTAAGCACCGTTGCTAAAGCTCGTTGTTTCGAAGCACCACGTGATGATCGGGTGTGTTAGATTCTGCGAGTGTATACAACGTGAGCAAGCCAGATTTGCTCATGTGGAAGCTAAGGTTAATCTTGACGAGCCTAGCATGTACATACATGGTCTCGGAACACGGATCACCGAAAGGTAAAGCATGAGTCATATAGTAGATATGATGAACATGTTGATTGTTCGCCATTGAAGCTACATCAACTCTCGTGATGATCGGTTTTGATGTGGTGGATTTGGTTCGTGTGATCACTAAAACAATGTGAGGGATATTGTTTCGAGTGGGAGTTCAACGGCAATATAATTAAAAGTTGAACACTATTTATCATAAATTAAATCAAAGTGAATTTGCATAGTTGTTGTAGTCATTGGCATCCGTTTACCACCTTGCGCTTAGTTATAATTGAGATGATAGAACTATAGAATTCTGGTTAGTTACTTTAGGAACTGGTATCGTATTGTTTGGAAGTGTTAATCTAAAGTTTAAAAGTCCTATTGCAAACTTTCAGTAAGTTCCGGTTACTCCATGAAGTTTAATAATTGGTATTAAATCAAGAGTGACAATTCCAAGAGTTAGTGTATGAGTATCATGTTTGTCTCCATGATTCTTGATATTCAAAGAATTGTCTTAATATCAAGGTTATCTAGGATATGAAAGAGTTGTTTCAGAAACCATGATGTGTGGAAGATATTGTGATATCTGAAACAAAGTTTTGGTTGCAACATGATAGAGTATAATATAGCAAAAGTCATGTTCTCATATTTGATGAGAATTTGCAAAGGGTTGGAGACACTAGTTGTCCTAATCCACCAAAAGGTTTTGGAGAGCAACATTATACTCGCGATTCATCTTTATAAGCTAAAAGTAGCTTGATCATGAATAATTCCATGATAAGGGTGAATATTTGATGTAGGTAAAATATTTACCACACCAAGAGATTACTAAAGAATGGAATATGAAAGCACACCAATCATTTGATGATGGTGATCTACTTCAAAGTGCAAGTCCAAAGACATTGGTATTTAATTATACACACTTTGGACTATGTGTCATATGTATGACTCCACTATGGATGATGATAGATTCTTTCAAACAGAAAAGGAAATACTGAAAGAGAATCTCATAAATACATGGCAGAAAAGAAAAGACTAGAATTGTTCAGTTTAAGTATATAGATGATATACATGTTATGGCTATATTCTTTGCTTATTAAACAATGTGGTTCTTAAGTATTTGATACTGAATTTGTTGGTGTAAATCGTCATACGAAACAACACAATTCATGAACTACAATGGCCTAAGTAACTAGCAAAAGAATATGTGATGATCGAGAACAAATAAAGGGTTATTGTGTTGCTCGTTAAACATCAAAGTTTGCCTTCAAGATTTGTTTTATCAGGTATTATGAGAACAAAAGGGTTGTTCAAATAATTGCCGTAATCCATAAAAGATGAATGATTCGCAAATCTCATTGGAGAAATCACATCCATAAAACTAGTGCTAAAGATGTCGAAAGACAAATTGATTGAAGGATCACTTAGGAAGTGACATCGCCGTTTAAATTATATTGGAAAGAAAACATGAAGAAACTCCATGTGGATGGAATTTTGGAGTCTTTTGATTTTGATCACATGACGCTTGTGAAAATTTCCTAGAGATAATTAAAACTTCGTTCTTAGGCCAAAAGGGAACGAGTGACTAGCTTATTGGAACTTGTACATATTGTTGTATGAAGTCCATTATGTGTAGTCAAGAGCGATGGATTTCAACTTCATGTGCTTTCTCCGAGAATTTGAGTGAATATATGAATATTTACTTAATAAGGATGAAGTATGAAACATTTGAAAAGTTCAAAGACTTTCAAGATGAAGTGCAAGATCATTGTAACAAGAATATAAATAGTTTATGATAAGATCATAAAGGAAGATATTTTGAGTTACAAGTTTAGCATAATACCTAAGATTTAAGGAATCGTTCCGTAGATTTACATGTCCCGGAATACCATAAGAGTATGGAGCGTTCGAGATATGTAATTAAACCTTGTTTGACATGGTAAGATCGAAGGTGTAATTCATAAAACTGCCATTATATTTTAAAGATTAAAAGCTTTAGTGACTACCGTTTTTTCCACTGAAAAGAGCTCCATCATAATCCGTTGAAATGACACCATATGTTATGGTTTGGGATAAAACCCAAGTTGTCCTTTCTTAAAACATTGGTATGCTTTGCATAAGAAATATGTTTGCAACCAAAGTCGGATGAACCTGTCTTTGTATGTTATTTCGAATAACTGTTAAGTATTCCTCCATAACACCAGAGACAAAAGTGTTTGTCGCTTAGAACGTCAAGTTTCTTTGGGAAGGAATTTTTCGTGAAAAGTTAAGTGGGAGGACAATATAACTTTGATAAGGTTAAAAGAACCTTAGCTATATGTGCAGAGTTGCGCAGCGCCGAAAAGTGTTCCGGAGGCAGCAACAATGCTCATGGCTCACGTGCCTCAAAGGTTGTGGACACAAAGGTCTAAGTTTCTATTGAACCAAGTAGGTCGAGTAAACAATCAAATACCAAGATTTGAGTGTTAAATCATTATTTGAGAATAATGAACGTACTACATGCAAAGAAGCGATGATGGGCCCTGACTCCGTAAAATGGCTTGAAGCCATAAAATCCGTGATAGTTCCATACACGAGAAATCAAGTTTTGAACTTGAAGGACCCTCGAGAAAGGTGTAAGACCTTACAGTTGTGTTTGGATCTATAAAGAAATAGACATGGATGTTGCACATCTATGAAATAGTCGACATGTTGGGAAAGAGTTCACAAACAATGTTCAAAGGTTGACTATGACAAGATTTGATCTTTCATAAGCTATATTTAGTCTAGACGGATTAATGTAGCAACCACGACATATAATTTTGTTATGTGTTGGATAAACAAAACAATTTCTTCTAAAAGAATTGTTACCTAGGACGTGTGCATGACACAGTCCATAGGGTTTTGTTAATTCAAAGGATGCTAAATGCATATGCAAACTTCAATGGTTGAAGTAAGAATTGCGGGGTTGGAATCTTCACTATGATGAAACTGTTAAAAAGTTTAATTTCATCAGAGACAATGAAGATGCTTGCATTTGCAAGAAATTAAGTGGGAGCGCTAAGACATGTTTCTAATACATTATGTGGAAGACATATTGTTGATTGGAAATAATGTATCTTTTATTAACACATATTAAGAATTTCATCCAGATGAAAGGCTTAGGCAAAACCCAAATATTTGGCATCAATAGACGCTAATATGGTTGTGCCAAAAAGTACATAGATGATATATTGAATGAGTTCAATATAGAAACTACAAGAAAGGTTCTTGTTGCACAGAAAGGATTGAATGAGTTCAATATTGATGATATATTCAAGTGTATTGACACTTGGTAAGTGAAACAAAGATTCAAGTATAGATTGATACTTGATGTATGAAAGCAAAAATAGTATTTATATCAATCATACTGTGATATGTACAAATCCAGATATGTCCTGTACTCTAAATGTTATGAGCATATACCAGAATGATTCATAAATTGATCATTGGACAATAGTAAGGATATTCTTATGATCTTTTGGAAGAACTAAGAGTATATTATTTGTAGAAGTGACAAATAGATGGTTAGTTCATTGTAAAAGTACTACATTGATACTAGTTTTGTCGCAAAGTACAAATTAAGTTTATCTCAATCTAAACTAAGGGTGGCACAATATAATGGAAAGTAAGTTCCATAATGGATTTGGATGAGTTCCAAAGTTAAGACATTGTGACAGATACTACAACAAAAGGCTAAGTATATGACTGCTATAATAGCAGCTAAAGAGGGCGTTTGTGTCAAGTAGTTTGTTATCAAACTAGGTGTAGTTCACAGCGGGATAATACTATGAAGATATATTGTACGACAATATTATCAACATGTTTTAACCCCAAAGAACTAAAGGTCTCACCAAAGGACCAAAATTATACAAAGCCATCTCATTAGAGAATGAGTAATGCATAGAGACGCAAAGACATGCAATTACACACGGACCTGGAAGTGTCAGATCCGGAGATCAGTTGACCACTAGCAATCGTGTACATACAACACAAGAAAGCCATAGGTGTTGAATACACAAAGGTTTGAAACTAGATTATTGACTCTAGTGCAAGTGGGAGACTGTTGGAGATATGCCCAAGAGGCAACAATAAAGTGGTTATTATCATATCTTCATACTTATGATAAATGTTTACATACCATGCTATAATTGTATTAACAGGAAACATTAATACTTGTGTGATTTGTAAACATAAAAGAGTCCCTAGTAAAGCCTCTTGTTAAACTAGCTTGTTGGTTAATATATGATCATGGTTTCCTGATCATGAACATAGAGATGTTATTAACAACAGGGTCATATCATTAGGAGAATGATGTGATGGACATACTCCTATAGATAAGCGTAGCATAAAGATCAAGTCATTTTAATAGTTCAATTGCTATATGCTTTCTGATACATAGTAACCTAATTCCTTCGACCATGAGATCATGCTAATCACCATCACCGGAAGGATGCTTTGATGACATCAAACACCACACCGTAACTGGGTGGCTATAAAGGTGGCATTGAGTGTTCGGAAAGTATGTGTTGAGGCACATGGATCAAGAGTGGGATTTGTCCATCCATATGACGAATAGATATACTCTAGGCCCTCTCGGTGGAATGTCATCCAATTAGCTTGCAAGCATGTGACTGGCTCACAAGGGATCACATACCACGGGAACGAGAAAAGAGTACTTATCAGTAACGAGGTTGAACTAGGTATGTAGAGATACCGACGATCATAACCTCGGATAAGTAAACTATCGTGAGACAAAGGGAAATTGGTATCGTATGTAAGTGGTTCATTTGATCGCAAACTAATCGTAGAAATATGTGGGAGCCATATGAATTTCCAGATTCCTCTATTGGTTATTGATCGGAGAAGAGTCTCGATCATGTCCGCATAATTCACGAACCGTCGGGAGACACACTTAAGGATTCGATGTTGTTGAGTAGTTATGGAATGATGAGTAAGAGACCGAATGTTGTTCGGAGTCTTGGATGGGATCCGGGATATCACGAGGAGATCCGGAATGGTCCGGAGAATAAGATTCATATAAGGAAAGTCCCGTTTCGGAGTTGGGGAATGGTTCCGGTGTTTTCATCGGGAATGTTCTAGAAGGTTCCGGAATGTCCGGCACTCCGAAGGGGAAGGGGTACATGAATGTGTCATTACAAGTTGGAATGATTGCATCATGTACTAAGTGTCATCGCTGTTCCAAATAAATAATTAATTCAAATCCTAGTTTGAAAAGTCAAACGGCTAAATTGAAAAGTCAAACGGCTAAATTTGGAAAGAGGAAAAGAGGAGGAGGGTGAAACCGAGTTGGGGAGGGAGTCCCTCCTCCCCAAGCCGGCGCACCACCCAAGCCGAGTTGGGGAGGGACTCCACTCCCTCCCCTTGGCCGCTGGCCCCTCCACCTATATAAGGAGGGGCAGGGCTCCCTCCTAGCACACACAAGTTGCCTCCCTCTAAACCTAAACCCTAGCCGCAGCCTAGGGTTTTCTCCCAAGCCGCCGAGTTGGGGCCTCTAATTGCCCTAGCCGCCGGCCTAGCCCCTTCTAATTGGTGTGTCTAAACCCTAGATCACCAAGGCTCTCTCATAGTCCACCATACTTGCTCCGGCTTAAGGCAAAGCCCTGCGAGATCTCCCCTCTACTTCTGGTACCACGCCGTCGTGCTGCCGGAATCGCGAGGAGAGTGCTACAACCTCCGCTGCCTGCTGGAACAAGGGAGAGGAAGGTCTTCATCGAGTACCGAACGTGTGACCGACTGCGGAAGCGCTGCCGGAACGCAGCGCCGGAAGGATCGTCTACGCGATCTTGAGATCGGCAAGTGTACGACTACATCACCCACGAGAATCTGCTCTCGTTAACCGCTTTGGAATCTTCGAGGGTGAGTTCCTCTATCGACTCGTTGCTACAATCTAGTAGATAGATCTTGGCTTGTTTGTGTGCATGCGGTAGAATTTTTTTGTTTTCCATGCTACGAACCCCTACACAACCTATAGAGACTCAATACAACTGGCGGCTATCAGATAGGGATAAGAAAGACTTTTCGGATCCAAACTGAAACTATCACCAAGCATACCCATCCTGGTATTTCCCCCTCGAGACCAAACGAGGAAGTCAACCGAGGAACTCACACAGTTGGCAGTTTTATTCATTCCGTTATAGTTGCGGCAATTACTAGTCAGATATAGATAGCATGGGTCATCCTGATATAATAAGCAGTGGGCAGTTTTAGTTAACCATTCCGTTGTAGTTGTAGTACTTACTAGTCAGATACATATAGCATGAGGCATCCCAAAACCTAGCAGTTGTTGCTACTTTTATTTAGTCATTCCGTTGTAGTTGCAATACTTACTAGTCAGATACAATGGTAGCAGGTGACAACCCAAACCAGCAATTGTTGGCACTTTTATTTAGCCATTCCATTATAGTGAAGCTGATTACTAGTCATTATAAAGTCAAATTTATAGCACTACTTTAGTTATAGTTGTCTATGATCGAGTTACTGCACTCCAAGTCGTCCATAACCGCGGACATGACTTTCAGAAAGTTTTACCCTGCAGGGGGGCACAAATAGCAACACACGCACGATCAACCTCGTGAAAAACCAAATAAATGCCCAACGAGGCATCACGATAGAGCAATTGCAAGATTCATATAAATTTTAGGGGGCCACCCCACTAAGCTACCCGCGACGAAGTTGGCCGGCTCCGAGACGGACCCAAAGGTTTGTGACAATGGTTGTAAACGACTGAGAACCCGAAAGTGTGACTGGGCTTGCCGATACCACGAAAACATTCCATGATGGTTCCAAAACAGTACAAGCGCTCCACGCGCAATCGTAAATAAATCAGTAAAGCATGGCATAAGTACATGATAGTAATAAAACCCCAAACTACTTTGTGGCCCCAAGAAATAATATATGACTCGAGCGCTGGCTAGGGGGATTCATGGTCCCACATGCGGAGAGTGAGAATATTCAAAGAACAGGTATCAAGTACTCGGGGTCCTACGGGACACAAGTGGACGGTTAAAAACCAAATTACATCTATTGCCCACCTGTGCCTCTGCATTATTTACCTACTTTAATTTTAGTTATTAAACAGTAATTAAGGTTATAATCATCTCCAACATTAAACATAAGGCAATACTCCAACAGCTGTGGTACTTGACGACACACAACAGCACTTGAGCAAGCGACTACGACACGCAAGTCCAACTATCTACCAAACAACAGGTAATAGGATGTGTCCAAGGAAATATAAGGCTGCAAGGGATATCACGGGTACGAAAACTAGAGCATCGCAACACAAATAGCAATAGATCAATAGGAGGAAATAAAGACTATAAAGTAAAATAGGTAGAAAGGGGGAGAATGCTCGTCTGAAAACATTGTCGAAGGTTCATCCGAAGATCGGGTCGACACTCGCATCAACTCATCGGCATAATCCGTGAATAAGCAAAGCACTAGAAGAAACGTCGGATGCATATTTAATACTATGGCAAAAGATCGAGCATGATGCAAGTATGATGTATGACATGGAAAGGTGCGATGCAATTAGACCATATTAAGCGGAACCGGGGTCCCGACAATTAATTAGTAGGTTTATGTTGTTTAGATACCCCGCATTTTAAATGTTGTATTAACAAGGCAAAACATGGCATCGGTTCACTACGTAAATTTAAATGCAGTCAATATTAGGCTAGAAAAGCCCACACATGGCCTCCATATTAATTTAGTTGAGTAGTCGAAACACCCCCAAACACCCACAATATGTATGCAAACACAATATGTATGCAAACATGATCAATTGAGATGCATCAAGTATAATATGTCAATTTATAAATAAGGGCTCGGGAGGGGTCACACATTAGAGGGGCTCGAAGATCTTGTGGCTCTGAGGGTTTGGGTATTGTCTTCAGGTCTGCTCTTCGGTTGCGGATCGAGGTTTGTGCGGACGGTCCTGTCGTCGATGAAGATCTTGCCACTTTGTCGGGGTTCTCCATGTCCGGTTGCTCTTAGCATCAGTTTTTGCGAAGGGGATCATGGCATTCCGAGATGTACAGAGACGCTTATGGCAAAGACTTAATAGCTTTGAGTAGGCCTCGGTACATGGAGGTAGTACCAAACCACCTAATGGCCAGAAGACCATAACACGGGGACGTGCCCCTGGCGACAGACGGAGAAGGGCGGCGCAGCAACATCGGCGAGAGGCAGAGGGTCGCACGCGTCGGGGACGGCGCTTGGCGGCGACGGCTGCTGCAGAGAAGCAGTCGTTCGGGAGGAGGACGCCCGCGACGACACTGGATTGCGGGGCCACGGTGGAGGCAGGGCTCGACGGGGTGGGGCCAAGGGCGGCGGCTGGACGGAGGGGTTCCCGCGGCGAGGTGGAGCTTGGCGACCTCGGGGAGTGGCCTCGGGGACGCGACGAGGGGTGACGGAGGCCGAGGAAGGAGAGGTCCGGTGGGAGGTGCTGATGCGCAGGCCGGTAGCGAGGAGAGGGTGCGTGACGGCGCGGTTCAGGAGGAGGCGGTCGGGGACGGAACCGACGAGGCAAGGCGGGCCAACGGCGCCATGGGGAGCTTGGCCTCCGGCGGAGAGGAGGACCCGAGGTGGCGGCGGCGCCTAGTGTTGCAGGGAGAGGAGCGGGGTCAGGGAAGGTTGCGGGCGACAGGATCGTGGGGAGCAGGTGCGGGACGCGGGGTGGTGGGGCCAGGGAGCGGGGCGTGCGTGGCGTGTGTGCTGTGGGGCAGGTTCCGGTGTGGGTCGGTTTGGGTCCAAGGGGAAGTGGTTTGGGTGTGCCGACGTGGGGTTTGACCAGGTGGGTTCCTGGCGGCGGGGTGGGGAAGTGTGGCTAGGGATATGGGGATTAGGGTTTCTAGGGTTTCGGTGGTTGGGGTTGGTTTAGGTTTAGGGTTTATTTGCTGGGTTGTAGGTGGCCTGTTGGCTGGGCCTTTGGGCCTGGCCGACTAGGCTGCCTCCCCGCAAATAAATAGTTTTTATTATATATTTAGCTGTAAATATACTTTTGTAATTAAATTATAGACAAAACAAAATATTCGGGTAGACCGCATTTTGCAGTTGAAATAAAGAGGGGTTAAATAGAAAACAAATAGGTTTTTGGAGAAATAGTTTTTAGGTTAAAAGATGCATGATGGAGTCATGATGATGCAAAAATAAAATAACAAACATTTTCTAATAGTGGTTTTTATCCGGGGTGCTACACATTCAGATCCATATTATATTCTTCAGACATACTTTACGGAAAGGAAAAATCTCGTCATCACTCGAAAAATTGAGAATGTTCTTTTCCGATAGTTGGAAACTCACACCGGCAACATTGTTTACTAAAAGAAGATGCACCCATCTACCTTTAAAAAGACAATTAATTCAAGAGCAATATACTGCCCAAAAGTGTAAAGAACAATCTATTAATAATGATTAATATCCATATAAATATGTCCAAAAGTAAGTTGCTCTTTGAAACCCTATTATGTTACTCCACAATTAATGTGCATGCATAATATCTTCTTGTTCTCGAATCTCCCCCTCTATTTTCTTTACAGAAAAGAACAATTTGATCTAATTTCGTTAAATCGACATAAATTCATATAAGTGTACCAAGTTATCTACTAATCTTGATAAAGTCGACTAAAAACTTATGAATTGTAACAAAACATGGTCCTCTTTGTATGAAAACTGGGGTGGTGACATTTTCTTATCAATGACGTGGGTCTCGTAGGAGTAGTGTGCGTACGATCGGTGGAAGTACAAGCTACATGTAGGACCTTAGAAAATGAAAATGATATCGTCCATACATTTAGCACAAAGGTCCCTAAAATTAAAGAAAGTTTGGTAGTTGGGTCTACATATTTCTCCACCAAGAAGCTAAGCCTTACCCTTCGGCTAGTACAATTTGGTTAACAAAATAAATCATAGCTTTGCTCAATTTTGGTAGCGCATGTTGATGTATTGCATGGAATGCGAAAGGTCTTCATTTTTATTTTATTTTATTTTATTTGAATATTTTCAAAATAGGGTCAACATGCAAATTCTTAGCAAGAAACTAAATCTTTCCAAATCCTCGCTAGTTTTTCTGCTAATCGACCTAAAGTCATTTTGATGGTCGAAACTAGCTAGAAAGATAGGTTTAATCTTTAGAATTATTCTTAAACATTGTCAATGTTTGTCTAAAAATGAGATAGTGCCAAGCTTGCGTGCCGAGACTAATGAGCGCTCGTCTAGTCGACTCATTTGAGGTTGGTTTGTTTTCTTAACGAACTTAGTTAAGCAACATTCTTTGCCTGTTAATATTAATAAACTGAACAATATTGTTAAAGTTTTTCTTGAGCTACTCGTTAAGATCGATCACAATAACGAACATAGAAAGTGTGTTCACCTAATTTCATGTACACCAATTATTTATTGTGTACCATGTCGTGCACAAGAGAGAGGTAGAGAGGGCGAGAGATCACCCATGGTTGGATGGCCATTATGTACGAGAGAAGTGGTACCCCTAGCTCACTAGAGTTTAAACCGCGGGTCTGGCACTTTGGTGTCTCATACAAGGTGGAATATTCTTTAGTAGTAAGCGATGTTCCCGTCTATAGCGAGGCGTGTATGCTGACTCGTCAAGATCAAGCCCCATCGGATCAGTCTCAAAATACAATATTTCAGAGGTGGTCATATATAGAGGTTGAAGGGTATGCATGCGTGCGTTCGTCCTTTAGTTTCTATTGAGTTTTATTGGGTTATCCAGAAGTATATATAATGCAAGTCAAACTATGTCACTGAGAGTATGTGAAGCGTTTGAATTTTGGGGTGTCTAAAATAGAATATTTTTCTTCCTAGACCTAGGTCTAAAACTTGAGGGCATCCCCTATGTATATGGCCAAACCTATCTTTAAGATGGGACCCACTTGCTATACCATAAGCTTGTTGACTGTACCACAGTTTATATAGTCAAACATGTCCATAAGATAGGACCCAACACGTAAGAGCTACCCACTAATAGTATTGTGATTATAATTTGTTTTATATTGCAATGTGTACTAGATATCAATATTTTAAAGCTTATGTACTACCCATAAGCTAAGGGTGGTGACCCTTAAGGTTTTATCTCATTGATAGCCGCCACTACTTTTTTCCTTATGGACAAGCTTGTGGACGACATAGTGGATTCCTTGAGAGGGTGAGTCTAGCTAAGTTTTTCTTGACCCTAGGTCTAGTACAAGACCCATGTCTAAGGGAATCAAATGGCAGGTTTTCTTTATTGGGCATTTCTATCGAGATGAGTGGATCCCCTGTCTGGTCTAAACGGTGGAGGAAATTTTATTCTCTTAGAAGCGAGTCCAGAAAATTTCTAGCCACGTCTTGTAACGGCTCATGCTGTGCTTGCTCTAATGTATCGAGCATGTGGGCTAACTACCATGGGGGCTTGTTATTAGTTGCCCAGTTATATCCTATAGCAGCTAATGAATGTGATCTCGGACTCCCTAACTCTTCCTTATCAATGAAGCCTCAACGCTCGGCTTTGAAGGATGGTTATAAGGGTAATAGGAGGTGCCTATATATGGTGACTTCATCAAGCTCAAGCCCCACCAGATCAGTCTCAATACACAATCTTTCGATGGTGCTCATAGGAGTAGGGTGTGTTTTCTTGTGTTCAGAGGGGTGATTGTGTGTATGCATTTGTGAGTGTATGCGTTTTGTAGTGTGTTTTCACAAAGAGATATAGAGAGAGGGGCCTTTGGTTTCTATTAATTTTTGCTCGGTTTTCCTAAAGTACATGTAATGTACTTGGTCAGTGATGTCTAGGGCCTAGTGGCTCACTACCATGGGGACATGTTATTAGGGCACCCGTAATGTGTAGATAAATCTAGTTCCAAATTTCTATTTTGGATTTTAGAACTAATTTGTACCACTATGAGGGTAGTTCCAAATAAATAGGGCAAGGGAATCAGAGCAGGAACTTTCTCCGATGCTAAATTGATAAAAATGAATAAGCAAGTAGTTCTTTGCATGTTGTGGAAGGATGAAAGTCACTAGAGAATAAAGAGAATGGAGATATTTTACTTTACTTATTACATGCAGTGGGTCCCATCTCTAGAATTTTTCAAGCAAGCACGTTGTAGAGAAATTAGCAATTTGGCAACGCAGCCATATGATGGTTGTGCGTCATATTTGACCATAACACATTATGGATGCCCTTAGTGGTCCAATTATATCCTATAGTAGCCAGCGAATGTGAGCTTCGACTCCCCTAGCCCATCCTTCTCCATGAAGCCTCGACGCTTGCCTTTGAAGGATGGTTATGATGGCGGTGGGAGGCGACGTTCCCATCGATATATAGTCAGGTGCCTATGGTTACTTATTCAAGCTTAAGCCCCCCGGATCAGTCTCAAGACACAATATTTTTGAGGTGCTCATAGGGTAGGGTGTGCGTGTCTGTGTTCATAGAAAATTCAGGTGGGGGCCTTTCTGTCCTCTCCGATGACCTCTGAAAAAATGTTCTCCATTTCCTTTACCCTGTTCCGGCATGGTGAAGCATTTTGGTGCTTTTGTACTATTCTAGTTGATTCCTTGTTTTGTTTAGGTATTTTGTTGACACACTCTGCTATTTAGGTAGTTTTTCGGACACATGCAGTTTATTAAATTTCGATGATAAATTTTCCTGTCAAATTATATGATGCATTGTGGTGTTTGCAGTTTACGGATTCTTTTTTAGGGTTGTGCATTGTGCCTTTTGCAGTTTACTTGATTTTGATAATGCACTTGTGCTATTTGCATCATCCTACCAGCTTTAGTGGAAGAACATATGCAACAATCAACGACTTGCCAAGCGATGTAGTCGGTCAGATTCTTGTCAGGCTTCCTCCACACCCATCTTGTATACTAAGGGCATCAGTCGCTTAAAAAAATTGGATGGACTTCATGGGAAGCAACAATTTCAAAAAGATAACCATGTCAAACAATAGAGGAATGCAATTACATGGATTTTTCACCAACATCTTCGAGGACGCTCGATTCATAACAGATCATAATCTTGACCAAGTCATCTTCCAGAAGCTAAACAACCTAGTGAGAGTACATAAAGCATTCAAACCATATGTACTCGGATGTCGCAATGGTAGGGTGCTACTTCATTGTCTGCAAGGGTCTAACATGATAATGGCCTGGGATTCAATCAATGGAAGTGAAACAGTGATACCAGAACCACCAATTTGGCAGAAACGTGAGTATGACAATGGGACAATTCTCTGTTCAAGAAATCATGGGCAATTATCTTCACACTATTGCAACAATTTCTGGGCTGTTTGGATAGTAACCAATGGTAACAAAGCACTGGTCCAGAGGTACTCATCAGAGTTTGGAAAATGGGAGGACTGGATTGAACGTGCTGAGATGCTAGCTAAGACTGATCATAGGCCGACAACTCTCATAGGGGGCATTTTGTACTAGAAAACAATGAAGTCCAGATATATAATTGCCTTCGACAACGTAACAACAAAACTGTGTTATAAGAGTTCCCACATGAGACACATGATATTTATAGACGCCATTTTGTCATCTCTAAGGGGAATAATGGAGATGTTGCCCTTGCGGTTATAAGAGATTTCACTCTATGCACATGGTCCAGTGCATGATCATCAACAGGGAAATAGGAAGCTTGGGTTCCTCGTATAAAGGTTGAGTTGGATACTCTCCTTGGCGTTGAGAAATCATGGGCATCTGATGGGAAAGATTCAGTAAGGTTACTCTGCGCATTTGAGGATAGAGAAATGGTGGTTATATGGGCGAAGGAGGGGGTATTCGAATTAGATCTCAGCAGCATGAAGTGTAAGAAGTTTAGATCTCTTAAATGTTGGTGTACTTTACATCCCTACTTAATGACACCTGGTTAGTGTAGTCATTCATGTGCAACCCTTGCATCTATGTAAACCTATGATTTTGCTATCATTTCGTTCATTTCATTCAGCAACCGACATGATTCAGAGTGCTAAATCAACAAAACGAAAAGGAAGTCTTGTCATCAACCCAGCTGATTCAGAATGAAACATCAAGGAGATGAAAATAACACTTGGATGAACAAGAAATTCTTGTTTGGGCAAGCATGTGATAGCCCAGGTTGTGTTATTTGGATCTGTAGTATGATGTTTGTTTGTTTTGGTAGCTAATGGAACAGTGGCGACATTTTTTTGTGCTACGGTCACGTAGCAGCAGCAGCTGGAATGTTAGAGTTGTCTGTTCATTTTGGGGGCCTATGCGTGTCTGATGAAACATTGTTTCTCTGTATATAGTACTATATGCGTGATGAAACCTTGTTTTATGTGATCTACATATACTTGTGTAGCTGGTGTTTGTGTTTTAACAGTATGCAGTAGTATTTGTTTTGCAGCAGGATTTTTATTTAATCGGAACTAGTACTACCATTCGGTCAGTGCTTCCTGTAGAAGAGTCTGTGCCGACACCTTAACTATTAGTATAGCTTGTCTTTTTATTTTTGAACCAAATCTACTTCAGACATTTATTTGTTGCCCCGACCTGGATTCCTAATATAGAGAGAGAACAACCTATTTATTTAAATTATTATTTGGACAATCTGCAAATCCAAAATCACAGTCGGCCGCCAAAACCTACGGCCTATCCCGTTTGAATCGGAAGGATCAGTGGATGTGACTTGCACCTTAAATTTCTGACCAGATGGCGTACGACCTACACAACCTTTTTTCTATTAAACCTTGGTCGGCAACCAAATTCAAAATCGTAATCGAGCGGCAAAATAACCCACTGACCCCAAAACATTTCGCGCCTCTCGGTTTCAAACACTTGTAGGCAAAATCTCCCACCCAGGTAGTACCCATTTTCTATTTTTACTTGGAAGCTAGACAAATTCAAAATTTCAGTCAGGTAGCAAAATTTACCACCTACGCCATGCGAATCGAAGGTATCCAATTTTCTGCGCAAAAATATGGATATGGATGATCAGTTGATGTGACACTCTGCCTTGAATACCTGGATAGATAGCGTACGGTATACGACATTATTTCTATTAGTAGATGGACGCTAGCCCAATTCAAAATCTCAATCGACGGGAAAATCATACACCGACCTTGAAGCATGTCGCACCCCTCCGTTTCAAAAACTTTTGGTTTCAAAATTACCATTCTACCCATTGTGTAGATGCCCTATGGGCAAGCTATAGTCTATAGCTTGGGGAACGATCGTAATTATTTTTCTTTTTACCTCCATTGTCCCTAATTCGCCCAGTTATTCGCGCTGGCCCTCCCAAAAATCCTAGGCTCCTCCCCCACGCCCTCAGCTCCATGCCCATCGCGCACACCGGCCGACGGCAATTCCATGGCAGCATGAGCCGCTTGAGCTGCAGTCTCATGCACCGTCGCAGAGCCACTTCACCGATGCCCACCCCACCAGATCTAGTACATTGGGTCTCTCTGCCACTACACTAGAACTGCGGTCTCGTCGATCGTGCCAATGGAATCATCAAATTCTCGAGGTCTGCTTCCCCGACACCGAAAGCTACCCAACCGTACCGGAGAAATTTCACCGGTGTCCACAGGACGGGATCTAGTTCAACGAGTTCTCTATCCACCGATCTAGCCCAGCTGCACGGGCGTCACTGTTTGCTGCACTACATCTGCCTCAGTGACACTCTCATCCACTGTGCTCAAGCCGGCATCGACTTCCCAAGATCTGCTTCCATGACCGCCCAAGATCTTCTTCCGCGACTGCACAAGATCTGCTTCCCCGCAACCAAAATACCCTCGGTTACCTGGACGTCACTCGCACGGTACCGATGATGCTTAGACGTCTGTCCGACCAAGGTAACCAAATCTCCAACCCTTTTTTGTTTTCTCAGCAGTATAGCAGGTTAAATCCTGTCTCAGTGAACTACATTTTATAATCGTGCTAGTACACACAAGGCACTGGCATGCCTATTCTTTGTGCAACATACAAGGTCACTAGACATGTTAGTTTGCATTCGCTTCTCTAAAAATTTCAATTCATGCACATGTTTGTTATTTTTTCATGCAAATGTTCTTAGCTACTCCCTACAAAAGTAATTGCCTGCTATTGTGTAGTTTTTGCAAAATGTAAAGTTAGTGGAAAATATTAGTATGGATTCCCTACTCCCCAGTTACTGAATCTATCTGGTTTGTCCTGAGCTAAGTTCCTGCTATTATTTTCTCACTGGAATCGTTCTGCTATCCTGTAATACCCGTTTAAACTCATCGTACTAGTTCAATTATAATTTTGTTGTTTCTATCTGGATCTTCAAAATATGCAACGCTAACTATTTATTTTTTCTTTGCATAGAGCTCAAAAGGAAACACTGAACATGTTTGTTTGCACAGCCTCTTCTACAGGTTCACAAGCACGATGTCATTGTTTTCTTATCTGGTGCTGGTTCATCCTAAGAAATAACATAACTATCCTCTACTATGTACTTCATTCGTGGTTTGTGTTCCTGCTCTGCAAGTTCTCGCATGATGCCATATAATTTCTGTCTCGTTCACTATTAGCTACAAATGTAACTACATGCCCATTGTATAGATCACCGCAAATTCTGAGGGACCCAACGCCTCTTGCATTTCAGGATATACTACTGCTTCCATATATATTTGTTCAAATGACATGGCTAGTTTATATTAGCTGAAATTTTTGGAAACACTATGTTCGATTTCTCAATTCAATTGTAGGCACACTTGTGTAATATTTGCTTATCCTGTTATACAGGTCCACAAGCAATGCCATTATATTTAATATCTAATGGTTCGTCCTAAGAAGCGACATAGCTATCCTCTACTGTATATATAGTTCGTTCGTAGTTTGCATTCTTGCTCTACAAGTTCTCTTATGATGCCTTTATAATTTCTATGCGCTTCCTAGCTACGACAGTAACTGCATGCCCTTTGTGTAGCTCACCACAAATTCTGGGTCACCAAATGTCTCATGCATTCTATAATAAACAACTTCTTCCATATATATTTGTTGAAATGACCTTGACAGTTCAAATTTGCTGAAATTCTAAGAAACACTTTGATTGATTTCTCATTTTATTGTAGGCACACTTGTCTAATGCTTGATTTTCCTCTTCTATAGGTTCGCAAGAGACGCCATTATATTTATAATCTGGTGATGGTTCATCCTAAGCAACGACATAACTATCCTCTACTGTGTATTTCATTCATGGTTTGCGTTCCTGCTCTACAAGTTCTCGCATGATGTCATAATAATTTCTGTCTCGTTCATTCTTAGCTACAAAAGTAACTGCATGCCCGTTGTGTATCTCACCGCAAATTTTGAGTAAACCAACGTCTCTTGCATTCCAGGATATACTACTGCTTATATATATATTTGTTGAAATAACCTGGCTCGTTATATTTGCTGAAATTCTAGGATACACTCTGTTTGATTGCTCAATTGATTTGTAGGCACACTTGTCTAATTCTTGTGTGTCCTGTACTACAGGTTCACAAGCGACGCGATTATATTTCGTATCTAGTTCTGGTTCGTCCTAAGAAATGACATAACTGTCCTCTGCTATATAGTTCATTTGTGGTATGCATTCCTTCTCTACAAGTTCTCGCATGATGCCGTTATACTTTCTATATCGTTCATTCTTAGGTATGTTAGTAACTGCATGTCATTTTCTGGTTTATTCATCTATATATATATTTGTTGATATGACCTGGCTAGTTTATATTTGCTGAAATTCTAAACCATAGACATTGTTATATTTCTCGTTTCACCATAGGCATACTTGTTTAATGCTTACTTGCCCTGTTTGTTTGACGTGATGGTCAATATATTTGAACCATTGACCAGTATTTAACTCTAGTTCATAGCTCCCGTCATATCAGTTAAATGAGTAGTTTTTATTGTTTGATGTATTAACTTGTTAGTACTTAGTTTCATACTGCAATTATTACTATCGCCACCAAAGAGGGGTCTGTAAGATCATTTCTCAAGGTTGTTTTTTAATGTACATGTCACTTGAAAGGGAGATGTAAGTGATAGATGGAGAAAGCAAAATTGATGACTGCTATCAACTTGATTGTCAACTAAAATGCTAAATTTTCTTTCCCTTGAGTTGATAATATGTAATAATTTAAAGTAGTTTGCATTTGATTTAATATCTAGATAAATAGCAAAGGCCATGTAGGCATTTAGTTGACGCCGTCCACACACAGTGGTAGGCAGTTCCAAACCTGCTTAGCTAGATCCATTAGGGTACATTATCGTGATTTATATTTGCTCATCTTGTATTAGGCCGACGACGAACAGTAAAAATACTCACAAGTTGTACACCTTTTATGATATCAGAAATGGCTCCAGAAATGGAGAAACTGTAAAAGTAACGGGCCCGACCCACAGGAATTCTTAGTAACAGTAAATGGACAAAACAGTAACCGACAAAAGAAGTAATAGGCCGAAACAGTAACCGACCATAATAGTAACATGCCAAAACAGTATCCGACAAGAACAGTAAAAGGCCAAAACTGTAATAGTCATAAAATAGTAAAGGACTAGAAAAGTAAAAGTGTCAAAAGCTTAAATGGCCAAAACAGTAACAGGCCAGGCCAGAAAAAGGCCATGGTCGTAGCATGCCAGAACAGTAACATGCCAAGTTGGACCATGAAGGAACACTAACAGACCAAGAAACCTACCAGGCCAAAAAAGTAACAGGGCGTTTATGGGCCTAAACAGTAACGGGCCTGAAAGTTTATGTGCCATAGTGGATTGCGTAAATGGGCCATTCTGAACAGTACAAAAACGTACAATAACGGGCAAGAATTGCTACGGGACAAAGTGGCCGCCAAACGGGCCCAACTCAAACATCATAGGACGGAATAGTAACTAGCCCAACCTTTTACGGGCCTACAAATGGGCCAAATTTAAACAATGTTTGTTGAAACAGTAAAGAGCCTGAAAATTTATGGGCCACCACGGGCAGCACCACTGGGCCCATTTGTAACAGTGCATGATGATACAATAATGAGCCATGGTACTTTTGGGATCTCTTAATGGACCGACCCACTTAATAATTACCAGGCCTTGGTTGGGTATGGCTTCCACCATGGTTTCATTGATAGTTAAAGGCTGTAAGTGACCGTTAACGGCGTTCGCCATGTGGCATTTTGCATGACGTCAGCAGTCAACGGGGATGGCGAATAGATCTACGACGGAACGACTTTTCGTGTATGAAGGGTGCGATCCGTCACGGTAAAAAAAACCGTGGTAGATTCATTTACGACGGGGCTTCTATCACAAAGGGCATCCTTCGTAGAAGGGTTTTCAACCTTGAAAAATGGACCTTCAACCACGAAAATCGTCCATTGTAAAAGGACATTTTTCTTGTAGTGATTATCAATCTAGACTTAGGTCTTGTTCTTGATCTAATCTTGATATTGAGCATGTTTAGTTAGTTCTCAGAGGAGTTTCTTTTGTAACAAGTGTACATGACCATTTATGATATGTTTCTATTGGACCAAATTTTTGATTAGCATTATTTATTTATTTTTGTTTTAGATGAACACGAGGAGCCGTACATGTGTGATGGCTACGGAACAAGTCGCACCACCCATTGATACTCTAACCCCCGAGTCACTTGGTATCGAGTTCACTGAGGAGTTTCATCTTAATAGTTTCAACCGTCTCAAGTTCCATGAAATCAAGTCCACCAAGTGGGTGTATCACTTTATCCTAAACCAACTTGGCATTCACGCTGATATTGATTTACTTTGCAACAATGTTGGTTTGTATGACTTTGTCTTTTAGGATGTCGCCACATACCACCGCTTGATGCTTGAGTTTCTCAGCACCTTGACACAATCGGTGTGCTCACACTATTGCCCAGAATAGCAAATACTCGGAGTTGTGAGTACTCCTTGACACTCGACCAATGGGCTTACTACTTTGGGTTTTCCAACAACACTACTGACATATGCTCCAACACTTTTGTGTTGAATCCAACACCCTTGTCTTAGTTTTAGAGAATGAGAATTCGTGGAAAAACAACCAAGGGAAACCAAATTGATTATCCTGTTTTCGTTATTTGTTTTATGTTATTGGTAACACCTTGCAGGCACGTGGTGAGTTTACTAGAGACAATGAGGAGGACATGATGATCCTTGCTAAAGCTTCCATTCCTAAGTGTAACTTAACGCCAAATTTGGGTGCCCTTCTTTTGTATCTTAAGAATTAAGCTCTTGAGTATCTTGGTCCCACATGCGGAGGAGGATTCATCAACACACTTGAACATCCGCTCCATGTAAACCTAGGTAACATCCAATTACTGCCAGGAAACATCCGTCTTGGTTTTTCTACTCTAAGAGCTTGTGGTATGATTTCTAGAACTAATGGTATATACTTCTTTGATATACCTAGGGAGGATCACTTGATCCCTGCTTCTTTGCCTAATGGTCTTTTCTCTATCGAGGAGGGACGTTTGTGTTATGATGTGCAGGTTGAGGAAAGTCTACCCCAACAAGAAGTACCCATGGATGAAGAAGGAGAAGATGAAAAAGTAGAACAAGAAGGACCCGAACAAGATGTGCAGCCACCAAACTTCTTGCTCGAGGGTGATCAAGGTTTAAACTTAGGGGAGGTTGATGGCTCTAAAAATAACCATCTACTTCTGTATTAAAACATTGTTTTTCGTCAAGAAATTAACAAGAAACTCTCTAGCCTTGCCACTAATGACTAATTATTGCAAAGATATGTAAACCATTTCTTTGAGTTGGGTTGTGTAGGAAATCACGCTTTTAATGTGAAATCAGGAGTCATAAATGAAGATTTTGAGGAAGTCCACATGACCAAGTAATCTTGGAGAAATTACCAGGCATCAGGGTCCATAAAGAGCACTAGTATGGGCCAGGCCCGCTCGTACGTCCCGCCTGTACCATGTGGCGGCGGATTCATCACGTCAAACCCTACAAGTTTCATGAAGATGCTTATATATTTCGAAGGTCCCATCCACCATGCAGGGGTCCACCATTCTCAGATTCCAAAACAACACCAGCAAAGGAGATCGACAGCATAATTCATCCCCTCCATACTCCATCCTTTCGATTAGCCATAGCCATTACTTTGTACATGAGATCTCCTTGTGATTCAGCGACTATTGTAAGAATATTTGGTTTCAATCTAAGTATTTTGCACAATGTTTTATATCCTTGATCTTATTGTCATGAGTGAGTAGTCCTCATAGGCTACGGGTTGGGGATAAACCTCGCAACAATTATGTGCATCTAATCTATGGGAGTATTGTGTATTGTTTGAATAAGGGATTTTTATATTTTGCTTCTGTGTCTCCTGCCTTGATCTTTGGACTTGTAGGTACCCAAGAGCCTCGAGATCGATAAAGGATTCAGGTGAGATACTTGGCTAGCAACATTCTCATAGGAAACCTAGTGATAGAAAGGTTGTATGGTCTTCGCTTAGTGACCCATTCAGGAACAACAACAACATCTCTCCTTAAGGCTTTGATCTGTGTTTTTCTGTTAATAATTGTTTGTAACCCGGTGCTTCGCGGTATAACCGGTTGGATCAAAAGGCTATTTCTAGGCTTTAGTATATTAGGATGTGCTAACCACAAAAGATTATCTCTATTAAAACATTACACATGACTGTGCCTATTATTATCTTTTATCCCATATGGTGTGCAGTTGTAGGTGGCTCTCCAACCCTGGCCTATCTCCATCCATTGAATCAACTCACATTATAAATTAAACTAGATTGGTCCGCTAAATGAAGGTAAAACATAAAAATAAAGTCTTGTAGATGTATCCTTTTTAATTCCTTTTAGCATTGTTTCACAAGGTTCGATTAAACCTAGGTCTACTAGGGAAAAAGACTATTATACTACATATGCGGATCCAGATCGAAGGTATCAGCCACGTACTACTTTGTCATCTCTATAGACAAGTCATAGTAGTAAATCATGCAACGAAATGAACTAGAGGGTTCACATGCATATATGTTCACAAAAATTAAAGCAAAGGATTCATAAACCTAAAAGATAGCATCAATCACAATAAGAGAAGTAAGTTCAACGAAAACGACCGCAATAGTAAAGTTTATGACACACACTACATGTATCCATCTATGCAGACACTCAAGAATTCTAGGAGGACACATCGATCATGAATACTTCTTCTCACTTGGCTTCGAGAATGGTAGATAGCCCCCTTTCATCATCCACATCCTCATGTCACCCTGCTTATGGAGGCGATCTTCGATTTCCCTCTTAGTGAACCCTACCGCTTGTTTTAGAGCTCGCCTTGTGTTGATATCTTCGATGATGGTTTCCAAAAACTTAATCTGGATGCGATGGAAGTCTTGTCTAAGATCATCATTGTCGGTTTGCGCCAACTTTTTGGCCAATCCTTGGAGACTAGATGGCAGCGTTAGGTTCTGGCAATCTCGGACAAACCCTATAAGGTGATGCATGACATAGAAGTCTTCCTTGCCGTTGCCATTAACTGCTTGACGTAGGGGAACTCGAGCATGTGCTTGAATATTTGTTTTACATCCTTGAAACATTCCCCCTTGTTGGCGAAGTGGCATCCCTTTTTGGCATAGCCCTCGAGAGCCTCATCCATAATACCTCTTATTCTTGTGTAGTCTTTCTTCATTGTACAACTCCCCGAGTCAAAATAAGTGGCTAGCGAAAACCTAATGGAAATGGCGATGACTATGCAATATTTCTATCTACACAACACGATTGAAACGGGATGTTGGAAAAGAGCAAAGGACGAAATCTATAAGAAAGCATAAGTTACGTTGGTGAGTGGGTGTGTACTTACTCTGGAAAGGAAGGCAAAAGAAGTGTGTTCGTCCTCTTGTTGTCCACCATGAACTTCTAGAGGTACACCGTCACCATGGTTCGTGTCTCTGATCCTTCCACCAATTGGCTATCACACATGTAATAGGCATCCACTATCATGATGTACAGGGTTTTCTTTCTCTTGATCTTCATCGCCAAATTGAGCGCGTATAGGCATACCAAGTTATAGTCTAGCCGTTTCGAGATAAATAGCTTGAAGACATCCTCGGACGCTATCAAGAACAGATCCACGATGGCTTCATGGAGAAAGTCCACTTCTGATCGCACCTTGACTGTGAAAACTAGGTAATTTGTATCTTTGTCTTAAATAAGGAGGCCCTCTAGTGTCTTGATAGCATCATGCAAAGTTAGCATCGACATCCTAAGCCTAGAATCAGTATCGGTTCACCAACTACATGCATTCGGGGCAAGCCATCCTTGCAGGATGGTACAATGTCATCCTGAGCCTAGATCCTCTTTGGAAAAGGCTGGCTCGTGGCCTTCTTACCTCTCTTCCTTTGCTTCTTCGCAGCAGGGTCCCCCACTGGGGATGCCAACTACTCACTGGTCGCCTTTTGGAGTGTTCTATGGATGAAAACGAATCTAGGTTTGTCCTGTGATCGGTGGCCAGAGGCGTCTCTTCAGAAAAACCATGGAAGACCAGTCGTTGCATGCATGTACAGGGACAACCAGCTTGATTGTCGCGAGAAATGAAGGGTTCATCATCCACACAGGAATGTACAATCCTTTGTCGGCACCGGTCTTGATGAAGTCGCCAACGTTGACAAATTCATTATCATCTTCGTTTTTTCCATCATGTGGTGGTGGCGACGGGGGCGATGGTGGTTGCCGTGCAATATGTTCGCCTTGTAGTAGTACACACGCTCCCAAGAGTTGTTGGTGATGATTGGTGGTGGCGATGATGATGGCTGGCTTACGAGGTGGCCAGATGATTGAGGTGGCGCCGGTGCACCCTCCCCCCCACAAGAAAAAATTGGGTCTTCGGCCATGTCAAGGGCTAGTTGTGGAATTCTACAAGGGTCTTATGTTCGTCGTCTCCCAGAGGTTGAAAGGGGGGTCCATGTCATTGCACCTTGCAACACCTGAGCAAGCCTAACCCTCATCACGGCATCGTCCGTTGGATTGTTATGCGTCATGCGGCTCGCCGATTGTATGAGAGTTCCCTTGGCAAGATCCTTCAACTCGTCGTTGGCAACTTTAAGCATGATGTTGGGGATATACTTTCCGGGTATAGCCACATGACTCGGTGACTAGGGTGGCCCACCAACGGGTTAGACCTTTGCTTCACGGGCGGCCCAGTCAGAGAAAGAGGAGGAGCCAGTTCCGGCTATGATAAGGCCCAGAAGAGTTACCGACTTAGGACTGTAGTATTACTTGCAGTCCAAGTTGTATCTAGTTACCGACTCTGTAACGTAGCCGGATAGGTCTCTCCTGTAACCGTAGGTCCCGGTGACTATATAAACTGTCCCTATGGTAGCCTTTAAGGCACAACCAATCTTACTACCACAATCACAAATTGCACAGGTGAACCTCTCTTGTAATCCGCTTGAACATCCGGGTTACGCTGATATATTACTGGGTCGCACATGCGAACCTCTCTCGTCGGGACTAGGATCTGATCACCGCAGTCGGGTCTGAACCTGGGTAAACTTGTGCTCACTGCTCCTGGAACATCCGACGTCTCACACCCCATCTTTCCAATGCCACTAGGACCCCCTATGGCGTACGTGTCGACAATCCGACGACAGTTGGCACCCACCATGGTGCAGGTGACATTTGGAGCTTCGTTCTAGGCGGAATCTATGCGTGGAAGAATTGTCAAAACTATCACCATGGGTCGTGTGGTCTACCCCAGTGATGTCCCTCTCGTTCTTATCGACGAGACCTGGATCCCGGCTTCAAAACCCGTGATGACCTACACGATTATGTCTATTGGCGAGATCAATATTTATCTCAGTTTCGCTGTACCCGCCCAACCCACCCTTGAGGTGATGACCATGGAGGAAGAGAAATCCGGATGTACTTTGTCCGTAGAGACGGAAGAGTTGAAGATCTCGCAAAAAATCAAACTGTCACATCCCAAAATTTTCCAAATTTTGTAATGTGAAAATAAATAAACAAAATAAATAATTGAAGAAAATTAGGGTGAAAAGAAACTTTTTGTTTTAAAATGGAAACAACAAAACCCTTCTTGAAAAAACTTTGAATAAAATAGAATCCAACAAAATTCAATCAAGTGAAATGCATTCATCAATGAATGTATCTTGAAATTTAAACATGGGAAAATAAACCAAAACCCTAAAACCCAAATAGAAGAAAATCAATTCCAAGATCTCTCTAAGACTATGGATTTGAACCACATAAAAATCTATCATTAAACATTTATAAATGATAAAAAAAATATTATAAAACCATAGAAATTGGTTTCATTTAATTTGGAACCATGGATAAAAACTTATGAATTTAATAAGATAAAGTAATTAAATTCCAAAGCTAATAAAGCTCCTATCTAAAATCCATACCAAATTGTGAGCAAATTAAACCTAAAGAGATATAAAAGGATAAACAAATATTAAATAAAATTTTACAAATTAGAATCACCAAGTATGGATCTATAAATAAAAAGATATGGATTTTATAAGACAAAGAAAGAAAGAAATAAATAAGGAATATTTAAAAACAAAATTAAATCTTGGCCAAATTCATAAGCAAATGGAACAAAGATAATCCAAATCCAAATAAAATGAAGGGTTAAAGACTAATAAAATAAAAGTATATGAGAGTAAACCATATTCTAATTATATCTGAATAAAGATAAAATCCCTAAAGTAAATGATTAATTAAATCATGAGAAAATAGTAAATTGGAAATTACCAAAGTGGATTAAAAAGTTATCTAATTAACTTAGATAATTATTTGAATAGAATTTATATGGGATTAAAACCATAATCAAATTTTATTTAAATAAAGACAAATGCTCAATTTAAATGATTAATAAATCATATTAAAATATCTTTAAAATAATTAAAAATGAATTATTTAACACTCTATTGAATAAATAAAACCTATTGAAAAAGGTTTAGTGAAAATTAGAATTCAAATAAAGAGTTTGAAAATATAATTAAATTTTCTTTGAGTAAAAACAATTGTCAATTTAAATAAATAATAAAGCCCAAGAAAAATACAAAGAAATATTCTAAATTTAGACTTTAAAATACTTTATTAAAAAATACTAAATATACTAAAAGTTTAGAAAAGGTTTGACAAAAACCTGAAATAAAATTGAGTTTACATCATTTGAATCAAATAAAACAAAAAAGAAAAAGGAAACAAAAACAGAAGAAAAAAATGGAGAAGCATCCCAGCCCACTAAGCCCAGCTAGCCCATCTTTCTCCCCCGTAGAAAACTATTCGCACCAAAACTTTTACCCTCTCAGTCACTGATGGTTGGACCCCACTTGCACCTCTCTCCCTCGCTGACAAAAGCAACCCCACCTGTTAGTCGTTGTCCTCACCCACCGCGACCAGTTCTTCCCCCTCTCTCCTGTTTCTGCCGAAGATTCCTCTTTTCAATTCGCCTTAACGCCACAGCCATTACTCGCTGTGATCATGCACACTTAATCGCCTCCGTCTCCTCTCTCTTTCCCATCAATCCCCCACCCCTCTTGGCCACCGGGCTGCCGCAATTTCTCCTGCGAACGCCTCTATCCCCGACAAGCTGCGACAGCAATTCTGGCGAACCCAGCCACCGCTCTGCCCCCTCGACCACACGAGCCGACTCCCCAGCCTCTTGCGCATTCCTTGGTATCACCCACTTGCCCGCGCGTGCCCCCTAACATCGGCAACCTCAACGACATCACGTCGCCGCCGTCTGCCTCCACTCCGACGAGCTACTGACGAAAACCTCGTGCACCCCTTGCTCACTGGTGAGTGTTCTCGCGATCCTTGAAACCGTGTGCAACTTCCTGACACATTGTTTTGATCGCTTGTGTCCCAGACAACCGCCTCCGACAAACGACTGACCGTACCCGAGAAGAGGTGCAGCTCCGGCGAGCAATAACCATCGACACCGTGCGCCCCTCGAGTAACGGAGACTACCTTGAGATTCGCCACACCCCTGCAACCACTGTGAGCTACTTCTATCCCTCTCTCGCTTCCTGTATCGCCGGCAACGCCACCATCTGAGCGCCCCACCGCCAGCCACGACCGCAGCGCCGCCCACCTATGGTCAAAATGATTCGGGCAGTTAGATCTAGATCGGATGTGTGAGATTAGAATCAAACCTAAAATGTATCGTGTGCTCTGAGCTACACGATTTTCTTTAGATCTAACGCTCTATAACAGCCGATCTGCACGAACCGTTTTCAGCCAATAAGAACAAGACGCGTGGCCTGTGTGTCGATTTAAAAATATAAATGAATCTATTAGATGTTTGATTTTGTAGAATTCATAACTATAAATATACACGTCCAAATTCTGCAAACTTTATATCAATGGAATCAGCAAAAAGAGTACTTTCCAACCATGCCATTTATTTAATGAATTGCTCCTGTAAAATTGGTTGTTTTTGCAAAAACATGTGTAGGCATAATTTGAGTATAAAATTTATTCTAAAAGTGTTTTTAGGGTAAAATCTTTTGTAAATGGATTGTTTTTAACCTACTGACCATAGAAACCAACTTTTGGATTTAAAAGTATATTTTGTGACACCTAGGAATTATAAGTTTGAATTAAAGCATTTCTAGCTAAATAAAAATGTTGAATATGTTTTAAAAATGCTTTTTGAGTAAAACCTTTTGAAAATGGTTTGAATTAAACTCTCTGACCCTAAAAACAAGTTTTAGGATTTAAAAATATATTTGGTGAACCCTATAAAATTGTTACCTTGTTTAAAGGCATTTCCAACAAAATAAAATGTTGCTTTGATTTATAAATGGATTTTGGATGAAACCCTTTGCAAATGGAATTGTTTTAAAACATTATGACCATAAACATTAATATTGGTGTTTAAAAACATTTTGGCTAACACTAGAAATTATTCTTTGAATAAAATCAATTCTAGCAAAAAAAAGGGATTTAAAGTGGCCATTTTCACTAACTTGTTATCAAATGGTTTTGCCACTTGGATAAATGACCAATAGGTATGTTAAAATGTTTATATCCTATTAGAAACCACTTTTCCAAATAAAACAATCTTTGGCATGCTTGCATGCATTGCTTTGTTTTTATTATTCTATGTGTTGAATTGTTTGAATGCTAGATTGAATTTGTGCCTTGATTGAATTGTAGTGAAATTTGAAGAGTGTGACTATTGCAAAGATCAAGGAGTGAACTTATATTCTCTACCAAAAAGGCAAGTGGTGCTTCATACTTTTGTCCCATTATTTTCACTATGCATTAGTGATATTTCTATGCAGGACTTGCATGGAATTTTACTAAGTATGCTATGCCATGGGAAATCCTAGTAGATGATGCCTTAGTAGAATTTTCCTAAGTTAAGATCCTTACTAATATAATGCTTAGATTACCTAGTAGAAAACAAGGGTGGATTATATTCATGATATGGAACATTTCTAAGTCTATGACTTGTGTTTTGTTTAATAAAACAACTATGTGAATGAAACACCTGGGTGGAATGGTGAGAATGGATTTATGTTGAGTGGTTACACAAGGCCAGGGGACAGGTGAACCTTGTGTACCACACTTGTGGAATGCCACCCAGGTACAAAGAGATTTGAGATATCAAATGTTGAGAAGCTTCAAGTGCAGCCACTTGGCATTATGGGCTCTGCTTGGATCATGTAGGTTGCAATAACTTAGCCAAATGGACAGTTGGTGGTAGGGGATGACAGGTTTGGAGCGCGTCCATTCTGGTCTATGGGAAGGCTTCTGAAATATCTTGTCTTAATGCATGTCGAGTCTTGTGGGGAAAGTGCACCACCTCTCGAGAGTGGAAAATCTAAGTACTTAGCCATGTCCCCGACAATGGACAATTTGAGCATCAAGAGATGGAAGCTATCAAGAATCTCCTCATCCCAATTTCTAAGTTAAGAACATGTGGTTAAACAAGTGTTAAAGGATCTTCAATCAATGATTGGTACATGCCTTGGGTGATTTTGACAAACAAAAACTTAGTGTTTTCAACTTATAAGGAAAACCTTATTTTGAGCAAAGCAAGCCTAAGCTCCACTTAGCCAAATGCATATAGATGATAGTCTCCACTATTCTACCATAGTGTCACTTGCCAATACAATTCAAATGTATTGACCCTTGTGGCTGTAACTTATTATGTTGCAGGTTTGTTTGATGTTAGTGAAGTGTGTTCATTAGGATTACAAGTCTACAACTAACATGATTGCCTGTGGCACTTTGAAGATGAAGGACTCCATGCTATAGTTATTTCTGCTGCATTGTAATGAGATAGCCAAATGAGCTATGTAAGATGTAATGAATTATTTTATTCCTGGTTATAAAGTTGTATTATGACCTTTGTTTCTTGATATTACATCTTAACTGTGGATGCTACCTATTGATCCAGGGACTAGCATTGTAAACACAGGGATCTCTACCTTATTAAAGGTTGGGACCTCTACAGATGGTATCAGAGCACTGTGTTGCATGTAGGATTGTAACCCTAGGATTGGACAAAACCCCTTAAAAAATAGGAGTTGTATTTTGTTCAAAATTATTTACATACAATCTTGTAAACTCTTTCCTCAATCTTTTTGGTTTTGATTCTACATCTCTTCCTCTTCAAACTTGATGAGCAAAGACATCAACATGAGCAAAGACTTCAACATGAGCAAAGACTTCAACTTGAGCAAGGACTTCACCAACTCGAATGACTTCAACTTCAACATCACCAATGACTTCAACTTTCGTTTCATCAAGGACTTCAACTTGGACATCACTAAGAACTACAAGTGAGACAAGAATAATACTCAAGACTTGAAGACTAAGGACACACAACTTAGAATGAACCATCATCACCTTTGAAGCTTTGTGACCAAGATACAAGAAATTTTCCAAGGAAACCATGATCTCATTCAAGAAGAAATAACAAAGAAGAGTGGAATGATCTCAAAGTGAACCATGTAGTTGGATCACCATACTAATGTTTAGTTTAAACACACCAACTTATGTGGTGTAGAAAAAATATTTTGTTGCCTAAAAATGTGCTTGAACTTGTTGTTTAAGTTGAATGTTTGTTTGTCATTGCTGGCACATTGCTTGTGTGAATTGTTGTGTGTGATTATAATTCTTCCTCTAGAAATCTTTACCTATTCTAATCCCAATCCAACCCCAAAAAGATGACTTCTCCAAGAGACTCCGACACCAATAATGGTGATAAAAACAACCAAGAGATGCTTCTAGCAACCCAAGCCAAGTTGAATCAAGTGACTACTCAGTTTTTAGCCAACTACAATGAATTAGACCCAACTATGAAAAAGTTTTTGGAGACCCAATCCCAATTGTTGCAAAGGATGACCAATCAAATGATCAACATGATAAGCAACTCTTCCCAACGAGATTGTGACAACAATGGTATCAAGGATGATATTATAGAAGGAACTCAAGCTTGCAATATTTGTGGAGACATAGGACACACTTCCAAATAGCATGAGGATCAATGCCCCAATTGTGAAGAGAAACATCTAACTAAACAATGCCCCACATCTCAAGTTACTTGTTTCCTATGTGAAGGAAATGATCATGTCCCTATCCAATGCCCCATCTATCCTATAGTTCAACAAATGAAGCAAGATGGAATGCATCAAATGTTTGGAAACCTCCATAAGGGAACAACTTATATCAAGAAGGATGAAGGCAAAGTCAGAACCATGCCTCATAAGGCAAAATCGAAAGTGACCACAAAGTGTTGCTACTCTTGTGAAGAAGAAGGTCATTTCTCTAGTAACTGCCCCAAAAAGAGAGAAAGATTTCCCACCTTTGAAGTGATATATGAAGAACATGAACTAGAAGAACTCCTAGCTTTGGAGAGACCCAAAAATAAGAAGAAGGACAAAAGCCAGTTGCAATGTTACAATTGCAAAGAGATGGTACACTATGCCAGTGATTGCCTAGAAAAGAAGAAGAACCAAGGAAACAAACAAGAGGCAATGATAGCAAAGGAAAATAAGGATATTAGCCAAGTAATGTGTTTCAAATGCAAAGAGCTAGGCCATTATGAAAACAAGTGTCCAGAGAAGATACATCAAGACCCCAAGTAAGCCAAGATGTAATCTAGTCAAAAACCTTTTTAAGGTTGGTACTACCATAGTTATTTTGAAACCAACTTGTAACCTCTAGCCTTCCCAAATCTCGGGACGATATTTCTTTTAAGGGTGGTAGCCTGTCACATCCCAAAATTTTCCAAATTTTATAATGTGAAAATAAATAAACAAAATAAATAATTGATGAAAATTACGGTGAAAAGAAACTTTTTGTTTTAAAATGGAAACACCAAAACCCTTCTTGAACAAACTTTGAATAAAATAGAATCCAACAAAATTCAATCAAGTGAAATGCATTCATCAATGAATGTATCTTGAAATTTAAACTTGGGAAAATAAACCAAAACCCTAAAACCCAAATAGAAGAAAATCAATTCCAAGATCTCTATAAGACTATGGATTTTATCCACATAAAAATCTATCAACAAACATTTAAAAATGATAAACAAAAATATTATAAAACCATACAAATTGGTTTCATTTAATTTGGAACCATGGATAAAAACTTATGAATTTAACAAGATAAAGAAATTAAATCCCAAAGCTAATAAAGCTCCTATCTAAAATCCATACCAAATTGTGACCAAATTAATCCTAAATATATATAGAAGGATAAACAAATATTAAATAAAATTATACAAATTATAATCACCAAGTTTGGATCTATAAATAAAAAGATATGGATTTTATAAGACAAAGAAAGAAATAAATAAATAAATAATGAATATTTAAAAACCAAATTAAATCATGGCCAAATCCATAAGCAAATGGAACAAAGATAATCCAAATCCAAATAAAATGAAGGGTTAAAGAATAATCAAATAAAAGTATATGGGAGTAAACCATATTCTAATTATATCTGAATAAAGATAAAATCCCTAAAGTAAATGATTAATTAAATCATGAGAAAATAGTAAATTGGAATTTACCAAAGTGGATTAAAAAGTTATCTAATTAACTTAGATAATTTTTAGAATAGAATTTATATGGGATTAAAACCATAATCAAATTTTATTTAAATAAAGACAAATGCTCAATTTAAATGATTAATAAATCATCTTAAAATATCTTTAAAATAATTAAAAATGAATTATTTAACACTCTATTGAATAAATAAAACATATTGAAAAAGGTTTAGTGAAAACTAGAATTCAAATAAAGAGTTTGAAAATATAATTAAATCATGTTTGAGTAAAAACAATTGTCAATTTAAATAAATAATAAAGCCCAAGAAAAATACAAAGAAATATTCTAAATTTAGACTTTAAAATACTTTATTAAACAATACTAAAATATACTAAAAGTTTAGAAAAGGTTTGACAAAAACAAAAATTCAAATTGAGTTTACATCATTTGAATCAAATAAAACATAAAAGAAAAAGGAAAAAGAAACAGAAGAAAAAAATGGAGAAGAAGCAGCCCAGCCCACTAAGCCCAGCTAGCCCATCTTTCTCCCCCGCAGAAAACGATTCGCACCAAAACTTTTACCCTCTCAGTCACTGACGGATGGAGCCCACTTGCACCTCTCTCCCTCGCTGACAAACGCACCCCACCTGTCAGTCGTCGTCCTCATCCACCATTACCATTTCTTCCCCCTCTCTCTCCCGTTTCTGCCGAAGATTCCTCTTTTCAATTCGCCTTAACGCCACAGCCATTACTCGCTATGATCACGCACACTTAATCGCCTCTGTCTCCTCTCTCTTTCCCATCAATCCCGCACCCCTCTCGGCCACTAGGCTGCCGCAATTTTGCCTGCGAACGCCTCTGTCCCCGACGAGCTGCGACAGCAATTCTGGCGAACCCAGCCACCGCTCTGCCCCCTCGACCACACGAGCCGCCTCCCCAGCCTCTTGCGCATCCCCTGGTATCACCCACTTGCCCGCGCGTGCCCCCTAACATCGGCAACCTCGACGACATCACGTCGCCGCCGTCTGCCTCCACTCCGGCGAGCTACTAACGACGACCTCGTGCGCCCCTTGCTCAGTGGTGAGTGTTCTCGCGATCCTTGAAACCGTGTGCAACTTCCTGACGCATTGTTTTTATCTCTTGTGTCCCAGATAACCGCCTCCGATAAACGACTGACCATACCCGAGAAGAGGTACAGCTCCGGTGAGCAATAGCCGTCGACACCGTGCGCCCCTCGAGTAAGGGAGACTACCTTGAGCTGCGCCACACCCCTGTGACCACTGTGAGCTACTTCTCTCCCTCTCTCGCTTCCTGTATCACCGGCAACGCCACCATCTGAGCGCGCCACCGCCAGCCACCCCCGCAGCGCCGCCCACCTATGGTCAAAATGATTCGGGCCGTTAGATCTAGATCGGATGTGTGATATTAGAATCAAACCTAAAAGGTATCGTGTGATCTGAGCTGCACGATTTTGCTTTAGATCTAACGCTCTATAACAGCCGATCCGCACGAACCGTTTTCAGCCAATAAGAACATGACGAGTGGCTTGTGTGTCGATTTAAAAACAGAAATGAATCTATTATATGTTTGATTTTGTAGAATTCATAACTATAAATATACACGTCCAAATTCTGCAAACTTTATATCAATGGAATCAACAAAAAGAGTACTTTCCAACCATGCCATTTATTAAATGAATTGCTCCTGTAAAATTGGTTGTTTTTGCAGAAACATGTGTAGGCATAATTTGAGTATAAAATTTATTCTAAAAGTGTTTTTAGGGTAAAATCTTTTGTAAATGGATTGTTTTGAACCTACTGACCATAGAAACCAACTTTTGGATTTAAAAGTATATTTTGTGACACCTATGAAATATACCTTTGAATTAAAGCATTTCTAGCTAAATAAAAATGTTGAATATGTTTTAAAAATGATTTTTGAGTAAAACCTTTTGAAAATGGTTTGAGTTAAACTCTTTGACCCTAAACACCAAGTTTTAGGATTTATAAATATATTTGGTGAATCCTATAAAATTGTTACCTTGTTTAAAGGCATTTCCAACAAAATAAAATGTTGCTTTGATTTAAAAATGGATTTTGGATGAAACCCTTTGCAAATGGAATTGTTTTAAAACATTATGACCATAAACATTAATATTGGTGTTTAAAAACATTTTGACTAACACTAGAAATTATTTCTTTGAATAAAATCAATTCTAGCAAAACAGAAGGGATTTAAAGTGGCCATTTTCACTAACTTGTTATCAAATGGTTTTGCCACTTTGATAAATGACCAATAGGTATGTTAAAATGTTTATAGCCTATTAGAAACCACTTTTCCAAATAAAACAATCTTTGGCATGCTTGCATGCATTGCTTTGTTTTTATTATTCTATGTGTTGAATTGTTTGAATGCTAGATTTAATTTGTGCCTTGATTGAATTTTAGTGAAATTTGAAGAGTGTGACTATTGCAAAGATCAAGGAGTGAACTTATATTCTCTACCAAAAAGGAAAGTGGAGCTTCATACTTTTGTCCCATTATTTTCACTATGCATTAGTGATATTTCTAAGTAGGACTCGCATGGAATTTTACTAAGTATGCTATGCCATGGGAAATCCTTGTAGATGATGCCTTAGTAGAATTTTCCTAAGTTAAGATCCTTACTACTATCATGCTTAGCTTAGCTAGTAGAAAACAAGGGTGGATTATATTCATGCTATGGAACATTTCTAAGTCTATGACTTGTGTTTTGTTTAATAAAACAACTATGTGAATGAAACACCAGGGTGGAATGGTGAGAATGGATTTATGTTGAGTGGTTACACAAGGCCAGGGGACAGGTGAACCTTGTGTATCACACTTGTGGAATGCCACCCAGGTACAAAGAGATTTGAGATATCAAATGTTGAGAAGCTTCAAGTGGAGCCACTTGGCATTATGGTCTCTGCCTAGATCATATAGGTTGGAATAACATAGCCAACTGGACAGTTGGTGGTAGGGGATGATAGGTTTGGAGCGCGTCCATTCTGGTCTAAGGAAAGGCTTCTGAAATATCTTTTCTCGATGCATGTAGAGTCTTGTGGGGAAAGTGCACCACCTCTCGAGAGTGTAAAATCTAAGTACTTAGCCGTGTCCCCGACAATGGACAATTTGAGCATCAAAAGATGGAAGCTATCAAGAACCTCCTCATACCAATTTCTAAGTTAAGAACATGTGGTTGAACAAGGGTTAAAGGATCTTCAATCAATGATTGCTAGATGCCTTGGGTGATTTTGACAAACAAAAACTTAATGTTTTCAACTTATAAGGAAAACCTTATTTTGAGCAAAGCAAGCCTAAGCTCCACTTAGCCAAATGCATATAGATGATAGTCTCCACTATTCTACCATAGTATCACTTGCCAATACAATTCAAATGTATTGACCCTTGTGGCTGTATCTTATTATGTTGCAGGTTTGTTTGATGTTAGTGAAGTGTGTTGATTAGGATTACAAGTCTACAACTAACATGATTGCCTGTGGCACTTTGAAGATGAAGGACTCCATGCTATAGTTATTTCTGCTGCATTGTAATGAGATAGCCAAATGAGCTATGTAAGATGTAATGAATTATTTTATTCCTGGTTATAAAGTTGTATTATGACCTTTGTTTCTTGATATTACATCTTAATTGTGGATGCTAGCTATTGATCTAGGGACTAGCATTGTAAACACAGGGATCTCTACCTTATTTAAGGTTGGGACCTCTATAGATGGTATCAGAGCACTGTGTTGCCTGTAGGATTGTAACCCTAGGATTGAACAAAACCCCTTAGAAAAATAGGAGTTGTATTTTGTTCAAAATTATTTATAAACAATCTTGTAAACGCTTTCCTCAATCTTTTTGGTTTTGATTCTGCATCTCTTCCTCTTCAAACTTGATGGACAAAACCTCAACATGAGCAAAGACTTCAACATGAGCAAAGACTTCAACTTGAGCAAGGAATTCACCAACTCAAATGACTTCAACTTCAACATCACCAATGACTTCAACTTTAGTTTCATCAAGGACTTCAACTTGTACATCACTATGGACTACAAGTGAGACAAGAATAATACTCAACACTTGAAGACTAAGGAAACACAACTTAGAATGAACCATCATCACCTTTGAAGCTTTCTGACCAGGATACAAGAAATTTTCCAAGGAACCCATGATCTCATTCAATAAGAAACAACAAATAAGAGTGGAATGATCTCAGAGTGAACCATATAGTTGGATCACCATACTAATGTTTAGTTTAAACACACCAACTTATGTGGTGTAGCAAAAATATTTTGTTGCCTAAAAATGTGCTTGAACTTGTTGTTTGAGTGGAATGTTTGTTTGTGATTGCTTGCACATTGCTTGTGTGAATTATTGTGTGTGATTATAATTCTTCCTCTAGAAACATTTACCTATTCTAATCCCAATCCAACCCCAAATAGATGACTTCTCCAGGAGACTCCAACATCAATAATGGTGATAACAACAACCAAGAGATGCTTCTAGCAACCCAAGCCAAGTTGAATCAAGTGACTACTCAGTTTTTAGCCAAAAACAATGAATTAGACCCAACTATGCAAAAGTTTTTGGAGACCCAATCCCAATTGTTGCAAAGGATGACCAATCAAATGATCAACATGATAAGCAACTCTTCCCAAGGAGATTGTGACAATAATGGTATCAAGAATGATATTATAGAAGGAACTCAAGCTTGCAATATTTGTGGAGACATAGGACACACTTCCAAAGAGCATGAGGATCAATGCCCAAATTGTGAAGAGAAACATCCAACTAAACAATGGCCCACATCTCAAGTTACTTGTTTCCTATGTGAAGGAAATGATCATGTCCCTATCCAATGCCCCATCTATCCTATAGTTCAACAAATGAAGCAAGATGGAGTGCATGAAATGTTTGGAAACCTCCATAAGGGAACAACTTCTATCAAGAAGTATGAAGGCAAAGTCAGAACCATGCCTCATAAGGCAAAAACCAAAGTCACCACAAAGTGTTGCTACTCTTGTGAAAAAGAAGATCATTTCTCTAGTAACTACCCCAAAAAGAGAGAAAGATTTCCCACCTTTGAAGTGAGATATGAAGAACATGAACTAGAAGACCTCTTAGCTTTGGAGAGACCCAAAAATAAGAAGAAGGACAAAAGCCAGTTGCAATGTTACAATTGCAAAGACATGGGACACTATGCCAGTGATTGCCTAGAAAAGAAGAAGAACCAAGGAAACAAACAAGAGGCAATGATAGCAAAGGAAAATAAGGATGTTAGCCAAGTAATGTGTTTCAAATGCAAAGAGCTAGGAAATTATGCAAACAAGTGTCCAGAGAAGATACATCAAGACCCCAAGTAAGCCAAGATGTAATCTAGTCAAAAACCTTTTTAAGGGTGGTAGTAGCATAGTTATTTTGAAACCAACATGTAACCTCTAGCCTTCCCAAATCTCGGGATGATATTTATTTTAAGGGTGGTAGCCTATCACATCGCAAAATTTTCCAAATTTTGTAATGTGAAAATAAATAAACAAAATAAATAATTGATGAAAATTAGGGTGAAAAGAAACTTTTTGTTTTAAAATGGAAACAACAAAACCCTTCTTGAACAAACTTTGAATAAAATAGAATCCAACAAAATTCAATCAAGTGAAATGCATTCATCAATGAATGTATCTTGAAATTTAAACTTGGGAAAATAAACCAAAACCCTAAAACCCAAATAGAAGAAAATCAATTCCAAGATCTCTCTAAGACTATGGATTTGATCCACATAAAAATCGATCAACAAACATGTATAAATGATCAAAAATTATAAACAAAAATATTATAAAACAATAGAAATTGGTTTCATTTAATTTGGAACCATGGATAAAAACTTATGAATTTAATAAGATAAACAAATTAAATTCCAAAGCTAATAAAGCTCCTATCTAAAATCCATACCAAATTGTGACCAAATTAATCCTAAAGATATATAGAAGGATAAACAAATATTAAATAAAATTATACAAATTAGAATCACCAAGTTTGGATCTATAAATAAAAAGATATGGATTTTATAAGACAAAGAAAGAAATAAATAAATAAGGAATATTTAAAAACCAAATTAAATATTGGCCAAATCCATAAGAAAATGGAACAAAGATAATCCAAATCCAAATAAAATGAAGGGTTAAAGCATAATCAAATAGAAGTATATGGGAGTAAACCATATTCTAATTATATCTGAATAAAGATAAAATCCCTAAAGTAAATGATTAATTAAATCATGAGAAAATAGTAAATTGGAAATTACCAAAGTGGATTAAAAAGTTATCTAATTAACTTAGAGAATTATTTGAATATAATTTATTTGGGATTAAAACCATAATCAAATTTTATTTAAATAAAGACAAATGCTCAATTTATATGATTAATAAATCATCCTAAAATATCTTTAAAATAATTCAAAATGAATTATTTAACACTATATTGAATAAATAAAACCTATTGAAAAAAGGTTTAGTGAAAATCAGAATTCAAATAAAGAGTTTGAAAATATAATTAAATCTTGCTTGAGTAAAAACAATTGTGTATTTAAATAAATAATAAAGCCCAAGAAAAATACAAAGAAATATTCTAAATATAGACTTTAAAATACTTTATTAAACAATACTAAAATATAATAAAAATTTAGAAAAGGTTTGACAAAAACCTGAATTCAAATTGAGTTTAAATCATTTGAATCAAAACAAAACAGAAAAGAAAAAGGAAAAAGAAACAGAAGAAAAAATGGAGAAGAAGCAGCCCATCCCACTAACCCCTGCTAGCCCATCTTTCTCCCCCACAGAAAACGATTCGCACCAAAAATTTTACCCTCTCAGTCACTGACGGTTGGACCCCACTTGCACCTCTATCCCTCGCTGACAAACGCAACCCTACCTGTCAGTCGTCGTCCTCACCCACCGCGACCAGTTCTTCCCCCCTCTCTCTCCTATTTCTCCCGCAGATTCCTCTCTTCAATTCGCCTTAACACCGCAGCCATTACTCTCTGTGATCATGCACACCTAATCGCCTCCCTCTCCTCTCTCTTTCCCCTAATCCCCCACCCCTCTTGCCCACCGGCTGCTGCAATTTTGCCTACGAACGCCTCTGTCCCCGACAAGCTACGACAGCAATTCTGGCGAACCCAGCCACCGCTTTGCCCCCTCGACCACACGAGCCTACTCCCCAGCCTCTTGCGCATCCCCTGGTATCACCCACTCGCCCACGTGTGCCCCATAACATCGGCAACCTCGACGACAGCACGTCGCCGCCGTCTGCCTCCACTCTGGCGAGCTACTGACGACGACCTTGTGCGCCCCTTGCTCACTGGTGAGTGTTCTTGTGATCCTTGAACCCGTGTGCATCTTCCTGACGCATTGTTTTTATTGCTTGTGTCCTAGACAAACGCCTCCGACAAACGACTGACCTTACCCGAGAAGAGGTGCAACTCCGGCGAGCAATAGTCGTCGACACCGTGCGCCCCTCGAGTAACAGAGACTACCTTGAGCTTCTCCACACCCCTGCGACCACTGTGAGCTACTTCTCTCCTCTCTCGCTTCCTGTATCGCCGGCAACGCCACCGTCTGAGCGCACTGCCGCCAACCACCGCCGCAGAGTCGCCCACCTATGGTCAAATGATTCGGCCCGTTAGATCTAGATCGGATGTGTGAGATTAGAATCAAACCGAAAAGGTATCGTGTGCTCTGAGCCACACGATTTGCTTTAGATATAACGCTCTGTAACACCCGATCCGCACGAACCGGTTTCATCCAATAAGAACATGACGCGTGGTCTGTGTGTCGATTTAAAAACATAAATGAATATTTTAGATGTTTGATTTTGTAAAATTCATAACATTAAATCTACACATCAAAATTTTTCAAACTTTTATATCAATGGAATCAGCAAAAAGAGTACTTTCCAACCATGCCATTTGTTAAATGAATTGCTTCAGTAAAATTGGTTGTTTTTGCAGAAACATGTGTAGGCATAATTTGAGTATAAATTTTATTCTAAATGTGCTTTTAGGGTAAAATCTTTGGTAAATGGATTGTTTTGAACCTACTGACCATAGAAACCAACTTTTGGATTGAAAAGTATATTTTGTGACACCTAGGAATTATACCTTCGAATTAAAGCTTTTCTAGCTAAATAAAAATGTTAAATATGTTTTTAAAATGCTTTTTGAGTAAAACCTTTTGAAAATGGTTTGAATTAAACTCTTTGACCCTAAACAAAAAGTTTTAGGATTTAAAAATATATTTGGTGAACCCTATAAAATTATTACCTTGTTTAAAGGCATTTCCAACAAAATAAAATGTTGCTTTGATTTAAAAATGGATTTTGGATGAAAGCCTTTGCAAATGGAATTGTTTTAAAACATTATGACCATAAACATTAATATTGGTGTTTAAAAACATTTTGGCTAACACTAGAAATTATTCTTTGAATAAAATCAATTGTAGCAAAACAAAAGGGATTTAAAGTGGCCATTTTCACTAACTTGTTATCAAATGGTTTTGCCACTTTGATAAATGACCAATAGGTTTGTTAATATGTTTATAGCCTATTAGAAACCACTTTTCCAAATAAAACAATTTTTGGCATGCTTGCATGCATTGCTTTGTTTTTATTATTCTATGTGTTGAATTGTTTGAATGCTAGATTGAATTTGTGCCTTGATTGAATTATAGTGAAATTTGAAGAGTGTGACTATTGCAAAGATCAAAGAGTGAACTTATATTATCTACCAAAAAGGCAAGTGGTGCTTCATACTTTTGTCCCATTATTTTCACTATGAATTAGTGATATTTCTAAGTAGGACTTGCATGGAATTTTACTAAGTATGCTATGCCATGGGAAATCCTAGTAGATGATGCCTTAGTAGAAAACAAGGGTGGATTATATTCATGCTATGGAACATTTCTAAGTCTACGACTTGTGTTTTGTTTAATAAAACAACTATGTGAATGAAACACCTGGGTGGAATGGTGAGAATGGATTTATGTTGAGTGGTTACACAAGGCCAGGGGACTGGTGAACCTTGTGTATAACACTTGTGGAATGCCACCCAGGAACAAAGAGATTTGAGATGTCAAATGTTGAGAAGCTTCAAGTGCAGCCACTTGGCATTATGGGCTCTGCCTGAATCATATAGGTTGCAATTACTTAGCCAAATGGACAGTTGGTGGTAGGGGATGATAGGTTTGGAGCGCGTCCATTCTGGTCTAAGGGAAGGCTTCTGAAAGACCTTGTATCGATGCATGTCGATTCTTGTGGGGAAAGTGCACCACCTCTCGAGAGATTAAAATCTAAGTACTTAGCCGTGTCCCCGGCAATGGACAATTTGAGCATCAAGACATGGAAGCTATCAAGAATCTCCTCATCCCAATTTCTAAGTTAAAAACTTGTGGTTGAACAAGGGTTAAAGGATGTTCAATCAATGATTGGTAGATGCCTTGGGTGATTTTGACAAACAAAAACTTAGTGTTTTCAACTTATAAGGAAAACCTTAGTTTTAGCAAAGCAAGCCTAAGGTCCACTTAGCCAAATGCATATAGATGATAGTCTCCACTATTCTACCATAGTATCACTTGCCAATACAATTCAAATGTATTGACCCTTGTGGCTGTAACTTATTATGTTGCAGGTTTGTTTGATGTTAGTGAAGTGTGTTCATTAGGATTACAAGTCTACAACTAACATGATTGCCTGTGGCACTTTGAAGATGAAGGACTCCATGCTATAGTTATTTCTGCTACATTGTAATGAGATAGAAAAATGAGGTATGTAAGATGTAATGAATTATTTTATTCCTGGTTATAAAGTTGTATTATGACCTTTGTTTCTTGATATTACATCTTAACTGTGGATGCTATCTATTGATCCAGGGACTAGCATTGTAAACACAGGGATCTCTACCTTATTAAAGGTTGGGACCTCTACACGAACCCAGCCAGCCCACTCCTGTAGTGGAAGAAGCGGTGGAAGAAAAATCCAGATATGATCTCCCTGACGAGATCGGATACACGGACGAAGAATACATCCGCCATGGATCCGACCCTACCAATGTCGTAGCAGAAAAAGAACTATTGAGGAGCAAGATAATAGAGATGACAACACGCCCCTACATCGATTACGAGCAATCGCCAATATCAAGGAGAACTTTGAGATGGCAGAGGCAGAAACCAAGTTGTACCACTACCTGAAGAACATGAAAAAGAAGAAGCATTGTTTTGTGTACCTCATAAGATCTGGATCTGACTCTATCTATGCTGGAGCCGGCATCAATTCAGTCCTCGAAGCGATCAAAGAAAACACTGACTTACCTGGATCCCCTCAGGAATCAATAACGTCGCAGAAACTTCGAGACTTCGACAAAGAGATGGAGGAGAACAAACAAGAACACGCCTCCAAACCAACGCAAGGTGAGCCGGAAAATTCTCCTAGTCCATATGAGAGCATGGATGAAAGCTACACCTCGCAGGATGATATGGATACTAGAGATCCCTCCGGGGTCCACAAGCCAACCACTACGGAAAGTACCGACTGAAGATTATCCCCCGGTACCGGACCAAAATCCGTCTTTGCCACTAGTATGCACGTTAAGGCTACTGGGCGGTCAAATAAGAAGAAGAAGAAAAAGAATCCGACACGGGAAGAGCCGGACATCAAGGAAACCAACGAAGAAAACGTTGATGAAGAAATCGAGATGGAGAATCAAGATGGAGATCTGATTAATACCACGTCGATCGACCCTCCTATGCATGGACATGTAGTCACCAAGGGTGCACGTGAAATTTACAGAGATGCTCTCACGATTCCAATCCCAACAGCTTTGGATCTTACTCCGGAGGTGCTGGAGAAAAGGGATGAGGACCTAGAAAAACACGTTATGTTTTTGCTCGAAGAGGCCATGCGCATCGTCGAGTTTAAGCAACAGTTAGACAGTGATCCTGCCAAATATCAGTCATATTTCAAGTGACACCCAAACAAAACAAGTGGAGGTCTATTTCCTGCCATCAAGAACCCGGATATACACAAAGACCTATTCGACAGAAAAACCAGAGAGAAGATCCGAGTCTACAGCACGCCATTGGAAAATGCTACTGCAGATCGAGCCATCCTCGCTAATAATCCGTCTCCACAGCAGGTACAACAGTGGATTGCGTTGCTGGACAAAGGATTAAAGCAGCTGAAAACGGCCGCATCATTCAGTGGCAAGCTAGCTTCCAAGTCGGAATTTTGCCACACTGGCACCAAACAAAGCGCTGACGGAAGACTCCGCAGGGATACAGATCGACACTATTGTCCCCGTGGTGAAGAAGAGAATTCAAGAACCGGCTCAAACGGCCACTCTCGCAGGCCGAAACGTGACTGGTCAAGAGTTAATCCGGCTGAGTCCAAAGATGCCATCAGGGAAATGGTTCCTCATCAGTACCATCATCGGCAAAAAAACCTCTATAGAGAAGACCCGGAAGCACGCCGCAAGTGAGAAGAGCAAGATCAGCTAAGGATGCCACCACCGAATCGTCCGGCTGGTAACGCCGGGTGACGAGATGATCCGGACCATCCTAAATCAAGAAGGGACGGAGCCCAAAGAAACCGTCATCGGAGTCATCATAATGAGGCTCCACCGCCAACACCGCGTAACCCAGCCGGAAATAATCCACCAGGGCCACCCTCGCCCCCATGCAGCTACCATGAAGGATCCCGATGTAGCCTTGGCATCCGCAGGGGCGGAGGCAGCAATGGTGAGAGGAGAAGCAGAAATCCGACTCCGCCATGCAAAAGCCGCGAGCCTCCAAGGCACAAATCTCTCTCGCCAAATGACGGTCGCCATCGCATTGAGTCAAACATAGAGGCGCGGTCGTACGAGGAGGAAGATGTGTACGTGTGACCCAAGTGGTTTGGTGACATGGTTATACCCTACGGGTACGTAACTTCAGCATACCTAGTCCAGCCCAAGGAAGGCCCACGACAGACATACGCTGGCCCATGAAGATTTTCGGGTGGCCAAGGCCCATGACGTCTTCGGATCCTTGGAGAGCAAGACTAGAGGAGATAGGAAATTCAAAGGGGTAAAACCCTAGAACTTGTAACCGACTAGGACTACGCCCGGGACCTGCCTAAGTCTATATAAAGGCCAGGAGGGCATGACCTAGGAGAACTCGACATATACTTTCGCACACACATCCACGCCAGATCGAATCTGCGCACCCTGTAACCTTCGGTTCCACCGTAATCAAAGAGAAGACAAGCAGGAGTAGGGTTTTCCCTCCGGGGGCCTGAACCTGGGTAAATCTCGTGTCCCCTGGTTTCTTGTCTGTTAACCGTGCCACGATCTCCAGCATCCCCATCTTCTCCAAAACCCAAGTCCATAACAATGGGCATTGACGAGATTAAACCTCGTCAATTGGCGCCGTCTGTGGGAATTGGGGCTGCTAATTGTGCGATCGTGATGGTTCCGACCCGATCGATCTACAACTCCGATCACCTCCTCTTCGGCGCTTTCGACTTCACCGCCCACTCGCCGGCTACCATGAAGGATTTCGAGCCCGTAGGCGACGGACTCGAAATCTTGTTCGGGAGCTTCTGCTTCCAGGTGGGACAAACCGGCACCCTCCGCCTCCCTGAGCGGGTGCCCGTGCTGTCCATCAGGCCCGCTTCGTGGGCTCCACACCCCGTGCTACGCACGTCACCATCAACAGATGAGTTCTACAGCAGCAGAAGCTGCAACTCCGATCTGTGCGATCCACCTTCGGATGAAGGGACCTACGGTTCCGGATCCGAAAGCTGCGGCAGCAACCAACCAATCTGCAGGCGCTATCTGTGCGCCGCAGTCATCCAAACCGACGAGGAAATGCCTAACCCGCCGCCCAACCCCAACCCGCAGGACAGAAACGGCGAAAACGGTGGAAACGGCGAAAACGGGGAAAACAGAGGCCACCTCATCCAACTTAGCAAAGAAGGATGGGTCGAAGCACGCCGCGCCGTCGCAGGAGAAATAGTCCTACCTCTAGACTCCCCACGTGATCTGCTGAGGGCATACCACTACCTCCTTATCGAGGAGCACAAGAAGCAAGTCAAGATGCAGGAGACGCTCGACAAACGCAAGCAAGCAGCCTCTGAGTCCAGTGCGCGACGAGCTGCGCTCTCCGCCATGGGACCCGGCTCTAGCACAAACAGAAATCAGGGAAACAAGCACCGCTCTCGGGTGGAAAACATGGACCCCAAGGAGCGGCGTGACGTGACCCGAACTCTCCATACATCGTTCATGGATATGGACGCTGACGGCAACATCATCCCGAAGACGCCACAAGCTGCGATCATGGCAGCCACTGCGTATCTTGCGGCTCACCCACCTCCGGAGGGGGACCCGAAAAGGGCCATGCATAGGTCTGCACTCACCAGACTAGGACTAATCGGAGCTGCGCTCCACGAAGACGCTCCTGCGGAGCCGAAGAAGAAAGCTCCGGCCAGGCGCGACCGGAGCCCCACCCCCTCATCCGAAGAGGAAGAGGAGCACGATCTTCCTCGAAGGAAGAAGAGCTCGCACCGCCATAAACGCGACTACGACGCCAGAGACAAGCTTACACAAAGCAAGATCGACAAAGCACGTGCTAAACGCGCATGCTCGTCCGAATCTGAGATGGATGAAGACGAAGGAGAACTCTGCGGAGCTCGATGCTTCAGCAGATCCGTTCGGCGAACACAGATGCCACGCAACTTCAAGCTTCCTTCGGATACTCCGAAGTTCAACGGCACGCAAGATCCAAAGTCCTGGCTCAGTGACCATCTGTCATCCGTCAAGCTTCACGGAGGCAACAAAGAAACCGCCATGCAATGCCTTCAGCTGCAGCTGACAGGCGCAGCGCGGGTCTGGCTTAGCAGTCTATCATCAGGATCCATCCGAAGCTGGGAGGAGCTCGCCTACAGCTTCATCCGAAATTTCAAAGGCACCAGCAAGAGGCCCGCCTCAATCGAAGAATTGCGAGCCTGCACTCAGAGAACGGGTGAATCTATTCGCTCGTACATACTACACTGGTCTACAACCAAGAACTTCGCAGCACACATCTCCGAAGAGCGGGCCATCGACTCCTTCAGGGACGGCGTCAAACGCCCAGACTTCAAGGAGGAACTTGGGCGTGTAAAGCCCAAGACACTCGACCACCTCATGGAAATTGCCAACAGTTGGGCAGACGGCGAAGATTGCATCCAGCGGGCGCAATCAGATGAAGAGGAAGACTACGGCCGAAGATGCGAACGCCGCAGCAAGAGGAGATCGCGCGTCTACGAGGACCGCGACGGACCCGACATGGTCGCAGCCGGCTACGCCGACCGCTGTAATGACAACAGCCGCAACAGCGGAGGATACCGCAGCGGAAACTTCCGCGACAACGGACGACCAACGCAGTCGTGGCAACGCCGCGACCGCGAGAACGGACCCTCAGCATTCGACAAACTTTCGGGTCCATGCACCATCCACTTCTACATCGACAAACAAGATGGCAAAAAGAAAGCTAGCCACATGCTCAAGGACTGCCGTGAATTCCAGAAACTCAGCGAAGGCATGATGCAGATGAGGCAACAAGCTCCAATCCCTGCGTTCGGAAACACACCTGCACCAGGTGAAATAGCACACGGAGCTCCTCCACCGCCACCTATTGGAGGCCCAAATCAACCAGTCGCACCAGCGCAAAACAACGCCGGGGTCCCATACCCCCCACCAAAAGGAGCACTCAATATGATACAGAAGGGACGCCCCACAAATAGGGTGTAGAAGAAAATCACCCGACAAATCAACTTGGCCGTGGCAACTCCGCCTGCAATACCTGAGTACCTCAGCGGATCGGAGTCCTGCATCACATTCACTCGCGCGGATCACCCTTGCCAGATCCCTCGCCCAGGTCATGCTGCCCTGGTGCTGGAGGCGCAGATCGGAGGCTTCGAGATGAGTCGCGTCTTCATGGACGGCGGCAGCGACATCAACCTAATGTTCGCAAGTACTCTAGCAGCTATGCGGATCCCGCAATGCAGCCTGGAACAATCAGACACAAAGTTCCACGGCATTGTCCCAGGGAAGGGCATCTTCCCCCTGGGCAAAATAGGGCTCGACGTCATCTTCGGAAAGCCGGACAACTTTCGGCAGGAGCGCCTAGAATTCGAAGTGGTGGACTGGCCGTCGCAATACCATGCCATCCTGGGACGTGTAGCATTCGCAAGGTTCCTGGCCGTCCCACACTACGCATACCTACTACTCAAGATGCCAGGACCAAGGGGCGTCATCACAGTCCACGGGAGCTTCACCCGATCGGACCAATGCGACAGGGATTTCAACAAAATCTCCCAGTCCTTCGGCATGCAAGACGAGCTCGTAAGGCTCCGCGAGGTGACGGACAATGGGCTACCCCCAGTCACAAGGCAGAACGCACCCGACATGTCCTTCGACTCCACCGACAACACCAAGAAAGTGCAGGTCCATCCGACAGACGCCTCCAAGACGGCGCTGATCGCCAACGACCTCAGCACCGCATATGAAGGCGTGCTCGTCGAATTCCTCCGTGAGCGCTGGGAAATATTAGCCTGGTGTCCTGCGGACATGCCAGGAGTTCCTAGGGAATTCGCCGAGCACGCACTCAATGTCTTCCCAGACACCAAGCCAGTCAAGAAGTCTATCCGAAGACTGTCGGAGCCACGAGCCGAAGCTATCGGCAAGGAGATCAACAGATTACTCGCAGCAGACTTCATCCGGGAAATCAAGGAAAGCGAGTGGCTGGAAAATACGGTGATGGTCCCGAAGAAGGACACGGACATCCTGCGGATGTGCGTGGACTTCACGTCACTAAATAAACACTACCCAAAGGACCATTTCCCTCTACCTCGGATCGACCAGATCATCAATTCGACTGCAGGCTATGAGAAGCTCTCCTTCCTCGACGCCTACTCAGGCTATAACCAGATTCGACTCAAGGTCGAAGATCAAGAGAAAACGACGTTCATCACACCGTTCGGAGTATTCTGCTACAACACAATGCCCTTCGGGCTAAAGAACGCGGGTGCCACGTACCAGCGATGCATGCATGCCTGCCTCAAGGACCAGATCGGTCGCAACGTCCAAGTCTATGTCGACGACATAGTCATAAAAACCAAGGAGGCAAGAACACTTATCGACGATCTCCGCGAGACGTTCGACAACCTTGATCGGTACAGGATCAAGCTCAATCCAGAAAAGTGCGCCTTCGGCGTCCCCTCGGGTCAGCTGCTCGGGTACTTCATCTCTCAACGAGGGATCGAAGCGAAGCCGAAGAAAATCAAAGCTATCATGACAATGGAGAAGCCGAAAAACCTCAAGGGCATTCAGCAGCTCGCAGGGCGAGTAGCGGCACTAAGCAGGTTCATCAGCCGCATGGGCGAGAAGGCCCTACCATTTTACCAGCTGCTGCGCAAGGCAGACAAGTTCGAGTGGACACCAGAAACCAACGACGCATTCGAAAGCCTCAAGCGGCTCCTCTCCACCTCGCCCGTTTTGGTCACGCCAAAAGAGCGCGAGCCCCTGTTACTGTACATAGCAGCCACACACCAGGTGGTCAGCACAGTACTCGTGGTCGAACGACCCGAAGAAGGCAAGACCCACGGGGTACAACGCCCAATTTACTACCTCAGCGAGGTTCTCACTCCAACAAAACAGCGGTACTCGCACTACCAGAAGCTGGCCTACGGCGTGTTCATGACAGCTCGACAACAGAGCCACTACTTCCAGGAGCATCAGGTGATGGTCGTCAACGAGGCACCCCTAAACAGCATCTTGAATAACCCAGAGGCCACAGGACGCGTGGCCCTGTGGGGCATTGAACTATCACCCCTGGACATCATCTACGAGAAGCGACACGCAATCAAATCTCAAGTCCTTCCGGACTTCCTGGTGCACTGGATGGAGCTGCAGCTGCCTGATACCCCAGATATGTCGCAGTCCTGGACAATGCATTTTGACGGCTCCAAACGCGAAGCCGGAGCAGGGGCAGGAGTCATACTGACCTCCCCGCAAGGTGACAAGATGAAGTACGTCCTTCGGATGAAATTCAGAGCCTCCAACAACGAGGCCGAATACGAAGCCCTCATCCACGGCATGAAGATGGCAAAAATATGCGGCGCAACGCGCCTGGTCATCTACGGTGACTCCAACCTTGTCGTACAGCAGACGATGAATGAGTGCGACGCACACGCCGAAAACATGATCGCGTACCGCGCGCTATACAACGCATTCGAAGGAGAATTCGACGGCTACGAACTTCGGCACGTTGGAAGAGAAAGCAACGAGGAGGCCGATAGACTCGCCAACATCGGCTCCACTTGTGCAAAGGTGCCACCAGGCGTGTTCCTCGAACAGATCTGCGTGCCATCCATCAAGCGAAAATTCCCCAAAGGATCACCCGAAGAAGCAGAACACTCGGGGGCTACGCTACCCGAAGGTCATGAAGGACCCGAAAAGTTGGATACCGAAGTTGCCATGGTCAACCTAATGCAGGTCATGGCAGTCGAAGAAACTTGGTCACGTCCATACCTCCAGTTCCTGATAAACGGAGAATTCCCAGACAGCCCGACAGATGCCCGGCGCGTATCTCGTCGGTCAAAAGCCTTCACCGTCATCAACGGCGAGCTGTACAAACGCAGCATTACGGGTGTACTACAACGGTGCGTCACCATCGACGACGGCAAGGCCATACTCCAAGATATCCATGAGGGCATCTGCGGCCACCACGCAGGCAGCCGCTCCCTTGTCGCCAAGGCTCTGCGAGCAGGATTCTATTGGCCAACGGCCATGAGCGACGCGAAGGACATCGTCCGAAGATGCAACGGGTGCCAACGGTTCGCCGACAAACCGCACGCACCTGGGTCCGAACTTCGACCCATACCGATAGCCTGGCCTTTTGCCCAATGGGGCCTCGACATGATCGGCAAACTGCCAAAATCTTCGAAAGTAGGACACGTCTTCCTCCTGGTCGCAGTCGACAAATTCACCAAGTGGATCGAAGCCATGCCAGTCACCAACCAGAAGGGCAAAACCGCTGTCAAGTTCTTCGAATCCATTGTCTACAGGTTTGGCGTACCGCACAACATCATCACCGACAACGGATCAAACTTCATCTCCGAAGAATTCCAGGACTTCTGCGAAGGCCTAGGGATCAATATCACGTATGCCTCAGTGGCACACCCGCAAACAAACTGGCAAGTGGAAAAGGCCAACGGCCTAATCGGCGCCGGCATCAAGAAGCGCCTCATGAGCTCACTCGAGCACAAAGCTGGAAACTGGATGAAAGAGCTACCGTCTTTCCTGTGGAGCTTACGGACTACGCCAAACAGCTCCACCGGCTACACACCGTTCTTCATGGTGCACGGAGCCGAGGCAGTGCTACCAGCCGAAGTACGCCACCAGGCTCCACGAGTCGTCACGTACAGCGAAGCCGAATCCACGGCTGCACTCAAAGACGCTGTCGACACACTCGATGAAGCGCGGGATATAGCAGCCGCTCGATCAGCGGTGTACCAGCAGAGTCTCCGCAACTATCACAGCCGCCGGCTGCGCCCAAGGTCCTTCGTCGAAGGGGACCTCGTCTTGCGACTCAAGCAAAAGCGACCGAACAAACTCGATTTACCATGTGAAGGACCCTACGCCATCACCGAGGTCATCCCAGGTGGCGCCTATCGCCTCAAGCACGTGGAGTCTGGAGTCGCATACTCCAACCCGTGGAACGTCTCGCACCTGCGACGATTCTACCCGTAGCAACCTACCCCCCCTTTTTACTTTCAATAAGGCTTTCAGCCAAGGCTACTCAGCCGAACCATGTACCTCCTTCATCATGATATAAATAAAGCTAAGTGTCTCGCCCCCAACCTTCGGTTGACTATTTTCTGCAACTTTACTACATGCTACATACGCACTCGGGGGCTTCCCCCACATCACGATTTCATCGACTGAGGACAAAACGTGTACACCTGAGTAGCTGACAACGTCAGTCAAACGAAAAGGGCACGTACCAAATCAAAGCACTGCTTGCTCACAAACAAGCAAACCTTTACAACAAAGGGCACAGAAACGCCCAGCCGCAATATACAAATTTTACATCTGTCTGTTTATTTTCAGGTCCTACCTATTCTGAAGAATAACCTAAGCACGCTGCTCAAACAAATCTACAATCTGTTCGGCATACTGCCTTACAGCCGCGTAATGCGGACGCATATCACACTCGCCACCATCTGGTCGAGGAGGTGGCCCAGTCGCCACAGAAGCCAAATCTACTTCAGGGCGGTGCACCCTCACAAGAGACAAGGCAGCTTTCACCCCTGCGACGAGCTGCTGCCGCACCAGCTCCTTGACATTCCTGGCACTCCGAAACTTCGTCAGAAGACCTGCAAGGGTCGTTGGCATGGCATCCAACGGAAACATGACGTGCAGCACCGAGGAAAGTGATGTCTGCACCTGGCGGAGCACCCGCGAAACCTGGTAGACACGATCCTGCACCGTCGCCAGAACTATGGCGCGATCACGATCCATCCAGAAGAAGCCGCCGGCCTCCATGTCCTGTTGAGTCAAGAAATTGACTCGAACAGCAATACGCTCCTTTTCTTCCCTCGGAGCAAGATTGGCACCTGCGACAACCGCACAAAACAAGAGTAAGGCCAGCAGGCTCACCCGAAGAACTGAGCTAAAGCCCGAAAGAAGGATCAACTTACATTGCAGCTGCTCGGACAGCCGACCCAGCTCCGCCATCAAATACTCCTCTCTGGATGCACCACGGTCTGCTTTGGATTTCCAAACGTCAGCGCGACCGCGTAACCCAAGCAAATCTCTCTCCAAGCTGCGCACGCGATCTCGAAGAAAAGAGAGCTGCGAGGAATCATCCAATGATGCTCGCAAGTGCCTTTCGGATGAAGTGTCAACTGGGTCAGCACCCGAAGGAACCTATAGCAGCAGAAAAAAGAAGGCACACAGACATTCAGCCAAGGATAGAGCACAACTCGGAGGAATTCATTAAAATAAGGCCACTACGTGGCACAAGGATGGTACTACAAAAGATATTTACAACAAAAGTAGACTACAAACTACCCTACGTCTACTATGCCTAAGGCGGAGGGCACTGAGTCGCCTCAGAACCAGACTGCCTAGCTTTGGCCTCGCCCTGCTGCCGCAATGCATACTCAGACAGCAAGTCAATGAGCTTGGGCCCATATCGTCTGCAGCGAGCGGAGTAGGCGGCGAAGGCTACCTCGGATCCATCTGCAGCCGTCGGCATCCGAGAAGTAATCTGGGGCAGGTCCAGCTCCTCCCCAGCCGCCATGGCCATCGCCAGCCCGACGGACACGCCGATGCCCTTCTGCTTGCGCTTATACGCTGCAGGCGCTTCGCCTGACAGAGCCTCTGCCAGGGCATCCACATCTTCAAGGGATGCGCTCTTCGGGAAGAGCTCCTGGTAGAAGCGACCAAGGACCTCTTTCGCCTTGGCAAGGGAGTTGACGACGGTGCTGCAGCGGTCTTCGACCGCTACAGTGGCATCATCTAGAGCACTCCCGTGCTCCAGAGCACCGAGGTCGAACTCAATGCCTGCGGCATCTGAGACAAAAAAGAAGAAAACATGAAGAAAGGCAACATAGAAGAAGATCCGAAGAAAAAGAAACAAGTCCAAAAGCTTGTACTCACCCGAAATAGCCTTGGCAGTAGCCATGAGCTTATCCGCCACCCCTTTTTCACGAGCAGCCGCAATGGTGGCCAGCTGCTCCTCATGATCTGCGGCCTCCTGCTGCAGACGCTCTTTCGCTTCGGCTGCCTTCGTCAGCTCCAGCTCAAGGCGCTCTCTCGCACCAGCGGCAGCTTCGGCCTTCTGCTCCGATTGGCCAAGGCTCTTCTTCAGAGCATCAACCTCACGGAGAGAGTCGTTATGCTCCTCTGCATTTACAACAAGCAAGTGTCAAAGAACAGGACCAGGATAAGCAAGAGAAGTACTACAAGGAAGATGAATACCTTGAAGCTGCCGCAATTTCACCTCCAGCGTCAGGCGTTCCTCCACCAGCCGCTTGGCCTCTTGGACAAAAGGCTGCAGCAACAGGCAATAGTAGTAAGAGCAGGACTTGGGGGCTACGCCCAACACAAAAAAGCATCAACAACATCAGCATACGAAGACACTCGGGGGCTCCCCCCGTAACATCAAGCAGAAAAACTTACGTGCTCCGAAGGCGAACCAGCAGGCCCGCCTGCGAAATTCTGGGGCGCAACCACCAACCTCTCATGCATAGGAGGAACTCGCGCAGCGTCACCAGAAGTCGCCACCATCTGAGGAGGAGGCGACGCAATGTTCGACTCCCCCATCATCTCCCGCGCACCATCACTAGATCCGTCGGAGGATTGCCTGCATACGAACCAATCAACGCAGATGCAAAAATAGCAAGGGAACAAAGGACAACAGTGGCAACAAGAAAACTTATGAGCCCAACGCGCTCAGGTCGAAGATAGGAGAAGCACTTCGGGCCCTCTTCTCCTCCTTCTTTTCTTCCTTCTTCTCCTCCTTCTTTTCTTCCTTCTTCCGCTTTGCTGGCGGGTGCGGAGCAACAACCCGCACAGGAATGGCAGGAAGGGGAGAGGAAGAACCCCCATGAACATCATCATGACGCTCAAGGCCCAGAGGATTTCTGGGAGTCGGAGGAGTCGAGGCATCCGAAAACTCGCTGGAGCTCCGTGATCGCTTGCGCGAATGGTCCTCACTCGACTCGTCGGCATCCTCCGTAGGGGATCGCGCTAATGGTAGCTCGGACACGGAATCCACCACTTCATTATCCGGGGCATTCGGATACCTTTCGAGCAACGGTGGTGCCATGCCCGGCACTTTGAAGCTCTACAAAAGGAAAAGGAACTTTGTTAGCAAACAAAGGAAAAAGTACACAGCTGACAAAAACAAAAGGGGAGCACTACGTGCGCAAATCTACACCTTCGGTACGACCAACGTCGAAGAAAAGGGAGAAGTCCGCGACTTCCCCGGGATTTCTTCGTCGGCCTTGAACTTCAACAGCGCGCGAAGAGCCTTGTCAAGTTCCACCTCGGAGATTTTCTCACTCGAAACCCTCGTCGGATCACGACGCCCAGAGTAAAGAAACATCGGGTGCGCCCTCGCTTGGAGAGGCTGCACCCGACGCTCAAGAAACGCCCGGATGATGTCGACACCGTTTACCTCCTTCTCAGGAATCAGTTGGAGATCCTCCACCCGACGGTACAGGGCCTCAATCTCCGCCACCTCACCGTCTAAGATTTGGTTTTTCCAGGATCTTTTCTTCTCAATCAATTGGGAGGGGTCAAAAGGAACGAGACCAAAGTCTTGCCCAGGCAGTACGGAGTCACGGATGTAAAACCATTTCCTCCGCCAGTATTGGACAGATTCGGACATGGAAAAGGAAAAGAATTGCACATTGGGACTGAGGGAGATGATGAAACCCCCAATGGGATACACACCATCTGAACCAGACTGCCTCTTCATGGAATAAAGCTTCCGGAAGAGGCCAAAGTGCGGCTCAATGCCAAGCCAACACTCGCAAAGCGTGATAAAACATGCAATGTGGAGAAGAGAATTGGGAGACAGATGATGCAACTGAACCCCATAGAAGAAGAGCAGTCCACGAAGGAAGTAATGGACTGGATACGAAAACCCACGCAAGACGAAGGCAAGAAACATAACCCAGTACCCAGATGGGGGACGGGGGATTACCTCATTGCCGGGGAGTTTGACGGCCGTCGTATCCTGCGGGATCAGGCCCCGCTCGCGCAGTTTGCGGAGATCGCTCTCCCGCGTCTCTGATCGCCGCCAGCCACCGTCGGTGATGCAAGCAGTGGCGGTGCCCTTCTTGCCTCCGGCGGCGCTGGTCCCAACCGCATATGAGGACTTCTTTGTTTTCCCCATGGCGCCGCAGCGGTGGTGGCGATGACAACGCAGAAAGAACGAAGGAAATGTGGAAGGAAAGCTCAGCGCGCAGCAAGAAACGCTCAAGAACAAGGAGGCAGTAAACAGATGAACTGGTGCGGTGAAAAACAAACCACGATTTCACACAGGATTATAACAGCGAAGACGACGCACGCTGGCCGTCCATCGAGAAGACCTAACGCCAACGGTAGATCTGGTCGTACACGTGTCAGCACCAAAATGAACCGTCGTTACCACGCCGCCCACTACGTGCAGATATCGAGGAGACGCCGTAATCATCTCCACGCCGCGCGTGACCGGTCAATTCAAAGTCAGCAAGTGGGACCCACGTTTCGTCCAGTCAAGTCATCTCTGGCGTAGCAGACGCTTTAGGTCATCGATCGTAAGCACTGACGTCATCAAAAACTATACTAGCACCACTTCGGCTCCACAGCTAAGAGTACTCACTCGAATCTACGATTCGACTAAATACTTGGGGGCTACTCCTATCAGGAGCGCTGGCCGCGCACCCAGAAGATGAATAACGACAAAGTATTCCTTCGAGTCCTACGTCAAGTCTGCGACTCCACTACGGACTCGGGGGCTACTCCCATAGGGAGGATGGATTTAAGCATCCGAAAATTTTCGAGTCCTGCGGACCTAATGATTGAAACAATGCTTGAACTAAAAGTCTCCGTTCGAGTCTACAACTCGAACAGACACTTGGGGGCTACTCCCATAGGGAGCGCTGGTCGCGCACCCTATGAAATCTTCGACTGCGATCTTTCGGATCAGCACGCAAAAACTTTTTTTGGCAACTCTGCCCCAACAAAACGCTGAGTGAGCGACAATCTCCTTGGCCACCCGAAGCACCTCCGAGGTGATAAATGTTCGGATGCTGCGTCTGCGACGCAAAGATAAGACCTACAGATATCATCTGATGGCCTGGCAACGCACCTGACTGCGCTCTGCTAGTATGAATCCGTACCAGCAGGTACGATGAAAAATCCCGACGGACGCGTTGGGTACACCAATTAAAATCACTGGAATTCCACTCCTATAAGTCCTCCGCGGCCTGAGTTGAATTACGCCAGCATATGTTCCAGGCCCGGGTTAAGGGACCCGAACCTGAAGAAGATCGTGTTGTTTCGTCCTAAGACAGTTAACTGACCCTGATCCGTCGGGTGAGTCAGGCACACGCATCAACAATCCCTACACACATATACTATTAACATATAGCTCCTCCCGAAGGATGGAAGAGTCCTCAGCGGAATCTACGATTCGACTGATCACTCGGGGGCTACTGACATGGTTATACCCTACGGGTACGTAACTTCAGCATACCTAGTCCAGCCCAAAGAAGGCCCACAACAGACATACGCTGGCCCATGAAGATTTTCGGGTGGCCAAGGCCCATGACGTCTTCGGATCCTTGGAGAGCAAGACTAGAGGAGATAGGAAATTCAAAGGGGTAAAACCCTAGAACTTGTAACCGACTAGGACTAAGCCCGGGACCTGCCTAAGTCTATATAAAGGCCAGGAGGGCACGACCTAGGAGAACTCGACATATACTTTCGCACACGCATCCACGCCAGATCGAATCTGTGCACCCTGTAACCTTCGGTTCCGCCGTAATCAAAGAGCAGACAAGCAGGAGTAGGGTTTTCCCTCCGGGGGCCTGAACCTGGGTAAATCTCGTGTCCCCTGGTTGCTTGTCTGTTAACCGTGCCACGATCTCCAGCATCCTGTGGCATCCCGCAAAACCACTACTAGAAAATCGCGTTGTTTTTGTGCATTGCATCATCATGACCGCATGCTCATGTCATCATGCCACATTGCATTTGAGCATCATCATCATATTGCATTTGCTTGCATAAAACTATTTGTAGAAAAACCTGTTTTTGTTTTCTAAACGCCCCATCTTTATTCAAACGCAAACCCGGGTCGCCGGAATACTTTGTTTTGTCTGCTATCGGTTTGCAAAACCCGGTTTGAAATAAATAAAATAGTTAAATATTTTTATTGGGGCAGTCGAACGGGCCGATTCGACCCGAACGACCACCCCCGTACAAAACAGATCGGTCCACCCTAAACCCCTTTTGCACCCAACCTAGTCTACCCACCCAACCAGCCACCTCACCCCCACCAATCTCTGGCTGCCACCTCATCCTCTCTCTCCCCCCAACCACTCTCCTGCTGCCACCTCACCCCCCAAACCCCCTCTCCCTCCTCTCTCAACCCACTCAGCCCACACCCACACACAGCCACACACGCAGCACCCCCTGCCCCATTCCCACCACACGCCCCTGCCACCGCGGGCCACCCCACCAACGCGTCCCCCACGCGTGGCCCGTCCCCCTCACCACGCGCCTGCCTCCTCCCGCTCCTCTCCCTTTCTCCCTCCTCTCGGTGACCCTGTTGCCGGCTGCCCGCGCCCTCCTTCCTTCCCCGGCCGCCGCCGCCCCGCTCGCCGGGTTTCTCTCCTCTCCTCCGCCCGAGCTCGCCCTCCCCTCTCCGGCCGCCGCGCTCGGTCCCCGCCTCCCCACCTCCTCGCGTCCTTCCGCGCCCGCGCTCGGCCCCGCCGGACCCGAGCACCGCCCCGCCGCCGCGTCCTCTGCTCTCCGCCGCCGGCGCTCCTCCGGCCGCCCTCCCTGGCCGCTCTCCTCACCACGCGCCGCCAGGGCCTCCTCGCCGTTCGCCCCCCGCCCCCGCGACCTCCCCTTCTCCTGCAACCGCCCGAGCCCGCCGGCGCGGTCGTCCTCCTCCTCCTTCGCCCTCCCTCTGCCCGCCGGCGCGCATCCACCCGCCCTCCGCCGCCTCGGCCCGCGCCGTCTTCGACGCTCCCCGCCCCCTCTGTTCCGACCTCCACCGCCCCGCTCGGCCCGTTCTCCGCCGCCGCGCCTCCTCCCTCCGCGTGACCCCCTCTGCCAGGCTCCCTCTCTGCTCCCGGCGCCGACCACCGGCCTCCTCGTTTTCGCGCTCTCAGCCCCGTGCCGGTACCGTTTCCCCGTGCCTACCCCTGATGTTCCTGTGGTTCTGCCTGCACGACAACAAGTCCCGATGGAGTGCCACGATGAAGAAGTGAAACGTTTTGGTACTGATGAGAAGAGGGGTATGTAGATGCATCAGTAGCTGTGTGGTGTGACGCCCATGTGTGGATTCATGATATCGCTGGGTGATGATCAACAATCCCAAACACCGACAAGATCGACCTCGACAAAACAATTGGCGATGGCCGCGAAGTTCAACACCGACAAAAGACGGATACCAAGATCCAAGATCGTCGTCACGGAACGTCAAGATCTACCTCCCGGAGCGGCAACCCCACATGCGACAAGACCTTCGCCCCGAATGCGGAATCGAGAACCCGAACGCCAAGAACGCCGATGCGAATACGCCAAGTCCGTCTACCTCGTGCACCGTGCGACAAGGTCTACTTCACGGATCCGAAGACCCCGGTACCCGACCCACTCAAGTGCGCCATCGACGACAAGATCGACACCGACCAGGGCGAGTCCGATGCGTCCCCAACGCCAACCAAGTACTCCTTCCGGACGCCGAGTCCGCCGAGAACCCGGATGCGACAAGATCTGCCCCGTTGTACGAGAATGTTCCTGCCGAGACCGATCCCGTCGAACCCTGAACCCCGAGACCCGACCCCGAACCCCTCGAACCCCAAGATCGCCGAACCCTAATGTGTGAACCTTTTCCCGAACCCTATTTATAATTGCTAAATATAAAACCTGTTGCATATTAATCATTCATCTAGCATGCATATTTGTGTGGTCTGGGGGCCTTATGCCGATTCACCTTATAATTAAATATGGGGCCCATATGCGGGCAAATTTAGTCGTATATTGGCCTCATTTAAATTTGTGTAGCGAACCGGTAACTTATCTTGCCCTGTTATTATAACATTTAATTTGCGGGGTAGATAAATAACTCGAACCATCTAATTAATTGTCGGGACCCCGGTTCCGCTTAATATTGACCTAATTGCATCGCATCTTTGCCATGCCATACATCATACATGCATCATGCCGATCTTCTGCCGTTGTATTAAATATTGCATCCGTTGTTTATTCTAGTGTTTTGGTTCTTCGCGGATAAGGCCGTTGAGTTGATGCGAGTGTCGACCCGATCTTCGGTTGAACCTTCGACAATGTTTTCAGGCGAGCATCCCCCCCTTTCTACCTATCTTACTTTTATAGTATTTATTTCCCTCCTGTTGATCTATCGCTATCTGTGTTGCGATGCTCTAGTTTCCGTACCCGTGAAATCCCTTGCAGCCGTATATTGCCTTGGACACATCCTATTACCTGCTGTTTGGTAGATAGTTGGACCATCGCGTCGTAGTCGCTTGCTCAAGTGTTGTTGCGTGTCGTCTAGTACCACAGTTGTTGGAGGATTGCCGCATGTTCAATGTTGGAGATGATCATGGCTTTAATTATCATTCACTTTAATTATTGTTTAATAACTAAAATTGAAGTAGGTAAGCAGAGGCATCGGTGGGTGATAGATAATATTTGGTTTCCGACCGCCCACTTGTGTCCCGTAGGACCCCGAGTTCTTGACACCTGTTCCGAGATCGAGCGCGCTAACCACATGTGGGGAGATATGGGCCCCCCATCGATTTAGTACCTAATTTCAAAGTATTGTACTGGGGGCCACAAGTAGTTTGGGGCTTTATTACTATCCTGTACTTATGCCATGCTTTACTGCTTTATTTACGATTGTGTGAGGAGCACGCTGTACTGTTTTGGAAGCGGAGTGTTTTCGCGGTATCGACCGTCCCAGTTTTGGGATTTGCTGTCGTTTACAGCCACTGTCGCAAACCCTGAGTCCGTCTCGGAGACCGGCTGACTTCGTTGCGGGTGTACTTAGTGGGGTGGCCCCCCGTGCTTGCTTTGGGTCTGGGAAACGTCATGACTTAGGCCCCGCCGACATACCGATGGGTGTATGTTAACTGATCTGGAAAAAAAGGTCGAAGTGCGTGTGGATACTTTGGTGCACCCCTGCAGGGTTTAATCTTTTCGAGAAGTCGTGTCCGCGGTTATGGACGACTTGGAGCACAGTGCTTGATCATAGACAACTATAACTAAAGTTTACTGTTATAATTTGACTTGTACCTGATATGATTAGTAATCAGCTTCACTGCAACGGAATGGCTAAATAAAAGTACCAACAACTGCTGGGTTTTGGGATATCTCATGCCATATGTATCTGACTAGTAAGTATTACAACCTCAACGGAATGGTTAAATAAAAGTGCCCACTGCTTAATTTATCAAGATGGCTATCTATACCTGACTAGTAATTGCTGCAACGATAATTGAATAAATAAAACTGCCAACTGTGTGAGTTCCTCGGTTGACTTCCTCATTTGGTCTCGAGGGGGAAATACCAGGATGGGTTTGCTTGGTGTTAGCTTCAGGATGGATTCGAATAGGTCTTTCTTACCCCTCTCTGATAGTCGCCAGTTATACCGAGTCTCTATAGGGTGTTTAGTGCATGCTGCCGCTGCCGCTTCAGTCCACCATACCTATGTAGGCGAGGACCGCCGAATTCTAGTCTCGCCGTGTACTGGCCTCAGTACTGACCGCTCCTCTTTTTCCTTTGCCTTTGTCGGCACCCCTTTTGTTTAAGCAGGTTTTGAGATCGACGTCGTTAGCAGGGTTACCCTTCCGGCTTGGCCTGGGCAGGGTTATGGATGCCATTGGTTATTCTTCAGGGCTCTTAGCCCCATTTGCATCTTGTCCGTAGTCGGACGCTCTATCATTTTCAAGGTGATTTGGATCTTTGTATATTATATCTGTATTCTTGACTCTTTGAGTCGTTGTTGTATATATATCTGTTCTGTGGGTCCCATGGAGGACTATTGTGTAATGTTATTACTTCGTTTTCCACCCGCACGAAAGTGCCTGGTGGGCACCTTTGAATCGTTTCTATGCGGGTTTGGCGAATTTCGCTAAAACTTGCATAGGGCCGATTCTGAGGGTGTTACAGAGTGGTATCAGAGCTCAGCAGTTGCGATACCCCACAAGTCCAGCCTGTAGGATAACCTAGCTAACGGCCGAAGTAGAGTGTCAAAACTATTTTGAAAAATCGGTTGGATAGTTCCGATTAGGTCTGATTTTACTCCTTACCCCTCTGCTATTCTCCTCTTATCTCGACGTGTTTTGAATCTGCTCTCTTATCTTTTCTTAGAGTCCAGGAATTCTCGTGGTGGGGTTTTCCGTCGTACCTTCAGGGTTTCGTATCCTCCTCTTATAACGGAGCTTCGACATCTCGTCTTCCTGCTATCCGAGTAATCCTTCGTCTGGTGGTCTTCTCTGTGTTCCTTCTCGTGCCTTCCGGTGTTTTCCGACGCGACGACATCATCTACGCTAGATCCGATGCAGAGTTTGCATCACCCCTTTGTTCCTGAACCTTGTTTGTCGAGATCTTCAGTCTAAATCCTGAGGGTTGGTTGCATAATCTGTCTATTCGTGTACATAGTAATGCTTTGAGTGCGGGATGGAGTCGCGACCATACCACTACTCTTATCATTTGCTTTTGTATATTGAATGGTGGATCGATGCAACTCCTACTCCTTCCATGAAAGTTAGAGGTGGCATTACCTTTAACTTCGTCCGTTGTTCTCCGGAGTGTTCTCTCGACGATCAGGGACAACGACCTCTTGTTAGTGGTGTCGCGAGGATCTACACGAAGCACGAAGGATCAGATCGCCGACCTTCCTTCCGGTACCATGAGGCGGATCTCGAGGGCGAGATCCATTGTTAGTGGTGTCGAATTGTGGCATCCCGCAAAACCACTACTAGAAAATCGTGTTGTTTTTGTGCATTGCATCATCATGACCGCATGCTCATGTCATCATGCCACATTGCATTTGAGCATCGTCATCATCTTGCATTTTCTTGCATAAAACTATTTGTAGAAAAACCTGTTTTTGTTTTCTAAACGCCCCATCTTTATTCAAACGCAAAACCCGGGTCGCCGGAATACTTTGTTTTGTCTGCTATCGGTTTGCAAAACCCGGTTTGAAATAAATAAAATAGTTAAATATTTTTAGTGGGGCAGTCGAACGGGCCGATTCGACCCGAACGACCACCCCCGTACAAAACAGATCGGTCCACCCTAAACCCCTTTTGCACCCAACCCAGTCTACCCACCCAACCAGCCACCTCACCCCCACCAATCTCTGGCTGCCACCTCATCCTCTCTCTCCCCCCAACCACTCTCCTGCTGCCACCTGACCCCCCAAACCCCCTCTCCCTCCTCTCTCAACCCACTCAGCCCACACCCACACACAGCCAAACACGCAGCACCCCCTGCCCCATTCCCACCACACGCCCCTGCCACCGCGGGCCACCCCGCCAACGCGTCCCCCACGCGTGGCCCGTCCCCCTCACCACGCGCCTGCCTCCTCCCGCTCCTCTCCCTTTCTCCCTCCTCTCGGCGACCCTGCTGCCGGCTGCCCGCGCCCTCCTTCCTTGCCCCGGCCGCCGCCGCCCCGCTCGCCGGGTTTCTCTCCTCTCCTCCGCCCGAGCTCGCCCTCCCTTCTTCGGCCGCCGCGCTCGGTCCCCGCCTCCCCACCTCCTCGCGTCCTTCCGCGCCCGTGCTCGGCCCCCGCCGGACCCGAGAACCGCCCCGCCGCCGCGTCCTCTGCTCTCCGCCGCCGGCGCTCCTCCGGCCGCTCTCCTCACCACGCGCCGCCAGGGCCTCCTCGCCGTTCGCCCCCGCCCCCGCGACCTCCCCTTCTCCTGCAACCGCCCGAGCCCGCCGGCGCGGTCGTCCTCCTCCTCCTTCGCCCTCCCTCTGCCCGCCGGCGCGCATCCACCCGCCCTCCGCCGCCTCGGCCCGCGCCGTCTCCGACGCTCCCCGCCCCCTCTGTTCTGACCTCCACCGCCCCGCTCGGCCCGTTCTCCGCCGCCGCGCCTCCTCCCTCCGCGTGACCCCCTCTGCCAGGATCCCTCTCTGCTCCCGGCGCCGACCACCGGCCTCCTCGTTTTCGCGCTCTCAGCCCCGTGCCGGTACCGTTTCCCCGTGCCTACCCCCGATGTTCCTGTGGTTCTGCCAGCACGACAACAAGTCCCGATGGAGTGCCACGATGAAGAAGTGAAACGTTTTGGTACTGATGAGAAGAGGGGAATGTAGATGCATCGGTAGCTGTGTGGTGTGACGCCCATGTGTGGATTCATGATATCGCTGGGTGATGATCAACAATCCCAAACACCGACAAGATCGACCTCGACAAAACAATTGGCGATGGCCGCGAAGTTCAACACCGACAAAAGACGGATACCAAGATCCAAGATCGTCGTCACGGAACGTCAAGATCTACCTCCTGGAGTGGCAACCCCACATGCGACAAGACCTTCGCCCCGAATGCGGAATCAAGAACCCGAACGCCAAGAACGCCGATGCGAATACGCCAAGTCCGTCTACCTCGTGCACCGTGCGACAAGGTCTACTTCACGGATCCGAAGACCCCGGTACCCGACCCACTCAAGTTCGCCATCGACGACAAGATCGACACCGACCAGGGCGAGTCCGATGCGTCCCCAACGCCAACCAAGTACTCCTTTCCGGACGCCGAGTCCGCCGAGAACCCGGATGCGACAAGATCTGCCCCGTTGTACGAGAATGTTCCTGCCGAGACCGATCCCGTCGAACCCTGAACCCCGAGACCCGACCCCGAACCCCTCAAACCCCAAGATCGCCGAACCCTAATGTGTGAACCTTTTCCCGAACCCTATTTATAATTGCTAAATATAAAACCTGTTGCATATTAATCATTCATCTAGCATGCATATTTGTGTGGTCTGGGGGCCTTATGCCGATTCACCTTATAATTAAATATGGGGCCCATATGCTGGCAAATTTAGTCGTATATTGGCCTCATTTAAATTTGTGTAGCGAACCGGTAACTTATCTTGCCCTGTTATTACAACATTTAATTTGCGGGGTAGATAAATAACTCGAACCATCTAATTAATTGTCGGGACCCCGGTTCCGCTTAATATTGACCTAATTGCATCGCATCTTTGCCATGCCATACATCATACATGCATCATGCCGATCTTCTGCCGTTGTATTAAATATTGCATCCGTTGTTTATTCTAGTGTTTTGGTTCTTCGCGGATAAGGCCGTTGAGTTGATGCGAGTGTCGACCCGATCTTCGGTTGACCCTTCGACAATGTTTTCAGGCGAGCATCCCCCTTTCTACCTATCTTACTTTTATAGTATTTATTTCCCTCCTGTTGATCTATCACTATCTGTGTTGCAATGCTCTAGTTTCCGTACCCGTGAAATCCCTTGCAGCCGTATATTGCCTTGGACACATCCTATTAACTGCTGTTTGGTAGATAGTTGGACCAGCGCGTCGTAGTCGCTTGCTCAAGTGTTGTTGCGTGTCGTCTAGTACCACAGTTGTTGGAGGATTGCCGCATGTTCAATGTTGGAGATGATCATGGCTTTAATTATCATTCACTTTAATTATTGTTTAATAACTAAAATTGAAGTAGGTAAGCAGAGGCATCGGTGGGTGATAGATAATATTTGGTTTCCGACCGCCCACTTGTGTCCCGTAGGACCCCGAGTTCTTGACACCTGTTCCGAGATCGAGCGCGCTAACCACATGTGGGGAGATATGGGCCCCCCGTCGATTTAGTACTGGGGGCCACAAGTAGTTTGGGGCTTTATTACTATCTTGTACTTATGCCATGCTTTACTGCTTTATTTACGATTGTGTGAGGAGCACGCTGTACTGTTTTGGAAGCGGAGTGTTTTCGCGGTATCGACAGTCCCAGTTTTGGGATTTGCTGTCGTTTACAGCCACTGTCGCAAACCCTGAGTCCGTCTCGGAGGCCGGCCGACTTCGTTGCGGGTGTACTTAGTGGGGTGGCCCCCCGTGCTTGCTTTGGGTCTGGGAAACGTCATGACTTAGGCCCCGCCGACATACCTATGGGTGTATGTTAACTGATCTGGCAAAAAGGGTCGAAGTGCGTGTGGATACTTTGGTGCACCCCTGCAGGGTTTAATATTTTCGAGAAGCCGTGTCCGCGGTTATGGACGACTTGGAGCACAGTGCTTGATCATAGACAACTATAACTAAAGTTTACTGTTATAATTTGACTTGTACCTGATATGATTAGTAATCAGCTTCACTGCAACGGAATGGCTAAATAAAAGTACCAACAACTGCTGGGTTTTGGGATATCTCATGCCATATGTATCTGACTAGTAAGTATTACAACCTCAACGGAATGGTTAAATAAAAGTGCCCACTGCTTAATTTATCAAGATGGCTATCTATACCTGACTAGTAATTGCTGCAACGATAATTGAATAAATAAAACTGCCAACTGTGTGAGTTCCTCGGTTGACTTCCTCATTTGGTCTCGAGGGGGAAATACCAGGATGGGTTTGCTTGGTGTTAGCTTCAGGATGGATTAGAATAGGTCTTTCTTACCCCTCTCTGATAGTCGCCAGTTATATCGAGTCTCTATAGGGTGTTTAGTGCATGCTGTCGCTGCCGCTTCAGTCCACTATACCTATGTAGGCGAGGACCGCCGAATTCTAGTCTCGCCGTGTACTGGCCTCAGTACTGACCGCTCCTCTTTTTCCTTTGCCTTTGTCGGCACCCCTTTTGTTTAAGCAGGTTTTGAGATCGACGTCGTTAGCAGGGTTACCCTTCCGGCTTGGCCTGGGCAGGGTTATGGACGCCATTGGTTATTCTTCAGGGCTCTTAGCCCCATTTGCATCTTGTCCGTAGTCGGACGCTCTATCATTTTCAAGGTGATTTGGATCTTTGTATATTATATCTGTATTCTTGACTCTTTGAGTCGTTGTTGTATATATATCTGTTCTGTGGGTCCCATCGAGGACTGTTGTGTAATGTTATTACTTCGTTTTCCACCCGCACGAAAGTGCCCGGTGGGCACCTTTGAATCGTTTCTATGCGGGTTTGGCGAATTTCGCTAAAACTTGCATAGGGCCGATTCTGAGGGTGTTACACATCCCCATCTTCTCCAAAACCCAAGTCCATAACAATGGGCATTGACGAGATTAAACCTCGTCATTTGTCCCACACATATGTCGGACCAAATTTCTGGTTGACTTTGGTATTGCCAAACACATCCAGCCCTACGACGGTGCGGCTTGGCCAGATACGTGGCTCTAGGATTTTTTCAAGGCTTGCTGCATCACCGAAGGAGGAAACGGCCAGGTCACAGTTCGATATCTCTCGTTTATGCTGAGGAAGACAGCTCGATCATGGCTCAATGAACTGCTAGAGAACTCGATTCACAACTGGTATGATATGCAAAATGCATTCTTCTCAAACTTCGAGGGAACATACAGGAGGCCCTGCATAGTGAGAGACTTGCACTGTTGCATGCAAAGACCCGGAGAAATCTGCCGGGATTACCTCGGACGCTGGATTGACACGAAGAATTCCTGAGAAGGAGTAAACGAGCAAACTGCGATAGAAGATTTCATTGCAGGACTCCCAATCGGACGTTTGCGTCACAGACTGAAGCGTGACCACGTCACAGCTTTGGGAGAGATGATAGACATGGCAAGCAAATATGCTGATGTCGATGATGATTCAGAAGGGCTGCTAAATATTCTGGCCAATCCCAATGCGGCCAAATAACCAAAACAACAAGCCAGAAGCGCAAGAACACCTCGGAAGATAAACCAGCTCCACACAACACAACTGTCAAAGTAACGTTTGGATCCGAAGGACGAGGAGGGCGCGGAGGCGGCCGGGGTAGAGGCCGTGGAACTTCCTGAATCCGGGGCAGAGGAGATCAGCAACCCGGAAGAACTTATACATGGGACGACTTTTCCAATAATCCCTGTGTCTACCACTTGGATAGTAACGGAGGATCTACCCACACAAATTCCAAGTGTTGTTTCAATGACGACATCAAGAAAGATTAATCTGCTGGCTACAGAGCCAAGCGAATAAAATGAAAGAAAAATTATGAGAAAGGCAAGGAGCCCAAGTAATATTCTGACATGGAAGAAGCGGATGCCGCATAGCCCAAGTCGGATGGAAAGAAGGAATTTCCGACTAAAAAAGACGCATATTTTTGCTTCCTTGGATCTCATCCAGCTAAAGACAAGAAGGTGGTTCTCCGTGAGCTCAACGCCACGGTTCCGGCTGTTCCACAATTTCTGGATTGGTCGGACGTAACCATCACCTTTGATCGCTCAAATCACCCGAGGAAAACACATCATTGGGGAAAGTATCCTCTGGTCGTCAATCCTCTTATCGATGGCTATGAGTTCTATAAAACACTCATGGACGGTGGAAGCAGCATTAACATCCTCTACATCGAGACGCTCCACCGCATGAAGCTACACAAGAGCTAGTTGAGTTACAGCAGTGTAACTTTCCATGGCATTGTACCAGGGAGACAAATGGATTCTTTGGGTGAGATTACTCTAGACGTGACACTCAGAACCCGGGACAATTACCGGACCGAGCCACTCTCTTTTGAGGTGTTACCGTTAAAAAGTGCTTACCACGCCATCTTCGGGCGTCCAGCTTACTAGGTGTTCATGGCTCGTCCCTATTACATCTACAATATGATTAAACTTCCAGGTCCAAAGGGCGTAATCACCATCCGGGGAAATCCAAGAAAGGCACGAGAGTGTGATGAACGATCTGATGCCTTCGTCGAAGCCATGCTGCATGCCCAAGAGTACCAGGAGATCAAGAAGACCATCAACCCGTCTGAGATGCCCGCTATGCAGAACGAGGTGCTGAAGCTAAGTTTACAGTTCAAGGCGTCGAAAGAGACGAAGAAAATGTTGCTGAAGGAAGATGATCCCTCCAAGACAACGACCATAGGGGTAGGCTTAAACCTCGCATAGGAAAGCGCGCTCGTCGAGTTCCTCAAAGCTAATAGTGATATCTTCGCATGGCAGCCTTCTTACATGACCAGAGTACCTAGGGAACTTGCCGAGCACTCTCTTAATGTGTACCCTGATGCTAAACCCGTCAAAGCGATAGCCAAAGAATTAGACCGACTAGAGTTAGCCGGATTCATAACAGAGGTCATCCACACAGATTGGGTGGCAAATCCTGTACTCGTCCCTAAAAAGGACACTATTGATTTAAGGATGTGTGTTTATTATACTGCTTTGAAGAAGGCATGTACAAAAGACCCGTTCCCTTTGCCAAGAATAAAAAAAGTTATCAACTCAATGGCAGACTCGGAATTACTCTATTTTCTGGACGCATATTCCGGATATCACCAAATACCGATGAAAAAGTCGGATCAAATTAAGACATCTTTCGTCACTCCTTTTGTAACCTTCTGCTACAAAACTATGCCTTTTGGCTTAAAAAACGCAGGAGCAACATATCAATGTACTATGCAATGTTGTCTCAACGATCAAATCGGACGTAACGTCCATGTATACATAGATTACATAGCAATTATGTCCAAAAAGAAGGAAACTTTAATTTCCGACTTAGAGGAATCATTTGCTAGTCTATGAAAATTCAACATGATGCTAAATCCGAAGAAGTGTTTCTTTGGAATTCCAACTGGAAACTTGTTAGTTTTCATTGTCTCGGAGCGAGGCATAGAGGTGAACTGGGACAAAATCAAGGTTATACTCAACATTACCAGGCCGACTCGCCTGAAGGACGGGCATCGTCTCACTGGTTGCATTGCAGCAGTGAGTCGGTTCGTGAGCCGGCTCGGCAAAAGATCCGCACCTTTATACAAACTCCTGAAGAAAACCGGCAAGTTTGTCTGGACCCAGGAAGCCAAAAATACCCTCCAAATTTTGAAAGACCTACTTTCAAACCCACCAGTTCTCGCAGCGCCAGAACCTCAGGAACCTATGTTAGTCTACATCGCAGCGACCAACAAGGCCATAAGCGTGGTAACAGTAGTGGAGCGCGAGGAAGAAGTCCACGATCATAAGGTGCAGCGTCCAACTTATTACCTGAGTGAGGTCCTGACAGAGTCAAAACAACGTTATCCACGCCATTAGAAGCTAGCCCATGGAGTGTTCTTTGCATACAGAAAGATACGCCACTATTTTCAAGAGAACAAGATAACAGTGGTGAGCACCGCTCCCTTGCGAGATATAATCAATAACCACAACGCCACATGACATGTCGCAAAGTGTGGAATAAAGCTTGCAGCTTTCGACATTGAGTACACACCGCGTACAACAATCAAGTCCCAAATACTTGCCAACTTTGTTGGTGATTGAACAGAGATGGCAGAAAACACAAGTCCTCCAGACTCGGAATTTTGGACCCTTCACTTTGACGGATCAAAAGCACGAGGAGGCTCTGGGGCTGGCGTGGTGCTCAAATCACCCCAAGGAGATAAGTTGTTCTATGTGTTGAAAATACACTTTACAGAAACCCACAATATTGCCGAGTATGAAGCATTGATGCATGGAATACGCGTGGCCAAAAATATTGGCAAACAAGATTCATGTGCTACGGAGACTCGGATTTAGTTGCTCAACAAGTATCGATATCTGCAATGCAAAAAAGCACATGGCATCCTACAAAGCTATTCTGGATGAACTATCTAAATCATTAGAGGGTTTTGAGGTTCAACACATCCCTCGAGCAGAAAATGAGGAAGCAGATGCTCTATCAAGGATAGGATCTACACGGAAACAAGTATCGGATGGCGCTTTTTTAGAGCATTTAATAGCAGTTCTGGCTATAATTCCTAGTTGGACAAAATCCTATTTGGATTTCCTGATAGACGGAAAATTATCCGAAGACGAAGTCTTGAGCCGGGAGATTGTCCGACGAGCAAAAGCCTACACTATAATAAATGGTGAGATCTATAAGCGGAGTGTTTCTGGCATTTTATAGCGATGTATTTCTTCGGAAGGAGTGGAAATCTTATGAGAAATCCACGAAGGCGAGTGAGGTCACCATGCTGCAGCCAAATCCTTAGTGGAAAAAGCTTTTAGACACGGATTCTTTTGGTTTACAACTAAGGCAGATGCAGTCAAACTGGTCAAAACGTGCAAAGGTTGCCAAAAGTATGCCCATCAGGCACATGTTCCGGCTAAGCAACTGCGAACAATCCCTATTACATGGCCATTTGCGGTCTGGGGGCTTGATATGGTAGGGCCGTTTCATACGAAAAAATGTGGATATACACACCTACTAGTGATGGTGGATAAATTTACAAAGTGGATTGAGGCTAAACCCGTAACCAGTTGCGATGGACCCACAGCCAGAAAGTTCACTGAGGACGTGATCATACGATTCGAATATCTGCACAGTATAATGACTGACAACGGGAGCAATATTTCCATGGGAGAATTTGTCGTATTCTGCGAATAACAAGGGATCTGACTCGATATTGCATCAGGCGTGCATCCATAAGTTAATGGACAGGTCGAAAGAACTAATGGTCTTATTTTACAAGGACTCCGACCTCGTCTCGAGGCACCACTTCGTCGGCCCGCGGGGGCTTGGGCGGAAGAATTACCATCTGTAATATGGAGTTTACGTACAAGTCCTAACAGATCAACCGAATATACTCCTTTCTTCTTGGTCTATGGTGCAGAAGCAGTTCTTCCAAGTGATCTAATTCATCAGTCTCCACGAGTCAAAGCGTATATCAAAGAATATGCATAAGTTTCTCAACAAGATGATCTTGATATAATCGAAGAAGTACGAGTCGTTGCTGAGCCGAGATCTATAGCCTACCAACATAAGTTACACAAGTATCATAGTCAAAGAGTACAAAACCGTTTTTTCAGGAAAGGTGATTTGGTTCTCCGACTTGTGCAAAAAACAAAGAACAAACTTTCCCCAATTTGGGAAGGACCTTTTATGATTAGCAGAGTTCTGCATAATGGGTCGTATTATTTAATTGATACGAGACCAGTCAAGGAAAGACCAGATACTCGGAAAAGAAAGAGAGCTGGCGGTAGCACAGACCCGGATGAGATAGACCGTCCAAGGACCTTCTATTCGTAGTTATATTTCCTTGTAATCATATATGTACATGTTCAAAGTGAAATAAAGTTTTGGTTTCCTCATATGTTATCTTTGAGAAGTTTTTTGCCATCTTATTTCCAAAAGAGCATGTCATTTTCAAAAATCCCAGAATGCTTGAAAGTACTTTATGCTCATGTTTGTTCTGGTTATGATATTGGAATATCTAAAAAATGTTACCTTAGGGTAAAAAATTCAATTTATTGTTTATACTTAGGTTTTTATCTGTTTGCTTAGACGCGGGTATTTTCGGAGTTGAATTGTTGGTACTGGAAGTCGTCTTTGTTTCCGAGTTTAAACTGGTTTAGTGATTGAGCTCTGTTTCTCGGCAAAGTTTCCGTGCTAATGGTTGGCCGGCTCATGAAAGGGACGAGGCAAAGAGCCAGATAAAACGACAAGTATAAGCATAAAAACTAAGTTCTTCAGAAAATTCTTCAAGAACAACTTAAAGTATATATACGCAAAAGTGCTACGATAGTAAAAGCATCAGTTTTTACAGACCAGCAGAAATCAAAATATTGTTTCCATCATTACATTGCCCAAAGTTGAGAATAATGCATAAAAACTGTTTATGTTGCAGATTCAGGTGGTGGTGATGAAGAAGGTGGAGCGCTGGAATCGACAATGTTGTCACCCTGGATCTCAGACTCGGAAGCTGCTTCAGCAAGGATGTCTTCTGGCTCCTGAGGCGAGGGAGTCACAGTGACGGATCCGAAGAACGGCGTCATATAGTTGGTCATCTCCGCCACATGGCAAGCGTAACCTGCACATGTATCTTGGATTTCCTTGATGTCCTACGTGTTACCCTCATCGTCTTCCTCGGCAATACCCTTGGTGACATGCCAGATTTCCATCTCGCTGTGGTGACTCATCACCATGGTAAGAGCAGTCTGCGCAGCAGTCCGAGTGTAGGAGATCTTCCAGTCCTTGATAAGCTTCGGAATCTCCTTGGTCTTGTCCCTCACCTCTTGCACTGACATCTTGTGCAAGTCAAAAAGTTTGACCGACTCGCCAGCCTCTTCAAGAGTCTGGCGGAAGTCGAACAAAATTTCTCCGACGATCTTGATGCGCTCGAGGCAAGGTTCGGAGGTAGGAGAGTCAGAAAAATTCAGGGTGGCTGGGAAAGAACCAAAAGTTAAAAATTTGACTGAAAAAGAAATTCTAAAAATCAATCGAAAAAAGTAAGTCGGAAATCTTACCTAACATAGAATAATCCCACTGGACACGCTCCTCGCGGAGGCTGTTTAGCTCATTCTCTGTGGCCTAGGCCAGATCCCTCTAACTATCGAAGACTTTTTGAAGATCATCCAATTGTTCGTCTCGGAGGGCCAACAACTTCTCGAGGCTCACGGTCTCATGGTTGCTTGACTCCAGGACAACAGCTACGGATTTCTCCGATTGTATAGTCAGCTTCTCAAGCTTGTTCTGGAGCTCATCATTCTCTAATTCCAAGACCTTGAAGTTCTCGGATTGTTCCACCATCTTGCTAGACTAGCACAACAGTTCTGCATAAAAAGTTATCAGTCGGACAAAGTAAGTTTGACTATGACAAATAGCTAATTGGAAAAGAGGAAGCCGGAAAAGTTTACCTTCTGCTTCATCTTTTTAAAGTTTTAACTTTGAATTCTCAAGACGCATGTCTTTGATTTCCTTGCGCTTATTACATATGTTCTTGAGAAATTCTTGGTTGGAAGATGCAATTTTCTGTAAGTTTACAAGACGGAATACCGTCACAGGCTACTAAGACTCGGGCTTCAAATTTAACTAAGTAAAAATATAGCACGAGCCTTAGGGGCTACACTACATCGTTCTTTTGCAACATAAAAGCATCAACTCAGATTCAACAATGTTTATCCGACTTTATGCTTGGGGGCTAGAGGATATGATAATAAAATAAATGCAAATAAGAATCATAAGGTTACAATGTTTTCCATGTGCAACTTCTCAAATCCGAGTTTAGTGTTGTGAAACACTTCCTCGGCAAGGGAGAGGGACGGAACATCCATAGATGGGAGTTTTCCAGACTCTATCTTAGCATACTGGACCAAAATTTGGTCCACGAGGCTAACCAGCTTGACGTCCTCCTGCTCCTGGCTCGCTGCCTCCGCGGTAAGGGTTTGCTTCTCAAGGCTGGACTGAGCCAGCCTGAGGATCTATTCCTTCTTTTTCCTCTTCAACCTAGGGACAGAAGAGCCGGACACTTTGTGCAATGTTCTTGTAGATGTTACCATGGGATCATTACCCTTGACGGGTTCACCCTTGTTAGTTGCTTGGCCACCAACGGTGACCAAGGATTTTGAGATGTTGCCAGCATCAGGAGAGGCGGAAACCTCTGTTGCTGATGGAGTACTGGATGGAGTCGGTGGTGGCATGGCAGGGGAGATGACAAGCTTCTGCTGACGCAGTTGCCACTTCAACTGAAAACCATCAAAACAAAAGGCTTCTAAAAGAGGTAAATGCAAATGATAGCAGAAATCTGTTAAAATAGACCAATAGGTAAAGATTGATTTTTTCAAAAACCTTCTGTTGCTCAAATAAAAAAGTGTAGAACTAATGAAAGTTAGGTAACAACATGGAGAACAAGATCAGAAAAATAAAGCTCCATCCGACGTACTAAGCTCCCTCAAAAATTTTTATGGTGCAGCACAAAAATTTGTCCCAGGACAGCCACTTTTCATAACTCCTCTACTTCACAAAAGTAGTTGGACTTGACACAGAAACCAAAACAAAAAGGATAAGGAGCGGTTATTACAGAGGTATTAACTTCCAAGACTCAACCAAACTCTTGGGTTATCTCCCAACAAGTAATATTCTTTAATGCCTTTAAGTTAGGCTTGAAACTTTCAACGATGCTCACATAGGAGATATATATTTGAAGTAAAAAGAGCATCAAGAAGCAAATAACCAACACACTTGAGTCTAACCCACTTCCTATTCATGGGAGTGTCATGAGAAAACAAATTGTTGAAATAAAAATCCACTAGCATAGGAAGACAAAACAAATGCAACTTCAAATCTTTTAACATAAAACGGGGAAACTTAACATTATTGAGAAGCATAAAACCATGTTTCCCTCTCTCATAATAACTTTCAGTAGCACTTTGAATAAAGTTGAAAATATAACTGTCACTGACAACAACTTTATCATCAAAATGAGCATACTTACATTCACCAGAAAGAGGTCCAAGGACATAAACCGGATCAACTGAAGCAAGTTGTTCCATCCTGAAATCATTATTAGGCAAACTGTTTTCACATGGAGCTTTCGCAAATTTGGAAAAGTTAAACTCATCAGAATCTCCATCAAACTTAGTTAAAACTTTCTCCTTCTTACAATCAATAATAGCTCCACAAGTGTTCAAGAAAGGTCTACCAAAAATGATAGGACAAGTTTTGCTAGCTGCTGAATTAAGCACTAGAAAATCAACAGGATACTTAATCTTACCACAAAGAACCTCCACATCTCTTACAATGCCATTGGGGAAAATGGTTTCCTTATTAGCAAGGTGGATAACCACATTAATGTCCTCAAGCTCACAAGGACCAATTTCATGCATAATTTCCATGTAAATCTCATAAGGAATAGCACTAGAACTAGCACCAATATCACACAAACCATAATAGCAATGATCATCAATTTTAATAGAAAGCACAGGAACACTAGCTTTTCTAGCCTTACTAGGATGAGAGATAATATTAGAAGCGTCTTCACAAAAGACAATGTGCTCATCCTCTATATTTCTAGTGACAGTATCTTTCACAATAGCTACAACATGTTCAACATTCAATTGCTTATCAGGCTCCGCAGTTTCCTTCGTACCTTTGTTATTTGCACTAATAATCGTAGAATACTCCTTTACCTTAGCTATGAAAGGAACTTTCTCAACATCAGGTTTCGGCAGAATATGATTTGTAGTACAAACTGGAGTACTTCTAACTGGAACATGACTAAAAACATATTTATAAGGAGCATGGTAATTATTGCACTTCTTCTTGGGAATTTCTATGTGAGAGGCAAAGGCCTTAAAACAGTTGGCGATACTTTGGGAATCAAGACCAAACTCATTGCTAATATCACGAAAATCATCAGTTTCCATAAAAGATTTAATGCATTCATAATCATAGTCTATACATGACTTTCTTCCTTTGTCATTCTCCCAAGCTTCAGTGTTTTCATGAATTCAGTCTAGTAGATCCTATTTAGCTTCTTCCGTCATATGTGTGAATGATCGAGCACAAGAATCATCTAGTAAATCTGTATCATGAAGAGAAAGCCTAGCATAAAAGTTATTGAGAATAATATTGTTAGGGAGTTCATGAATAGGACATTTAAGCATTACTAACTTCAATCTACCCCAAGCTTGAGCTGTACTCTCTCCATCAAGAGGCCAAAAATTATATATAAGATTTCTATCCTTAATCTCACTGGGATTATAAAATTTAGAGTAAAAGAGATATGTTATCTCCTCCCATTCCATAGATTGTCCATTTTCAGCAACTTATACCATTCTTCAGCTCTCCCTTTCAAGGATATGGAGAGTAACTTCTTCTTCACCTATTCAGTTGTGATACCTGCACACTTGAACAACCCACATAATTCATGGATAAAAAGCAAGTGATCACCAGGATGGACAGTTCCATCCCCTAAATAATAATTATCCATAACACGATTAACAATACTTGTATGTATCTTAAAATGATCTATCTCAACAGGTGGTGGTTCATCTACTGGCCTAGCAGTGGTAATAGTTTTCCCAAACAGAAAACCAAGTGGGTTATCCATATTGGAAACAAAATAACAAGCAGTAACAAAAGAAATACCCACAGTAGAAGTTTCCTTTACCAGTTCCACTCTTCAATAGCGCTTCACTCCCCGGCAACGACACCAGAAAATAGTCTTGATGACCCACAAGTATAGGGGGTGTATCATAGTAATTTCAATAAATAGGAGTGTCGATCCCAACGAGGAGCAGAAGGTGCTGAAAAGTGGTATGGAGCAGGAACTCTCTGCAAATACTTAGCAAAAGGATTTTTAGTGGTTTTCTGATAAGGCAACAAAACGAAGTGCAAGTAATAAAGAACAAACGCAGCAAGTGGCCCAATCCTTTCTTAGCAAAGGACAAGCCGGTGGAAATACTTATAAGGACCAAACGTTCTCGAGGACACATGGGAATTCTGTCAAGTGCTTTCGCTTCACATAGTTGAGTACTCCTCTTTGGTGTTGTAAGTGTTGTGTGGGTGAACCTGTGCTAATGCACCGACCTTACTTGGAGTAATACATACTTGTGATTAAACCCCCTGAAAACATCCGTAACTACTGGAAAGTAATTAAGATATAAATCTAACCACAGCCTTAAACTCTAAGATCCTACGATCCCTTATGCAAAGGTGTCCTAATGGGGTTTCAGGTTTCTGTCACTCCGGCAACCCCACAATTAGTAGCCAAATACACAATGCATTCCCCTAGGTCCATAAATGGTGAAGTATCATGTAGTCGACGTTCACATGACACCACTAGAAGAATTGCACCACAGCTTAAATACTAAACCATTGAATAATAATTCAACACAAATCCACTAACAACATGACTTCTCCCATGTCCTCAAGAACTAAATGAACTACTGAGAAGACATCATATGGATCAAGATCAAAGATGATATGATAATGGATAACAATCTAAACATAAACAATAATCCAATGGTTCCACTCAGAAGCATCAAATACAATAGTAATTAACACCGGGAAAGTTTCCCCTAAGAAAAGCAATATCCAACACAATTGTTACAGCATGACGGAGTGGTGATGATGGTGTGGATGATGATGTTGATCCCGATAAATCCTAGCTTGATGATGGTGTTGATGGCGACGGTATCCCCTCTCCGGTAAGGAATTCCCCTACCAGAAATCTGTCTGCCAGAGAGATCTTTATCTTGGTGTTTTCCGCCCCCAGAGGCGGAGGATATCTATCTGTGGTCGCTCCCCGAGTCTTAGGGTTCCGTAGGGAAGATATAGGCAAAGGGGAAGAGTCGGGAGCCGGGAAGGTGGGCCACACCTACCCTAGGCGCGGCCCAGGGTGGGCCCGCGCCTAGGGGGTGTGGTGTAACATCCCAACATTTAGGACCTAACGAAGGGTAGAATTAGGAATATGGATTGTTGCATGCATTCATCTGTGAAAATGTGGGTAAAATTTTCGCCAAATAAATACCTAAGTGATCAATGTTTCTTTCATAATTTGAGATTAGGTTTAGTCTTAAAGGATGATTGTTATAAACTTTGAGATGATCTTAAGGAGTTATGTGTTTTCAAATGGATTTGAAATATTAGACTTGAGTGTTTGAATTATAATTCAAATGAATTAGATATAAGTTTTGAATCTTAATTCAATTAAGAGATAAATATTACAACTTGAATTCTATCCAAAGAAAAACAATAATGAATATAAATTTTATTTCTTATCATCAATATATATAATCAAGTTATAAAATTATAACTTATTTGAATCATCCACGTAGCTTACAAAAGTAAATATACAAAGAATAGGAATATTCTTTATTAATAATAATATAATCTTTATTACAATTGAAAGGTTATAAGAATAATAAAAGAAAGTTACAAAAGAATAAGAAAATTACATTGGAATATTTACTAACTATCCTATATCTAAGTCTAAACTAAATCTTCATCTTTATCTTTGTACCTGCAAAACAAAGACTAAATAAAAACAAAAGAAGATTAGTGTTAGTATTATTTCTCTCAGACATGTCAGTGAAATGCACTTGAAAAATTCATCATTGATACATTTAAAAAGGGGCAAGTTTCACCAATATGAAAGAATTCATCTTTCATAAATTCAAAGGCCGAAGTCAAATAACAGCCAAGAGGGGCAAAATCACCAGCCAGATGAAAGTAACCTGGTAAGAGTAAGTTCAAAATTCTGAACATATCCACAAGTGCATAGCAGGCACAGAGGCAGGACACACACCAACATGCATGTGGTGTTTTGTCAACCTCCCAGAACAACCCAATCTCACAAAACCACAAGCACAGCCTTGGGAGGCACTAGTGCATCACTACACTGCACAACACACAAGAACAACCAGTGTAGACAACAGCTAAACCAAGCACCATATCCAACAACCAAACCAACTAAGGATCAATCAAACATCACCAGGATGGTGACATAAGGAGGGGGATGGATCAGGTGGATAGCAAGATCAAGCCAGGAGCTAGGAGTAGCAGGGTCAGCTTAAGATCAGGCACAAGAGTCCAGCAAAACCAGATCAAGATCATCATCACCAACTTACTACACCATCATTAGATTTTGTGGTGAGTTTCATAAAACCTTCACATGATCTAATCATCATATTCAGAAAGAAACATGTGTTGTTTTATAAAACAAAACCACAGAAAACACCCAAGTGGGGTGAATCCATCATACGAATTTTTAAAACTCTAAAGGCAAACAGCACAATACCATGATCCAACTAGAGCTCAGAGCAACATCCTTGTTCTGGTTGTCAAACTATATTTTACCATTCAATCATGCATATACCCATGATCTATTTCTAGGCACATCCCTAAAGGAAGGGTATCACCTTAGGAACAAATCCTTAGGATCCATAACATGATCAAGCTCACTATCATTTTTCCAAGCTTTGATTCAATCAAGAATAACTGGTACCACTACCAGGACTATCTAGATGAACAAATTAGATAAGATCTAAATCCCTAAGCCTCAGACCAACATCATTGGTCTTAGAAAATTCAGAAAAGAAACATCTATGTTTATCTCTCAAAGCCAACTTTGTCATTAAGTATCAAACAACCCAATCAATGGATTAGAGTTATTCTTGTGTGCCATACCATGATGGTGTGACAAGAATAGTCCAATATGAATCAGGAACTAACTAATCAATGGATTACAGTAAATCATCATAGATTCAGAAAATCAACTAACTAATCATCTTCCTGTTAACACAGTAATCATAACTAGGAGATTCCTATGTTACACTTCAAACCACATGTTAATTCCCAAGCTAACAGCACTAAAACAGTAGCTGTATCTTATCATAATCATGACCATGAATCAATTAAACAGTGGAAAGCTATCAAGTCATTAGCTTTACCAAGCATGTTTCCTAAGCAACAATATCATCTGAATCAGATGTAATGTAAGCATCAAATCATCTAGTAAGCCACCAGAAACATCATCTATCATTTTAAGCAACAAGCCTCAGGGCAATAATCATTTAGCATGTATACAGATCAACCAAACATGATTCAAATCATCCAGTACATGATCAATCACATAACATGAACCCTAAATGGATAATCATCCTAAAATGAATCAGACAATAGAAAGAGAGGACACTGCCAGCCTCTAGCATTGAATCAACAAGCACAAAAAGCACCAGGGGGAAGGAATCAAACTCACCGTAGGTCCTCGCTGAAGAAATTGAAGAGGAAGCAGATTGGCCGACAAAGCCCGTGGCGGCACAGGGAGCACCCAGGGGGGGCGCTGCAACCTGCAGTAGCCACGGCGGCAGCCACAGCAGCACACGAATCCACCACATCACCACAGGCGGGACCACGGCGGTGGCGGCAGCAGCACTTGAACACATGCCAAACCCCAAACCCTAGGGTTCAGAGAGGCATCGATCCATTGCAGGAGAGCCCCAGTCTCAAATCCAATTGGATGGAACGAACGGGCGTCATCGATAACCCCCTAGTACACCACGGCGGCGACCAGAACAACCTACAGCGGCAGGAATCGCCGGTGGCAGCATCACCGGCCACGCGGTCGGGGTTAGAGGAGGAGAGGATAAGCTCGAGAGAGAGAGAGATAGGCAGTGAGGAGTGGGCCAAGTTGGGCCAAACCCTTCAGGGTGGTCCTTTTTTCTAAAACTAAATGGGCCACTAGGGCCCAATAAGAATAATCAGCCCAGAAACAATTCCAGGCCTGTTTTAATAAACAGGTAAAGACCAAAATACTCCTAGACTTAAATGAATTCTAGAAAATACAATATAAGTCCCAAAATTATAAATTAAATAATTTTGGATTCACAATAATCCACTCTATCCAAATAAAAGAAAATATAAAATTTTGGACATTTAAATTCTTATAACAATTTTGTAATTCATATATTGCTTATGGAATTTTACAAAATTATTGAAAGATGAGAAAAATAAATAAAAATCACTTTCATTATATATTAATATTATAGTATTTTTAAAAATAATAACAATTTTTAATGTATAATTGATAATTTTAAAAAGAATTATTAAATCAATAAAAGTCAAATAAAAAGGAAATAAAATAAACTAATTCAATATATGTTATAAATATTATAAAGTAATATTTATAAATGCTTTATTAAAAGGCACCTTATATAGGGAAAATGCATATAGAATTGAATAATGCATTACATTACTTGCATAATCATTTTGCTTCTTTAAATATTGTCCTTACCGGGCAATAATGATGTTTTTGTAGACATAGAAGCTCAAGGTCCAATGCGAGAATCAGACTTCACTACCTTGCCATCACAAGGCAAGTTCATCACTTGCTCATGTCCTTTGAAGAGTCTTTATCAAAGTATTTGCAAATTGTGTGTTATCATATATGCTACAAGAGAAAGAAAATATTATTTTCACAAATAAAGAAATCATAGATATCATCCTAAGTGGTGATATAATGGAGCAATAGAACTTAGTGTTCTAATTGCAACAATGATGATCAAATAGGGACTTAATAACCCTGACATCAGTGATTCTAGCGCCGTATATTACGCGTTAGCCATGAGATTTGGAATGGGACAAAGAAGTCAGCTGTATCTTCTTCCTCTCGCATGAAGCCGGATGTGCAGGTCGTGGCTGTTATCCTTGTAGCGTGCATATTATTTGGTAATTCGTAGAGGATATGCAGCATATGGGTGGGAACCCTCATCGTCCCACGATAGTTCTTGCATCTAACGGTTTGTACAAACCATTGCCGTAATTCATTATGTGGGCATGGTGTACACCAAGGAGGCATGCGGGGTCGCGAAGGGGGCAGTGATTGGCTTGGACCCACCACTGGGCCCCACATCATAGAATTGTGGACGGGAAAGTACGCCTGGTTGTGCAACAAGGAATTGATATCTCATGGGTAAAGTAACGCACCTCTGCAGAGTGTAAGATTTGTATGTTTTTACTCCCTGCGTGGCCCCATAGTGGTATCAGAGCAATAGCTTCTGGTTTTAGGCTCGAGATCTCGCATATGTGATATGCGGTAGGCTGTAGATGAGATCTATATGTTGTTTTGGTGGTCGATCTATGAGATAGATCGTTTTTGTACGAGGTTGATTAGATCAACTGTACTCGGGGAATGGTAGATCTGATTTCCGTGATCATACTGCTGAGGTCGTGGAACGACATACCCCTACCGGTCGGCTTCCGCCATCGGGGTAGATTGTGACACGTAAATCCAGATGCGGTGATCGAAGATCAAAGAGTTTGATCGAGTCGGAACAATGGTCAGAATCCATGTCCGGATCGTAGATGAGATCTACGTTTTCGGAAAAATCATCGGGCGCTGCCCCTCCGGATAGCGGGACCGCCGGCTTCGCCATGTCGTAGCGCCTTAGATGTCGTTGCGAGTTTCACAACGTCGGTAGATATTGTATCTATGCATAACTTGTTTTTGCAGGAAGTTGTGAATGGTATGCTTCATGTGCATGTGATGTATGTGTGTAATCCATACGTGATATGCAAATCACGGTTTTTGTCAGCCGGCTGGATCCTAGGTGCTGTAATATTATTGTATAACGACCTGCGTGTCGGATTCTCCTTGTAATTTACTTTACTAAGCTAGTGTAGCTGTTTGGAGAGCCCGGAAGGCATGCAACGCGTTGTACATGTCGGCGACATGGAGTTGGACGGCAAGTGACAAGAGTTGGCATGAGTCGGATTACAGGCTTTGTGGAGATGGAGATCGCCATGAAGGGAGCCATACCATTTCACATTATAATTGCTTTATTTTGTGTCATTGCTATGTCTCTGTTTTACCTCTATTAGATAGTCGATAAAATCCAATCCCTCAAAGAAGGTCTAGTTGGTTTTCCCGCCAGTGTTTGCACCATCACAAGTCGGACATTTTTGGTAGTGGGCTCATAAAATTGAGGTGCTGCCAATTCTTTCCGACTAGGTTGGTTCGAGTCGGACTCTTACTGCGGAAACACTCGGTAAGCTAGACGGGTCTATCACAAAAGTTGTGGGACTCGAGGAAAGGTCGGATGGGAGCCGGGGCATGTGATGCCACCCGCCCAACAGGAGTCGTATGAGATATGATTGATAAGGAGTTGTCTACCTAGATCACGTGGCGGCTAGAGGTGATGCTAAATCTCACTAGACGACTTGCTTATTTAGGATCCTGAATCACTAAGTAACCATCGGAGAGGTGTTGGTTCTAGTGGGAGCATTAAAATATTAAAGTGTTTAATATGTTTGCTCTTTTATAAATACATGTCTTAAGTGTTTTGCATATTTTCTGTTGTAGATCATGGCACCAAGTAGCAATCACTCTCAGATATCTGGTTTTGTGTTGAGAACTATCCTTGAGAAAGATAAAATGAACGACACTAATTTTACCAACTGGTATCGAAATCTGAGAATTGTTCTCAAACAAGAAAAGAAGGACCATGTCCTAGATAACCCACTTCCAGATGAGCCGAATGAGAATGCGACTGTCGCTGCCACCAATGCCTACCGTCGGGCTAAGGATGAGTCCACGGATATTAGCTGTCTTATGCTTGCTCACATGGAACCGGACTTGCAAAAGAAGTTCGAGAATGTTGAGGCCTACGATATGATCGAAAGCCTCAAAAGTATGTTCCAGGCTCAGGCGAAGACTAAGAGGTATCAAGTCTCTCAGGCTTTGCTGAGTTGCAAGATTAAGGATGGTGATCCACTGAGTCCGCATGTGATCAAAATGGTTGGTTACGTGCAGTCTCTAGAAAGGCTTGGCTACCCCATTAGCGAAGAGTTCGCTACGGATATAATTCTGAACTCTCTTCCTAGTGCATATGGGCAGTTCATTTCGAACTACCACATGCATGGTATGGATAAGAAGCTCACGGAATTGCATGGGATGCTCAAGCAGGCAGAGGCGGATATCAAAAAGGGCGCCAGTCAAGTGTTGATGGTGCAGAATAAGGCTAAGTTCAAGAAGAGTTCTTGGACTAAGAAGAAGGCTAAGTCAGGAGAAAATCAGGCTCAGGACCCAGTCCCAAGCGCCTCCTCAGGGACTAAGCCATCTCCTTCAGCCGGATCCACTTGCTTCTACTACAAGGCGGATGGCCACTAGAAGAGGAACTGCAACAAGTACTTGGCCGACAAAGCCAAGAGTGGAGGTATGACTTCTGACTCAGGTACACTTGTTTGCAATGTTACAGAAATATATCTTGCTGATGCACCTAATAGTTCTTGGGTATATGATACCGGATCAGTTATTCACATCTGCAATTCGTTGCAGGGACTGGTAAGAACTATGAGCATAGCAAGAGGCGAGGTTGATATTCGAGTTGACAACAAAGCAAGAGTTGCTGCGTTGGAAGTTGGCACGATGCAACTTCATTTACCTTCCGGATTCATTATGGAACTGAATAATTGTTATTATGTTCCAGTGCTCAGTCGAAACATTATTTCTGCTTCATGTTTGATGAGGCAAGGCTATGAGTCAAATATCAAGAATAATGGTTGTTCTTGGTATTTGAATGATATGTTTCACGGGTTTGCACCTGTACAGGACAAGTTATTTATTTTGAATCATAATGATGAGTCAGTTTATAACATAAATGTTAAAAGGTTGAAACCAAATGATCTGAATATGACTTACTTTTGGCACTGTCGGCTTGTTCATATAAGTTGGAAACACATGAAGAAGCTCCATGATGATGGACTCCTAACTTCGTTCGACTTGGAGTCGTTCGAGACATGCGAATCTTGCCTACTTGGCAAAATGACCAAGACACCTTTTGCAAAGAATTACGAAAGGGTGTCTGACTTGTTGGTACTAGTACATAGTGATGTATGTGGACCAATGAGCACGACAGCCAGGGGTGGTTATGAGTACTTCATTACCTTCACTGATGATTTGAGTAGGTATGGATATATCTACTTGATGAAACATAAGTCGGAAGCCTTTGAAAAGTTCAAAGAATTCCAGAATGAAGCACAGAATCAACTCGGCAAGAAAATAAAGTTTCTTCGATCGGACCGAGGAGGCGAGTACATGAGCCATGAGTTTGATGACCATCTAAAAAGTTGTGGAATAGTTCCTCAACTTACTCCGCCAGGAATGCCGCAAAGGAACGGTGTTTCAGAAAGACGGAATCGGACCTTATTGGATATGGTACGATAAATGATGAGTCGGACAGATCCGCCTTTATCATTTTGGGGTTATTGTCTAGAAACAACGGCGTTCACACTAAACAGAGTACCATCAAAGTCGGTAGAGAAGACACCGCTTGAGATGTGGACATGCAAAAGGCCGAGTTTGTAGTTTCTTAAGATTTGGGGTTGTGAAGCTTTTGTCAAGCGACTTCAGTCGGACAAGCTTAGAGCCAAGTCGGATAAGTGTATTTTCGTGGGGTATCCAAGGGAAACCTTGGGTTACTACTTCTACAACCGAGAAGAGGGCAAAGTGTTTGTCGCTCGAAACGGTGTCTTCCTTGAGAACGAGTTTCTCAGTCGGGGAGTAAGTGGGAGCACGGTGCAGCTCAAAGAAATTCGAGAGGAACCGGCTAGTAGCGAGTCGGCAAAAACCTTGGAGGTTGAGCCGGTCGTGGCAGCTGAACCGGCAGCAGCACCTGTACTACGAAGATCGGCAAGATTACGAAGTGTTCGTGATGTATTTCTGTTAGACAGTGATGAGCCGGCAAATTATTCAGAAGCGATGGTGGGATCTTATTCCGAGTTATGGCTTGGATCCATGAGATCCGAGTTAAAGTCCATGGATGAAAATCATGTTTGGAACTTCGTTGATCTGCCAGACAGTGCATGACCCGTCGAGTGCAAATGGGTCTTTAAGAAGAAAACTAATATGGATGGAAATTTTTCAATCTATAAAGCACGTCTTGTCGCGAAGGGGTTCCGACAAGTTCAAGGAGTTGATTACGACGAGACTTTCTCGCCCGTAGCGATGCTTAAATAAGTTCGGATCATGTTAGCTATAGTAGCCTATTTCGACTATGAGATATGGCAGATGGATGTCAAAACGGCTTTCCTTAACGGAAATTTAACCGAGGACGTGTATATGATACATCCCGAGGGTTTTGTCGATCCGGATAATGCTGACAAGGTGTGCAAACTTCAGAAATCCATTTATGGGTTGAAGCAAACATCTCGGAGTTGGAATATTCGCTTTGATGAGGTAGTCAAATCGTTTGGCTTCATCAAGAGTGATCATGATTCTTGTTTATACAAGAAGTTTAGTGGGAGCAAAGTAAACTTTCTAATCTTATATGTGGATGACATATAACTGATTGGAAATGATGTCTAGATGTTGCAAGAAACCAAGGAATCATTGGAAAGGAGTTTCTCAATGAAAGACTTGGGTGAGGCAACATACATCCTCGGAATCCGGATCTATAGAGATAGATCAAGAAGGCTCATTGGATTGAGTCAGAGTACTTATTTGTACAAAGTGTTGAAGAAGTTCAACATGGAATCGTCTAAGAAGGGGTTCTTACCGATGTACCATGGTGTAAAACTTAGAAAGGCTCAGTGTCCTTCGACAACTAATGAGCGAAGTCGGATGAGTGCGATTCCGTATGCTTCTGCAGTCGGATCCATCATGTATGCCATGATTTGTACTAGGCCGGATGTTTCCTATGCTCTAAGTGTTGTGAGAAGATACCAGGCTGATCCTGGAGAAATCCACTGGACAGCAGCTAAAAGTATCCTAAAGTACTTGAGAAGGACTAAGGATATGTTTTGGTTTATGGTGGTGAAGATGAACTCAGTGTAAAGGGTTACACGGATGAGAGTTATCTTACCGACTCTGATGATTCTCGTTCACAATCCGGATACGTGTTTATTATAAACGGAGGTGCTGTGAGCTGGAAGAGTTCCAAGCAAGAGACTGTGTCTGCATCTACAACAGAGGCTGAGTATATTGCCGCCTCAGAGGCAGCAAAGGAAGTTGTTTGGATGAGGAATTTCCTCATGGATCTTGGTGTGGTTCAGGGCTCGTCCAATCCGTTGGACGTGTATTGTGACAACAATGGTGCTATTGCACAAGCCAAGGAACCTAGACAACACCAGAAGAACAAGCACATACTCATGCGGTACCACCTGATTCGCCAGTTCGTGGATCAGGGTGATATCAAGTTATGCAAGGTACACACGGATGCAAATATTGCGGATCCGTTAACAAAGCCGTTACCCCAGCCAAAGCATGAGGCACACCTGAGAACCATGGGCATTAGATGCTTAGACATGCGATGTCGGAAGATTGACTCTAGTGCAAGTGGGAGACTGTTGGGAATATGCCCTAGAGGCAATCATGTATGATGATATTTCCCATTGTATTCATAAATATATAAAGTTGTCCTTGTATAAACATCTGATGTATATCATTGAATATGTGATTCGGTTGTGGAACTATGCATTCATGTTATTTGTACTAAATGTCCTTGGTCATTGAGGTTATGATGGACACACAACTTAGACCAATGTGAAAGTTGGCTTGATGACTCGGTTCCACTTGTCTTGGGCATGGAGATGCTATTCCAACTCACACAGATTCATCTAAAGAGTTTAGCGAGTCGGATTGACCCATATTGAGGTACAACGAACAAGTTGTCATTTGTATATCTCAATCAATGTAATCCTTAGACCTGAGGTTATTGATGGTCCGAGTTGAGGATCACCGACTTAGGTTCTGTCAAACGCTGATTTGTAACTAGGCAGTTATAAAGGCAGAGTTTGGGTCGACTGAGAATCAAGTTGCGTGATGTGAATAACCAAGATGTTATTTTGCCCCTCCACTTGGAGAGATATTCTCTGGGCCCTCTTGTGAGATATGATTCGGAAAGCATGGCCATGCACGACTCGGTTAAGTGTTAGCCGAGGCGATCGACTAAGAGTTAGTCGGGTGAATCACTTATCTCGGATCAAGAAGAGAGTCGGACTATTTAAGGGATGACATATATTCGCCTATACTCTGACAAGGTATATCGTCAGGCAAAAGGTACTCAGACGTAAGTCGCATTGGAAAGGCAAGTCATCATGACTCTTTGGTACTTGAGAGTCAGCACGTTCTGCTAGGAGGCGCTACCGACTGATCGATTTAGAGTCGGACTCTAATCGTGTCCAAGTAGCCATGAGCCTGCGGGGTCACACACTTAAGAGCGGGAGCAAGTTTGGATTGGATCTGAACCGGAATCTGGTTGGGTTGGACCCAAGTCGGATTAGGATTGAGTTAGTGAGTTGGACTCACGGTGACTAGTGTTATATGGGCTTTAGTGAATGGCCACGAGAGTGGAGCCCACATTCACTCCCTATATATAGTGGAGCACCGTAACTCAGAAAGGTTAATCGTTGTTCGGTTAGGTCATTCCATGTGTTGGAAACCCTAGCTCCACAGCAGTCCTACCGTCATTGGAAGCTAGAAGTTCGTCGCCGGTGCTCCTCCTTGCACGTGTGGATACCAGTAGAGGTGTTCTATGATCAGCACCAGGATGATCGGATCGCAAAGGACTACACTGCATCAACTGACGCACTTCATCAGTAATCTGCAACTGCGCGTCTAGTGGTAAACCTAGTGGCTTTCTACCTCGGCTAGATCTTGGGATCACCATGAGGAAAAAGTTTTGTTTTATCTCTGCATGGCCCAACAGTCACATGCACCCTCATAATAAAGATCCAACCATTTGCAAGCATTGAAAGCTGGGATCAAAGAACTCTAAACATGTGCATGAAAGATGGAGTTCTAACAACAGGACATAGTAACTATGCATGCAACATGAAAGGCTACAAACAAATATCATTAATAACATGCATTGAAAAACGTTTGTTTGTTCACATATAGAAAACATAGCATAGTGGCATTCAGCTTGTCCCTCATAGAGTAGCAAATATATGCATAGGACACCTTCAAAGTTCACAAGGGTGACTAGAAAAAAATAGTACAAGAACAAGTAATATCACAATATGCATCAATCAATAAGCTTTGGAACACTGCACACAAAATGACAACTATGCTCTCTTAATGGTGCCTAAAGGTAGAAGGTGGAGACTCAATAGTGGTGGAAGAAAGGCCTTTTATAAAGGAAGCAACGATTTCAAGTTTCAAAAAGAGCTTCCAAAAATTATGGTACTTGTTAGCTTTCAGCCCTTATTGCCCCTATCATAAGCATCTTGAATTGATTAAGGTTAAAGTGAACAAAGATGGAGTATATGCTTGACTAAGTATAAGTTGGCAATCTCAAGTACCTTGAATACGAGGGCCACAACTCATGTTACTGAACTTTAGTCACCTGTAAGTTCTGGTCATTGTAAGTATTTGCATATCATTGAGAACCGCCAACATGGTACCCCTTGCACATGGTATAGGAGCTTTCCCATAACCAAAATGACAAGGCAAGCAGACAGTGAGCATCTCAGCAATCTTTTTATTTACCATATGCATATATTTTTTTGGAGGATGCTTCATAGTCTAGCGGCCCAGGCGTTTCCACCATGATTAGGCATGGCTTAGTCTAGCGGCCCAGGCGTTTCTCTAACACATAATACAAACTCCATGGACTTACAAGTTCCCTCTTTATTTTACACCGGTTACATCCATAGACAAAAGATCATGATATCAACTAAGTACAAAGTACAAGTGCAATGTTGAAAACGTTCCCCGTGATAGCACGGTTCTGCTAATTCCAACTTATAAGTGCAAGAATATATAACATAGATGACACAATAGTTCAAGTTTATTAGGGGCAAAGAATATAAAATGTGCCATCTAGTTTGTGAGGGCTTTAATCAATAAGTTTTCACATAACAAAATAGTTTTTAATTGGAAGATAGCTGAAAACAAGAATATAGTTGGAATGGTGTAACACACCATGCATAGGAGTTTATAGTGGACACTTTGGAATAACTTGGTTTCTTGGGAGTTGGAAGCATGAGTAGAGCTTACTCACACAAGTGGAGGCTAGCAAACGACTGGAGCAACAAAATAAGAGAGCAATAATGGCCATAATCATGCAGAGCAACAAAACATTACTAATCAAAGCATAGAGTGGTACTACAAGTCAAGGAATAAATGATCATAGAGCCTATGGTGACTTGTCATAGTCATAACATGGTGTGAGCATGTGCCAAGTCAACCCAATCAAAGCATCAAAGGAGAATACCACAATACTATGCTTTTTGCATGCTAAAACAACGCATAATTTCTTCAAGGCACACTAAGCAATCCCAATTGTTTGGAACAAGACATGATAAAACAATAATCACTAAGCATAAGGTCAAAACAACACCTAGCATGTCATGCTAAAGTCTAAGTCACAGTCAATGCAAGATCCTCTTGCACTTACAAGCAAGAACTTACTACTCCTTTCCAACACCAAGCAACTTATTTGCAACAACACAGCGAGAACGGGGGTCCAAGCTACTCAAACAAACTAAGCAAAGAAAACAAAAACTAAGATGCTCCAAGAACAAAACATCTTGGCATGAAACAATAAAAACGAAGTATCTAGAAAGACCTGAGCTTTTTATTGATGAAGCAGGGGATGCCTTGGGCATCCCCAAGCTTTGACTCTTGTACCTATTGGATATTTATTGGGGTGACACCATGGTGGCATCACCAAGCTTGAGCTTTTGTACATTCTTCATCTCATTGCATCATTCTCTCGCTACACCTGAATTTTTTCCTTCACACAATCTTCATTAGCAACATTAGTGTATTCAAAAGATATTAGACCTATGGAAAAGCTTTGGAACATCAAAACTTTTCAATAAAAACACAAGCTACTGCAGTAACTCCTTCAAAAATCTCAATTCACCTAAAGAGAACTCAAAAAGGATCAATATGAAGCAAATGCAAATAATGGCAGAAATCTATCAAAACAGACCAGCAGGTAGAAACCGATTTTTTAGAACATCTTGTTTTGCTAAAATAAAAGAGTGTTGAACTAACGAAAGTTAGCTAACATTCTGGGGGATTTATTCGTAGATTTTGCGCTCAATCCAAGTTACATAGACTCCTCACGATTTTTTATGCTGGAGGACATAAATCTGTTTTGGGACAGCAACTCCCCAAATCTTACTTCCCTCTCATTAGAGGTCATTCTTGGCACAAAAAGCAAACAACAAGGATAAGGAGAGGTCATTACTTCAGTAATAACTTCCAAGACTCAAGGAAACTCTTGGGTTATCTCCAACAAGTACTTTTCTTTTACGCCTTTACATTAGGCTTGATAGCTTTAGAAGATGTTCACATAAGAATTATGAATTGAAGTCAAAGAGAGCATCAAGAAGAAAATTTGGAAAAAATTTAAGTCTAACCCACTTCCTATGCATAGGAATATTTTACACAAATAAATTCACAAAGAACAAAGTGACAAGCATAGGAAGATAAAACAAGAGTAACTTCAAAACTTTCAGCACATAGAGATGTGTTTCAGTACCATGAAAAATTCTACAACCAAACTTTCCTTTGTCATAATAATTTTCAGTAGCATCATGAATAAACTCAACAATATAGCTATCACATAAATCATGCTTTTCATGATCTACAAACACATAATTTCTATCATGCTCAAAAATAGTGGGATTAAAACCTTCACAGGTTTTATCCAAAGCAGATATTTCAAAAGGATCCACAGGAACATAACATTCATCCTCCTTTGGTAAGCATGGAGGAAAATCAAATAATGTAAGAGGTAAGGAGTTACTCTCATTAGAAGGTAGACATGGGTAGATCCATTCTTCCTCCCTTTGTTCATCACTCTCCTCCTCTTTTTCATCTAATGAGCTTTCAGTTTCAGCAATTTCTTCTTCCATAGGCTCCTGCAAAGCATTAGTCTCTTCCATGTGTGGAAAGCATCTATTAAAATATTCAAGGATATAGCCATTTGCTTCCTTGTAATTATCAAAGCAAAATTTAAGTATCTCATAAACCTCATATTCATAAGGTGCATCATCAGTATTTTCAAGCAAACTGGCAAGTTCAAATGCACCCTTGAAAGCAATGAATTCTTTAATTTGTTCCAGATCATAAAAGTCATAATTTCCTTTAACATAAGAGGATATGGTAACATTATCATTATACTCACATTGAAAAGGGAGGTCTTTATACCTCCTATAGCAACAAGCTTTATCAAAGCAATAAGTAACAATATAAGTGGAGCACACCTCTCTAGCAATAGTATTCAACTTATCAATTTGCTCCCATAAGTGTTTCCCTTTTTGTGACAAACGGTGTTCCTTATAATGATAATTTTGTTCTTCCATGAACCCACCTTTCCAATAAAAACTAGTTTCAAAGAAACCATCCATTGATAGAAAGCATGACCAAGCAAGGCAACAACAGACCACCAACTAGAGTAGGAACTAATTTTTTTGTGTTTTTGAATAAAGAAAGCAAACCAAACTAGACTAATTTTTTTTGGTTTTTTGAAAAGAGGCAAACAAAACCAAGAAAAAGAAACTAAGGAAACTAAAAACAAAGTAAAGAGAAAGGAAGTGAAGGACTCCCCTTGTGAAGATGTCCTTAGCCTCCCCGGCAACGGCGCCAGAAAAGCCTGATGTAGGACTGAGTTGATGTAGGAGCACTTCGTTGGGAACCCCAAGAGCAAGGTGTGAAGCAGCACAACAACAAGTTTTCCCTCAGTAAGAAACCGAGGTTATCGAACTAGTAGGGGGAAGGAAACGTCACACAGGTTTTGCAAGCAATGCGGAGACCTGCACAACACAAACTCAATACTTTTCCCCAACTAACAGTGAGGTTGTCAATCTCACCGGTTCGCTGTAACAAAGGATTAAACGTATTGTGTGGAAGGTAATGGTTTGCAGCAAGTAACAGTGGAAGATGTATCAATGGTAAAGGTCGGACCGGGGTCCATAGTTCACTAGAGGTTCTCTCCTTAGATAAACAACATGGCATGAAGGGTAAACAAATTACAGCAGGGCAATTGACAGGAACTGAGAAAGGCATAACAATGCAATTACTAGTTAGAAAGATCCTATGAGATTCGATTGGGCAATACAACAAGATACATAGAATGCCATCCAACTGCATCTATGACTAGAAGTCCGCCTTCAGGTTATTATCCGAACTCCCTCCAGTATTAAGTTGCAAGCAACAGACAACTGCTTTAAGCAAAGTGTGTAAGGTAAACAGTCCACATGTTCCATGAACTAGAGACCTTTGTTTTATCCCTAGTAGCAACAACACATCTACAACCGAAGAGAGTTTTGTCACTTCCCTTGGAAACTAGAGTCATGAACCCACTATCAAGCATAAATACCCCTCTTAAAGTCACTAGCAACTACTTGGCCAAGATAGTTACTAACAACGGAGATCATGCAAGATCACAAACAACACAGACATGATAGAATCATCAAGACAAAACTATTAATCAAACCAACATAATAATCTCAATATCCATCGGAACCCCGCAAACACAACATGCATGATTACAAATATATTAGATCTTGATCATGAATGGAACTCACAAGATCTATATATGAAAGCACAAGGAGGAGATACAACCATCTAGCTACTACATGGACCCATAGTCCAAGGTGGAACTACTCACGCATCATACCATAGAGAAGGCCTCTGGGATGATCTCCCCTCCGGCAGGGTGCCGGGAAGAACTTCAGATCCCCCCGATCTAGGGACGACGGTGGCAGCGACTAGAGAAGGTTTCGTTGAATATTGATCGAGTCCTTAGGGTTTCTGCATGGGGGCTTCTTATAGGCGAAGGGGAGGCCTAGGCGGTGGCCAGGGGCCCCAAATCCTGCCTAGGCGCGGGGCAGGGCCAACCCGCGTCTAGGGGGGTGTGGCTGCCCTGGCACGCCTCTCCGTCTCCCCTCTGGACTTCTTGTTACCCATGGAAAGTTATTGACTTTGAAGTTTCTCCCGTCCAATTCCGAGAATATTTCTTTACTAGCTTTTCTAGAACAAAAACCAACAGAAAACAGGCAACTGGCACTATGGCAACTTGTTAATAGGTTAGTACAAGAAAACATGTAAAAAGCACCTCAAAGTGTAGACAAAGCAAAGCAAAGTAGATACTAAACAAGCATGGAGCATCAAAAGTTATAGATACGTTTTCAACGTATCACCTGTCGAGGTCGACTGAGGACAACTCCTCATCTGACACTCTCGTTGGGTCACTGGCGCCGGAGTACAGAAACATCGGGTACACCCTCGCATGGAGGGGCTACACTCGGCGCTTAAGGAAAGTTCGGATGATGTCCTCGTCGGACACCTCCTTGCCTCACACCAACTAGAGCTCCTCCACCCGCTGGTACAACTTCTTGACTACTTTGGTTTCACCCTCGAGAACATCGTTCGACCACGAGCACTTTCAGGTGATCACCTTGCTGGCGTCGAAGGGGGCCAACCCATAATGTTGGCCATTCAGCTGGACGTCACAGATGTAGAACCACTTGTTCCTCCATCCTTAGACGAATTCGCATAGGTTGAAGGAGAAGTATTGAAGGTTGGGACGAATGGATAGCGTACACCCCACCAGTTCTACACTGCCTCTTCAGGGAATAAAGCTTCCCGAAGAGGCCAAACTGGGGCTCGATTCTGAGCCAGCAATCGCATAGCATGATAAAGCATGTCATATACAAAAGGGATTTGGGTGACAACTGATGGAGTTGCAACCCGTAAAGAAAAAGAAGCCCTCGAAGAAATTCTTGGGCTGGAAGGGACAGACCGCGAATGATGAAGGCATAGAACATTACATGAAAACCTTCGGGTGGATCCGGTATCAGCTCTGACTTTGGAAGAATGGTGATGCCCTTCTCCTGTGGGATCATGTGTGCCTCTCTTAGCCGACGCAAGTCCACTTCCCTCATCATCGACCGCCACCATCCACAATCCGTGACGCGGCCGGGGGTGGTGGTCTTCTTGGAGACGCCAGCGGTGCTTGTCCCAGCGGTAGTAGAAGATGACTTCTTTGGCTTGACCATATTGCTAGCATGGCGCATGATGCGATGAGCAAGGAGAAAAGAAGATGGAAAGGTGCAGGTAATCTCCAGTGCGAAGGGAGCCTGAGCTCTGGAAATGGAGGAAGAAAATCAACGAAGGAAGAAGTGAAGGGAAAAATTGTCATAGTTCCTCGTAGTATAAAAGGACGAAGACGATGATGCGGGGCCGTAGATTCATCAACCCTAACACGTTCCCTTCATCGCATCATACACGTGGAGGGTACCACCCAAACCATCACGAGCACGCTGTCCACTACATGCGGAAATCGAGGCGACACAGTAAATTTGTGTAAACTACATGTGGCTAGTCAAAACCCAGTCAAACGATCGTCTCATCCCATCGTTTCTGCTATCGCAGACGGTTGAGCTCACCAGGCGTCAGCAATGATGTCAGAAAAATCAAGGGCCAGCAACGGCTCTAATCTTTCGATTGAAGACAAAAGTACTTACTTGTGTCTATGACTCAACCAAATACTTGGGGGCTCCTCCTAACAGGAGTGCTGGTCGCGCACCTGAAAATTTGTTAGGTCCCTAGGTGAGTCGAATAAATTCATAAAGCTTTGAATCCTTCTTCGAGTCTGTGACTCCATTACAAACTCGGGGGCTACTCCCATAGGGAGCGCTGGTCGCACACCCTATGAATCAAATGATTAAGATCCTTCGAGTCCTTCACAATTACAATAAAGCATAAATCACAAGTAGCAACTCTGCTCAAAATAACGCTAAGACAGGAAATGTCTCCTTGGTCACCCGAAACTCCTCCGTGGTGATAAACTTTCGGATGTTGTTTCTACGACGAAAAGGTAAGAGCTACATATACAATCTCATGGCCTAGCAACACACCTAAATGCACTCTGCTAGTAATATTCTGTGTCAACTGGCACGATGAAAAATCCCGACGGACGCGTTGAGTACATAACCTAAAAACACTGGAATTTGACTCCTATAAGACCTCTATGGCCTGAGTTGAATTATGCCAACAATTTTTGTAGATTCGAGTCTGGGGACTCGAGTATGAACTAGATAGAGATGTTTTTTCCAAAGGCAGTTAACTGACCCTGATCCATTATGAGAGTCAGGCAAGCGTATCAACAATCCCTCTAAACCAACACACTAAACCAAAACTTGTTCGGATGAAATCACCCTAAAGGATATAAGAGTCTCCAATCGAATCTACGATTCGACTAAACACTAGGTGGATACTGACATGGGTATGCCCTACGGGTGCCTGATGTTATCCTATGAGTCTAGACTAGCAGAAGCACATATAGTTATCCATTCCGGATGATGCAGCCCTAGGAGGATTTGGGTGACCCAGGCCCATGAAAGGTGCAGGTACTTGGAGGACACGACCAACTTTAGATAGAAATTCAAAGGGTAAAACCCTAATCTGTAACTGGCTCGACCTACCCCGAGACCTGGCCTCCTCGTATAAAGGCCAGGAGGGCACAACGAGGAGTATCTCACCTCATAACCTAGCACACAACTCGCCATATCTCATCTGCGCACCCCTGTAACCTTTGGCATCACCATCAATCAAGAACAGACAAGCATGAGTAGGGTTTTCCCTCTAGGGTCCTGAACCTAGGTAAACCTCGTGTCCCCGTATTATGAATATGTTATCCGTTCCACGATCTCCATCATCCCCTCCTTTTCCAAAACCCAAGTCCATAACAATGGGCATTGACGAGTCAAACCCTCGTTAGTAAGTTACTCTGGTTTCCCTCTCACTCGTTACTAGCATCTACTAGATTAGATCTTGGCGCAATGGGTGTTCTTATCATATGATTTTTTTGTTTCCTATGCTACGAACCCTTCATCTATCACCTCTACATACATAATATATTCTTAGTTCTTCTAAAGATCATAAGAACATCCTTACTATCGTCCAATCATCATCTTATGAGTCACTCTGGTATATGCTCTTAACATTTAGAGAATAGGAAATATATGCATGTGTACATATCATGGTGCGATTGATCAAAACATTCATGTGATTTCACTCACCATGTGTTAAAACACTTGAATCTTGATTCTACCTTTTCCATGCGATAATAACCTTTCTTGTTGTCTCATATTGAACTCATTCAATATCTCATGTATGTACATTTTGCACAACCATATTAGCACCTCAATCTATCCATAGTAGACATTTATTCCTAATATTATTTTTGCCTTAGTATTTCATTAAAATATAATTTAATTGAAATTATTAAATTGTGTCACTAAAAGATACATCTTTTCAAATCAACAACATGTATTCTATATAATGTAATAGAAATATGTCCTAGATCTCATACTTAATTTCTTGCAAATATAAGTGTCTTCATCGTCTCTGATGAAATTAAACCTTTTAGCTGTTTCATCACGGTGCAGATTCCAACTCTGTGATTCTTACTTCAACAAATGAAGTTTGCATGCCATTCTTAGAATCCTTTGAATTAACAAAATCCATCGTACCATGTCATGTACATGTCCTAGGTAACCATTCTATTGGAATAACTTTCTTTTGTTTGTTCAACTACCATATACCAAAATTATATGTAGTAGTTGCTACAATATTCCATTCAAACTAAATAATTAACTCCTTGAACATTATCGTAAACTCTTTTCTAACATGTCGACTACTTCACAGATGTGAAACATCCATGTCTATTTCTTTATAGATCCAAATACGATCGATAGGCTTCACACCTTTATGGAGGGTCTTCCAAGTTCAAAAACTTGATTTCTCGTGCATTGAAACTATCACGAATTTTATGATTTCTAGTCATTTGATAGAGTCAGGGCTCATCATCACTTATTTGCGTGTAGTCGGTTCATCATTGTCAAAACAATAACAAATTGGTTTTCAAATATTACTATTTGATTATTACCCGACCCACATGGTTCAATAGGAACTGTAATCTCTGAGATCACAACCTTTGTAGCCACGGGAACCATGAGCATTGTGCCTGACTCCAGGACACTTTTTGGTTCTTTGTACTTAGCACATGTTGCTTAGGTTCATCAACCTAATCAAAGTTCTATTGTCCTCCCAATTAACTTTTTGCGAAAAATTCCTTCTCAAGAAACTTGACGTTCCAACACTTTGGTCTTTGGTGTTATGGATGAATACCCTACAATTTCTTTGGAATAACCTACAAATAAATGCTTATACAACTTTGGTTGTGAACATTTTACGTATTCCTAGAATACCAAAAATTAATAAAATACAACTCTAGTTTTATCCCAAACCATAACTTTTATGGTGTCATTTCAACGGATTATGATCTCACTCTTTTCATTGTAAAATATATCGTAGAATGTGTCCCGCAAAGGAAAAAAAGTCCAATGAGCCCTTGGTTCATGAGGGGGATGAACACGTGCTCCAAGATGTCTGGGCAACGACGGTGAAGGCGGAGCAAGGGCACGAAAGAGAGTGGAAACAGGTTTTTTGCCCAGGTTCGGGACCCTCATGCGGAGGTAAAGCCTCTACTCCTGCTTTGTTGTATTGCTCGCGTGCTTTGTGAGGGTACAATGGTGGTCGAGTGTCTAGGGTTTTAGATCTCAGGGATCGACCTATGCTAAGGTAGGAGAAGGTCTCCTTATATAGAGTCGCTGGGCCACTTCCCCCAAATCTTGGGAGGGAATGGTCACCACATCGCTTCCCCTACAGATCCCAGTCTACAAGGATACTTTGCATGGACTAAGTCTTGTATGTTGGGGGCTTCTCCATCCTTCTTTAAAGTGAGATTCTTTAGCGCCGCTTGTCCACATCCAGGGCTTCCAGCTCACTTCCTTGCACCAAAGAGGAAAAGAGAAGACTACCAGTGATGAGGTCATCCGTCCTCCCCTTGCACCGAAGGGGCCTGACCATCTTTTTCTTTACCAAGGTGGACCGATGTACGTAGAGACGCTGTGCCACTTGTCGGGACCCGCTCGCCTTGATGCCTCTGTGATAGGATTACCGATTTGACCTTGGGTATGCTCAAGGGTATCCACGGCTTCATGGCGTGGTGAGTTACCGCACAGGGACTCCTCTTCAGGACACTTCCTCTAGAGGCCATGCCCTCACGAGGCAGGGACTCACGAGGGGCCAACCCGCTGAGCTACTTCCAGAGGCGTCGCAACCTCTTGATGGTGCTTCCACTCAAATGATGGACTTGTCGACCATTGGGACGTGGCACCCCCGGTTGCCAAGACCCCAACAGTAGCCCTCGGGTGCTTGTCTCACACATGTCCATTTGGTCAACACAGGTCCGCCACGCGCCTATCCCAGCCATAGATTCGAAGTGGCTGCGCACCTTCCAGCGTTGATCTCGAGCATGTCCTCTCTTCCCTGGGAGTTGTTCCCACGATGCGACGGTGCATGGGGCTAGTGGTTAATGCCGTGTGCCCGATGTAGTGATGCATATTTTTGACTTGTCTCATCATATCCCCTTCACTCCATGCTACCTCCTCCGCTCCTCCATTCCCCTTCTTGTTCACCAGAGCTAGGGCCCCGTTTTTCGCGATGACACGCCCACGCTTCTCTGCCGACAAGAAGGGCGAGTCTGCTATTTGAGGTTGAGGAGGCGCCTTTGGTGAAGTGTGAACATGGGCGACCGTGGGAGGTGCGAAGGCCATGGAGCTACCCTTGCCGTTGCTTCCCCCTTAGGAGAAGCAGGGATTGAAGGGGATGCGCCGGTCAAACGCGGCAGTGGTCGTCCTCACAGCAGCGGTCGTGGACACCATGGAGGATGCGGTGGATGGCCCAACATCGAGATGGGGCCTGCGTTACTCACTTCCGCACCTCCTCCACCGATCGTGATTAATATAAAAGATGACCCTGAGCCCGCCCGGGTGATCGACTTCGTCATCAACCCGCGGGGACTCAGACTGGTTCGCCAAGGTAAGGCTCGCCCCGCGCTTCACACTCAGGAAGGATCTTCCTGGGGAGGTGGAGCTACGCCACTACGGCAGTCACGAGAGGTGGAGGGTGAGCGTAGATACCCTATCGCTAGAGGATATGTATCTCTATGAAGGCTGGAATAACTTCCCAATCGTGCACCGCATTCGGCATGGCTCCGTGGTGCACTTCTGCTACACCAAGAGTGGAAGCTTCTCTGTCTTGGTGTTTGACACCCTGATGTGTCACGTCGACTACCCACCACACCTTGAATAGGTCTAAGCAGGGTCCTTGCCGTGGCCATCGTTGTGCCGATGAGGTCGCGGGCCTTTTGCTAGTGTAGCTGTGAAGCTATGATGCTCCTTAGACCTTTGCTTCAAGTCTGTAATGAATCTATTTAAGAGGATTCTCGCGCTAGTTGCCTTTCTTTATGCATGTTTTGTTGTTATGCCATAGTTTGGATGAGGCGGTGCACGGGGCTGGCCCGATGGAGCTGGTGGTGGCCGCTTGTACAATACCCTCAGGCGATTTGCCTTGTGAAGCTTCGGTGTGCCTGTTGTCCATAGATCGCGTCCCTGACAGTGCCTGGGATGTTTATTCACCTAGAGGGAAGAGCGAGCGCCTCGCTGGGGAGTAGAGACGACCTGGGAGGCACTTTTTTGAAAGGTCCTGCGTAGGCCACACTTACCTTGTTTGCTCCCTGGGAGGTACCACAGGGGTGCCATGCGCAAGGAGTCTTTCAGGTCACCTTGACCTTTGACTATCATGTGACAGATTCTGCGTGATGGTCCGCGAGGGGTTTTTCATATTTCTGATCGGGATCCCCCTATCCTCATGGAGGATTCTTAGGTAGCAGGCGTGACGATCCCCATGGGGTCTGTTGAGTCGGGATTTGAGTGTGAGAAGCTCTAGTGCGTGACCTTGTGAAGGATCGTGCCACTAGCCCCCGTGTTGGGGGAACCCGGTGAGATTACCCGTTTCGCATGCTCCTGAACCCGAAGGAAGGACCACGCAAGCTCAGGTTTCGGCCATTCCCTGGTGCTACCCTCCCAAGCCGTGCGCGGGTTCTTGCCCACTAGCAGGAACCGATTTCATGAACCACCTCTCGAGGAAAAGGGTGCAGGTTAGGCGTTTGCCACATAGACTCCAAACATAGGAACAAATGCTAACATAGCCAGTATATAGGCCTATGTTGGGGGTTTTCCCATGGCCTCACCGTAAGCCTCTCGAGGAGAGTAATCGTAGGGAAAGAGATTCTCCTGCTAGTCCCTCATGGAGCAGACCGTAGTTTTAATGATAAATTACGCTGCTGGAGGGGCTTCGCCTCATCATCCTCTCGAGGAGAAAGCCATCGAGAAAATACATGCGTCCCGAAGGCCCTAAACATGTGCTATGCAAAGGGTTTTAAGTACCAGTAACCATGGTAAGGTGACTTACTGTCGGAACTGGACCGTAAGTTCAGAGCTCGACAATTTAGGTCCAGAGATTTTGGCCGCTGGAAGGGGTGTGCCTCATGAGCCGCCCCATAAGCCTCTCGAGGAGAAAGCCCTAGGGCCAAAACGCGTCCCGCTGAAATTATACGCATGTGTCATGCGAGAGTCTCAAGTGCGAGGAACTATGGGTGAGGTGACTTGTCTTTGGAGCTAGTACAAAAGTTCAAAGCTCGACACTTTAGGGCCTGCAATACTTTGGCCGCTGTAGGGAGTGTGCCTCATGAGCTGCCCCGTAAGCCTCTTTAGGAGAGTGCCATATGTCAAATTATTATCCACCGAGAAGTTAGGTGCGCCGCTCAGAGAGGTTTGTCCACCTTCCTGGCGCCCGGTTCCATGACTAGGCTGGTAGCTTTTAGATGTTGTCGAGGAGGCGGTCGACGTTGTATGCCCACTAGGTGTTGTCCACCGAGAAGTCCGGAGCTCCGGCGTCTACGTCGCCCTAGTGAGACTCTCCAAGGCTCATGAGGGCAAGCAATGACGACCTTGAGACCGTCTTGAGGCCGCGGGTGCCGAGTGCGATCTACCCCTCTTGACATGGGTATAAAGCGGTGGACGCACTTTTTGCCATGGCGTTTTCCTAGGACCTCATTTGCTTCCTCCTCGTGATGCCCCTGATGTAGTCGATGGCGTCCACGTCCTCAGGGTAGGTAGCAGACAAGGTCATCTGGCATGCTCGAGCGAGCATAGGGTCTCTATCTCGTCGCAGTGGACAGTGATGACCCTGCCGCTACCCCTAGCATCTTGATGATGTTGTAAGAATGGTGGGTGGTTGCCATGAACTCGGATAGAGCAGGGTATCCGAGGATGACATTGTAGGTCTGGTTGCGCATAACCGAACCAAAACCAAAAACCGAATCGAAAAAACCTAACCACAACCAAATTCCGGTTTTCTAGTTTGTGTTTAAGGTTACAGTTTGCAAAAGTGCTTACTGTTTGGTTCTCGGTTAATTCGGTTTGAAACTGAAACCATGGTTTTTACCGAAATTAACCGAACAGTTTTTTGTAGTAAAAAAATCCCGTAATATACTAGAACAACTTCCCTAAAGCAACCATATAGAGTTCAAAGTTATATAAACCATATAATCTTCGTGCAACCTGTTGGTTACCATGTGCTAACTTCTATTTCTTCGCCCACGGTCATGAGTTCAACTCCTTGTGTAAGCTCTAATTTTTGTTTTGGGAAATTTTTCTTGTTTTCTATAATTCTCTCTTGCAATATACCTAGTTTGGTCATATAAAGTTTCTAAACTATTTTATTTTGGACAAAATTCATTGTTTTTCTTATTTATCTCTTACAACACATCTCGTATGGTCATATAAAATACTAAAATGATATATACGACCATACAAGTTATACATTATGAAAAAAATCGCATCAACTATGGTTAGTTTGGTTATTACCAAAACCGAACCGACATTTAATGGTTATTACCAAAACCAAACCATATTTTCATATAAAACTGTATTTACCGAAGTATTTAAACCATATTTACGGTATATTCATGTTAACTGAACCAAATTAACCAAATTAACCAAACGTGTACCTGGATTATAGTGGAGAGCTATGTGTGCCAGTCGAAGTTGATGATCTCCGTGCGGTAGTTGTCTATAACAACCCAGTTTTAGTTAACCCTATATTAGGGTTTGTTTGTGCATTCATGACCAACATTTTTAAAATTCATGCAGAGAAAATAAAATGCAAACCCTAAACCCTAGTCCCCTCTCCCTCTTTAAAATCAATTCAAAAGGTTTTGAATATTTTGAAAACCACCAAAATGTATGGAGCCCAAATGGACTAAAAGGGCCCCACATTATTTCATATATTTTATAAAATCTTCTAGTATTTTTGAAATGTTTCAAATAGTATTTTAAATTCAAAACACAAAAGAGAAACAGATTTTAGAAAAGGAAAAAGTTCCATGAAATAAAAACTAGAGAAAGCAAGGAAGCCAGGCCGTAGCCCAGCAACCTCGATCTCCTCTCTCCCTTTTGAAAAGTTGCTAACATATGGGTATAGAAATCTATCTCATCTTCTGGAGATTTCACTGTATTCCATATCTTGAGAATCTAGTAACTTTACCTTTACGATAAATGTTGCAAATTTCTATTCGGACATGCTGAGTCTGAAGTATCATCCCACCTAACCAAATCTGAATCTCAAGAAGATATGATGGTTGGTGTTCCTCAAGGTTTTGACATAGGACTCGTTGTATATCTAGAAATATTGATGTAATGGTTGACACAACTAGCCGAAAAGACCCTTTGTTGGATTCTCCTGAATCAGCAATAACAACCACTTGTCATGAGCCTTCTTCTATAGCTTAATATAGGAGTTGTTCTTATGGTTTCCTTTGTATCATAAGTCCGACTTTTACTTGATGTCACGTGTCTCGAACATCAAGGAGAACATTTAAAGTTGTGTTGCTAAATGTCCCCCGGTCGATCCCCTAGACCCTTTTATGTTGGAAAGAACTTTGGTGTGCCAAGTAGTTGAAGTCTGAGAATGAAGTTTATTTCTTCTTGTGTCATCAGGAATCTTCATTATTATTTATCTAGTGGTGTAAAGTTATATCATGATCCTTGGCAAAGATCTGATAGTCTTTGATGAATATGGAGTTTCCTTCGTTTTCTTGACCATGTTTTAAGAGTGACTATGATTTTGGTAGTTAGAAGTTTCTCTAGTTACATGTTCCTTGTGACTCTTATGAGTCCTCTCCACTAAAACACCTTTCTGTATTGGCATCTGTTGAATGAAAAATTGACTCTTCTGTTTCAAAAGTAGTTCAACAGCTTGGTTTTGTTAGTCCATATCTCTCCAACCTGAAATCTCTACCCAAGTCTTTTAGTAGAGGTTCTTCTCTCGATGTCTATGGTCATGTTCTTTTTGTTGGAACCTTACTTTTCATAAGCTTAAGCTCTTTTGTAAGCTCCATGGTCTCAATCCTTATGAAGGACAGCTATCTAACAACTTGAAACCTTCTCTTGTTTCTTCCGTTACCTTTTTGTGTTTCATGTTTGTCATCTCGGAGTTGTTTCTGAACACCCTATTCATGAGTTGACCATGAGATACTCGATGTGTTGTTTAGTGTGTTTTCCCTCTTATCATTAGAGTGACCCTGTTTCTTTCTCTCTGTCTCTCTTCCTACCTTTGGAAACTCGGGCCAAGATTTCTTAAGGGGGATAGAGCTGTAACAACCCAGATTTAGTTAATCCTATATTAGGGTTTTTTTGTGCATTCATGACCATCATTTTTAAAATGCATGCAAAGAAAATAAAATGCAAACCCTAAACCTTAGTACCCTCTCCCTCTTTAAAATCAATTCAAAAGGTTTTGAATATTTTGAAAGCCACCAAAATGTATGGAGCCGAAATGAACTAAAAGGGCCCCACATTATTTCATCTGTTTTATAAAATCTTTTGGTATTTTTGAAATGTATAAAATATTATTTGAAATTTAAAACACAAAAGAGAAACAGATTTCATAAAAGGAAAAGTTCCTGGAAATAAAAACTAGAGCCAGCAAGCAAGCCAGGCCACAACCCAGCAACCTTCTTCTCCTCTTTCCCTTTCCTGCGGCCCACCTTGGCCCAAGCGCAGCCGCAAACAGCCCGTACCCCTTTGTTTCTTTTCTAACTTTCTTCTTTATCGCTAGATGGACGCCGGAGAGGAGATCAGCTGCGTGTCGATGCCGGAGCCGTCCCTGCCTCGTCAAGATTCCCGCCGTGAAGAGATGAACGCTACCGACGTCCTGAACGTCTACAAGTACCCCCTTTGCCGCCAAGATGAACCCTAATCCCCTCTTTTTACCTCTAATTTCTCTCTATTCGGAACCCTACCCCACAGGTGCCTTGTTTCCCCACCATACCAGGCCTCCCCGATCCAAGCTGATGCTCCTCGGAGCTTCACGTCATCGCCATGACCCCCCTCGCCAGACGAATCGGCCTCAAACGCCCCCCAATCGAGCTCCACGTCTGCCTCTTCTCTAACAATGGTCGCCGTCGTTGCCGTCGATTCAAGATGCATCTCGCGTCACCGACCCCATAATCTTTCTCCGGTGAGCTTGTGAGTTCGCCCGTGCTCCTCTCCGTCTCCCTCTATATTTCATTCACTTCCGCACCGTGCACCACCGCTTGCCTCCACTGCACCTCGTCGCTGGCCATGCTCCGGTGGCCAATAAATGGCGGCACCACCACCTTTAGGTAGCCCGCTGCGCCCTCTCTCTAACGTCCCCATCCACGCATGCGCGCATGCCCCCTTTCGCCTACCCCGCTCTTGATCTGGGAGCTCCGCCATTAATGACGTCATAGTGACGTCTTAGTGTTGGAGTAATCCCTTTTATTTTATTAAACGTTTCAATAAATAATTTCTAGAAATAATAAATCCCAATGGGGCCTACCTGTCAGCATTTTAATAATTTCTGTAATCATTTTCTGAAAATAATAAAAACCTAACCTGTGGGCCTAGATGGTGAATATTTAATAGAATGATAAATTGTTTTCAAAATTATTTAAAATGGATTTAAATTGAGAAAAATCATAACTAATTCATTTTAATTCAGAAAAATACAAATAATATATCAAAATGTTCAAAAAAATGAGATCTATCTCTTAAAGCTATAATCATGCATTGTTCAACAACTTCAATGACAAGTTTAATCAGAGAACTAATCAACCCCTCTTATATGCATCCGAGGTTTCTCTGAATTAGGGTGTATACCCCTCGGAACCCCGATTAAATGATCGATCATGCCTTAAGGTTCCATTTTGATACAATTTAACTTGTCATATCATCATCCTTGTTTGAGAATTCCATTGATGCCATGTATTGATTGTTTCCCTCTCTTTCTGTTGTTTGGTTCTTCTTTGGTAGAATACGATATCGAGATTGAGATCGAAGACCGAGGTCAACACCATCGAAGATCGAGGAACAATATTTCACCAACTGTAATCACGTCAAGTACAAGTTGTCTGAAGCTCTCTTTCTGGTTATCAATAGGCAAATGCAAGCATAGACCCACCATGATACAATCCCATGTTTTCAAAGTATTTATATTCGTGCCATCATGCATATGATTCTATTGTGGTCTTTTATATGTAGATAGAGTATCCGATCTATTGCATTACTCCCTTTGAGCTTATATTACCTGATCCACTACTCCTAGCATAACTAGGTTTGTCTTGTGTGCACTATAGATTATATCTGTGTCCTACTTAGCCATGCATAGATATCAGTGTTGGTCCATCAAGATGATGTATCAGATACAAGAATATAGTATGACAGGAGATCGAGATATACTGATGAAGTGAGATTAGTGGTAAAGGTTAAAAATTCTAAGGCTGTTATGGGAGGCTATGGTGGGATGTGGTTTTTGTAGTCCCATGCTCGTCACCACTAGGACCCGAGTTCTTGCCTTTGGAATCGATATGAGTGTACAACCACATGGGGTTTATGGGGACCCCTCAATTGAATAACTTTCCTAGTAGATTCCATGAGTCACATAGTTCGGGCGTTCCATTAGACATACACATTGAAAATGTTTTTGAAAGAGGAGGTGAAGAAGGTGCATTCATAACAGGTAGAGAAGTGTGGACCGGGTTGCTTGGGGTAGATGGTGCCCCTGGTAAACCAAACTTGCCTCACATATCTATGGACCAGCTTCGGGACTTGACCCGTTATGGCGGAACAATCCTTAAGGCGTTACTCATGGTCTCGGTGAATGAAAGGTAAAGGTCGTGTCTAACCACCCTCTACCGACCTTCCAAGGAAGAGGGCTAATGATTCTGGCATTAAGAGTCGGTTAGTATGTGTGGGTAAAGTTATACACCCCTGTAGGGTAATAATATTTTCGAAAAGTTGTGTCCGCGATTATGGATGACTCGAGAATGTACATGAGATCATAGAGAACATGAACATAATCGTAAAACTTGGTAGATCAACGTGTGCTTAAGGATGCCTCCTCATTGGTACAAGGGGGTGATCCTAGTTGAGGTCAAGATGATGATTACTTGGTGGATATCAAAATATGATGATCAATACTTTGGAGATGTCGCTCTCTTATCTCCTTTCAAAATATTCTGATTAGACGAGCTACTTCTCCCTCTTGATTTATAAACAAAGATGGCTTTATGCAAAACATTTCAAGAAGTTTTGTGGAGTACACCATGTACTCACCTTTTCTTTGTTGATACTTTTGTAGCAGAGTAACTGTTCCCTTGAAGACAAGTTTGGTATGACATTGACACCGACGAGTAGCTTGGGTTCCCGGCCAAAAACTTGGAATCTATGGTCTAGGATGTCATTGTTATGATTCAGGCCTCTTAGGTCATTTTTTAAGTTTGCTATACTTAATAGCATTAATTTTCCTTCTGTTGTTTGATGTTTGTGGTCAGTGACCTATGCCTGTAAGAATTTGGTTCTCTGCTCAGTTATGAGCTTGCTGTAATAATTTTTGTGTCATAGGGTCACTGCTATGTTACCGATTCTCCAATAGATATCCTCGAGCTCAAGGTCCCCGATCCCGGGTGTGTCACAGGTTTTGGTATCAGAGTAGTACCGACCGTAGGAAAACCTTGCGATTGGTCGATGTTGAGTCTAGTGCTTGTGAAAACTATTTCAAAGATGAAAAGTATTTGCTAAAAATCTAGTATGCTTCTTTTACTCCTTATCCAGTTTCTCTCTAATTCTTGGTTATCTTATCTGGTGTTGATTTTGGAAAAGTTTTGATATCTCTTCTAGTCTTTCAAAGATTACGTGTCTTCTAGGCATCTCGATTCTCAACCAATTTACCTAGTGTTGAGTTCTCTAGAGTTGTGTGTTGTGAACTCCTTGTTTCCCTTTGCTCTTATTCAACTGAGAGATTCTTTTCCATCATGATCTCTCAATCCTATGGGTCCACAATATTGTACTACAGGATCCACAATGTTCTGCTCTAGGCTTCGAGGTTTCCTTTCGCCTCGTGTGCCTCCTTTTCATTTGTTGGGTACTTTAGAAGTTTTTTCCTCTTTTGGAATATACCTCATGATTGTTATCTTCTAGTGCACGTGTGACACTCAAGTAGTAGTTACTCCCTTCTTTCCCGGGTTTTAACCCTTAGTCTTGAATCGAAGATCCCTGATTGTGCTGGATTCTGGTGTTATGAATTTTGTACATGAAGCTGACCTTTAACCCAAGATCCAATCCTTTTACCCCTGTCATTAATGTTCACACATTACCTTAGGATGGATAATTTAAAATATAGCCTTCAAGCTTGTGTTTATTGTCGCAATTGAATTGTAACAACTAAGGACTTCCCTTACCAAATGCTATGGCCGATGTTCTTTAATGGAACCAAATAGATGATGAGAAGAGTACTCCTCGAGATTCTTGCATCTATATTCGTGACTATGCCACACCTTCCCCTTTCCGCATCGGTTTTCGGAAGTTGATAATCTATGCATCCACATCTCGGGATTCTAGCCTGAGTATGTTTCCTTTTCTCCCTTGTTGTTTTTTGACCTTTGTCTATCAATTGGTAGCCAAGTAGTAATTGTGCAGCGGTGTCTCCCGATGTAATATACTCTTGTGGTATGTCATGACAAACCATTTCAGAATGTCCGGAGAAATAAATTCCAGTACCTTGTCATATATAGGACCAGGTCAAAGTGTTGTAATCCGCAGATCTAGAGGTAGTGAATAGCTTCTGTCTGTTCCACTTTAAAGTATGACATTCTTTTATACTAAGACGTCGTGCTGAGTTTCATGACCCTCCTTAATTTTTTTTCCATACAATCCCCATGAAAGGGATCGGGTTCCACTATCAACAGATAATGGAACAACCAACCACACAAGTTATCTCACTGTTTTTGACCCATCTAGAGGATCAAGCAGAGTATGACACCTTATTACAAACCAACACATATAAAATAAAAGAGAAATATAAGGAAAGCTAGAGACGCAAGAACACTGCATGTAGGCTAGCGACAATTTGTTCAGGCATGAAGCAAACCAACGCAAATACGATAGGAAAGGCCCAAAGATTTTTTCGCCCAATAGCATCACATCCTTCTCCTTTTCTCCCGTCCCCTCTCCAATTCAGGTGCATCGTGTGCACGATCTTCAGGAATCGCCGAAAATCCCAAGAAAGGTACAGAAGCCACATCCATTTCCACGTCGTCAGATAACGCATTCTGTTGCAAAACATCAGCCCCAGCACGCAACATCTCTTGTTCCTCCTCCCCATGTAAACCTGCCCAATACCGAATGAAGACACATGCATATATAACAAAATCAACAGGGGATTTAATAAGTTTTTTTCAAAACATGCCCTGTTCCTAAGCTTCCATATAGCCCAGCAAATCGCTGCCAGCACTTTAATCTGCACATTTCTACTAACTCCCAAAAACTGAGGAGCCCACTAGAAGTACTGAGAAAAGGACCCAGTCCAATTCCCAGCATCAATAGACTTAGCAACCACACCCCACACATATTTAGCAGCCACACATGCGAAGAACAGGTGCCCAATGGTTTCCTCCTCCCGACAAAATATGCAAGTGGAATCCCCTTCCCATCTTCTCTTTTTCATATTATCGTTAGTGAGAATAGCATTATGCCATATCAACCACAGCCAGATTTTAATCTTCAAATGAATTTTTGTTTTCCACAGGTTCTTAAAAATCCTATCAATCCCAACATTTGATAGATGAGAATACATAGATCTGACTATGAATCTACCAGATTTGTTCCACAACTATATAGGCCTATCCTTTTCCTGATTCAAAGTCATTCCACTCACTAGACTCCTCAACTGATTATGCTGATTCATCCCATCAGCATTTAACCATCTCCTAAAGGAACATCTCCACACTCTCTCAGCCATGTCAGCAACAATAATCATTTGATTCTAACAAATTTCAAACATATCAGGAATCTTATTTTTTAGAGGAACATCTAAGCACCAAGCATCATGCCAGAAATCAGTCAACTCCCCATTTCCAACCTTCATTCTCCTACCAACCAAATAGAGATCCCTAATTTTAAGCAGATCAGCCCAAGAAGGATAATCACTCTGTCTGTGTTTCACAGCATTGACCCCTCCTCTTCTCATATATTTCTTTCTCACAAAAACTTGCCAAGGTCCCTCCTCAGCCTCAAGACTCCACCACCATTTACAAAGAAAGATTATATTAAACAACCTGATATTCTTGATCCCCAATCCTCCTTTTTTCTAGGTCTGCAAACAAATCTCCATTTCACCAAATGATACTTCCCTTTGGCAATCCTACCATACCAGAAAAAGGCTCTAGTCTGTTTTTCCACCTCCTCCACATTTGTTTTGTGCAAAAGAAACATAGACATGGGATAAACAGCCACACTGGACACACAAGCAGTAATTTTAACATGTTTACCTCCTAGAGACAAAGCTCCACCCATTTAGCCATCTAACTTCTTTTTCAATCTGTCCCCAATAAAACCCATCTCAGCCACTATGCATCTTCTACTACAAACATGTAGCCCCAAATATTTAATAGGCCAACTACCCTTCTGACAGTTAAACAACTCAGCATAATTGAAAATCTTATCATCATCATCTAACACCATCATCAATTCACTCTTCTCAAAGTTAATTTTGAGACCAGACATGGATTCAAACAGGTATAATAGCAGCTTCAGGTTTCTGGCCCCCTCAATCTCATCCTTAATGAAAAGGATAGTATCATCAGCATATTGTAAAATAACAATCCCTTTATCAATCAGAATATCAACTAACCCTGTAAACAAACCACTTGCTTGGGCATTAAGAACCATCTTAGCCAAACATTCCCTAGCCAGATTAAACAAGAAGGGAGAAAAAGGATCCCCTTGTTTAACCCCTTTAAATCTGCCAAAATAAGACCAACCTCCCCATTCACTTTAACACTGAAAGTACCTTGAGTCACAACACTCCTCAACCAAATCAGCCAACCTTCAGTGAAATCTTTCTGTTTATAGAAGGAGAACAGAAAATCCCAATTGAATTTATTATAAGCCTTTTCAAAATCAATCTTCAGAATCACACCCTGCTGCTTCTAAACATTTGATTCTTTCAATATTTCATGCAACAAAGTAACCCCATCAGCAATAAATATCCCTTTGATAAAAGTAGTTTGACATGTATCAATCAATTTTCCCATCACAGGGTCAGTTCTTACTATCAATGTTTCGGTGAAAATCTTGAACAGAACCTGGAGAAAACAAATGGTCCTATACTTTTGAATGCTATCAGCATCATCACTTTTGGGCAACAAAGTAATCAAACCATAGTTGATACTACGCAAATCAATCTTGTGTGCATAAAAATCACAAAACACAGCCATAACATCTTCTCTAATAATCAGGCAATAATGCGGATAGAATTCAATAGGAATCCCATCAGGACCAGTAGCTTTGTTTTTTTTCATCTGGTCAATAACCTCCTTCACCTCTTTCTCAGTAAAAATTACACCCATTCTTTCCCTATCTTCATCATTAAGTTTTTCCCAAGCCTGCCAATTACCATCAGAAAGTCTAACAAAGAAACCTCCAGTAGGGCCAAATAGGGTATTATAATAAGCAGTAGCATGCAACAATAGATCATGATTTCCTTGAACCTCACTATCCCCATCTATAATAGAGAAAATCATTTTCTTTCTCCTCACACCATTAGCAATCATGTGAAAGTATTTAGTATTATTATCACCTTTCAATAGCCAGTTATCTCTTGATCTTTGTTGCCAAAATTTCTCTTCATTCTCATACACTTCCATCAATTCTTTCTGAATTGAAGCTTTTCTTTTCAACTGCTCTGCACTAAGCAAAATCAACTCCTCTATGGCTTCCAATTCCTGAAGCTCTTCTACTAACTCTTTCTTCGTTTTCTTCTCCATCCCCCTAACATGAGCACCCCACCTTTCAGATCATTTCTGACATTTTTTAATTTTTTCTTCAAACTATCAAGACTGTTTTTACCTCTTACAGGTTTTTTCCAGATCTTCTCCACTCTAAGCAAAAATTCATCACTCTGCAGCCAACTTTTCTCAAACCTGAACTCTTTGCGGCCACCTTCCTGCTCTTCCATAGTATCCAGGATCAAAGGACTATGATCAGAAACTTCCCTAGTCAGCTTATGCACTGTGGTAAGAGGAAACAACTTCTCCCAATCTTTGCAAATAAGTATCCTATCAAGTTTCTCCAAGGTAGGAACTGTCTGATTGTTAGACCAAGTAAATTGGCCCCCAGACATTTGAATTTCCCTCAAACCATAGGCATTAATGATAGAATTAAACATGTGGCCCCACTTATTCAAAGAATGACCTTTGTTTTTCTCAGAAACAAACCTAATCACATTAAAGTCACCACCCACCAGCAAAGGAATTGACTGGTCCTGACAAACATCAGCTAATTCTAACAAAAAATCCTCCTTATTTTCCTCCTGAGCAGCCCCATAGACCACCACCAAATGCCACTTAACCTGTTTCTTGATATCAAACACTTTCATCTTAACATGAAATCTGCCCACAGAAACATCAAGTTTGGCCAATTTGGAGGAACGTAGGCCCCCCAAAATGCCCCCAAATCTCCCCACAGAAGGCAACCAACTTCAGGAAAATTGATTCATAGGATCAATTTTCCTAAAAAGTCAGTAGAATAATCTTTCTTAATAGTCTCTTGCAAACCAATAAACTCCACTTTTTCCTGTCTTAACAAATTACTCAAATAAGCACTCACACCTTTTTTCCAGTGTTGGCTTAATTCGTGGTTGTGAACAATATCTCTCAGGATTTTACTTCCTAGCGGTGGTTGCAATCTCCATAACTATCAGAGGTAGATAAAATCTCCCTAAAATATATTGTAAATTCCCCTGGAGCAGTGGCAATTCAGTTGGTTTGCAAGAGTGTTTATAATTATGAAACTCTCGCACGGTCTGAAACTATAATTGACACAACTCTCGCATGGCTAGAGATTCACTTTCAAATTAAAAAAAATTATACAACTCTTAATGTACAAGAGTGTTTATAATTGACACAACTCTTGAACACCTTCAAATTAAAAAAATTATACAACTCTTAATGGAAAAGAGTGTTTATAATTGACACAACTCTTGAACACTTTCAAATTTAAAAAATCATGCAACTCTTAATGTAAAAGAGTGTTTATAATTGACACAACTCTTGAACACTTTCAAATTAGAAAAAATCATACAACTCTTGATGTAAAAGAGTGTTTATAATTGACACAACTCTTGAACAATTTCAAATTAAAAAATCATACAACTCTTAATGTAAAAGAGTGTTTATAATTCACACTACTCTTGAACACTTTCAAATTGAAAAAATTATACAACTCTTAATGTAAAAGAGTGTTTATAATTGACACTACTCTTGAACACTTTCAAATTAAAAAAAATATACAACTCTTAATGCAAAAGAGTGTTTATAATTTTCACTACTCTTGAACACTTTCAAATTGAAAAATTATATGACTCTTAATGTAAAAGAGTGTTTATAATTGACACTACTCTTGAAAACTTTCAACTTGAAAAATTATACAACTCTTAATGTAAAGGAAAAGGATGTTTACCATTTTTATAGTGTGAAAATTGATCCCTAAACATGCATATAGGAGGATTATAAACCTTTGAACACTGTGAAATCGCACTTAATACATGATAGTGATGTGCTAAGAAAATCTTGAGATTATCATTTTCATAGAATGTAGGGATGTAATGCATAAACTTGCATATGGCAAAAATTATTCAACTTTGAACACTTTCCCTTCAAATTATTTTCAAAATCATTTGTTTATGGAGTTAAAGCATCGGTGGGAAACTTTTTATTTTGCATGGATAGAGGGTGCCCCCCGACAGATACAGGGGTTATCCTATCCGCTAGATCACAGAGGATCAACCAGAAGATCAACGGTTGGTGGGTACGATCCGCGTGACAACTGTCTCGACCAATCAGAGCGTAGCAGCCAAGATGAGTACATGTGTGAGAGTTTGTCACTAAGAGGGAGGGGAAAACTGAGTAGAACTTAAAAAACAGGGGCAAAAATGAGTAGAACTTTAAAACCTAGGGAAAAACTAACAAGAGGGTTAAATAGAAAACAAAAATACATTGAAAAAAATGGAAAATGCTTATTTTATACAATAAAAAACATATTGGCATACATCAAACTATTTGCAATTCAAATATACATCAGTTTCACAATTATTTCCTCATTCAGAGAAATTATGTTTTGGGAAGAGGCTTGAGTAGAAAGCCATGAACCTTCATAGAGAGTAGGTGATTTGAGAAGTGGTGAGTTAGGTTAAAACTTGATTTATATGCATTTCTTATGGTGGCATGTCATATAATAAGACTCCCTGGGTAGATGCCACTATGTTTTGATCTTTTTGAATTTGTTGTGCATAAACTGACTCAATTAGCTAGCTAAAACCCATTCATTGACTCTCTGTTGACCAGCCACCGGAGGGTAAAAGTGTGTATATTACACACGGTAGTGTTAGTAGTGGAGGGCAAAATTGAGTACAACCAAACTTCCAGTGCTACGATCGACGGTATAACTGAGCACAACTAAGTGGCCAAGGTTAGAAACGAGGGGGAAAACTTGACGCATGGTACACGTGTCGCGGTGCACGGGGCGGTAGCGGACGTGTGTGGCCGTGCACGGTGCAGTAGTGCAAGCGGTTACACGGTGCACGGTGGTGCAACGAAACGTCTCCTCCCTTCACCTTTATAGAGGTCTCCTCACTCTCACTCTCACTCATCACTCACTCGCTCACTCACTCACACAACAATATCCATTGTCCCATCACGTTCTGCAAACCCCCAAGAAAACCCCAACCACGTCGGTGATGGAGAAGAATAGCGCGGTGGCCATCGTCTCCTCCAAGACGGCCGACGAGGAGGACCATGTGCGCGTACAGGCCCCCATCGAGGCATTGAAGGTAGCCGCCATCCCCGTCTAGACCCCCGTCCCCGCTTCCTCCGTATCCGCCGGCGAGGAGGCCCCCTTCCCCGTATAGACCCCGCATTCTCCTGCAGATCCCGCACGGCTGGGACCCCTACGGGGACAATGATTACATCAGCCGGAGAACCCATTTGACACCAGCTTAGCCGACCCATGGTTGGAGGTAACTAGGGTTTTCTCCCCTTCCTTTATTCTTCCCCCATTCCCATCGTTGGATGCTAGATCGTGTGTTATTAGGGCTCGGTTGTTCGTATTTTCAATCGGTGGATGCTAGGTATTTTTATAGTAGCTAATCCTCTTGTGTTAGATCTCGTATTTCAATGAATGCCCCTAGTTGGGATCACTACTACCACCGATATGTAGTTGGGATCAGTACTAGCACTGATCTGTAGTTGGGATCAGTACTAGCACCGATTTGTAAGTGCCCCTTCTGCACCAGGAGCCTCGCCACCGACTTCAACTCCCTCGTGATGCATTCCAAGGACTTATGATCCACAAGTATTGGGGGTGTATCGCGGTACTTTCGATAAATAGGAGTGTCAATCCCAACGAGGAGCAGAAGGTGTTGACTAGTGGCATGGAGCAGGAAATCTCTGTAAATACTTAGCAAACGGATTTTTAGTGGTTTTCTAATAAAGCAACAAAATAAAGTGCAAGTAATAAAGACAAAGAACAAATGAAGAAAGTGGCCCAATCATTTCTTAGCAAAGGACAAGCCGATGGAAATACTTATAAGGACCAAACGTTCTCGAGGACACATGGGAATTCTGTCAAGTGCTTTCGCTTCAAATAGATAAGTACTCTTCTTTGGTGTTGTAAGTGTTCTGTGGGTGAACCTGTGCTAATGCACCAACCTTACTTGGACTAATACTTACATGTGATTAAACCCCCTGCAAGCATCCACAACTACAGGAAAGTAATTAAGATATAAACCTAACCATAGCCTTAAAGTCTGAGATCCTACACTCCCTTGTGTAAAGGTGTCCTAACGGGGGTTCAGGTTTCTGTCACTCCGGCAACCCCACAATTAGTAGCCAAATACTCAATGAATTCCCCTAGGCCCATAAATGGTGAAGTATCCTGTAGTCGACATTCACATGACACCACTAGAAGAATAGCACCACAACTTAAATACTAAACCATTGAATAATAACTCAACACAAATCCACTACTAACAACATGACGTCTCCCATGTCCCCAAGAACTAAACGAACTACTCACAAGACATCTTATGGATCAAGAACAAAGATGATATGGTAATGGATAACAATCTAAACATAAAAAAATAATCCAATGGTTCCACTCACAAGCATCAACTACAATAGTAATTAACACCGAGAAAGTTTCCCCTAAGAACTAAAGCAATATCCAACACAATTGTTATAGCAGGACTGAGTGGTGATGATGGTGCTGGTGGAGATGATGGTGTGGATGATGATGATGATCCGGATGAAGCCTAGCTTTATGACGATGTTGATGGCAACGATTTCCCCTCCCCGGGAAGGAATTTCCCTGGCAGAAATCTGTCTGCTAGAGAGATCTTTCTCTCTCGGTGTTTTCCGCCCCGCGGAGGCGGTGGAAATCTATCTGTGGTCGCCCCTTTTGTATTAGGGTTCCGCAAGGAAGATATAGGCGGGAGGGAGGAGTCGGAGGCCGAGCAGGTGGGCCACACCTACCCTAGGTGCAGCCCAGGGGGACCCGCGCGTAGGGGGGTGTGGGCCCCCCTAGTCCCATATTTTTCTGGTATTTTTATGATCTTCGCGAAATTGCATCAAAACACCTCTTTTTCCATCAGAATCTAGACTCTGGCAGTCCATCCTCCAAGAATCATCCAACGTGCATAAACAGATGAAAATATATAAGTAGTACCTCATAATAATACATATATCAATGAATAGAGGCAAATTATGATATAGAATGGTGATGCAAATTGGACGTATCAACTCCCCCAAGCTTAGACCTTCGCTTGTCCCCAAGCAAAAACTGAGCTTAGTAAACATGTCCACAGGTTTATGGAGTGAACTGTCGATAAAAGAATACGGACAAGTAGCATCACACTTACCATTACACAACTCATAGAAGAAAGAAACTCACCATTATATAGCTTAGCTTGCAACAAGTACAGGAGTCACAATAGATATGCATAGAGATAAATCATAATTGGAATTGTCAAACTCTTGTTCCTCGTCAGAGAACAACTGGCAAACAGTTTCACAAAAAGCTTTTTGTAGAAGTTTTATAACAGGAGCACTCTTTGCTCAAAAGGTTTTTCAATGAAGGTTTTCAAAGTAATACTCAATAGATGAGAGTCTTGTGCAAACAAGGAAGATAAAGAACATGAGTGAATAAATCACCATATGAATGCTTGAAACACAACAACTCAAATGCTTGCTGGAGATAGAGAGGAAATAGGTTTACTGACTCAACTTAGAAAATAGAAGAAAGGTCCCTTCATAGAGGGTAGCAGGGATTACAAGTGTTAAAGAGATTCCAAAATATTATGGTACTTACTAGTTTTGAGCCCTCATTGTCCCTATCATAGGCATCTTGAGATGATTAAGGTTAAAGTGCACAAAGATGGATTATATGCTTGATGAAATATAAGTTAGCAATCTCATGTCCCTTGAACATGAGGGCCACTCCTCATGCTACTCAACTTCAGTTACCGGTAAGTTCTTGTCATTTTAAGTACATGCATATCATAGAGAACTGCCAAAGGGGTACCCCTTGCACATGGTACAAGAGCTATCCCATAACCAAAATGACAAGGCAAGCAGACAATGAGCATCTCAGCGATCTTTTTATTTACTATGTGCATAGCTTTTCATTAAGGATGCTTCATAGATAGCTCACTATGGTGATTCTGCAAGTTTCCATCATGATTAGGGATGGCTTAGGCTAGCGGACCAGGCGTTTCTCTAACACAAAATACAGAATCCATGGACTTACAAGTTCCCTATTTATTTCACACCATTGACATCCACAGACAAAAGAGCACGATATCAACTGTGTACAACGTCTAGGTGCAATGTTGAAAGCGTTCCTCGTGACAGCACGGTTATTCTAATTCCAACGTATAGATGCAAGCATATACAACTTCGATAACATAATGGTTCGAGTCTATTAGGGGCAAGAAAATAAGGTGTGCCATCAAGTTCGTGAGAGTTTTCCTAACTAGTTTTCACATAACAAAATACTTTTTAATTCAAAAGATAGATGAATCTTGATAATTTTCTTGGAATAGCAATAATGCTAATAGGTAGATATAGTGGACACAAATGGCACAGGTTTTGGTTCAAGGGTCTGGAAGAATGAGAAGTATGCCTTCTCAAAACAGGTTTTTGGCTAGCAAGGCTGGGTAGCAAGCAAAAGAGTTGAAAGAAACAAGCAAACCTAAAAGTGACAAAACCAAACATACAATCTTCCTTAAAGACACAAAAGATCTTAAATAAGGAATACTAAGCTTATAAGCCAACAATAAAGAAAAAAAATGATACAGAATACATGTAATATTTTCTCTTTTTCTTTCAAACCTCAAAAAGTATTTCTACTGACCAGAACTTGGTTTGCCAAAACCAATTTAGATTTACTTAATGCTCCCAAAGTGATGCCAATACTGATCAACAAGATCCATCATATAATAGAGATTGCAAACTAAAATAAGAAGTGTAAAAAGTAAAAGATGACACTTCTTATTAATATTCCATAAAGGCACTCACACCAAGGGATACATAGATAATAAACTAAAGGAGAGATACTGCCACATGAAAACCAAACTATAATATAACTTCTCTACCAAAGATATGAATCCACTAAAAAGGTAAAAGATAAAAGATAATGATGGTGATACCACGGCACCCCCAAGCTTGGAACAAGCCAAGGGGATGCCAAACCTGATGACGAATTACTCCTTAGGTGGTGGTGGTGTTCTATTGTCATGATAAAACTTCCAAGCCAAAGGTTCCCTGTCCAAAAAAGATGTCCTTGTCTCTGCAATCCTCAAACTAGCAGCAGAGCTTATGCGATCAAATCTAGCTTCATACTCATTGTTTTGATTTTGTATGTCGTAGAGCTGTGCTTGTAATTGGTTGGTGGTTTGACGGAGCGAGAAGATTTCTTCTCGGAGCTCAGCCACCTCCTCATCGTGTTTGGCGATGAGTTCTGAACTTATCTTGTGAATAACATCCACTTCATATTCCGCCATCTTCATGTACCTGAAAACCTCCTGCTCCAATGCTTCCATCCTGTCTTCCAGACTTCTTTCTACCTTGGGGCCTTGAACTTCTTTCATCTGTACCTTCCCATCTTTTAGAATCAACTCCTTGGGATGAATCCTCAACTCATACATGTATGGGTTGAGGAAATCCGCAGAGGAATCCTCCATGGGTGATCCAGAGGAAGACATTGTAGCTCCAAAACTGAGAATTTCCGTGACAGAAACAGATCAAAACAAAAATACAACGAGAACTCGATGCAAGAACCTCGGGAAATCTGGGGGGTTATATATTACGAAGTTTCAAAGCATAAGGAAGGTTTTGATACGAAAACGAGGCGGAGATGGAGCTCGAGGTGGTATCACCCCCTCCAGGAGCAGGGCAGCTGGGGCCTGCGCCTGGGGTGGGTTTGGCCACCCCGGCCTCTGGTTCCTCCTCTGTTCCATCTCGTAACTTCCCTTATGTATTAAAAACATCAAAAATATAAAAATATTGGGGTTTCACGAACCTTCTATTTTCACCAATTTTACCTATTAAAAGTCGAACTATGTAGAATCTAGTGTTTGGCTTCTAATAAATTCTTCCGGAGTCACAAGTTGAATTGTGTCAACGTCTTCATTATATGAATCTCAAGAAATATAATGCTTTAGTCTTTGACCATTCACCACCTGTGTTGTGTCATCCTTCAGAGAAGATATTTTCATGGCACCTGAACGGTATACTTCCTTGATAACAAAAGGTCCTTCCCATTTTGAGAGTAGTTTCCCTGGAAAAAATCTGAGACGAGACCTATACAAAAGAAATTTCTCACCAACATGGAACTCCCTTTTGATAATTATCCTATCATGCCATCTTTTTAATTTTTCCTTAAAGAGCCTAGCATTTTCATAAGCTTCACTTCTCCACTCATCTAGATTGCTTAAGTCAAGCAGTCTTTTCTCACCGGCAAGTCTAAATTATCTATTCAACTCTTTCACTGCCCAATAAGCTTTGTGTTCTAATTCTAAAGGAAAGTGACAAGCTTTCCCATAAACCATTTTGTAAGGAGACATCCCCATAGGATTTTTATAAGAAGTTGTATAAGCCCACAAAGCGTCATTCAACTTTTTAGCCCAATTTTTTCTAGATCTATTGACAGTCTTCTGCAAGATAGATTTAATTTCCCTATTGTAACGTTCTACTTGCCCACTGGTTTGGGGGTGATAAGCTGAAGACATTCTATGGTTTACATCATATTTAGCGAGCGTTTTTCTAAAACCCCCATGAATAAAATGAGAGCCTCCATCAGTCATGAGATATCTAGGCACACCAAACCTAGGAAAAATAACATCCTTAAGCATTTTCAAAGAGGTCTTACCATCAGCAATATTCATAGGTATGGCTTCTACCCACTTTGTAACATAGTCAACAGCAACAAGAATATGAGTGTACCCTTTTGAAGGGGGAAAAGGTCCATAAAGTCAAATCCCCAACAATCAAAAGGTTCAATAACAAGAGAATAATTCATAGGCATTTCTTTGCGTCTAGAAATGTTACCTACTCGTTGACATTTTCACATGATAAGAGAAACTTCCTTGCATATTTGAAAAGGGTAGGCCAATAAAATCCAGATTGTAAAACCTTTTGTGCAGTCCTATCCCCTGCATGATGTCCTACATAAGCACTGCCATGACATTTTCTCAATATCTCTTGTTGTTCAAATTCTGGAACACATCTTCGCATAATACCATCTACTCCTTCCTTATATTAGTGTGGGTCATTCCAAAAGTAAGGCCTTAGATCATAAAAGAATTTTCTTCTTTGCTGGGCTGTAAAAGTTGGAGGCAAATACTTGGAAACAATAAAGTTAGCATAATCAGCATACCAAGGACTCTCATGCGGACTTACCCTTATCACAGCCAACTGCTCATTCGGGAAACTATCATTAACAGGCAATGGGTCAAAACAAATGTTTTCCAAACAAGATAAATTGTCAGCAATAGGATTTTCAGCACCTTTCCTATCTACAATATGCAGATCAAACTCTTGCAAAAGAAACACCCACCTAATAAGTCTATTCTTAGCGTCATTCTTTGTCAGAAAGTACTTAATAGCAGCATGATCTGTATGAATAGTAACCTTTGAATCAACAATATAAGTTCTAAACTTATCACAATCAAAGATTATAGCTAAGAACTCTTTTTCAGTAGTAGCATAATTCTTTTGAGCAGCATCTAAAGTCTTGCTAGCATAATGAATAACATTCAAATTCTCATCAACACGTTGTCCAAGGACATCACCCACAACAAAATCACTAGCATCACACATAATTTCAAAAGGTAAACTCCAATCAGGTGGTTGAACAATAGGAGCAGTAGTAAAAGCTTTCTTCAAAGTTTCAAAAGCTTCCTTACAATCATCATCAAAAACAAAAGGAACATCTTTTTGAAGAAGATTAGTAAGGGGCTTTGAAATTTTGGAGAAATCTTTAATAAACCTCCTATAGAAACCAGCATGACCAAGGATACTACGAATAACTTTGATGTCTCTAGGACAAGGCATCTTCTAAATTGCTTCAATTTTGGCTCTGTCAACTTCGATGCCTCTTTCAGAGATCTTGTGTCCAAGAATAACCCCTTCATTAACCGTGAAGTGGCATTTCTCCCAATTAATAACAAGGTTGGTTTATTCACATCTCTGCAAAACTTTATCAAGGTTGTGCAAGCAGTTATCAAAAGAAGTTCCATAGATGGAAAAATCGTCCATGAAAACCTCCACAATTTCTTCACAAAAACCATGAAAGATAGCAGACATACATCTCTGAAAGGTAGCAGGAGCATTACGTAACCAAAAGGCATACGCCTATAAGCATAAGTACCACAAGGACAAGTGAAAGTAGTTTTCTCTTGGTCTTGTGCTTTCACAGAAATTTGAGAAAACCTAGAATATCCATCAAGAAAACAAAAGTGAGTCTTTTTGGACAACCTCTCAAGCATTTGATCAATAAAGGGAAAAGGATAATGATCTTTCTTAGTAACTTCATTAATCCTTCTAAAATCAATGCACATGCTATACCCAACCACTACACTTTGGGGTATAAGCTCATTATATTCATTGGGAACACAATGAACAGGGCTAACCCATTGACTATCAGCAATAGGGTATATAATACCAGCATCAAGGAGTTTTAATACCTCATTTCTTACCACATCCTTCATCTTAGGATTCAGACGGAGTTGGTGCTCAACAACTGGTTTTGCATCAGGTTATATATTAATAGCATGCTGACATATAGTGGGAGAAATTCCTTTTAAATCATCAAGAGTATAACCCATAGCTCCTCGGTGTTTCTTCAGTATTTCCAATAACCTTTCTTCTTCCTTTCCTAAAAGTTTAGAACTAATAATAAAAGGATATACTTTCTTATCATCAAGATAAGCATATTTAAGATCACCAGGTAAAGGTTTTATTTCGAAAACAGGGTCCCATTTAGGTGGTAGTGTGGTTCCCAAGTATTCCACAGGTAGATTATGCTTAAGTTGCTCCGGCTGATGAAGGAAAACCTCGTCAATCTCATTTCTTTCCTTCATGAATATATCACTTTCATGATCTTCCATAAATTGCTGCAAGTCATTGTTAGGAGAAAGAGAAATAGCAGAAAGTTGTTCAACCCTGAAATCATCGTTAGGCAGTTCATTTTCATAAGGAGTTTTGGCAAATTTGGAAAAATTAAAAACATAAGACTCTCCATCAAACTTAGTTAAAACTTTTTTCCTTCCTACAATCTATAATAGCCCCACAAGTATTCAGGAAGGGTCTACCAAAGATAATATGATAGGTTTTACTAGCTTCTTTACCAAGTACTAGAAAATCAACAAGATATTTAATCTTACCACAAAGGACCTCCACATCTCTTACAATGCCAATGGGGCAAACTTCCTATCTATTAGAAAGTTTAATAACCACATCAATGTCCTCAAGCTCACAAGGACCAATTTCATGCATAATTTCCCTGTAAAGCTCATAAGGAATAGCACTAGAACTAGCACCAATATCACACAAAACATAATATCTATGATTACTGTCGTGGTGGTGGCACGGCAGATGCCATAGGTAGGCTTAAGTTGGGGGCCGAATGGGTGCTTGTGGTCACCGGGGAGGGAGTGCACGGTCGAGCCATGCACGAAGAACAGGAAAAACTCTCCACACTTGACGATTTGATTGAAACCCCAAAGATTACAAGTGCTCCTTGAGCTGTGTTGGCTTGAGTACTTGGCACCTGTTCTCTACTCTGTCCAACCTCTCCTTCTTCTGCTATGCCCTCCCTTATATAGGCAGTGCTAGCTAGCTAATACCCCTCTGGGTTCTAGGGTTTACTGTTTGGATCTTGGTCCCTACAATATGGGCCGGGTTATGGGCTTGCCTTAAGCCCATAGGCCCGGTCCATAGAGCTTGACAGCTAACGGTCTTCTGGTACACTTCGTCTTGTTCTTTTCGGCGTCACGCAGTTACTTTGTACGTCAGCGCTTGCTTTGGGCATCACCCGGCTCCTTTTGTGTCACCCGGCGTCGTCCTTCTCTTTAGACCATGCTTTACCATGGTCCTTCCCGAACCTTACTCGGAAAGGTGCCACGCATCCTTCCTGACTCGTCCCTTCCTCGGTTGACTCGGCTCGTTGGTACCTGCAAGGGTTGCAACTTTGTCCTATACGGGCCGAGATAGTTATATCTCGGCTTTCTTGCTGATCTTACCCGGCCTGGTTCATTTTTTACTCGGAGCCAACCCAGCTGCGCTATGTTTCCCCTCTCGTGACCCTACCGGGGGTTATCCCCCCGACATTAGTCCCCGAAGCTGGTGAGGTCTAGCAGTTCAAGCTGTTAGGCGTCTCCAGGTTCCTTTTGTGTGAATGGAACTTAGTTTTTGTCTTTTATTTATCTCTGTTTTGCATCATGTTGGGTTAGTCTGACAATTTCGGGTCAATTCTTTGACTTCTTGGCTCATTCTTGCCTCGAGCTGAGTTATTTTGGCCAATCCCGGGTCATTTTCGGCGCACTTCAGTCACTGAAAGCTAGTAATCATGATTACTTGCCTCAATTTTTGTTCTAAGCTCTAGCGGCACAGTGACGGCTGCGCAGTTATTCCCCGTCACTGTGGCAGTCCCATCGGTCTGCGCCTCTTGTCCTTCCAGCCATGACGTGGCACCGGATTTTTCGTGTATCTTTGGCTACGTGGCGCTCGCTGACTGGCTCACCCGGCCTGGTACACGGCCAAACGCTGGCCGCACGACATAGTTAGATCCCATGACGGGGTTTTTACTGCCCTTAAGTAGGGGTTGGGGGTTTCCACTTCCCCCACGCCCGTTCAGTTTCCTTAGCCTTTCTTCTTCCTTGTGCCCGCGAGATTGAACTGCCTCCTTTGCGGTTCCTTCTCCCTCTGGCTTTAGTGCTGCGATTTCCCTTGTCCACTTTTGATTCCAGCACGGGTCCTCGTTGTTCCAAGCCTCTCCTTTCCGAAGAGGAGACAGATTCCAATGACTCCATGGATGCTAGCGACGGTGCTGATGGTGCCGAGGAGCAGGAGGTCCCCGCCGGCGAGCGCGGTGGCTGGGAAGGCTCAGAGGTATCCACCGAAGAAGTGGAGTGGCTTCGGTCCACCAGACGCATTCCATTGCAAGTGGATTGCCGCCTCCCCGCCGGTGAGATCTCCCCCAAACCTCGAGCTGGCGAGCGGGTGGTTTTTCTTTCCCACTTTGAACGCGGTTTTGCTCTTCCTGTGAGCACCTTATTTTCCATTTTTTCTTTCTACCTTCCATCTGCAGACCCACCATCTTCCTGCCAATGCAATTGGCTCTCTCTCTTGCTTCATATCTGCCTGCGAGGCCTATCTTGGAATTTGGCCTACAGTTGCTATGTGGGCCAAGTATTTTCGCTTCAAAGTTAAGGTTGTTCCCCACCCTGAAGTTCCTAGTGCCGACAAGAAACCTACTCGGTGCGGTGCTGCCAGCGTCACACCCAGGAGGGATTCCATCTTTCCTCGGGTTGCTGGTACCGATTCCTGCAAGAAGTGGCATAGAACCTTTTTCTATGTCAAAAACAGCGGGTCCACCGATAATATCCGGCTCCCCCCTTTCTTGGTAAAGGTCCCCAACAAGAAGTACTGGCAACTTGACCCGCACGACCAAGACGCTGCGGTAAACGAGGCAAACGCTATCCTGGAAAGGTTGCTATCACTGGATGAGAACTTTCATCTTGCTGACTTTGACCTCATGTGCACCTTCATCTCACGCCGGGTAAGCCCTATCCAAGCCAGGAGTCACAAGATGTTCTTCATAAGCGGGTCCCATGATCCCACTCGGCATTCCACAAAGGAGCTCACTCATGACTCCATCGCCCGTCGGGTAAGCTCCATCTTCAAATTGAACTTGGCGGATGACTGGGCTTAGAGTTGCCCACCGTTTAGCCGGGTCAGGCCTGTCCCCTGGGTAAGTTTTCCGAATTACCTTCTCGCCGAGTAGGCTTTATCTCTTTTGCCACTCTTTAGTTTAGTTTTTTAGTTTCTCATTCTGTTTGTCTCTCACAGAATCTCCTTCACCAGGTTGATGACAGTACTGTCCCTCCTGCTGGTTATCATGGGGACCGCTCTGACTCGGACGAGATCGAGTATGACCTGGAGTGCTTCATGCCAATCCCGCACACTGCAGCCGCTTCTGCTTCGGGTAAGAGTCAATCTCGCAATCCCTTAAAAGACTGGTCTGACGATGATGAGGATGATGATTGTACAATTTTGAAGGTATATGCCTTGTGAGCTTAACCTTTTTTCTTATCCGAGTAAGCCCGTTATTTACTTTTGCACCTGGCCAGGTACATGATATTCCTCCTCTTACCATGGGCGGAGTCGGCAAGATTCCCGTCGCTAAGCCGAAGCGATGCGGAACCTCCTCCAGCACTCAGCCGGTTAAGAAGAACAAGCCCAGTCCAGCAGCTCCTGCTGCCTCTGATGCTGCCAGCTTGAGTGAGACTCGCCAAGCTGCTGGGCACCGAGTCACTCGCCGAGTCGTCCGCGACCCGGTCGTCATCGGGTAAGTTTGTTTTTTACTTTGCCTTCTCTGTTCTTTTCCTTTTCATCCTTGATGTTCTCTCATATATGTCTTGTTATTTTCAGTGTTGCACCTTTGACAGCGAATCAGGCTGCTTCTAGCATTGCCTCGCCGCTTAGGCCTGCACCTCCTCCAGCTGACTCAGCGGCGCTGAGTCCCGTCCGAGTTGAGGCTAGCACTGTTGGGCTCACGCTTCTCAGTGTCAGTCAGACCCAGTGGTTCATTCGGATAGCGCCCCTGGCGCTGGCCAGGAGAAACTTCCTGATCTTGGTGCCCACAAGTCTGGCGCCGAGAAACCCTCTGCCACCAGTTCCTCTGGCATCAGCCCTCAAGCTGATGTGAATGAACAACTTCCTGATCTTGGATCCAGCAAAACTGCTGAGCCCAGTCAGGAGGCTCCTCGATCTTCTACAAATCCTCCTGCTCGCTCTCAAACTCTGTCAAAGGGCCAGACCCAGCCCAAGGCTTCTGGTTCTTCCCGCCCCTCTTCTGGCAAATCCGCCTCTTCCAAGCAAGCAACTCTAGTTTGTGCTCCGAGTTCTGCTCCTCAGATCCGGCCTCCGACATCGGCCACAATACTCGCTTCAGCGGGTAAGGGAGACGGATCTGCTGCTGCCGGGTCAGGTGACGACTCCAGGGCTGTTACCCTCCACAATTCTGCCGCTGCAACCCGTGCCACTATGGGAACCGCCCTGAAAACGGGTCGAGTTCTTACTCAGACGCTCAGTGGCAAGAGCCTTGGTTCGGCTGAACCTTACGCTGTGGCATGGAATGCAGCAGGCGAGCAGGAGGTCAGCACTCGTGCCGGGAAGAAGATGAAGCTGGGCCCTAAGGCCGTCTTCGACATGACCCAGCAGGCCATTTCTCTGATGGCCCGTGTCGACGAAGTGAATGAGGTAAATTAGCTTCTTACTCTTTTGTATCATTGAGTATTTCCTTTATACATATCACCTAGTCCCCGAGGTTACAGTCGAGTAAGAAACTTACTCGGCTGTAAGCTCTTCAATAGTCACTTAGCCTTCAAATCCTTCATTCCAAGCTTGTATGTTCGAACTTCTATTCCTAGCCCTCGAGGTTACTGTCGAGTAAGGAACTTACTCGGATGTAAGCTCTTAAGCTCTTTTGATTTCTTTTATGACAAACTCATGTTGGAGCTTCAATCCCTAGCCCTCGAGGTTACTGCCGAGTAAAGAACTTACTCGGTTGTAAGCTCTTTTGATTTCTTTTATGACAAACTCATGTTAGAACTTCATTCCCTAGCCCTCGAGGTTACTTCCGAGTAAAGAACTTATTCGGCTGTAAGCTCTTAAGATCTTCTTTATTCGGACGGTCGCCTTCCTTCAATCTTCCTTATTGTCTAACTTCTTTGATTAGCTTACGCACAACGAGCGCACCAAGGTGCACCAAGCTCTCGTCCTGGCGCATCGCAAGCTTGAACTTGCGTATGAGAAGCTACAGACTGACACCTTCGGCCAAGGTAATATCTTTGCTCTTCCTCTTTCTTATTTGATGTAATTTTCCGTGCTTCATCTTCTCATTTTTTCTCATGTACTTGTTCCACAGCCACTGCTCAGGATACCATCAACGACCTGCCTTCTAAGCCAATAGTTGAAATTTTTCTGTTGGTACTGACAAATTTTTGTTCTGAATAAGTAGAGAAGCACCAAGCAGAACTCCAGAAGGAGCGCGATGAGGTGACTCGGCTGAAGAAACTGATGGCCGAGACGGAGGAGAAGCACTTGGCCGAGGTTAAAGGGTTGAAGGAGGATCTTGTCGAGAAGAACGAGCAGTAGGCCGCGAGTGCCGAGTCATTGGTCGAGTAAACAAATATGAACCTCGACGCCCTTCAAGACAAGACCAAGACTTGGCATAGCAAGCTCGCTGCCATCAACTTCTTTCTCGGTAGTGAGTTCTTACTCTTTACGCATTGTCTAAGTCCTGCCGGGTCTCTCCCATCTGCCCTTGTCATTTGCTAACTTCTCTCTTTTTGCTTGCACAGAATTTTCCTGAGGCCAACATGTTTGCCATCCGAGCCATGAAGAAGGTGAGGGCCGAAGTAGGTGGTGCTGCTGACGGCGATGTATCCATGGAGGAACTCCTTGCAGCGGTGTCTGAACGGGTCAAGACTCTCAGATCTTGCGGTCTGGACTTGCTCAAAACGGCTATCCATGCGTTTCGCATGCTCTGGCCGGATGAAGACCCACCCGAACTCATCGAGCCACTCGTCGACAGACTGCTCCTCACTGAAGATCGGCTGGATCAATGGCGCGAGTCAGACGGCCAAGCTGCAGCGGACAAGGCTCTCTCCTTCGTGCTTTCATGGTACGAGGACATCAACCTTGATGTTCTTGCTCGCATAAGGGGAGATGGCAAATGGTTGAACGACCCGGAGCTGATCAAGAAGCGCCAGGAGCGAGATTATGCTATGATCGAGTACACCATGGTGCATGCTTGGTGTGAAGGTCCCAGCTTCCTCGAACTTGGCGATCCGCTCGTCGAAGTTCCTGCTGAAGAAGGTGGCGACCGAGTCAGATGATCCAGATGACCCGGCCGCAGATGCCCCTCACCCGGCCGATGCTCCAATCACTCCTGGTTCCGAGAATACTCGAACTTTTATTAGATCCCCGGTATGCCGGGTACAGATGTAACGTACATTGCACTTCGAAGTTTGACTATGTTCCTTGTGACAGGCCTTATATATTTGCGTTATGCTTTGAGTGCGAATCACTCAAGCACAAGTCCCCGAGTTTCATTTTGCCGTGTCACCTTTCCTTTCCTTTGGCCCTTGTCTACCATTTTTCGGCGTTCGACATTAGGATCTCAAAGTATGAAGGATTTAGTTAGCAGGTATGAAACTTGGATAACTTGGCCGAGATTACTCCACACACAGTATAACACAACCATAGAGAGTTAAGCACAAACTAGAGCCGACTCACATTTCTCCCTTGTATTTATCCGGCGTTCGTGTTTACCTGTCTTAGATCTTTTTCTCTTGCTTGCCATGAAGCCGTGTTTTCGGACAACAGCATAGTCGAAGAGCTGATTTCTTCCGAGTAAACACTACTTGTTCCAAAATAAATTCCGGGTATCACGCCAGCCGAAGTAAAATAATTGAAATGGAAAGCCTAAGGGATAGTCCCTGAGTCAGTTTTCCGAATCATACAACTTTATTATTAGCACATAGTCGGCAAACACGCCCGGCATATGAGAGTTCGAGTGATACATGCATTGCTTCTCCTAAGTGTAGAAGGGACGAAGCAGTGCCACATTCCATGGCCTCTTGGTTTCATCTCCTGACATGTCCGCCTTGTTCTTTTGCGCCTCATGAGTATCTATGAGATATTAGGAATCATTGTGCAATGTTTTGCTTACAATGAATGGACCTTCCCAAGGAGGTGATAATTTATGCATTCCGGCTGTGCGCTGCACCATCCTTAGCACCATATATCCTTCTCGGAAAACACGAGGTTGTACTTTCCGGCTGTGGTAGCGTCGGAGATTTTGTTGATATATATAGAAGATCTGGAGAATGCCAGTTCCCTTGCTTCTTCGAGTAAATCTACTCCATCTTCTCGGGCCTCTTTTACCTCGGCTTCTGAGTATTGCCTTATCCTTGGCGAGTCATATTCTATGTCGGTCGACAAGACTTCTTCAGCCCCATATACAAGGAAAAATGGCGTATAACCAATTGATCGATTTAGAGTCGTTCTTAAGCTCCACAATACTGAGGGTAGTTCCTCTATCCAACAACCAGGTGATCTCTGGAGTGGTTATATTGAGCGGGGTTTTATCCCGGACAGAACTAAGCCATTAGCCCGTTCAACTTGTCCATTTGATTCTGGATGGGCGACTTATGCTACGTCAAGTCTTATGCGGTGTTTCCCACAGAAGCGAGCAAAAGCCCGTTCGGCAAAGTTTGTGCCATTGTCAGTGATCACACTGTGCGGGTAAACGTATCTGTGGATTATATCCCTTAGGAATGTAACAGCTATTTTGCCGTCTAGTTTTTTGATTGGCTTCACTTCTATCCACTTGCTGAACTTATCGATCATGACCAAGATATGAGTCATGCCTCCCCTTGCTGGTTTGAATGGTCCTACCATATCCAGGCACCACACTGCAAAAGGCCACGTGATTGGTATAGTCTTCAATTCTGACGCTGGCAAATGTGACTTGGACGCATAGTGTTGACAACCACTGCATTTTCCGACTAACTCTTGTGCTTGTGCCAATGCGCTTGGCCAGTAGAATCCATGTCGGAATGCCTTGGCTACAAATGCTCTTGATGATGCATGGTTCTCGCATTCTCCCTGATGGATATCCAACAAGATCTCCCGGCCTTGCTCTGAGCTAATGCAACGCTGCAGTACACTTGTCACGCTTCGTTTGTAGAGTTCCTTGTTGATTATGGTGTATGATTTTGCTCTTCGTGCCGTTTGCCTTGCCAGTGTCTCATCACTCGGCAAGGTTCCATCTTTCAAATAACTAAATATTGGTTGTGCCCACGTTGGTATTAGCGGTTCCGGGTCTGCTTCAACATCAATATCCATTGGTTCAGCCGAGATATGCTCTGCCGACATAACCTGAGGAGTCCCTGAGTGTGATTCGGCTACCCCTGAGGTGAATGGATCAGTCCCCGAGTGACTCGAACCTACCCCTGAGTCAATATCCATTGGCACTGTCTCTGATTCCTGACTCGCCGGGATAACCCTAATTGATTCGGACTCTGGTGAGGGCATGATCGATGGCTTCCTGAGATGCTCCAATGCTACCCCTGGTGGTATTGCTTGTCTAGATGATCCTAGCTTGGATAACACATCTGCTGCCTCATTTTCTGCTCTAGGAATGTGATGAAATTCGCAACCGTCAAAATATCCTGAAATTTGCTGCACGTGGAAGCGATATAATGCCATGTTTGCGTCCAGTGCGTCCCAATGTCCAGACACTTGCTGAATCACCAAATCCGAATCACCAAAACACATGATCTATTTGATACCAATTTCCTTGGCTACTTTAATGCCATGGACGAGTGCTTCATACTCGGCAACGTTGTTAGAAGCAGCAAAATGAATCTGCAAGACATACCACAGTTGATCCCTATTTGGAGATGTGAGCACTATCCTAGCGCCCAGACCCATTTTCATCTTGGACCCGTCAAAATGCATTTTCCAGTAATTTGGTTCTGGCAGTGGTGGTTCGTACTGCATCTCCATCCATTCTACAAAGAATTCTGCAACGGCTTGAGATTTTATTGCATCCCGCCTATCATATTGCAGAGTGTATGGTGCCAGTTCAATGGCCCATTTGGCTACTCGGCCGCTGGCATCTTTGCTGCCTAATATATCCGAGATAGGTTCCTCGCATATTACCCAGATCGGGTGTTCCTGAAAATAATGTTTCAGCTCCTTTGCTGCCATATATACCCCATATGTCATCTTCTGATAATGCGGGTAATTTTGTTTCGAGATAGAGAGCACTTCGCTCAAGTAATATACTGGTCTTGGACTGATTTGCCCCCTTCTTCACGTTCAACCACTATTACTGCACTTACAACTCTATTGGTTGCGGCAACATAGAGCAGCATTGGCTCCTTGGATAGTGGTGACGCTAATATTGGCGCTGTTGCCAACATTTTCTTTAATTCATGGAAAGCGCTATCAGCTTGCTGTGTCCATGTGAATTTGTCTGATTTCTTCATCAGCTGATATAGCGGTAGGGCTTTTTCGCCTAGCCGACTAACAAACCTGCTCAATGAAGCCAGGCATCCAGTAAACTTCTGGACGTCATTGAGGGTTTTTGGCAATTCCATTGTTTCGATGGCCCTGATCTTTGTCGGGTTAGCTTCAATTCTTCGGATGGATACAAGGAATCCGAGTAACTTGCCAGCCGGGACACCAAATGTACATTTTTCCGGGTTAAGATTCATCCGGAATCTTCTCACGTTTGCGAATGTTTGACGCAAGTCCTCGATTAGAGTATGACTTTGTTTGGTTTTTATTACCACGTCATTGACGTATTCTTAAATATTTTTTTCCAATTGATCTTGCAAGCATTTTTGCATGCATCTTTGATATGTTGCGCCTGCATTTCTTAATCCGAATGCCATGGTGCAATAGCAATAAGCCCCATACGGGGTGATAAAAGCTTCTTTATTTGATCATTTGGATTCAGTGGAATCTGATGGAATCCTGAATACGCATCCACAAATGACAACAACTCACACCCAGTAGTAGAATCTATGACTTGATCGATCTGAGGCAGAGGAAATGGATCTTTTGGACACGCCTTGTTAAGGTTCGTGTAACACATGCGCCATACCACTGCCACGTTCGGGTCATCTTTCTTCTTCTCGACTACGACTGGATTTGACAACCAGTCCGGGTGCAACACTTCCATGATGAATCCAGTAGCTAAAAGTCTTGCAATCTCGTCCGCTATTACTTTCCTCCTATCCTCGGCGAAGCGGCAGAGGGGTTGCTTCACCGGCCTTGCATCTGGTCTTACATGAAGAGAGTGCTCAGCCAGCTCCCTCGGAACTCCTTGCAGATCTTGAGTGGACCATGGAAATATGTCCCGATTCTCACGGAGGAAGCTAGTGAGCTCTCTTTTCTATTTATCTGTAAGGCCAGCCCCAATAGTTACTGTGCGCTCTAGGAAAGTTAACTCCACCTTCACCTTCTTGGTTTCCTTGGTAGCTTGAAATGACACATTGCCATGCGGGTTCGTGAGTGCCAGCATGGACATTTGTGCTGCTTTGGCCAATGCTGCCACCTCCAACATCTGACTTTTCTCTTGAGCTATGACGAGTGACTCGGCCAGTGAAGATCCGGCTGAGGCACAAGCAATAGATCTTTTCTAATCTCCTTCAACTGTGATCACCCCACATGGGCCTGGCAGCTTCATCTTCAGGTAAGCGATGTGAGGAGTAGCCAAGAACTTTGCCATAGCCGGTCTGCCGAGTAAGGCATGATATGAGCTGACCAAATCTACTACCTCGAACTCTATGGCTTCAGTGTAACAATTTTCTCTGTTTCCGAATAAGACATCGACCCAGATCTTGCCAATTGGCTCACAGGACAATCCCGGCACAATCCCGTGGAAAGTGGTCTTAGTTGGCTCCAACATGTTCATGGTAATGCCTAACTTGAGCATAGTATCCTTGTACATGATGTTTATGTGACTGCCATCGTCAATTAACACTTTTGAAAATATCACGTTGATATCTGGCCCCATGAACGTTGGATCCAGAACCAGAGCGTATCCTCCTGAGGTTAGCATTATTCTGGGGTGATCCTTTATACTCCAAGTTATCTCTTGCTCATACCAATGCATGTACTTGGGAATTGCCGGCATTGTGGCATTTACTTCCATCATTCGTTGCTGCTGGCTCTTCTTGTCATTTGGCTCTGTGATAAAGACAACATAGCTCTGGTGATGTTCTCTGTACTCATTTCTGGTTCCATGGACTATATGAGCATCGTCACCTCTTGGATTGTGCACCTGATGCACATCTTCTGTTCTTTCCTGATTCCGATACCTCGGCTGCCTATTTTCATATCTGTTATCTGCTCCTACTGCTTGAGCATTTCCTCCTGTAAGTGGTTGGGGGAGGTGGTGGAAGCTGCTTATTCGGCGATTCCACTCTATCTCCGTTCTGAAACCAAGTGCATTGCCTTGTTGAGTGATTTGCCGGCTTACTCGGACTAGGCGTGTGAAACTTACACGGCTGATCCAGCATCATCTCATAGGTGTATTTTTGTCGGTCTTGGTACTGTTTCCTTTGATCGTATGGCCTTTTGCCGTCATTCTTTGGCATTCATTGTTGTTGACCATTTGTCCTTTGACGAAGACTGCTTCCAGCATCTGGATGATCCTGACTTACTACTGCAACCTGAGCCGAACCATACCTATAATCCGGCCTCTCGTCTCTTCTCTTGCTTTTGTATTCGGATCTCTCTTGGCGCCTTTGTGACCCGACAACATCATATATCTGAGTCTCAGACATCCTGTCTGACGACATGAGCAGCGGCTAAGTCGGATCTCCTAACGCGTACGATTCGGCAATTCTTATCGTCTCTGCTAGGCTTGCCGGCATATCTCTTTGTAACCTTTGCCACATCACACTCCCATGTCTGCATACCATGCGATTGCTTATGACTCGATTACCCCTTCACAAGAGTTACGCATCGTACACCACCTTGTGAGGAACTCCTAGTCTATCTCATTCGGTCTTTTCTGGCACATCGCTAGTTGCTGTGGGCGATTCGGCCTCTTGTAAGTTCTCGTGAAATTGCTCACGAAGGCGCCGTGAAAATCAATCCAACCATTGATGCTTCCGGGTTGCAAATTGTTCAACCATACCCGCGCTGGTCCTTCCAGCATTTGCGGTACGTAACGTACTGCCCATCTCAAGTTTCCCTGCGCTATCTTTATAGCGGTTCCATAATCTGTGAGCCAATCCTCCGGCTTTGTGCTTCCATCATATGTTTTTGTTCCTCTGGCCAGCTGGAAATTTGGCACCGGTGGCTCCTTCATTATCCTTGGGCCAAAACATGGTGGACCCTGTGGACCTTGCGATTCAATTATCTCTGCCATTTTTATGCGGTTAAGCTTTAGCCTGGCATCATCCAGCTGAAGGTTCCTACCTCCGTATCTTCCTCCCATTGCTTGGTATGCATGATCCGGCAGCTCATTCCCGTCATTTACCATTGTCGAGTAACCATCATTATATTTATTCGCGTTCGGGTCAGCGGGCTGTTAAACTGCTTTTCCTGCGCTCTGCTGTCTTCTCTCCGGCTGAGCCGGTGCATTATTCGGAGCTGGATTTCCGCCTCCTGCCGAGTGAGTTGCGCGCCGAGTATGAGGTGCAAAATTTTGTCCTCCGTTGTCATTTATCTGTCCAATTTTTTCCTGGTTTCATTTTCCCGGGGATTATTTCTTTTTTCCCCTTGCGCACGCGTCGGGTTTCCTTGAACTGCTACCGGATCATAGGCGACCATCTGCTTGTTTCTTCCAGAACCCACACTTTTTTCTTTTCTCGGCCTGGGTGCCGCTCCTGGTGACGATGTCGTGTGCCCAGCCGATCTTGCCGGAACAGGAGTTACCGAGTGAACGAGCTGTGATCTCCCTGCTATACCCGGATTTGCTATTTAATATGCCTCATTTAGCATGCTGGCTGCTTTTACTAACTCATTGACCCGTTCTTGCTGCATTTTCTTTGCTTCCCCCTCCAAGTGGGGTAACTCTGCCATTACTACTTCTGCTGCTCGCAGATTAGCTGCTGCTGTGTTGTATGTTGGGCGCATGGCTATCTCATTGCTATTCTCTGGTGTCATCTTTGATGTCGCATCCGTGAGCTCTTCGTTGAGGCTCCTTCCTCTCAATCTCGTTGCATCAATCCGGGTCTTTGCGCCCTTGACTCGATTTGCCGAGTTAAGCTCTCGGATAGTGATATCCACATCCTATTGTAACTGTGCCAACTCCTTTTCTTTTTCCAGAACTTTTATCCTGGTTTCTTCCAACTCGGATTACACACGTGCCGGGTCAATCGCCTGTGCCACCGGCTCTGCCAACTTGTCTATTGCTTCCTGCAGCTCCTTAGCTCTTTTGCTCCTAGCTAAGTTCTCTGGTTTCTCCGGTGGCGCCTTCGCTGTTCTTGCATCCCTTGGCGTTTCCTCATGATTTCCTCCCTCTGTGTTCTCATTTACCACTGGAACTACTGGGGGAGCAACGGGGTTTGTGGCAGTCATCATTACCTCCATGTAGACGAGTTGGAGAGGTTTCCCAGCGACTGGTGCCATTGGGGGATCTGGTTCCAAGACGACGTGCTCAGGATATGCGCGCTCCACGCACACCATGACGTAGACCTGGTGCTCGCCGAACTTGATGAAGCGACCGCCCCTAGGGAACGTCTTGGTCCCGAAGGAGCCTGCATTGTCGCTGACGAAGTTGAGCGCTCCAAACCTCTAGATGAGGCCGGAGTAGACGCGCTCGCCGGTCTTGGCGAAGATGTTGCCCGTCCGGATGAAGACTCCATCAAGCACCTACTTCTGCCCCACGGTGGGCGCCAACTGTCGTGGTGGTGGCACGGCAGATGCCATAGGTAGGCTTAAGTTGGGGGCCGAATGGGTGCTTGTGGTCACCGGGGAGGGAGTGCATGGTCGAGCCATGCACGAAGAACAGGAAGAACTCTCCACACTTGACGATTTGATTGAAACCCCAAAGATTACAAGTGCTCCTTGAGCTGTATTGGATTGAGTATTGGCACCTGTTCTCTACTTGGTCCAACCTCTCCTTCTTCTGATATGCCCTCCCTTATATAGGTAGTGCTAGCTAGCTAATACCCCTTTGGGTTCTAGGATTTACTGTTTGGATCTTGGTCGCTACAATATGGGCCGGGTTATGGGCTTGCCTTAAGCCCATAGGCCCGGTCCATAAAGCTTGACAGCTAACGGTCTTCTGGTACACTGCTTCTTGTTCTTTTCGGCGTCACGCAGTTACTTTGTACGTCAGCGCTTGCTTTGGGCATCACCCGGCTCCTTTTGTGTCACCCGGCGTCGCCCTTCTCTTTAGACCATGCTTTACCATGGTCCTTCCCGAACCTTACTCGGAAAGGTGCCACACGTCCTTCCTGACTTGGCCCTTCCTCGGTTGACTCGGCTCGTTGGTACCTGCAAGGGTTGCAACTTTGTCCTATACGGGCCGAGATAGTTATATCTCGGCTTTCTTGCTGATCATACCCGGCCGTTCTTACCCGGCCTGGTTCATTTTTTACTCGGAGCCAACCCAGCTGCGCTATGTTTCCCCTCTCGTGACCCTACCGGGGGATATCCCCCCGACAATTACCAATTCTAACAGAAAGCACCGGGACACTAGCTTTTATAGTTTTTTTAGGATGAGAAACAATATTAGTAGCCTCTTCACAGAAGATAATATGCTCATCCTCTATGTTTCTAGTGACAAGATCTTTCACAATAGCTACCACAGGCTCAATATTAATAAGCTCATCGTGCTGCACAGTTTTCTTTGCACTTTTGCTAACCACATTAGATATGATAGAATGTTTCTTTGCCTTAGTAGGAAAAGGGATTTTCTCAACATAAGGTTCAGGCAAAATAGGATCAACAGTACAAAACTCTATGCTAGCAGGAACAGGAGTAACAATGTCTTTATAAGGAGCGTGGTACTTGTCCCACTCTTTCTTGGGAATTTCAATATACGAGGCAAAATCATTAAAACATTTTGCAAGAACTTGAGAATCAAGACCAAACTCATTAGTAATATCACTGAAGTCATCAGTTCCCATAAAAGATTTAATGCATTCATAATCATAGTTTATACCTGACTTTCTTCCTTTGTCATTCTCCCAAGCTTCAGTGTTCTCTTGAATACGGTCTAGGGGATCCCATTTAGCTTCTTCCTTCATACGTGTGAATGATCTAGCACAAGAAGCATCTAATAAATCTTTATCATGAAGAGAAAGCCTAGCATAAAAGTTATTGATAATGATATTGTTAGGGAGTTCATGAATAGGACATTTAACAATTAGTAACTTCAATCTCCCCCAAGCTTGAGCTGTACTCTCTCCATCTCGAGGCCAAAAGTTATATATCAGATTTCTATCCTTATGGATATCATTGGGAGGATAGAATTTAGAATAAAAGAGAGATGCCATTTCCTCCCATTCCATGGATTGTCCATTCTTCAGCAGCTTATACCATTCTTCAGCTCTCCCTTTCAAGGATATGGAGAGTAACTTCCTTCACCTATTCAGTTGTGATACCTGCACACTTAAAAAACCCGCATAATTCATGGACAAAAAGCAAGCGATCACTAGGATGGACAGTTCCATCCCCAAAATAATAATTATCCATAACACGGTCAACAATACTTGTAGGTATCTTAAAAGGATCTATCTCAACAGGTGGTGGTTCATCTACTACCCTATCAGTGGTAGTATTTTTCCCAAATAGAAAACCAAGTGGGTTATCCATATTGGAAACAAAGTAACAAGCAGTAACAAAAAAGCAATACTCACAGTAGAAGTTTCCTTTACCAGTTCGACTCTTCGATAGAGCTTCACTCCTCGGCAACGACGCCAGAAAATAGTCTTGATGACCCACAAGTATAGGGGGTGTATCGCATTACTTTTGATAAATAGGAGTGTCGATCCCAACAAGGAGCAGAAGGTGTTGTAGTGGTATGGAGCAGGAAATCTCTGTAAATACTTAGCAAACGGATTTTAGTGGTTTTTTGATAAAGCAAAAAAACAAAGTGCAAGTAATAAAGAGAAAGAACAAATGCAGCAAGTGGCCCAATCCTTTCTTAGCAAAGGATACGCCGGTGGAAATACTTATAAGGATCAAACGTTCTCGAGGACACATGGGAATTCTGTCAAGTGCTTTCGCTTCAAATAGCTAAGTACTCTTCTTTGGTGTTGTAAGTGTTGTGTGGGTGAACCTTTGCTAATGCACCGACCTTACTTGGACTAATACATACTTGTGATTAAATGTCACAACCCTAGTTTAATTTAATGGTAATTAGGAATTGATTCTGCATTCATGAGCATCATATTGAAATGCATGCAAGAAAACTAGATCAAATAAAAAAACCCTAAACCCTAATAGTTTCCCTCTCTATTTGAAACATTTCCAAATGGCTTTGAATTTTGAAAAGTATAAAAAGTTTGGAGCCCAAATGGATAAAAGGGTCCCTCTAGTATTTCAGTATGTTGTAAAAGCTCTGGTATTTTAAAATGTATCTAAAACAATTTTGATTTGAATCTACAAAAGAGAGAAAAGAAAACAGAAAAAGGAAAAACTTGCCAGAAAAAATAGTTAGGCCGCAGCCAGGACAGCCCATTCCCTCCCCCCTCTCCGTCCCGCCGCTCAGCATGCACTACAGGAAATCTGGTCTATTGCAACAATATATATTGCTACAGCCATATTTCGTTGCAATAAAACATGATATTGCCACGAATTCCTCATTTGCGGCAATAAGATGTACATATTGCCACAAACGAGTTTTGTCGTGATAAACACTCTTTTTGTTGTAATAGAGGCTCTCTATTGCAACAACTTACATGGGTGTTGCAATACGGCTCCGATATTGCGACAACCAAATTTCGTTGCACGAGTTAGCCATTTTGTTGCAATAGACACCAGGTCTCGCAACAAACTAGTTATCCGTGGTGATATTCGAAAATATATCGCAGCAATTGTGTCACGTCGCAATAGGCACAATTTTTGTTGCAAAACATCGTCTCGCTATGGCAACAAAACCATATCTGTCGTTATAGTCTCTGATTTTTGCCTCAATTTCACCGCGTTGCAATAACTATTGATTATTGCAACAAGTTGGGTATTCGTAGCAATATGTACTGGATATTACAATAGCCCGCTACTGTCGCAAAAAACAAGATATTTTGATGATATTCCATATAGTCAATAGCGGGCCTTCACATGGTCTTCCTGGAAATTCAATATTTAAGTATCCCTTAATACTATCATGGCCCGCGACATAGAGGTAGTTCAACATAGAGGTAGTTCAATCCGACAGTCCACGAATTGATCCGGCGCCACATCCGATGGTGCCGGATTGCCTGCGGTTTCCAAAATCTTTAAACAAGCATATTTTTATTTTGACTAAAGGCTTTTCTCCTGTGGATGTGATGGCTATATGGTGATATGATGTGTATACGACAGAAAAGCATCCCAACAAGATCATCGAGACCACCCCTCTTAATATGACAAAGGGTATGGAGGCGGGTGGTGGGGCGGGTATGGGGTGTCGGTCCTAGCTCCGAACCCGGTGGACACCATTCGGATCAATTACCCTCCCCGGTTAGTTGGTGTGCCGGGATGAGATCGTCCTCGCGCACCACCTCCATTACCTCTCACCGGCTCGGGAGTTGTTCTTGTGTGGACCGCGTACTCTCCCGCCATCACAGTCGACATGTACAATTGACAATGACACGGGCATCTATCTTGGCTAGTCGGTGAAATAACCTATTACAGACAAATTTTATTATTATTATTTTTAGAAGCAGATACATTCCATATTGGTTAGAAGTATGTTTTACAATTTATTTAATTATCATAAACGATCACTTAAAAATTACTGTCCAAACAAATAATTAAGAGCTTGTG